>BSDF01000011.1:20297583-21497583 GCA_027925045.1 Hypotaenidia okinawae | reverse complement strand
GATAACACCTTATCCATTCTTCTTGTCCTGAAAACGTTTTCCCCGTACCAACCCCCACCCCAGGGATTAAATAAAAATCCATATTTGAGCTAAGCAAGTAGTATTTCCCATTTATATTCCATACAAAGTTTCATTTAGATGTTCAAAACTGATTCAGGGGAGATGGAAAATGTGTCAGCCTGACTGCAGCGAGCAGCGGGGTTGTATTGTATTGCCCTGAGAGCGGCTCAGTGTAAGAGCCCTAATTGCATCTTGTTTTGCTTGCTGTGTTTCTTTGTCTGCATTCAAAAACCTCCACAAGCCTCCTCCCAGACCATGGTTGGTCCCATCTCCAGAAGTGAATAGTTTCTGTGCCTGCTGTGGTACCTGTGTTGCATTAAGCCTTGCCAGCTGCTGCTCATGACTCCCACTGTGCTGTGGGAGCACCCGGCATGTCGTGGGGAGTAAAACCTTGGTCCTTCTTTCTGTCCTGCCTGAGTGAATGCAGGGTGCAACTGATAACCCATGGGAAAATGGGGGAGGGTTTTCAGCACTTAGGAGTTGCAGCAGACCTGTGATTCTCTGGGCTTCCGACACCAAGGCTGAGTGCTCCTCATTGTCCCAGGGCAGAGTAGCTGTGGGGTGCTGGGGATGCTGTGCATTTACTGGCACATCCATGTGCCCATGGGCATTACATGTGAACATCAGCCTGTGAATGCATTAGATCAACGTGGGGAGAAGTAAACACTTCTTTAGTCAGGCTCCACAGACTGTGGGAGCCGGCGAGGGGCAGGCAGTCTGCAGTCTGTTCTCTGGAGCCTGCACACCCCAGAGCAGCAGCCACAGGTTTTGGAGGAATTAGCTATAATGTTTCCAGATGCATCCAGAATATTCTTTTCCCCTTATTTTGTTTGAAACATCATAAAGCTGAAGGCTGGGTATATGTTTTTCATGCCAGGAATAGACTTCAGTGGCCTTGCCTGCTGTTCCCCTGTGTCACTGATGAAAACTGACCACTGGCATGTGGCACACGTGGAGCTGATGGGGCTTTCCATGCTGTGTGTGCCTTAAATCAGGTCTGTACGTTTGCAGGATTGAAGCCACGATGCTGCAGGTCCCCTGAGTCCTTCAGCTTGGTGGTTGCACCTTGGAGACCAGGTGGGAAGGGACCTGCTTACAACCGGGGGCATCTGGGGGCTGCATCCCCCTCTGCCCGCATTGTGCAGCTCTCTGGATTTGTGGCTCTTTACCAAATAAGCTGGATGTCTGCACATTAAAAGGCAGTTCCACTGCGATTGTGGGGTCGTTTGTGTCCTGTATTGTACCTTCTCCCTTTATGGAAGAGACGAGGGCTTTTATCTCGACATCTGCGGAGCGGTAATAACAACCTGCTGTAAGCCTGGCTGACCTGGCTGCTGCTCTCAGCTCTGGAGAACGAGGTAGAGGACAGAAATCGGATGCCTGGAGGTTTTACAAGGGTTGTTTTGGTTTCCTTCACAACTTTCCTCCTCCTGCATGTTGACGTACAGCAGCTGTGTTCTTCTCATGACTCCTAACATCTTTTATAGCTCTCTGTCTGATTGATACACAGGAAAATTCAGGGTGGTTTATTGTTACACAGCAAGAAGCGCTCTGCTGGGTTGTTCCTGACAGGGTGATGCTTCTGGTGCAGCGATGGCTGCAATGACAGCAGGTACTTTCTCACTGAGGCTCTTCCCAGGAGTGGCTGCCAGGGAGCATGACTGGACATACTGGAGCCACGTAGGAACTTTTCTATCATTACAAGTGACCTGAAAACGATATGCAAAAGTGTATGAGAGGTGGGTCCTGTCCACCTCCTGTGTGAGCTGAGACACATTTGTCAGAGGTTTCCATGCAATCCTGGTATAAATGTAAATGCACTCCTCGTTTCATGCTCATTTGGTGTCTTAATGCCTATTGCAGCCCAGATCATGTGAAGACTGAAAGATTATTCTTTATATTCTAAGCAGGAGCATTGCATTTCACCAAAAATGGCACTTAAAAATATAAAAAGTTGAGATCTGGAGCGGCCCAAGAGCGAGCTGGAGCCTCAGTCATGGGTGACACTGGTCCCTCTCCATGGGCACATGGTCCTGTTACACAGGGGGGTCATTGCGGTCCTGAGTGTGATGTACACACAGACACAGTCCCCCCTTTCCCCTGGCCATTTCAATGTGAGACTTGCCTCCATCCTTCTGCAGGTACAGAATCAGGAGTCATTTGCCACTTGGCACATTTTTAATTCACTTTTTAGTAGTGGTCATATTTTTAGCAGCCAGAAACATGATGATTTTTCTTTTGTTGACAAGTTGGAGAAGTTAAGAAGAAGAACGTGCCGCTGAAGACAGGGATGCCTTGGAAGTGAGGCCTGAGGAGGGCTGAGTGGATCTGCTCCATGGCATTTGATAGAGTTATTTGCTTTGCTTTGTCTGCAGATCTGTGGACAAATGCCATCTCAGGCAGCGACTGGTTTGCTGGCATTAACCTAGCCTCTAGTGAATGTTTTTTCTGTGACATTTTCTTGGAAATGGCAAGGCCTGATTTGTGCAAGACTCTGGCTGAGATAGCAGCCAGCCTCGTGAATCAAAGCTCAGGCTCGTTAGGCACAGGGTGCCCTTGAGTTACGCCTGGTATTTTGGGAGCCAGGCACCGGCGCGCTTGTGCCTGATGGCACGTTGAGTTATTGTGTTTATTAATGCAAGAAATCCACCAGATTGCAGATCTGCCTGGGAAGTTTTCCTTGAGGATCCATCACGATCGAAATGCATGGGTTTCATACCTCAGCTGGAACACCTTGCTATCGGGGTGTGTAGATAGAGCCCAGTTTAGGCTGTTTCCAGAGCTCTGCGGCTCCACTAACTCCTTTGTGTGAGTGTGGGACTCCTAATGCTAGTGTCCAGCAGGAATCTCTGGACTTTATTTATCCCTAGGGGACTTTTTACTGATATGTTTGTGGGAAGAAATGTATTTTTAATTTACAGTGTAGTTGTATAATGAAACTTTATCACTCCCTTCAGCTGGGGGAGGGCAGTTGTCCCCAGGAGATGTTAATTGCTGATGTGCTACTCAGTTAACAAAGATCCCATCTCGTGTCTCAGTTCCAGTGTAGGCTCATTTTTGTTCCCTGTTTTCCTGTGTAATTGTAATGGATTTTTTTCTTAAGAAGACATTTTGTACCTGGGGCACTGAAGCTTAGTGACACTTACACACTCCAGCCTGTCTTTAAAATCCCAACTCAGTAGGTAACATTTAGTTCTTTTGGGGATTTGTGGTTGTTACTTAATAGAAAATCTGATAGTAATATCACACAGAAAGTTGGTACAGAAGCAGCACTTTGTTCTTGAGTTTTCACGTGTGGTAATGCATATACACAGGTATGTATGGGATGTATGGGAGGAGTTGTTTGTCTTCTCAGACTGTGGGTTTCCCTACCTGTTTGAAGACACCATGCCATCTGCTTTTCTCCTGGCATGTCTGTCTCTGTTGGTGCTTGCTTTATCTGGGACCAAACTATCTATTAAATTAGACTTTAGTGCTATGTATTATGATTATATACTCTATAGTTTGCTCTGCCTGTAGCCTAAGTGTATAGTGCTATATGTAGTGTATGCAAAGCTATCTATAACATAAAAATATGCCTGATATCTCTTAGTACCACAGTCTGCAGTGTGTACACCATAAACATCAGCAGTGTCCTACTCGGTCACTGCACACACATACAGGCAATAGTAGGGAACCTGCCTGAGCCTCTTCAACACTGTGCAGCTCTGAGACTGGGCTGAGACCTCAAACAAAAAAAAGACCTCAAACAAAAGCAGGTAATGGGCTGAAGACAGTGACCAGGAGTGTATCCCAGGGTGAAGAGAGACTTTCCTTCTGCATAGCCACAGCTGCTAGCAGAGACCTTTGCAGCTGATAGAAAAAGCTGTGGCAAAGGTAATTCTTTTTCCTCTGGAGGGAGGTTTAAAAAGAATGGATTTTATGGCAGATGTGTGGGTAATGTCAGTGGATGTCTTTACAAAATGTTATGGGACCCCTGTAAATAGTTCTGTCAGGGCTTCATGGGAAAATGTGGCACTCAGCATTTCTGAAACGCTTTATAGGAACAAATGACTTTGCTGGGGGAGAATTGGCTTGTGATCCATCCAGCATCCTGTCTTTCCCTGCTGCCAGTCCTGGTACAGTGGCTCCTTCAGTAGCGTGTGGCTGTGGGCTGGGTTCACGGGTCAGGGAGCTGTCATTATTGCCTCCTCCTCTGTATTTGTATGTTTTAGTATATGGAGAGGGTAGTGTTAGAAATGGATTTAACTAATTGGTTGTAATTATTTTAAAAATCATTTTCTTTGACTATACCTTTGTCTTGGGATCTGAGTTTCCAGTTTTGTTTCTTCCTTGTTTGACTGTGCCATCATTCCCCTCTTCAGCTGGACCTGCTCTTTGGGGCATGGACTGCTTGTGTCCATGCCTCGCACAGCGTATGGCAAAGCCAGGGTTTCAGTCATTGTGGGAGTGGAAAGGAAGGATGAGTAAGTCTAGAGATGTGAAGGAATAAATGCTCCTGACGTTCTGTATGTCAGCTGGTGGCTGACACTGTCCTTCTCACTGCTGTTCCATGAGCCAGCATGCCACTTCCTCCAGTTTCCTTTCTGTCACAGTGTAAGTGGCACAGACAAGAGAGGAGAGGAAGAAAAATAGGCAAAGTCAAACCAGTATTATTGTACTGAGAGCACTTTTCTTCCTACCTCACATGACAGGAGTACGTGGATGTGATTTATTGCTGCTTTGCATGGAAGGACAGCATCTTCCTGTGTAGAGCTGCAATTAAAGCAGAAGGAACCTCATCCATCACCCACCCGTGTTTCGGTGGCATGTACAACCTACAAGTCACATGCTGAAATCTTTATTTAACCAAAATTGCCCTTTGTTACAGTGTGAGTTGTGTATGAGTAAGGAGTTAATTGCATGGTTGCTAATTGTAACGAGGTGCCACATTGGGGTAGAAGCTGTCACTGGGCTGGCATCAGCATGGTGGGTGTTCGTTTAGCTCGTAGCAAACGTGTTGGCATTTGGCACGTACAGGTGTGCAGCCCACAGCACCATGAGTCTGTGTCCATGAATTGCCATGAACAGAAATCTGAGCAGTGGGAAAACTGAGGAAAACGCAAAGTATAACTGAGATTTATTACTCATGGACATCAAACAGAAAAGCATGACTGGAGCTGCTTGGCTGAGGATACAGCATTTGTAGTCACATGTACTTTCTAATTCTGGTTCTATGGCTTTCTGAAGTTCCCTCAAGCCTGGCTTCATTGCATATTTGAAGCCATTCCTGGAAGGAGTGGGTGAATGTACTCCTGCTGCTGTGCTGGAAGGGATAAAGCCACTTGTCCAAGATGCATAAACAAAAGCATTGCCATATTTCCATGTGTTACTGACTCTTTCCTATGCTGTATCAGCCTGGACATTGCCACTGGGTTTTGTAAGAAGATGCAACTTTCCTGCCTAATAGCAACTCGACTCCTCTCTGTACCCACTGATCCTGTTTGCACTGTGTGCCTGGAAGGTGGTTCTGCCCAATGGTGAGGCAGTAGCCATCGTTACGCGACAGCGTGGTTCTTCACCAGCAGGACTTTAGGTCTGTGACAGTATAAGCTCACGCCCCCCATCAATCAATCAGTTAGCTTTTCAAATGAAAGGGTAAGAAATCTGCTTCGCTCAAGGTAGCTGGAGTAAATCAGGGCCATGTAGGCACGTGCTGAAGATTGAGAGGCTGGAGGTTTTCCAGACTTCATCTTCTGAAATCGTCGAGGATTTATTTGCCCTTTTATTTCTTGACAGCTATTGCTTTCATTCGTGGCAGAGGTTAGAACAATTGCACAGAACTATTTGAACAATATTAAGATTAATGATTTTACATCTAAACTGCTTTTCTCCACTCAGAACATTAAGGGATAAGAAAATTAAGAAGCTCATCTCTTTGAGAAAATGAGACCTCCGAGGTCTTGCCTCTCTCTCTTCAAAAGAAGAATGGAGATGGTCTCCAGAAGAACTGAGGGTCTCAGTCAGCTCCTGCTCTGAGAACTGAAAACGGTCATGGTTTAGGAGGATCAGAAGGACAAGAAGCTTGCCTGCCTGCCTCTAGGGTCATGGAAAAGCACGTGCAGAAGAAGAAAGTAAAGAAAGACTTGGCTTCCAGGTGTTGGAGAACATTAGGACTCATTAAATGAGGACACCTGAAGTAGCATTAACCTTTAATACCAGTTATTTAGTGGCTCTGCAATGCTGATAGTTTCTATGCAGACTTCAATGTATAGATAAAAAAATGTGATACTAAATCCTAGAGTAGTATTGTTTTGCGTGATTTTAATTATTCAATAGCTTTTTTGATGATTTCCTGTAGGTGAAATAGTCAAAGGGTCTATTGTCACTGCGACGATCCTTTGACCTGTGCTGTCAGGCTGCTGTGTGCTTCGTGGGTAGCTCCAGTGTGGGATGCAGGGAAAGGCTGGCAGGAGGCTCCTTGCCTGTGTTGACACAAGGTCGTGTTCTTTGTGCTGGGATGAGGGGAGTGTTTGTCTTGCTGCGGATCCTTAATAGATGCCAGGCCTTTCCCCACAGGGAGCAAGGAAGGGCAGGGCTGTGCCTTCCACCTGACCCTCACCCTGCTCTGAGGTGGAACTTCGTGCTGGCCTTTACAGGCATCAATGTGCAGGAGCTGTCCAGCACTCAGATTGGATTTTGGTCAAACAGGGGAAGCAGGGCAAGGAGCAGGATTAGGGAATGATGTGTTCACCCCACCTTTGTCCGAAACATGCTCAGAACCCGTTTATGGAATTTCCTTGCTCAGATGAGGAGTTTTTATTGTGATTGCACTAACAAAGCAGGCTGTCGGCGTGAGCGAAGTACAGACAGTGTTCTCCTTTAGCTCTTTGTTTCTGCTTGCCAGCCAGAGTTCAGGTTAGGTCTGTGCAGGACAAAGCCAGTGGTGCATCCCAGGAGAAACAGCATAAGTAAAGGCGTTCTAAATTTTGAAAAGGGACGAAAGGAACAGGACAGGATTAGGAAGAAATAACATGTGCTTGTAACATGGATTGTGATGCCTTTTCTGTTTCCTTTTTGGCTGCTTTTTTCCTGGTCTCTGTCTATCAAGGCAGTGTCCTCTGAATTCTCAAAGACAGTTCAAGAAGGCAGCAGAAATGAACTGCCACCTATAGAAGCAGCACAGTTCTTATTGACTTTCAGAAGATACGGATCTGAGACCTCATGTAAGTTCAATTCATACAATTATGTGAAGGAGACTGAATGACTGGGGAAAGGAGCTAACTGAAAACTCTTCTGAGATGGGATTTTCAAATTGTTCCAAAGGAAATTAAGCCTCCAGACTCCATTAAAATATAACTGAAGCCAGAACATAACTCTCTCAGTCTTTTCTGATAAACTTAGTTCAGAAAAAGTTCACTGCAGTTGATAACCTTGAGCATTCATAGTTCCACTATTGACTTCAGCCTGGATGTGAAAGAACTTGGAAGCCAGGGAAACCACTTCTCTAAGGTTAGTCCCATGTGATGTGTGACAGCAAAACTTCTCACTAGGGGAGGATAGGGAGCGGTACAATAACTGCTAACGACATCATTTTCCACAAAACCAATTTTAATCTGCTGTTAAGGGACTTGCAAATGGCCTCAAATAGCTCTTGCCATTGAGGAAGCTCATTGGAAGTGCTGTTCAGCAAGGCGCTTAAACATCTGCACCTTCCTTTAATTGTTCACCAAGATGTGTTTAGGTCAGCCTTGAAAAGTTGCTGTGTCTGTGCTCCTGCCCCCCCTCAGCAGCAGAGTAGGGGGAGGAACAGCTGAGTCCTCTGCCCTGCTTTGCTCCCAGACTACGTGTCGCTTGGGAACTGTACAGGTAGGAGCTGTGCAGGTGCTCCTACTACCATTTCCTCCCTTTCTTGTGTATTTTGATCAGCAGAATATTAGGCTGTAGTTGAGTCTGCAGGTTATATAGGTTATCACACCACCTCCTGGAGCGTAGGACTGGGGTTCAGCTCCTACCAAAGGGTAAGCACTTTGTTGGCTGATGTCCTGGTTCCACCACAGCTTTGTGCTGGGAAGCTAAGAGGGGTGCAGGGAGCCAGGCTGGAGGCGCAGGACTGACATGTTTTCAAGTCTCAGGTGGGTGAATGCTGCTCTCTAGAAATGGATCCCCAGCCAGAGCTGCTCTGGGCTGTGAGGCCAGTCAGAAAAACGGGGTCTTTATTTATGAACAATATGAATTGCATCCTCCTCACTGGCTACATGGAGGTAACATGGCACCAGCACTGAAACACAAAATACAAAATGAAATTAGGCACCCAAACCTCTTGGCTTTAATCTGCTTACCTACTTCTCCTTTCCTGCAGTGATTTTCTGTCACTGAGTTCAGTTGTGTGTTTGCAGAGCGTTTTAAAAGCATCCACTGAAGAGCACCAGCCCCCCAGGGATGGTTTGCTGCAAATGAGGCACTGGAGAGCACCACGAAGCAGCCAGGAGAACAACATACTGAGCAGTTGTGTCCTGGAGTGAGCCAGAGGTCTGCAGCGTGGGCAGGGAGCACCTGGCTCTGCTAAGTGTCAGCTAGGGCCTGCGCTGGTGGAGGGGTGCAGCAGGTACCTCCAGGTTTATTGGAGGCCCAGGGGATGCTACACCAAGGAAAGAGGTGACCAGAGCCCCTCACTGCCGCGTGACATTGTGTTGTACATGCAGAGAGATGATGCTCAGCCCTTGCTGTTAGCAGCCTGGCTCTGTCACTGTGCTCCTGAGCACGGTCAGAAGAACTGGGGCAATTCTGTTCTGGTGATACCACAGCACAGGCAATGGCTGGGTGTGTGTGTGTCAGGAGCTAGGTCTGTGTCATCCCCTGGGAATGCTTGGGTCAAGGCACTGCTTTGCCTGCCTGCTTAATTTAAACCTACTGTCATTTTTAGCAGTTACCAGAGTATTCTGTCATCTGGGCACAGCACGGACCTTCAAGAGCCAACCCAACCAAAAGTGCCAGACCTTTCAGCAGAAATACGTGACAAAGTTTATTTTTTGTAGCAAAAGGGTAATGTACATCCATAATAATTACTGTGTATGGCCTGTGACTTCCAGAGGTGCATGGCATGGCAGCCTCCATACGTAGCCACGTGAAGGACTGGTGGCCATTTCAACCTCAGCCACGTAGACTGGGGTGGTTTCCTCCTAGTCCACCAGCAGTATACCTTCCAGGCTGGAGCAGCTTCTGTATTCTCTGGGTGTGCTCTCATTTGCAGTGGAAGACAAACATGTAATTGAGTATTGGACACGGAATCCTTTTATTATTATTATTATTATAGAGAACCCTTCAAAAGGAAGATGAAGGATGTGAAACAAAATTAGTTATGAGCACTTATCTGTGTTGCAGAGCAACAGGCTTGTCAGTGACCTGTGTCATCAGGATGCAGACGGTCTGTACACACACTGCAGAGGTCTTTGGGGTTGTTCACATTAAATGATGGTGTTCAAAACTAAATGTAGTTGATACTCCACTGATCTTCCTCCTTTGTTTCCCACTCTGATCTTTTGTGATGGATTAATTCTTGAAGTCCAGCAGAATGGGCTGGGGCAAGAAAAGCTATTGTGTAAAAAAATCTGCCAAAAAACTTTGTGAGCAGAAACCTGGGACTGCAGTTTTTAAAGATGGAGACCTTACTTAAATCACTGCAAATCAGTAACTCACTGAGGATGACAGGCTTTAAATCCTTCCCTCCACCCCGTAACTGAGATCAAAATTATGGTTTCAAGGGATTTGTTAAAAAAAAAATAAAAAAATCCACATTATAAATTCCCACAGAAAATGTTTTGCAGCTGCTCAGAATTTAAGGGAAGTGAATACTTCCAGATGCACTTCAGAAAAATCTCATTTACCTGATTTGGCACCTGATGTACCACTGAAGTTAATGAGATCCAAGCTCTTAAGTCTGAGTTGCTTTTGAAAATTTTCCTTAATGCTCAGTTGTGGCTTTTCTGAAGTTTTTATTCTCACGTACTTCAAAAATGGTTATTATGAGACTTTTATTACGATTCAGCAATCCTTTGGGCTACTTGACATAAATACACCTAGTACAAATGTTAGAGTAAATCTCCTTTACCTTTCCAGAAACAAAAATCAGACCTCTGTTGCTTTTGTATCAGTAGAAAACAAGGGTGAGCAGCCAGGGACCAGGAGCAGAGATGTGGGCACGTAGGGGTTCTGTGGGAATGTGGCACTGCTGCCTGCCTGAAGCACAGCCTGGATCTGACTTTACTGTCAGTCAGCTGAAACTGAGGTCTCTGATGGAGAAGGGCTGAAAGAACAGGGTGAGTATGAGGTGAGAGAGGTTGGTGGGAAGCAGGCAGCTGCAAAGTTGAATACAAATTAGATGTCCTTCAGTGTCACCTCATGAGATCTCGCGATGACAAGGCTGCAAAGGGTTTTCCCATGCCTGGCAGGAGGGTGTGGGGCAGGCTGGGACCAGGGAAAGGCTGACTACAGAGAGGGTGGATCAAAGTTCTCAAATGTAAAAAATCACACTAGCTGGGAGGAGCAGAAGAGGAGGAGATTAAAAGGTTGAGAGTTGAGGGGAAACACAGTATGTTCCCTTCTGTCTGACACTGCAAGGAAACGTTATCTAGGGCTTGTGGGAGTTTCTTTTCTTCAGGGACACAGTGCCAGTTTTTAACAAACACCATGTGCAGCAGCATTGGAGGTCTCCAGCTCAGGCACTCCAAGTTTTCCTGAAGAAAGTTCCAAGAGCAGCACAGTCACCTTGCCCCCAGTCCTGGCGTTTCCATAGCTGTGGGTGCTGGCACAGCCCCAGTTGTGCTCTCAGCATGGTGAGCCTGAGAAGGCAAACTCCAGTTGCAGCAGGAGTTCATGGCATTTGTTTCGGTGGGTCACGGAGCAGGATCACAGCTGCTCCTGCTGCATTGGGTGGGTAAGAGCTCTGCTGGCACCTGTCCTGTATGCCTGTGTGCTTTTCCACCACAACTCACCCGTTGCACATGTGTCCATCGTGGAGCTTTGCAGGATGGCGAGATGGGTACAAGGAGATGCGCCCCAAGGGACTGGCCCTGAGCCATGCAGGGTGCGTTGGCTCTGGGGATGTTGCAGAAATAGCCCCCAGTTGCTTATCCCACCTAATTTTGTGAATCTCACTGCAGTGGTTTGTCCTCAGTCTTGCTTTCAAGGTTGCCAGCACAAAGGAAAAGGAGTTGCCTGATGGGAACTCAGGAAGATGTTCCTTTACCGCTTACAGCTGGTCAGTCTCACTGGATTGGAATTTACCATCGAATCCCAGAACCAGTTTGGGTTGGAAGGGACCGTAGAGGCCCAGCCCCCTGCCACGGGCAGGAACACCCTTCACTGGACCAGATTTACTGACCTAGTTCCAGTTTAACCCATTTATGACACTGGTGGCCCAAACCATTGGCCTTTCCCTAACTCTGTAACTAAACATGCACATGTTCACAAGGCTCATGAGAACTGCTGTGTCTGTGCACTGTATTCCAAGGCCATGTCCATGGCTCATGGGTGCAGATACTTTCCTGAGCCCAGCAGGGTGTTCCAGCTGGGGTGAGGAGATGGGAAGTGGGTTTAGCAGGAGCACTGCACTCCGCTCTCCAGTGAGCAATTTACTCTGCAGGGGACTGAAATATTTTATACCATTGGGCAACCAAGGGGAAGTAACACAGCACAAGTTTAGTTGGGTATGAAATATCTCCTCTCACCCAGCATTTCTAAACCCACAGCCAAATGAAAGATAATGATGGTTCTTCCCGTGCTGCTTTTACAGTGGCCACGCTCAGTCTCGGGTTCGAGCAATCCAGGGGACTTGTTCTGTCTTCAGCAAGGAGTAGATGGAAATAAGCTTTGAAGGCAATTAGGCAGAGTATCTTCTTTTTTGCTCACAACAGCAAAAGGCTGAAGGTTATTAGCTAACATGAGATGCCACGTGTGATTCAGCTCTTACCCAATGGGTTTTTTTTTCCTTTTATTTGCAAAATTTTAGATTTCATGGGGATCTACACAGAATGGTAAGGGGAGAGGTTACAGGGCTGGAAAAATAGTTATCACTGGTGGCTCGGCGTGCAGCATTTGCTGTGCTAAGCAGGTGCTTCTTGGTGCTTGGCTGTTCTCCTGCGTCGTCCCGGCTGCATCAGCTGCCCTGAAATACAGGAGATCAGCACATCCCGGAGAAGCGTGTGGCTCTCACAAGGCCATTTTCTCCTGCTGTTCCTCAACAGCATTGCTCCAGAAAGATAACAAATGGCATAAAACTGCCAAATAGGTCTGCAGGGAAGAAAAGGCCCATTATTTCCCTGTCAGAGAGGACCGTGTTGAACATGGTTTTGCTTCCAATACACCTGGCTGCTGTTGGCGATTGCTGATCAAAGCACTGAGTGTTGCCTCATCCTGTGGTGTGGCCAAATGTCCCTGCCACCTTCCTCTTTGCCAGTCACTGTGTTCCTGAAACTGCCCTGACAGCAGAATGTGGCCAGGCTGACCCCACAGACACCCCCACAGCACAGTTCCTGGTATGGTCTTGTCTGCAGCAGCAGGGACTGGTCGATGTTTGAAAGACAAGTAGGTCTCAGAAAGTTGTGTGTCATTGAGGATGGGAGGTGGGGACAGGGAGGAGGAAGAGCAGAATCGCTGTTTTGGAAGGCAGACCCATGCTTAGGTTAGCTCATGGTGACTGATGAATACCTTGGACCCAAAGTGGCCTGATCTTCCACAGCTTTGGCGGGAGGCTCAGGTACAGCACTGTGGGCTTGTGTGACACTTGTTACTGAGTATTTATGGTTTGACTGTACAAGGGCTGAAGGAAGCTGAGGAAATGATGGAGGAAGGGGCTTGCTCTGCACCATCTGACACCTGTTCAATTAATTATTTTCTAAAGACAATTTTATGATGTCATGCAAGTTGGAAGCCATAATTTTGCTGTCAACCTTGTCCTCACTGTGTCCTTTGCTCTCAAAAGAGTAGAGCGAATCTTGACTGCAAAAGAGATCTCAATTTTAATTCATCATGCCTGCTATAATAATAGAGGCAGTTTTAAAGTTAGAATAGCGTACAGACAAGGTGATAATTATTGCTCTGAAGCTTTTCTGGAGAAGGCAGGAGGAAATTTCCCATTAACATTAGAAACAAATACAGGAGAAGGCGACGAATAAATGCTTCCCCCATGCGACTTCTCCGTGATCAAAAGACACTTGCTTAATCCCAACACCTAATTGTCACAGGATTAAAAATGTATGAGATCTCATGAACATGTAAAAGATTGTGTATAGCAGCATGAGTACTTGATTTAAATGCATAATTAATAGCTTCACTCAGCTTTATGTTGAAACGCAAGATCAACAAGGCACGTATCCAAGAGATGTGCCCAAGTTTGGGCACCAAAGCAGCTCGTCAGTGAACCTGCCCTGAGCACTTTGTCATTTCTGGACAGAATCACACGAGGTTGGAAAAGCCCTTTAAGATCATCAAGTCCAACCAATCCCATCCTAAGCTAACCCATATCCCTAAGTACCTCATCTACCCTTTTTTTAAACACACCCAGGGTCGGTGACTCAGCCCCTCCCTGGGCAGCCTGGTCCAGGCCCTGACAACTCTTTCAGTAAAAAAATTTTTCCTAATATCTGATCTGAACTTGGCCTGGTGCAGCTTCATGCCATGGCTGTTGGCTGAAGGGGAAAAAGAAGTTTAAAGCTGTTTGTAGATTCTGGGTGGGGTCTCTGATAGATTTGCGACGCTTAGAGAGCTAAAAAACCTTGAACAAACCTCAAAACCCAGGCACATCCATTCTTTACTTACTGAGAAGGTATTTGGTATGTAGAAATGTGTAAGAAGTTGCACGTTGCCAGTGGCCATAAAGTCTGTGCTTGCAGATCAGGTTCTCCCCAAACTGGAGCCGTGTCCTTCACCAGGAACCCACCCCGTTGTGACGCGGGATGGTCCCCGCAGGGACCTTCGGTGGAGGCAGAAAAGACAACGCACAAAGTGTCTGTAGGTTCAACTGCAGATTCTGCGTTTATATTGTACCCAGTGCACACAGGGAGACACCGCTGCGCTCGGAGGCCCCACACCTCAGACATCACTCAGGAAGAGACTCCAGAGTTAATGTTAAGCCTGTATGAAATCCCGTTCAGCATCGCACCCGAGCGTGTTGCTGTCACCTCAGCATCACCTGTCTCAATTTCTGCTCCTGAAGGAACATCAACCCAATTCGCTTTGGTTTTGGTTTCTGAAGTGTATGCCAGGATGCAACCGTTCTGTTTTAGTTGGGTAGCACTGAGCTGCTGGGGGTTTTCTGTCCTAACTGATCACAATGACAGCTAAATGTCAGCTCCGTTCCTATCTTAGCTCCAAATATAAACAGAAAAGCATAGAAAAAGGAAAGGGTTTTGTTACAGGCTGGGTGAATTCCTTCTGCTGTGTACTTTATGCCAAACAGTTTTGATTCTGCATGTGACTTACAGTCCAAAAGCCATACCCATACATTTTTCTGATTAAATTATTTTCAGCATTTTGCATCTAGAGCAGAGAAAACACTGCTATGAAAATAAATGCATTTTTAAAAAACTGGAATTTTGTTGAAACATAATTCCATTGAGGAAAAAAACCCACAATGTTTTTATATAACATTTTGGATATATTTTATGTCAAAACATCATCACCAGTCAAACCAGTGACATCTAAACCCAAATACATCGTTGTGACTCCTAAAATAAAAAATCAGAACAAAAACTAAATCACCGAGTGTTGGTGATTTAAACACAAAGAAACTCTAGTATTCTCCAAAAGTGTCTACTAAATAGAATAAAAAGAATAAGAGAACAATTAACATTTAGTCTGTTACATTAAAAAATTGGATGTACATATTTCTATTGCCTGTTAGCTTTACCTAAGCCTTCTTGACTACTACAAAAATAAAAAAGGAAAAAGAAAACTCCTTGTTCAAAGTCAAAAAACATTCAAATCAGTTGATACAACATTACAGTACAGTCAAACTAACATCCTTCAAGGTCTCCTTGTCTCAGCGAGCGAGTCCTCAGACCGGTGTTACAAACCTAGTTCAATGCAGTCTCAAAACTGTACGTTAGCTTTGCAGGATGCTGTACTCTACTGATGGCTTCGGAAGGATGGGGTCGTGCTACTGAATCGGCGGGTAACCCCTGCTCTCATTAATTTTATTCAGCACTGTAGTTAGAACAGCATTAAATTTAGCACGATAACTAAAAAAAAAAAAAAAAAAAAAAATTTAAAAAAAAAAGGGAAAGAAAAAAAGAATTGGAAGCTAGGTGAAGCTGCCATTTGTGTCAAACAATTGCGATACGCTATACTAAAAAATTGGGAGATCTCCACCTGTCCTCACGGCTCTGCCACAAACTAGCAAAGTCAAAAATACAAAAGTCTTCAACTTCTCTCTTTTTTTCTTTTTCTTTTTTTTTTTTTTTTGCAGAATAAAGCAAAAAAGTCTTTGTGCTCCTTACTACCAGAAGCAAAATATCCTCTGAGTTACCACATGTAATAGCTTCTGGATGTGTCGACTTGGGTTGGCTTGGTCTCTGCAGAACCATCCTTGTCTTTTTCACTGTCACCTTCCCAGAGATTAATAAGTGGAGGGTAGAGCTCATTCAGGGGGATTGAAGAGGTCTTTTGCATATATTTTTTCAGTGAGTGGTGGTAGTTTTTCCTCTTAAATCTCTTGGCAATATAAACAGAGACGGAGGCAAGGCTGATGACGGCAAACATGGATCCCATCACTGCCGCCAGCGCTGTGCTGGTTTCCTGGTCTGAAATATCCAGCGCAAAAGCTGCGTTCTTTGTTGTGACATTAACACAGGACTTCTGTGTTTGCTGGTGGATATTGGACACCGTTAGACACACTTCGTAATCTGTAGACGGTTGTAAGTGCGTGAGGTTGTATTCATGTACATCAACCGGGACCCGGGCAGTGTAGGTGATGTGGGGGTTGTCAATCTTCATAGTGGCCGATGACCATTTCAAGTTGGAAGTCATGACATTGGAGTTAACTTTCCAAGAGACTAAGATGGAATGGGATTCGGCTTGCTTAACGTAGATTTTCAGAACCTGGGTCCCATCCAAAAGCGTCCCGTTCACCCGGATAGTAGCGACCCGCGTGTCGGCCCCTTCTATGTTCTGAGCAACGCAGGTGTACCTCCCGGAGTCCTCAACCTGGATGTTGGAGATTTCCAGGGTGCCTTCGCTGCTCAGCTTGTATTTGTCAGAGAGACTCTCGACAGTTACTTTATTGCCCAGAGGAGTGACCCAGTAAATTTCTGGTTCGGGTTCTGCCATGGCCCGACAGTCTAAAAACACTGTCATGCCGATGTCCAGGTTTAAGTGATTGGGAAAGGTCTCATGGGAGATCATTGGAAGACACTGCTCGTTTGAATCCTGTATTAACACTTCCTTCACCTGCTGTCCTCGGTACTCCGGCGGCATGGCGCAGAACATGGAGAGAGGCTCCATGAAACGGATGTTGGTTTTGTTTGAGTTGATCCAGTGAATGACACAGTCGCACCTCAGCGGGTTACTGTGGATGCTGATCTCACGCAGGTTCGGAAGGGATTCCACTGTCTTTTGGTAGACTGCATTCAAGGCATTGTTGTTGAGCATCAAGCTCTCCAGGGCAGGAACGTTGCGAAAGGCCAATCGATGTATGTAAGACAGCTTTGGATTGTTGGTGGCCTCGAGCTTTGTAAGTTCAGGCAGGTTGTCCAGCGCATACCTATCAACAGAAACAAGTTCTCCCATGTTATTGATGCCAAGCTCTTTCAATCTGAGCATGTTTTTAAAATCACCTTCTTGAATTTTATGAATTGGATTTTTGTTGAGGTCCAGAAATTTTAAATTCGGAACCTTCTCAAGTGCCAGCTGAGGAACTTTTACCAATTTGTTGTCATAGAAGGAAAGACTTTCAAGACTATCCAAGCCTACCAAGGCATTGCCAGGAATGTCTGTGAGATACATTCCTGCCAAAACCAGACTCCTTAAATTTGAGAGTGGTTTGAAATTCATATCTAGTATTCCAATCACTGGATTTTCTCCAATCATGAGAATCTCTAAGTTAGGAGTGGAATCAAACCAGCGGCTGTCGATAACCTTTAATTTGTTGGAGTTGAGATGTAATCTCAAAAGATTTTTCAGGCCAGAGAATGCATTTGCAGAAATGCTGCTGATCTGGTTGTGGTTTATATACAGCTCCTGAAGGTTGCAAAGGTCTTGCAAGCAGTAGTCGGTCATCTCTGTTATTTGGTTTTCCTCCAGGTGCAAAGTAGTCAGTTGGGTGAGGTTTGAGAGCCCCACGTCTTTGATACTTGTGAAGTTATTCTGTGAAAAATCCAATTCTGTTAAATTAAACAGCAGCTGGAGTTCGTCTGTGGTCTTGGCAATGTTGTTGCTTTGTAACAGAAGGACTTGAGTGTCACTGGAAAGATTGCTGGGGATTTTTGTTAGCCGAAGGTCATTGCAGTCAACTGTTGTGGCTTCCCTGTACGTTGACTGCGGTGTAAACCATGGCCTGATTTCACACACACACAGCTGTGGACATTCGTTACTTTGTATGGAAGACTCAGTTAATGAATTCGTTAACAATTCTAGCACCAACTGGCAGACAGTTAAAACGACCCTAACCTTCGCCATGCTGGTCAGCTAGCGAGTTCAGCTCCCCAGCCCCTTAAAACCACAGCAGATTGAGAGGGTGATGTGTTATCAGCCGGAGAGCGTAAAGCTTGAAGTTTAAGGTGAGAGGTTTGGACATCCAGGAGGTGAGAGGCGATTTGCTGAGTTTAGAGAAGACAAACTGTCTGAAGACTCCCGGCTGCTCCTCTCTGGTCCAGAATCTTCTGCAAGTCAGTGTCTGAAGATGTTCCTGGAAATAGATCAGAGTACATGTTATGCTCATCTTATATACAGTTTATTATTATTATTTATTTTCTTTGTCCTTCAAAGAAAAATACCAGAAAATAATCATTATGTCAACATTCCCCTCTTAGGAAAATCCTGGCCTGGTATAGTTACAGTCTGTAGGGTTTGGAACTCTCTTCTCTTTGAGATCCCAAAGAGAACTCTGGTTCCCAAGTGATGGTAACAGTGTACGCAATCCTCTGGAAATAAACCTTTTGGATACCTTTCAGTTTTACTCTGCACTACTGGATGGCTTGAGAAAGGGGAGGATGGAGGATAACAGGTCTCAAGTGCTCAGAACATGATCCCAATGGGAATCACAGGACGAAAGGGGTTGGAAGGAACCATCTGGCAATCATCGAGCCGGTGCCAGCGCTGTCCCAAAGCAGGTGGAGTTAAGGCCCAGGAAGATGTGGGTTTATAAGTTTTGAGCTAAACGTGTACAAACTTTGCCAGAATTCATCCGACTTAATCAAATTGGTTCCAGATAACAGCTTAGATTTAATCCAGCCAAGCACCACGCAGCATCAGTAAATGTGATTAAACGAATGCACTGGCCTTATTTTAGCTGTTTGTGTCACATTGTGCAGTGTCTGGGAACTGCTTACCCCCAACTCAAACTACTGTGTGAACCACACAATTCCTGGCCTTTTAGCCTAGAGCTACTCGTGCAGGAGCATGTTTGAATTAACCCAACAGCATCCAGTGTGCCCCAGAAACATCTGCTGTGCCACGGGTCTCCAGACACGCAGCCGAGGAGAATCTTAGAGAAACCTTTCTCATTCTCCCTTGATGGAAAAAGTGTTGAGAACCTGTCACCACAGACCTCTCGGTGCTGCTGGGAAAAGCCTGGCTCGTTTCGTTCAGGCAGCAACTGCCTGTGCTCCCGTTGGACCTGTGCTGCTTTGGGGATGGAGCACAGACTGGCTGGGTCCCCCCAGGAGCGCTGTGCCCCTCACAGGTGGCAGATCAGTACACTCTGTGGTATTCTGCACTGCAGGTTCAGCGGGTTAGTGCTGCTGTTTGACATGCTCTGGAGAGATTCCAGCCCCGTCTGGACACCGACCTGTGTGACCTGTGCTAGGGACCCTGATTTGGCAGGGGGTTGGACCTGATGATCTCTGCAGGTCCCTTCCAACCCCTGGAAGCGTAGGGGAGCAACGCTCGTGACAGTTGGGATACCAGGAGCAGACCTCTGGACATTCAGGGTGACTCCATACACCTCCTGCTCTAACGGCTGCAGCTGAGACTTCTCAAACAAAGGGTTTTGTCTGTTTGTGTAACTAAAACAATGAAGTTGTGCTCTATCAGAGGCAGAGCAGTGATAACGGCAGGAAGTGAGTGGCTTTTTCAATTAGAACGTAGTAAAGCCTCAACCTGGTCAAAACCCAGGAAAGCCAGGACTACATAACCTACTACCACAGCTCTCAGAAATAGTTTTTAAAGTCATCTAGATGGTGGTGAAAGGAATGCCATCTATACAGCACTTTTACACCAAAATCTGATCTGCATAATAAATAAGAAAATGACTTTATTCTATTTCAGATTCTGCTCTAATGCTCTAAATAGAACCCACCAAATAGCATTTTTTTTTTTTTGGCATGTTCTTATTTGTTCTGTGGTTGTATTTTGGAGGAGGGGAAATGGGGATGTCAGCCAGAACGTATCTGACCCTGCTGAGTTAGATTTTCTCGCTGGTAGCCAAGACTTGAATGAGAGATGAGAAGGGGGATGCTGGAGGGGGAAAAAACAGATGTAGAACAAACATCCCTTCTCAAATAACTTCCAGATGATGGGAGAGTTGAATAAGACATTAACTGTATTAAAAAAAAAAAATCCTAACCATGGCACCATAAAATAAGGAATATATTAGCATAGAGTGATGAGGAGACTGGCACAAACTGAGTTAGGCTGACTGTAACAGATTCTTCTCTCACTCACGATGCATGTATCGCTGACCCAAACCAGACAGTTGTAGGAATACTGATGACATTCATCTGAAGTTTAATTGATTTAATTCCAGATTTTTCAGATTATAACATTTCCCATTTAATACTGCAAGCAGTGATTTCATCCAGCAGCAATTTTAGATGGTCCAGGAGGTGCCCTCAGCTGCCACCTACACCCAGCTGGTCCCTGTGCAGGGGATGGCTCTGAGCCCGCTCCCAGCCTTGGGCACAACCAGGGCAGTAGCCAGCACCAAAACAAATGCTGCTGCAAGAGGCAATACAGCTCCAAACATCCATGCCTTTGGAGTCTGTGACTTTTCCCTGAGTACTGAAGAGGAAGAAGTCCATCCCTTGCAGAGCTGTGGGCCCGAAGGATGTTTCAGGACTGATTTAGCTCTGAGGTACTTACACAAATCATACAATACTTTAAAAATTAAACTGCCCAAAAAAAGACTTAGAAGCTTCTTCTAAAACATGTCGGGGCACGTTGAGATTTAAAAAAAAAACCCAAACAAAACCCCACAAAAATGGCATTCAGTCCTTCCTCTGCTGAATATTTATATCCTCTTACTTGCACATTGCATTTATTGTTCATCCTTCGTAAGAAGGCATTTCTGGCTTTATTGAATAGAGCTCTGGGTTTATGATCACTGCAGACATACGATTTTACAAGTTACTGGTGACATTTCCTCTTCTCCAGCTATTTTCTCCTGCAAATGGATTTAATTTTCTTTAACTGGAAAATGTTCTTTAGAAATGACCCGCACATTACAGTCTCCAATCTCCCCCAGCCCAGGGCAGCTGGATGATGCTATAAATGAAATACTTCAGTGTAATCAAAGAGTAAATTCAGGTTGGCTCCACAGGCCCCAGTCTGTTTTAGTGCCGTGTTTCTGTGAACAGCAGCCCAGAGGCCACAGCACGAGGGGAAGGCTGAGCCACGGACTGCAGCTTTAGCTGCTGCTTCTGCTATAAAGCCCATCGGTCACTCTGATAAAAACTAGAGGCAGCAGAGTGAAAAAGTGCACTGTGGTTCTTTATGTAACTCACAGCACCGTCTGCTCTTGTTCTACCCCTTGGATCTCTCTACATACGATGTGCTTGGCCATCTCCGTTCTCCTGTGTGAAGAAGCTCTGCTGAGTGGACACCGAGAGCCATCCCTTCGCCCCTGCAGGTCTCGGCTTTCCAGTGTTGGTAGGACTGTTCCCAGACCTCTCTGTGACGTTTAGTGCCCAAAGGAATCAAGTAACATGGTATTTTTTCTCTGGAGGAATATGTTTCCTGAACGTTCTGAGGTCCTACTTGTAGTTATAATCCCATTTCCCCAAACAAACGCTGGACGAGAGATGTGTGACAGACAGAAATCTCTCCTCTTTTTTGTCTGGAGGACAACCAAGCTTTGAAAACAAAACCCCTGACAGCACACGGCGCCAAACAGCTACCAATGAGTAATCTCCAAGCCTGTGTGGATAAACCAGGGACAGCTCCTGGGAAAGTTCCTGCCATCAGGGACTGAACAGAGGAGAATCTGAGCGTTAGTGTCTGCCCCCTTCCTGCTAGACAGCTCAGCATTTCCCCACCAATTTCTGTATGAAGTTGTTATTGTTTTTAATACAAAGCTAATCCGGTGTGTCCCTGGTGGGTGCAGTCCAAGGCAAAGGCAAGTCAGGGATCAGTCAGCCACGTTTTTGGCTTTTGAAGGCCAGGGAAGACTTCTTACAGAAACAGTTGTGGCTCTGGGCGCTCTGGGTTCAGGAAAGTTTCCAGCCTCAAACCCCCCTTAGGGCAGTCATATCACAACTCCTTTTTTTCCTTCTAAAAATGGTATTTAATGTGGGTCATGTGACTTCTTTTAATGACATAAAAAATTTCTTATAAAAATACTGAATGGGGAAACGTCCCCTAAAGATTAACGGGGTGTCACACCTCTCTTTTGGAAGCTACTGAGCCTGTGAAGGATAGCTTTTAGTGTTCTCTGCCTTCCCTCTCATTTATTACATTCACATTTTCCAGTGTAGTAACAGCTGTTAACTTGCTATCAACAGAAATAATGGTTAATTTTACAGGAGAGATATGGAGGGAATTATTTCACTGGGGGCTAAAGAAATGCATTTTCCATAGCACCTCTCAGTCCCCACGCATTAAGAACCCACGTTTTTGTCAGCTGCTCTCTGGGCTATTAACTTCTCATGATACTTGCAGGCAGAAAGCACGAGCATCATTCTGTGCCTCCCACCCTGGAAGCACAGTGGGACAGTTTGTGGTGGGTTTCCCTTTCTAGCTTGGCTGTGAAAACTGTTTAATACTGAGAATTTCTTTGGCCCAAGAAATTCTGACAGTGGGAATTTGGTTGCAGATAAATAAATGGCTCATTAATAGTGCTCATAGTTAACTTGCCCACTAGAAAAAATAGATATTAAGCATTTTTC
The DNA here is from genome assembly GCA_027925045.1 of Hypotaenidia okinawae. Taxonomy (NCBI): domain Eukaryota; kingdom Metazoa; phylum Chordata; class Aves; order Gruiformes; family Rallidae; genus Hypotaenidia; species Hypotaenidia okinawae. The sequence continues at coordinate 21,475,228 of BSDF01000011.1, read as the reverse complement.
TTGGTAATGGGAAGACAAAGCGTTGTCAGGTCCTTGACAACTGTATTAATGGTCGCTATTAAAAACTGCTGAAAGGAGCAGCAGTGCAGTTTGCACATGGACATTCAGGTGTCTGCTTCCCAGCAGCGATGCTGCCACAGAACCTCCTCTCTCCACAGTGAAGTGGTTCATTCTTGCAGAACTTCTTTGACATCGCCAACGGCATCAGCACAGGGTTTGGTTGGCAGCCACAGGCGCTAAATGTGCTGAGGGGAGTCTGAGTCTGAGGGATCAGAGTGAGTCTGAGGGATCAGGGGTGAGTCTGGGGGATCGGATATGTGGAGAACATTACTCAGGCTAAGACAGGCAATTTAGTTTGCACTTGCTGTGAGGCTGAAGCACCCGGATCCGCATGCAGCACCCACCCAGAACCCACCCAGCTCTGCCCAGAAACACTTCCATGTATTGAGCCTAAGTAACGTCACCAGGCTTTGGGAAAATTGTCTGTTGTGCTCATGTTCTGCTAATGACTCCTGCAGCTGTCTTCTTTTCCCCATGATCATCTTGTGACGCTGCCGCCCTAATAACACTGCTGTCATCAGTCCCTTTGGGAAAACTTGGCCTGGGCTGCTGCATCCTGGATCCAGGTTGGCCATTAGGAAAAGGCACCTTGGGCAGCCCCACGCCAGGATCTGGAGCACAGGGCAATGACCTGGTGTTGGTACCAAGGCAGGAGAACTGGTGAGGCTTCAGCTAGAACAGGGCGATGGAGAAAACTGAATCCAGACTGGGGTCAATACGAAGTGTCACTCCGCAGTCAGGGAAAGGAAGAGCCTGGTTAGACAGGGCACACTGAAAAGACTGGCACAGGCTGTCTGGCAGAGACCTGGCCTCAAGAGCTACTTGTGCTGGAAGTGACGATGGAGATGAACTGGCCCATAACAAGCTCAGGTTGAGTTCATTACAGTCATAGAATAGAATCATGGACTCATAGGATGTGTTAGGTGGGAAGGGACCTTCAAAGGCCATCTAGTCCCACCCCTGCAGTGAGCAGGGACACCATGAACTAGACCAGGTCACTCAGAGCCCCATCAAGCCTGACCATGGATGTCCCCAGGGATGGGGCCTCCACCACCTCTGGGCAACCTGTTCCAGGGTCTCACCACCCTCAGAGGGAAGAACTGCTTCCCAAGGTCTCATCTAACCCTGCCCTGCTCTAGTTTAAACCACCCCTTGTCCTATCACTCCATGCCCTTACAAACAGTCCTTGATACCAGTCTGAACCAGTCAGGTTCAGACAGCCTGACCAGCCTCAGGGAAGGGTATGCTGGAGCCCAGCAGTGACATGCCTTGCTCTGAGCTTCAGCAGAGCCTTTGCAGTGCTGTATCCACCCACTGTCTGTGCAAACTAAGCTGCTGGTGCCATGCTGCACATCCACAGTGACCTGGGATCGTGGGTTGGGAGAGGCATTTCATTCCCATCACAGGAATAGGGACGGACACCTGCTGAATCACTCATGCACAGCACAAACCTGGCCTGAAAGGTTGTGCTAGGGAATTCGGGGCTTACTCCACTCAGGAGCATTGGTGACCTTGTGCATGTCAGGCTGGACTTTGGGTTTAGTAACCAGATTTACAGCTAGCCTATGGAACAGGCTCCCTTCCCAGGAATCACACGTGCAGTCCTGTCTGGTTGGAAAAATACCGTGGGGTCATGTCTGATAGCAAGCCTCTCCTGTTGGGGTTTGTAAAGTGTCTGATGGCATCAGGAAATAATTATTTACAAGCCTGAATTGTGTAAAATACAGGATAGTCAAGCTGAAAATCCATGTGTCAGTCAAAAGAGCATACTGACATCTGAAAATGGGAGCTTGATATGAAAAGCAAAGACAAAGCCGGGGCCTGGGGGACCTGTAATAATAAATCATGGAATCACAGAGGACCAGGTTGGGAGGGACCTCAAGGATCAGCTGGTCCAACGTCTCCTGGCAAAGCCTGTTCTTGGCACAAGCTAGTGGTATAAAGCCTCAGAACCCATCCTATGGGATTTAGAATTGTTGAGGTTTGAGTTTGGGTTTTCCTGCAAATAATGCCTATTATTTCCTCCTGTCTGTACACACGTACCAGCAGAATAAAGTCAGTGGTTAATGTTTGGGAAAGCTCTGGTGAGAAGGCGATTTGCTGTATTTCAGGGCAACCTTCATATGCTCCATCTGTGTCTTTTGAAAAATACCAGGCTTATCTCCTCAGAGGAAACACAAGGAGCATCCTATTCATAATGCCTGCGCTGCAGAAACAGCGTATTAAATCTTTAAAATTCCTAATTTATGACTTGCATCTGATACAATGTTTTTCATTACAGTATTGAAGTAAATTCACAGGATAAAGAAAAATTCTTTTCATTCATCCACTGATCCTGAGCACAAGGGGCTAGATACCATGCAGAGCACAGCTACTGTATATTGATGGCCCATCAAATCAACCATGGAATTGCAATCCAGCTTCTGTCATCTGTTTGAAAATCTCTTGCAAATTACCATTAACAAGTCATATTAGAAACATCAGGAATAATAAGTGCTTTCCAAACGGTGGGCTGTCAAATTATACAGTCTGGTTTTTCTTTGGGAAAGGGGAAAAAAAACCCTCATAAAAGCATTGAGAAGGCTGGAAAGCCTGAAAGGCACGATCTGTTTGTGCAGCAGTGATATTCTTCCATTAGAAACCCAACTTATTATCTACTTTCTTATGATGTTTTATGAACATAAACAGATTAATCTTGGGACAGCATGGGGCTTTAACTGCTCCTGACTGTTGTTCATGTACTGTAACACAGGGTCTGCCTCCTTCCAGTATGAAGGTAGTGGTGAAGCTTTCTGGTGGAGAAGAATCATGCCTATGATTATCATAGAACCACAGACTGGTCTGGGTTGGAAGGGACCCCAAGGATCACACAGTTCCAACCCCCTGCCACAGGCAGGGACACCAACCTCCAGGCCTGGAGCTACACAGGGTTGCCCAGGGCCCCAGCCAACGTGGCCTTGAACACCCCCAGGGTTGGGGCACCCACCCCCTCTCTGGGCAGCCTGTTCCAGCTCCTCACCACTCTCTCTGTAAAGAGCTTCCCCCCAATATCTAATCTAAACCTTCCCTCCTTTAGCTTCACTCCATCCCCCTTGTCCTGCCATTATCTACCCTTTTAACAAGCTGATTCCCCTCCTGTTCCTCTGCTCCCTTCCGGGACGGGCAGGCTGCAATGAGGTCCCCCCACAGCCTTCTCTTCTCCAGGCTGACCCAGCCCAGCTCCCTCAGCCTCTCTTCCCCCTCATTCCACGCAATTACCAGATAAAATTATCTGACCAGTTCAGCTTTCCCAACAGCCAAATAACTGCCACTCTCAGGCTAAAAACCAATTTGAGGAGCCCTTCCCTTGCTCCTCCCTTCTGCACCGAAGCGCGTCCCAAAGCACAATCCACTGAGGAAACTCTCTCCTTGCCACCTATACGTGCAGTAATGCATCCCCAGCTTCCCTGTGTTTGAAATGTGAGGGAGAATTTAAACCTAATTGGTTTTAGCTTGTACGGTGCCTGAAATTTACGGAGCATAACTAATTCTGGGAGAGCTGTTCCAACTATTTTGTGCATTGGCTAGCTGAAGAATGGAGGAGGGCCAGGACTAGAGACACACTGCTTCATCTCTGCTCATGTTTAAAGAGTGGATGTGGAATTTGGGCTTGGCATCCTTGAGACCTCAGACCCACAGGAACAGTCTGAACATCTTGGTACCCATGGGGGTCCTCACCTGAGGAGGATTTGATGCCAGAACTCAGATAATCTCTGCTGCTTGCGTTCTATCAAAATCAGCACAGTTCAAATCAATATTTTAAAAAATAATAATAATAAAAAGAAAAGAAGTAGCTCTAAAAGAAGACCATGGGCATTAAGGGATCAGGCTGGATTTTGGAGCAGAATTTCTATTGGGGTTTTTTTTTTTTTGGCTACTCTGAGAACCCATGCAGCTTGGCTAGTGGAATTGAAGTGTTAATAATGATGAAGTAGGGAGTACATGAGAACTATTTTGAACCACAAGAGATATGGATGCCAAGACTCCATGGGATTTTCACAAAGCAACAGAAAATCCTCTTCCTCTCTTTTTTTTTTTTTTTTTTTTTGCTGACTGGCTCTCTGGCAGCATGATTATTTTGCTTCCTACACAGTTCTAGATCAAACTCCAGTTCTATGAGTCATTCAGGATCTCCCACAGTCGGGAAAGACCCCAGCATGCAAGCAGTTGTTACTACCGTGAAGGATGCCAACAGATCCTGGGCTAGAAATGGTAGCCAGTAAATAAAATGAGTCAGTCTCGTGCTATGTCTCACAATAGCCCTGGCTGCAGGAATTGCCTACCCCTTGTTATTAAAAAATTGTCTGTACGTGTAATAAGCCAGCCATCTACAGCTTCAAGTGTTTATCTTCAAGTGAGGCGAAGAGAGAGCTCTTTTTCTGGTCCTTGTTAAAGTCTCTTTAATAACTCTCTTTCCTGTGGCTGTGCTGTGTATTTAGTTTTCAGTTATTAGTGATTAAGTATTAAACTGTATTTTATTGATAGCCTACACCGTATCTACGCTGTTTATATGTCGCATACTTGTGCAGACTCCAGCCCTTGGAATGAAATAGGCTTTTATTGATCCCCCCAGGGGTTTTATGCCTGCAACATCAAATTCCCTATTTCTGAGCTATATTTACATATCAATTTGAATACAATCATATATTGAATTGACCGATACGGAGCCACCGCACTGTTCACTCAAGGCTGCGACTGTATAATAACAAAAGAAATGGATTTATCATGGGAGGTGCTGAGAGATCTAATATAAAGGCTGTTAGCGTGGAGACAAAGATTTGGAACTCAACCAATTCGAGATGGGATGGAAATAATTCCTCCTAAGTGGCCACAGATTGGGTTTCAGTACTGCTCTGAGCTAAGGCTGTGCTCTGATCTAAGCAAATACATGATTTCCATTCTGGTTAGCTGGCTTCACATGTCCCTCCCCTGCCCCTCTCAAAGGCCTCTCTCCACTTTTCAACTGGGCTCTCCAGGAAGTTTTTTTCATGTTGTTTTTCTGAAGACCTTCTTCAATTCACAGCTGATAACCCAATATCCCACTACAAAAATACTTTTTTTTATGGAGAGTTTATTTCCTTCCAGAATTAAGCAGTGTTGTGTGGAACATGGAGCAGGTCATCTGCCACGTCATGGGGAAGGAAGTGGAAAACATCAACAGCCTGATTTCAGCTACTTCTCTTCCTCTCACCTATCACCTAAAGTTTGAGATAACTTTGTTCCATGCAGAAAACACATCACAATCTTGCTTTGAGTTCATGAGATGACTGTAGAGAAAAAAACCCCTCTATTTCATGTATTTGTATGTTTCAGAACAGATGTGTAAATGGTTCCTACAGCTTTACTCCTCGGCCCCATCACGGCCAAGTCAGCAGTTCTTCTGCAGATGGGTTCATTTCATGAAGTGCTTGCAAAATAGAGGTACTAAAACTGCTGCTCTTGGCAGAAAACATAGGAGAAGTTATTCCTCTCAAAAGTCTTAGTTACCAAAGCTTTGTAGATAAAGTCTTTGCCTAATTAAGGTGATTCATTCAGGCAGAGTTTAATTAGCATATACTAGGCCTGTTTCACTTAAATGGGGCTGAAAGATAAAACCTATCTGACAATGAATTTATGAAGACCACTGATCTGGTTTTCCTCTGTGCCACATACTATGATGAATTAGTTTCTAAGACCTGTTTTAAAGCAGCTATTTAAAAACTTTCCTTCTTGCAAGTAGCTCACTTAACTGTGCTGGTCACCGATGGGTAAAGGGAGCTATTTTTGCAGTGCAGTTACAAATCACTGCAATGCCTGTTATGAGTGCTGGATCCCCGTAACCATCAATATTTACTCTATTTCTGTTAGAGTGATGGATGATTTGTAATTTAAAAATTTAGCAAGGCCAATCAGTAGATCATTGCATCCTAGTAATTATATGCAGCACATTAGCAAGGTATGCACTTACTAGGTATTTTTGGACTTGCTTAATCAAATAGATCATACGGTGCGTGAAATAACAGAAGATGTAGGAGTCATTATAGAACCCCAGACTGGTGTGGGTGGGCAGGGCCCTCAGAGCACACCCCTGCCACAGGCAGAGACACTCCCTCAGCCCAGGGTTCCCCAAACCCCATCCTTTAACCCTGCCAGAGATCCCAGGGCAGCAACCTACCAGACCCACCCTCAGAGCAGCCTCCGCTGTCCCAGCATCAGCTCTGCCATTTACCAGTCCTGCGCTTGACTTTCAGACCTCCTGCTTGTCTACAACAGCAACTCTTGTGAGATGAAGGAAGCAGCACCCAGAAGCAGGACGTGCCAGCCAAGCACGCAGGGCGGTCCCTGGGGAACGCGGATGCACTGTCCAGCTGGGATACAAGGCACAGGGGGACAGGGTGGTGATGGATCCCATCCACAGCGGTGGGGAAACAAGCTGGCGGGCAGATCCTGCTCTAGTCCTGCTCCTGGAGCATCACGGTGTGAAAAGCAACCCCCCTGCCCCGTCGCTTGCCTGGGGTTTTGCTCCTTCCCACGCAAGAAGAGCCCAGTCCACACAAGCCACCTGTGCTTTGCCCAGCCTGCCTCCTCCCTGGCCTCGCACAACATGGCTGGGTGCAGGCACCCAGCTGAACCTCAGGGGCTGCACCTCATGGAGCAGCTACACAGACCCCCACAGACGTGAGCACTTCCAATGCTGGAGTATCAAGTGAGAGGCAAACCCTGCCAAATACCTGGAGGGGGGCAGCTTCTAAAAGCAGTTGGGACTCCTGCTCTAATCAAAACTGACAGATGCGTAAATTGCTGGAATGGCCAGAGTTTGTTAAACTAAATACCTGGAAATGAGACACTGACAACCTCTAGAATTTCCAAATAAAACCCCCAAGTGATCTTCTCCTCTTAGATGGAGCGCTTGGGCTTGTGTGGTGCCCAGGGAATATACTGTCCTGTGTTAACCATGGAGGGCTAAAGGGCAGCACCTTAGGAGAGAGAATTATGCAGCGAGACCGCTGTTCCCCGTAAAACACAGGAAAGAGCTGTTTCTCCATGGCACTTTTATAACTTCCATGTGTTCTCAGTAGAGCCTCCCGTTAAATATTTCAAGACTGTTACTTACAATTGCTTTGCCCTGTCATTCTTTAAGTTAAAAAGAAAAGGAAAAAAAGCAGTAGGCATCTATTCATCTCCCATTCTCCATCTCTAGAAACTGGGCTCCGGGTGAAAACCAGGTCCTGTTCGTTTGATAATTCAGCTGGCTGGAGAGTCAAGGAAACACAGACTCACATGGCTAAATTAAGATCCTCTGAATCAGAAGGTGAAGTTATAAAACCATTTTGCACTAGAATTTAAGAGCAAAGACTCTCTTCCCACTGATGCCAAAGCCTTACGCTGTCTTCATCGAGAGGAGAATTAGGCCAATCCAAAATAGGCCAATCCAGTATTTTCTTTCAGTGCCATACACAGAGAAATTAAAGACAGCATCTAAACTGCAAAACAAAATTTGAATAAAGTTTTGGGGCTTTAAGCAGCAGCAATTAAGAGAAGGTGGTGTGGGAGAACTGTGATCTGGGTACCTCTAAAACCCGTGTGGAGGCACGATCTGTCCCCGACCTTACAGAGTCCCTTAGCAAAGGACTTAATTACTCTGCTACAGGAAAAGAATGAAGCTGGAAAATTCATTGACTAACTCAAGTACGTCCTCAGTAGACTGCTTCTTATCGAAGTAGACCTTTGATTTCTCTTGGCAGAATTTAAGCACTCTGAGTCTTAAAGAAACACCCCTACTTGTTAGTTTTATGACACACCGACCAAATCGCTTTCTGAGCTGTCCTGGTTTAGACTGGGATGGAGTTAATTTTCTTCCTGGCAGAGTTCTGGATTTAGGATGAGAATAATGTTGATAACACAGGGATGGGTTTGGATGTTGCTAAGTAATGCTTGTACTGAGCCAGGGACTTTTCAGCTCCTCATACTCTGTGCATGAGGAGGTACATAAGAAGCCAGGAGGGGCTGACCTGCTGCTCAGAGGGATATTCCCTACCGTGCAGCATCACGCTCCGGGTATAAACTGGGTGGGCTGGCAAGGGGATGGTGATGACTGCTTGGGAACAGACCGGGCAGTGGGTGGTGAGCAGCTGCACGGTGCATCACTTCTATTGTATATTCTTTTATCATCATTATTATTTTATCTTCCTTTACTGTCCTAGGAAACTTTCCATCTCAGCCCACAGATCTGACTTCCCTTCCCCATTCTCTCCCACACACACCATGGGGACCAGTGAGCGAGCGGCTGCACCGGGTTTGGCTGCCCGACAGGTTGAACCTCAGCATAAGCCAGCTCCATGATTTTCCCCGCTCTCGCCCATCTTCTTCCCCCAGTGGGATAGGTTTTCACTGTAGAGACACAAAGTATGGGAATAGTTCTCAGGCCACCACCTTGAACTTCTGCAGATGCTCCTGATGGAGCAGGCGTGGGATGGTCATCCCTCCCTGCCTCTGCGCCCCAAGAGGTGTTGGCCAACCTATGTAACACAACCAGGAGAGAAACTATTTGTCTCCAAGTCATGTTTGGTGCAGACCTCACTATGCCCTAAGTTATTTTTAAGGAAGTTGGGGCTTGTGTTTGCTGGAGCATTTAAGGCCCAATCCCAATGAACTGCTCTTGACTAGAGCCTGGAATTTCTCATTGTTGGGATCATCACACATCTCCCAGGATGGTGTTCCCAACCTGGAGATGGAAAAATCAGCTGTGGGGAAGCTGAGATGCAGGTTCCCTGTCAATCAGCATTACAGCAGCAGATAGGAGCAGAAAGGGATTTATGTGCTTCCAAAAACTTTACATAGATTTTCTTCAGTTTGGTGCCTACAAAATGTCTGCCAGGAAAAAATCTGGAGCTTGGCAGGATGAAGCCTCACACGTGTATTGTTCATGTAACTATGGTAACCTACAAATGCCACCAGTGTTTCCATTTCATACACAAATGAGGGGACAGCTGTGGGGACCACATGTCTGCCAAGGGAATAATATACGTGAACTAGGATGGCTTGGTCAGAAAATTACAACTCATTTATATTAATCAGGGCTTCCAAGAGCAGTCACCCCTGTAGTTGCAGCAGCAAAAGAAAGTGATTTTTATTTCTGAAAATGTTTGGTTCCTCAGGAAGCATTTTCAGTCTCTTGCTACTTTGGTGGTTAGAAAAAAATACAATGAAATAAAAGCTGCTGGCAGCCTGTGCTCTTCTACAAATGTCACTTAACTTTTGTTTTTTCCTTTGGTTTTAGTCTTATGCCTGACCCTACCCTGAGCCCGACACAAAGCCTGACCTGGGACCAGGAGCTCTCCAAAGCATCCACCTGGGAAGCAGAGGTTCCGGAAGAGGCAGGAGTAACCCGGCACAGACCAATAACCCATCCACCAAAGGGAAAGGACTTTATTTTTTTTAACTCCTCGACATTAACAGAAAGAAGAGACTCAAAGCAATTGATACAAGAAATTTTTAAAAATAGATAAATTACTGTTTATGTGAACTTGGAGTTGATACAGCCCTAACATCAACAGAAATCCATAGACTCAGTAATGCAAATAAATTACCTTTTCAGAAAATACCAAGCTATGAAAGCTGCAGCATGGATAACACTTGGCCAGGGATATGATTCATCCAAAAATAAAAAATACAAATACTCAAGAGCTGGTAGCTGCCTGTGCCTCAGCAGCAGCCTGTGCCTCAGCAGCAGCCTGCCGACAGGCGATGCAGCAGGAATACTGCACGCCCATCAGCAAAAGTTTTCCCTGGCTTCTGCAGTAGCACAATACTGTAAGGGAGTAAAACAAAAGGCTGCAGCATCCCCTCCGTGGGGGCTGCCCCCATGCCTCACAGCCCAGCAGCAGTGAGTATTCCTTCAGACACTGAGGAGTACGACAGGATGATGGGAGCTTTAACTAACAACTATTTAAATGACCACGTTTTCTCCACGAGCTGGAATCAAACATGCAGATGATGGGTTTAAACCTAGCCTCCAAGCTGGATCCGTGCCTGCACTTGGAGCCCTGCTAAATCCGACTGAGCCGAAGTTTCTGTTTGCAGCATGAGTTTGGACGTGCTCAGCCTTATTCATGTCAATCACTAATGGTCTTTCATGGTTAACATCCCAAAGTTTTTATCCTCTTATAACCTGTCCACCTGGATACCCCCTTTCCTCTAGGAATCATCAGCATCAGTCACCTCTGTTCTAGGTAAATTAAAAGTACCTAACAGTCATTGCAGTAACTGGTCTGTTCAAGCCCAGAACGCCTCCAAGGATTTATAATGTTACAGAGAACTACATCAGATTTTATTCCCCTAACTTTTTAACCCTCAAAGCCAAAGTCACACTTCAGCTCTGGCAGAGCCCAGGTTTCACCCTTCCCCAGCCAAGGCACCACGGCACTGCTGGACAGGGATGTCCAGGCATCACTGTGCAGGGAGTCTGATGGGACACAGCAAGCCCTGGACTCAACTACTTCATCAGCTGGGAAGCTTCACGTGTTGGGTTTCCTCTCTCTCAGCGCCTTTTAAATTGATTTAAATTCCCAGTTGGCAGACTTTGCACGTGCTCTGGTAGGAACCCCCAGACCGCAGCCGGGACTGATGCCGTATGGGACTATGGCCATTGGAGCATCGGTGAGATCGCCTCACGTCCCTCTGAATTACTCTCCGTAAAAGCTTTATAGTCTTGTTTAGAAAGGCCAGGTTCGTTTTATAGCCATCCTTGGCACCGTAAGGAAAAGACTTAAGGGTTCACAAACTAGTTGTTTATTGAAGATTCATTGCTTGGGAAGCATCACGCAGCTCCAGGACAAATACATAAGCATCCCGTGTGTGATCTTTAACCTTCGGACAACAGATTGTCTACTCTGAGTTTGGTTCTGAGACTTTTCCATCCATCACTAGCGGGAAAACCGCACGAAGGCAGCGCCAAGTAACTTGGGGAACGATGTAAAATAGCAGGCCAACATCTGTCGCCTTCCTCCCGGTAAGACAGAGCCGGCGGGCACAATGCGCGCTCTCTCTCGGCTCTCAAAGGGGCTTTACGCTGCGGGGGAGCCCCCCGGCGCTCAATAGCCCCTTTGACAGCCGGCAGCCCCCAACAAAGGCAGGCGAGCGGGGCCGCCCGCCCTTTGTCCCGCTCCGCGGCCGCGCAGGGAGAAGCCCCCGCCGTTGCGCTGGATTCCGCGGCCGCCCCTCCGCCTGCCCCGCGTTTCTCCGCGCATCTCCCCCCCAAAAAACAACCCCAAAACCATCAACCAACCAATCAACCCACCCCCCACCAAAAACCCCAACCAGCTCCCGGCGCAGCGCGGCCGGAGGCGGCTTGAACCCCGGCCGGGGAGCCCCCGCACCGCCCGGCACGCCCGCCCCACGCCGGGCCGCCGCACAGGTGCGAAGCGGCCGTTCCGCCGGCCCCGACCGGCTAACAATGAACGTGGCCCTCGGAGGGAAGGTGGCGGAGCCGCCGGTCCCGGGCAGCCCCGCTCACACTGCGCCTTTATGCCGCCTCTGAGGGCTATTGTTGCACTGAAGGCTCCTTGTCTTTTCAAATTCCTCCGTGTGAATGGCTGAGGCGAGACATCTGCCGGGGTACGCTCCCATTCGCATGCAAATCGGAGGTCGGGGGCGCTGGCAGCCCTGCCGCACAGGCGGCCCCGGCCCCGCTCCCCCCGCGCAGGTACGCGCCCCTTCCCCCCGGGACACCGGGACACGCGGCCAGCGAAAAGCAGCAATTAACGGGAAAAAACTCAACCGGGGGTAAGCAGGGTGCCCCGAGGGGAGGAGGGGAGCGATGCTGCAGCGCCCGCTGCTCCGCGGAAACACCGCATCCCCGCCCGCCCCCCACGCCCCGGAGGTGCGGAGCGACGCGGTGCCCAGCCCCAGGGCGGCCCGAAATCGCCGCCCTCACGGCAAAGCCTGCTGCCCGCCGGAACTTTCCCGGCAGAGATGGGGAGGGTGCCGGTTCCCCCCACTCCCCTCCGGGGGGGCGCGGCCGCTACCGCAAACTTTCCTCCCTGACGGCCCCGTGCGGGCCGGGCCCCCGGGGATCCCCGCCGGGCCGCGCAGCCCCGCATCGCGGCGGCCGGAGCGGAGCTCCCCGCGGACGCTGCGCTCCCCGCGGGGCTCCCGCAGGCCCCGGCTCCTTCCCCGCAGCTGGGCGCAGTGCACTTACCGGCGACCGAGGATTGCAGCCCGCGTAGCCGCAGCTCTCCCCCGGGGCTGCCCGCGGCGGCCGCTGCACGGGGGGCGGCACATCCGCTGCTGCTGTCGCTGCCGCGGTCCCACCGCGCCGAGCTGCGGAGCGAAGCGGCTTGAAAGCGGCGTAGGGAGGCGGATTATCCTTCCTCCTCCTGCGGGAAGGGCGGGCGCGACGGCGAGTGGATGCGGCGGCGGGTAGATGCGGTGCCGGTCCCGCCGGTGCCCGCCGCCCGCTCTGTGCCACCGCCGGCGCGCACCTGGGTAGGCGCCGCCGGTCAGCTGACGGGCTGCGCCCCCATTGGCCGCCCCGGCGCGGCGGCACCATCTGCGCGGGGCGGGGCCTGTGGCTCCGCCCCCTCCGCCTCGGTGCGGCCGCCGGTGCCGCGGACGGCTCGTCGGTAGGTTTCAGAGTTAACAGCTCACGGGATGAAGAAGGTTGCCTCATCTTCACCCCTTCTGCTTGCTGTTGAATGTTATTTACGGACTCCGAGAGAGGCACAACATCACTGACACACCCACTGGGCTGAGAAAAGCCCTGTTGTCGCTATATATAGCACCAAGGCAGAGCACGGACATGTCGGGGAACACTGACAACCTTCCCCCTGAATTTTTACAGACATTCCATTTCTTGCCCTCCGTAGAGCATTGAACCCCCATCCGTGGAGGTGTGGCTGCCCCGAGGCTGATCGTGGGGCATTGCAATTGAGGGGGTGAAAGATAGGGGAAATTTTGCTCTACAGCTGCATTACTCACTGACATTACATCCCTGTGTCCTCCATGGCTGCTTGAATAAGAGATTGGTGGATTAGTAGGAGAAAAATAGGCTATGACTTCAACATTAAGAGCCATTTGAGCCTGACATCCAAGGGTTTGAAGCTGTCTCTGTAAACCCCGGAATAGGTTCAGCTCCCTGTTCGCTCTGTGTTTTCCACTTTGGCTCTTTTTTCAGTATCTCAGCCAGGAATCACTGATTTGCACAGTTCCCAACCTTCTCTTGTCCTGACCTCGACACTCACCCGCTTCACTGGCTGGGTTCCTCATGTGCGCTGGGAGGGTTTCTGCAGCCGGACATTGGAGTGCTGTCTGTCTGTCTTACAGCCTTCAGTGCCGCCGTCAGGGGCTCCCCTCGGGTATCGCGGCGCAGCACGCGTGGTCACACAAGGGCATGGGGAAACACGGGTGCTCCAAGTGCTCATCCTCTACCCGAAGCCTCTCCAGGGACCTCCAGGACAGTTACCCTGTGTTAGACGAGGAGTTTCTGCCAGGACATGGTGCTGAAGGCCCACTGAAGTTTGGGCAGCGGTGTGAAAGTCAGTGTTTCTTCTTGCCTTTCAATCTCTGTTTCTTGTTTGTGTGTTACATGCTTCACCAGCAGAGGGGAAGCTGTTGGGGAGGGTGCTGGACTGCCTCATCCCTTGCGCCGTTGTCAGTACTGTTAGGGAACTATTGGGAGTGACAAACACCCCGCCAAAGCAAGCAACCTGCAGGTACAGAGCATCGTTTTCACCCTCGTGCCCCACATGAAGCTGTCACCATCACGTCAGCAGTTTTCTGAGTTCAGGCTGTATGAAAAGGTGCCCGTGTCCACGGCTGGCTGGGCTCAGCGGCTCCTCCTGGGACAGACCAAGGCAATACCTTCTCAGGAAATGGTTTTTAGAATTGCTTTATGAATTTATAGTGAGGAAGACCCTTAATATGAGTTAGCAACAGGTTAAACACGTAGCAAATACAGTCTTTGGTTATTGCCTCAGATTCCCTGTTGAGGCCATAACTTTTTTCTGAAAAAGGTTGTTTGGGTAACACACAAAGGGAAGTTTTTCATATTATGGAAATAGAATTTTCAGAAGGAACTCAATGATATCGTCCAAGAAGCAACTTTTCCTTCCACAGGGTCTGCTCTGGTTAGCCCGGATGTTACCTTTCCCATCGATCACTTATTCCTGACGTGGAAGTAATACAATAGCGGATGCTCCTTGGAAAATCTGCTGCGTCGCACATGGCTTCAGTTCTTTGCTGTTTCAGGGCAGGGAATTTATTTTCACTTTCTCAGTGGAGCACATCCATCCTTTCACCTACCGTTAGTTACACATCCTCATCGCGCTCCTCTCTGCAAGTATTTCTTTTGCCAGAGAGCCAGAGAAAGGATCCGCACCCCACTGCAGCCACACCCCCTTTTATCGGGCAGTATTTTGTCAGAACAGCCTGTACTTTATTTACCACACAGCTAACGGGGTTGTTGGAGGTGAGGCTTGTCTGGGTGTTGGGGAGCGCTGCTGAGCCTGTCCTGTTCGTGGACAGCAGCAGAAGGGAGCCGTAGGTTTGCTGGGGAAAGTCTTCTCTGTATTCAATTTCCATGTCGTTGCAGGCGATGCTGTCTCCGTTCCAGGCTTTCGCTGTTTTAAATGACACGCACAACAGGCCCCTCTCTCTGCCAAGGCTCAGGAGGAACTTGTGAAACGATCGCAAATCAGCCTTTAAACCAGAGCTCGCACCTCCGAACCCCAAAGCAAGTGGGAACAGTTGCTGTGTGCTTGCTCTTGGCGGTGGCAGAGCCCTTGCAGACCCCTTCTCCCGGGCTGTGGGGACAAGCATCACTCTGCGCTGCCTCTCCTCTGCAGAGTGGGGATGGGACCGACCTAGGATCAGGTGGCACTGTGCAGAGAGCTCAGCCCCTGCTGTGGCTGGGAGCTGGGGGCTGCAGTGAGGCCAAAACTGCCAGCCCTCCCTGCCTGCATGGTCCCCAGGCATTGCAGTGGGTCCAGCAAAAACTCATAAGGACAGCAGAAGGGAACCCTTCCTTTGTTGGGCTGGAGATTTGGGGTGTACCCATGCAAGGAATGAAGGGCTGGGGATGCTGAAGTGTTTGGTGCAGTGGGGGTCAAAGGGATGCACGTTGGTGCTTGCAGGTGCAGGATTGAGCCTTGGAGTGGCTGACAAGGGCTGCAGTGAACAAGGGAGAGGAGATGGGGGTTACTGTGATGAGAAGCTGAGGGGAAATTATATCTTGGAGAGTTACACTCTCTGAAACGCTATTTTTTCCAAGGGAGACAAGTTCTGTTGGTGGGTTTGAAGTGCTGTTGCAGCCGTGCCATGGCAATCAGCCCCTCAGCTCAGTGTGGAGTACCCGTTCTGCACACAACTGGGCAGAGTATCAGGACTCCGTTCCTGCTATCACCCCTTTAATGTCTGGTATGTGGCTGCAGGACGTCAGACACAGCCGGGTCGCGGCGGCACAGCCCAGCAGAGAGCAGCTCTCTGGCACTGGGGATGTACAGCTGCGCCCAGACATGGGCCAAAGCTAAATATCCACAGAATCGCCTGGTTTGGAAGAGCCCATGGGAAGAGGAGTGTCTTGGGTACAGTCACCCATCACCACGGTCCCTTTGCTAAGCTCTGAGACTGGGTTGTCTTGTTGCAGGGGTTCTCCATCGGTCGATAAATCCTCATCCCTATCCTTGAGCTCCGAGGTTTTTCCTGCAGCGCAGCTGGGACGCTCACCTTGTGTGGGGAAGGGAGGCAGGTTTACAGCATCCATAATGGGGCTGTGCAGTCCCCAGCCATGCACGGTTCACCTCCATGCTCACCCTGGCCATGAGGCGGGTTGGGGACAGGGAGGTATGGGGGGTCTGGATGGGGAGGTACAGGAGGGTCTTCACAGCCACAGAGTTATGTCCCGACTGCCCTGGCTGCCTGCCGTCAGGGTCAGAACTTCAGGACTTCACAGTTCTGTAGGGATCCTGACCTGTGGATCACATCCTTCTTAAAATTTGAGCTTTTAGTACAATACCTGCTAGGAAAATGCTAGGTTCATTAAAAATAACAACACCACCCCCCCCCCCCCCCAAAAAAAAACCCCACAACCAAACCAGAGAAAAGGTTTAATTCCTTCAAATTGCACAGAAAAGCTTGAAAGGCACAAACCTGCTGGACCTAAAACCTACATGTGAAGCAGGAGGAGGCAGAGTGTACTGAGCATTACAGTTGTACAATCTTAAGCTGGCATCTTCGTTTCTAGGCAGTTTTCACAACATTAAAATGTTGGGAGTGAGAATAATGTTGAAATGGAAATGAAAAACTCTTTCATGCCTACAGACCAGGAATGGATGTTTCTGTGGAGCAGAGAGTGGAGAAGCTGTGTTTTCTCCAGCCTGGTGTCAGCAGGGCAGCTCCCGCCCCAGGAGTAGCTGCTTGGACTGAGGGAAAGGAGAAGGGGACTCTCCTCCCTGTGCCATATCCCGTGAGCTGCTTGGGGTACAAGCTCTGCACACCCTTTCCCATCAGCAGTACCCAGGCAGGACTGAGTACTCTCCCAACACTCCTGCTCAAGCAGCCTTAAAAGAGAAGCTCCCAGGAAAACACGGATTTCCCACTGTTTGGGCTGAACATTGTCCCTTTGGATTGCCTCTTTATTCTCACCTTCTCTCCCTCCGTGCCCTCTGGCTTTATCCCCTTATTCCTCTGTTCTCTCTGCATTCAGCTGCGGTCCCAGTTCATCTCCATCTCGTGTTGACAAACCAGTATGATGCTTGCTGCCAGTATCGCAGTCAGTGCTCCCATTTACTGCCCCATACCTTGTGCTGGCAGAACTGGGGTAGCACTGGGGCTGCTGATTTGTGTCTGGGCAGCGCTCAGCATTTTGAGGACCAGGCATTTAAACTTTTCAGAGGGTGTAAATAACTCCTGTTGGGTAATACTAAAACAACACAGCTCTTGGTGTCCTGTCCCATGTGTCGCTGCCTTCTTTCTTTGAAGCAGACATCCTGCCATTAAGCTGCTTAGCATCCTGAGCGTATGCATAATCCACTGCCCTGACCCGTGCTGCTGGGCTCCAGTGCACCCTTCTGAGAGAGCTTCAAACTGGGGAGCGATGTCAAGGGGGAACGGCAGGTAGAAGGGACACCACCAAAGGGAAAAGAGACTGGCCACTGAGCAGGGGAACGTATCTTGCCTTGCGTCCTGACTGTAGGAACTCCTAATCCACAGCAGATGGAAATAAGTCTGTCAGCATAGGCAGCAGTTAGTTGGAATTTTTGGGTGAGAAGTAGGATTCTTGCTGGAGGCTCGTTTGTGAGTTTTGTAGAGAAGGAGGCATTACAGTTTGCAGCTCGTGCCAACAGGTTTCTTAGCTTAGATGACACTTTTTGTTAGCGAGATGAACCACTGCTGGGTTTGCTTCTCACCCGGTGCTTCAGATGCTGAGCATTTATTTCCCGAATCGCTTGAGTGTGCTGGATTTATTCAGAAAGGTACCAGCATTGCACATGCAAATTACCAGTGAGTAACTGTGTAAGCCAATGACCAATTACATCAATAACTGGTTATTTGCATAATGCATTCCCCAATTATGCATGCGGATATAATAATTGCAGGCACAAATGGTGTAAGTGATTGCAGGTGCAAAAGTGTGGATGCATCACGTGGCGCAGGGACGACAAAACCCGACTCAGTGTGAACAGCAATTGCACCAGTCGCCATGGTGCTGCTGCAGAACCCGGGAATTAGGAGTCTTTGTTTGCACCTAGAAGGATCCTTCTACCTGCTGATCGCAACTGGGGTTTGCTGGTGAGAAAGGAACCAGCTGCTCAGCAGCGAGGATTTACTGCGGCTCGCCCTTCCCCTTGCCGGCGGTCGCCTGTGTGTAGGCAGATGAGAACATCTGGATGTCTTTGTGTGGGGAATTCTATAATCAGGAGCCAGAATGACACCAGGCAGTGTTTGTAAAGCAGGTCAGGCGCCTCACGCCCTCTTCTATCTCGCTTCGCGTATGTATTATTAATCGTGAAGCTTTTCCTTTCAGTTGATGTATCTTCTCCCAGATGAGCTGTCACGTGAATGTTTCATGAGGAGGGACTCCAATCTCATTTCATCACTTTGCTAGGAACCCCCCAAAACTTCTTAGAAAGCCGGGGTGCCTCAAAGGCAACTGCAGTTTCACTGTGGGCACGGGGTTTGTATTTACTTTACATAAACCCGACGATGCACAGAGCGTGACAGCCCTGCCTGCTGCCACGGGGCAAACACCCATCGAAACCTTTCTTGGCATCTCCTGATTCAAGCCATGATGCGCCATATGCATTGGGCAAACTGGGCTCCTCCAGCTCTTTTGGTCACAGACAGACAGGGCTTAGCGTGGAGGTCTCAAAGAGGGAGGCCTGACGCTAGTCCTGGAGCTGAGTTTGCAATTCCTTCTGAAGAGGGTGTGAAGTAGTTGTGTCTGTCGCTGGGAGAAAGGTTGGAGTCTCCTCCTCTAGAGCAAGGACTTGGGCAGGCTGACATTTCATTTTAGGCAGTCTCAAGCATGTTTGAGGTACAGCTCTTCTCTACTGGGATAATAAAATGATTACAAAAGGACTTGCAGAGGAAAACCTGGGATGGCACTCTGCAGAAACACCGGAATGAGGAGCTGCCTTAGGTTCTGCATGCCGTAGGGTGTCGGTGTGGAGGAGGAGAGCCCTGACCACATGTTGCAGCCTTGCCGCTTTGAGGGAGGGTGACTGTCACTCAGGAGAGCGTGGCCGTGGCTGGGCTCAGGGGACCAGCTCTTGGAGTCCCAAACCAGCACCTGAGGCGTGAAAGCACTGGTGGTACAACCCATGCTGTGAGTACACCCAGGGCTGATGTCGTGCTCTGACTCGGTGTCGTTACTGTGATGGGGTGTGATTTACTTCTGGTTTACACACATGAGAAGACGTGCAACCCCCGTGCTTGTTCCAGCTCCCAGGAAAGCCACTGACTTGGGTCTGCTGGGTCGGTCTGCAGCAGAGCTGCTGAGCTGTCCCACTTCCATGAAACGAGGGTTCACAGGCTTCAGATTTCCCTCTCCCGTGGCTGTGGCTGCAGCCCCACAGACCGTGAGGCAACACAGAGGCTGAGAACTGCATTTTGCATGGCTTAGCCCGAGCTGCAGCTCTATTAATACTAAGATAAATATAATTTAAATTCAATTTGACCTCAAGTGGCAGCTGTGACAAAGCGTGGCATGTTTGAGGTCTGGATACAATTACTGGGAGTTGCTAAACACCATACTTCAATCATGACCTTTAGATTGCACCACAGCCAGAGGAGGTCCCTGATTTTAACTTCCGAACTGCAAATCACCCCATTGGAAAGAGACTTCAAAAGCTATTATAATCACAGAGAATATTTTAAAGTGTGTAGAAGCTATAAGCAAAATATTTATTTTACACACTCGTCTGCATTTAATCCATAAATCTGTCTACTACGATGGTGTTTTACTGGTGTAGATGAGGCGAGTAAGCTGAGATCATAGCAGACATGTCCTATAAGGCTTTACAGAAAATCATTGCTTTTTAATCCCTTTATCCCTGTTATTTCCTACCACTGTGAAAATCCAGTGGCTGGGAAAGCTGGCACAGCGTAGGACAGATGCACAGTACGTACTGCTAAGCAGGCAAAGATCTTTCTGCTTGTACCGTGCTCCAGACACATTATAAACATCAACGTTAGTGCTGTATGTCCTACATAAATGAAAATAACTCATCGATACTCCATGCATAGTGTACATCTTGGGGCTAACCTTGTTATACATGCTGTCTTGAGATCAATGAGTTGTCTTCTAATTAGAGTTAGCTGGAAAAGTTCAGCTGGACGAGCTGATGAAAAGCAGGTGCCACCCAGGGGGGCACAGAGATGAGTCGTGCTCTGAACATCACATAGCACCTGGTCTCAACCCTGACATTGTGTTTCAATTTTTTTAAAATATTTTCATTATTTTTCCCCTGCATAAACACTGAAAACATGCTTAGACAGCTGAATTGAGCTGGAATGTCTGGAGGGCACCTAGAAGCTTGCAGGTGTGGGATTGCTTCCTTGATCTTCACCTTACAGCATCCTCCTGGCTGTAGTATGGATCCCATCTGCTGGGCGACATCGCTGTGTGCTGGAAGGTCCGGAGCCCTGGAAGTTGGTTGCTCATGGCAGTCTTTGAGAGGATTTGTACTCTGAAGGCAGGAATGGATTTAGTTCCAGTGCATGAGAAGGGTTTATGGTGCTGTGAGTGAGACTCTGCAGCACACCTCATGTTTGGGGAAGGGCCAGCGCTTTGTAAGAATTTCTTACACATATCTTATGTGCACGTTGCAGCAAGGAGTAAATCTGATTTCAGGTCATCCCGCCTGGCTGACACTGAGCAAGGACAGATCCCTGCCAAACACCTAACCGTGCCATTGTTGTGGGGTGTAACTAGAGGCAGTCTGGATCCTTTGCATTATAAACTCGTGAATTATAAAGTCCAGAAGTTTTCCATTTCTCTCCTGCTTTCTCAGAAGGGTGGAAATTGGAGTGATGGGATTTTCCAGCCTGCTGAGCCTTAGTTCCTACCAGAATCACAAATTTTATTGCCTGCTGCATACAAGAACCACGAGGCCTGAGCTCTGCTCGACTTGGTGTCTCATTACACGTGCAGTGGGACAGCCTGGTCCTTGCACCCCAGCGCACCCCAGGTCCATCATCCCTGCGGTGGGACACCAGCACACCATGGACACCCAGCCAACCGCTCCCCACTGCTCCTCCTTCACAAAACTAGGTTGTTTCTATCGATCTGTTCAGGGCTGCAAATTGTAGCTGATTAATGCATGCACAACACCCTTCCCCATGCTATTAACCATGGAGGTACAAAGTCTTCTCAACCTCCTCCTCCCTTCCTCGCCCTGCTAAGGCACGGCATGATTTTCATGGCAGGTTGCAGGCTGGAGCACAGGTCTTCCAAAATGCTGGCTGTGGGGACATAACCCCACATGAATGCATTGGAATATGTGCGATCTTTTAATCCAGAGCCAGAGAACATGGGGAGCAGCAGGGCAGAGTCAATTAAAGTCTTTGACAACAAAAATATGGGTTCTTTCAGGCACAATATTTGAAAACAATGGTTCTTTTTTCTGCTGTTCCTGATGTTCAGTAGAAATTGCAGGAGAGTGACAGGTTCTCAGGCTGTTCTCATCTGACTTCAAACCATCTGCCTTAGGAAATGACTTTGTACCCAACCTATGAGCGCTGCTGCGGTTATTTTACTGAATAAATAGGAGGATTCTGTAAAAACAGCTGCTGCTCCTAGAAAGATATTTTTCCATAGGTAAAGTCAATTGAAGAGCATGTGCTGCGTTTAGATAAGTATTCCAGGAATAAATGCAAAGAGCAGAGCTGAAGAGCTGTGATGCCGATCCCTGGAGCTGGAGGAGCTCTCCAAGCCATGGCTTGCTGCAACGGGCCCCGTTCTGTCTCCTGCCACTTCCTGTATCCCCTCTGGTCACTGCAGGTCTTCAAGTTTTATAGACCTCTTTATCTTTTTATTTTGATATGGAGGGTTAGAGACAGTCCCCGCTCTGTTGATGACTTTGCTGCTTGCATTTCAGCGTCCCACGACACAATCTAGAGGTAGGAGCTGTGACATTTCCCCTGCTTTGTTTATGGAGAACAAATGCATCCAGAGCAGAGCACGTGGCTGGCCAACTTCACCTAAGGGTTTTGTGGCAGAGCTGAGAGTTGAACCCAAAGTTTTGGAGTGCCAATCCAGGGCTGGTTCATCACCCAACCTTGGATCTTAAAAATACGCCAACCCTCATCTTAAAAGTACATTTAAAGGGGTTTCTTTAGGCCTGAGGTGGTACCGTGGCAGTGTGCTGTTAGTGCCTGTGGTGGTACGTGGACAGAGCTTCCTCCCTCCCTCTAGACCATTTGTGGCATCCACAGGGAAAGACTGTGAAGGTACCTCTGCTGTGCCTGTACTCACGCCGCAGGGTTTGGGTGCTGCGCCCCAGGGATGGGGCTGCCTGTCAGCCCAGGGATGGGCACAGCAGGTGCCTCTGAGCTCCTCAAAGTCCAGCCAAGTGCTGCACCAAGAACCAGACCTTTGCTTTGCACAGACCCCACCAGCCTCCGGGAGAGCTGCTGGCCCATGAGGAATGTCAGAGCATGGGCCAAGATGAAATCCAATAAAATAGTAAAATAGAAGGGAAAAGGCTGCCTTTCCTGAGGATTCTTTAAGCATTTAATACAACTTAATAGAGCATTATGTCTCTTGCTAAGGAGTGATAAGGTGGCTGTAAGAGCAGCTTCCGTAGACCCCGCTCCTATAAAATCTAATTGGTTTTATATCTATTAAATTCTCAGGGCCTTTCTTTAAAGTTGTGGGGGTTTATTTTTTCTTAAAATCAAATAATAGGTTTATTCTTGATGTCTTGGGCACATTATTGCAGCAACCTCATCCTTGGACCACAGCTTTGGCAGAACACCCACATCCGTAATGAGGGACTACATGTTCTGTGGACTTCTTATTACAAAAGAAATGAACAAGTATATCTGGAAGAAAGGGGGGAAATAGAGGGGACTACTTTTTTTTTTGGCAAAGCTTTGTGTTACAGCTCTCATTTCTCTGGTTGCAGCTGCCTTTAGGCACTCGTTTCAGAGAGCTGCTGTATTATGCATAACTCTAGATGCTTCCCAAATCTGCTCTTTGGTGAAACAGGCATTTGTGCAGGTTCCCCATAAAAATGACTGATTTGGGTTTAACCAAGAACTCTGGCACTTTTCCATTATAAGAAAGGATTACATTTTTAGAGAGATTTATCAAGATGGCAGTAGTGAAACAAACATTTTAAATGGCCAGTTTAATCCTCTCTCTTCCCCCAAAGAAGCCCGTATGGGCAGGATTTTTAGCTGTTCAGAAATGAAAGCTTCCTGAAAGAAATCTATTTCCCTGTGGGACTACCCAGCTTTCAGTCCTGCTTCTGTGGGAAGGTAAGAGAGCTCTGTTTTCATTTACTATTTATGAGATGTGCATTCATATTGCCAAGTGACCATAGGATTCTGTGCTCTTAAGAATCTGCAAATGAGATGAAGCTCATTATTTTTTAATGCAAAAAGGATTATTGTGATCTTAGTGCGGGGATATGTAACCTCAAATCAGTGTCTTGCTGTGGGATATATACCAAGGCTTTTCCTCTAGGAAGCCAAGAAAGTACACACAGTATTTTCCAGTCATTCTGTTTGGCATCTAAAAGCTGAATTTATTAGAAATAACACCGAAGGGCATTTTTTTTTCCTTCTTTTTTTAATTGCAGACAGTGGTTGGTAGGAGATTGCCCTGCTCCCTGTGTGCATGTTACTGTATGGTGTTGAGATAAAGGCAGGGGCATGTTGGCAAAATAAAGCTTCTCCTTCATGAGAGGAGAGGGACCATCACCCAGCCCTGTCTCCGTGTGCCAGAACTGGTCTCCCAATCCCACAGGAAAGCAAAGTCTGATAATCAAGTAATCCCTTGGTAATGTCTCCCCAGTAAATGAGGATTTACTTGGCAGGATCCCGTTGCTGGGTGCCGTGCCACAGCACTGCTCTACCAGCGACAGGCACTCCAGGCTTCCCGCAGACGAAAGCGGCTGCGCGTGTGTCGGGCCGCTGGGGAGCGGGGGCCTGCGATCTGTTCCACGGGGCAGGATATCTCAGGAGATACCTTGGTGAGAGGGCTGCAGAAGGGACTTGGAACCCCCTTGCTGCTCCTGAAGGTACAATAAGCAGCACCAAAAGGAAACCCGTTCTGGTTTGCATGCCTGCACGTTGGCACACGTCATGCAAACTGGGGCAATGCTCCCAAATCTGGCTCCCACGCTGGGTGTTATGCACGATGTCGGTGCCTTGAGGCATGTTGGAGACAGGGGTGTCCACAGGAGGAGCGGGCATTGCTCTTTGAGCTGAAGGAACATGATTTAACAACGTGCTGCCGCCAAGTCCAAGGTATCTCAGGGAACAGTGAATGGGAAGGAAAGCATCACTGCTTCACTGGGCAGGAGAGGCAGCAAAGGGCATTGTGCAAGTACCTGGCTGCCCAGCGCTTTACAGAGCCCTGGGCACTGAGAGCTCGGCTCCCCACAGCAGCCTTCAACATGCTGGGAGGAGGCCCTGGCCAGCTGAGGACACCACGGGATGAAGTAAGGTAGCGCTTCCCTAGGTGTCCTCAGGGAGCTGGGCGACCATCTCCCAGGGGATGGAGGCACTTAGAGCCCTTAGGTGCCTTTCAAGACCCCAGACTCATTTCCTTCGTTGTGGTCTTGCTCTCTTGAGCTCCTCCTCCATAAATGCAGTAATTGCAGGCGTTTGTTTGGAACCCTACAAGCCTGAGCTCCAGAGCAAGTTTTATTTGCTGCAATTATATCTGGCAGGTAATTTCTAGTAAATTCAGGAAAAGGGTGAAGCTCTTGCTGAAACCACGCACGGGAAAATAGGGCGCATTGATCAAATAAGCTGTTTCCTACATAATAAAAAAATTATTATGTGCATAACATCCTGGAACAGAAATAGCTCTGATGAGTCCATAAAGACACGCAGGAACTCGCTAGAGACGTCTGTGTGGAGCTCGTCAATTCGGGTTCCCCCAAACAATCTGCCCCAATCCTGAACACAAGGTCCCAGCTGCTGGAGGGGGAGCATCTTGCACCCCTTCCCTGTACCTTGATGCTGCCTGTCAGACCAGCGCTGGGTTATTTTGAGGGGCAACCTTGGAAAGCTGGAGCTGCTCCCTTCTTGTTGACTCCTTAGGGGAGCAGAGGAGCCCTTGCTCCCTTCCCTCTTTACTGGAAAGGAAGCTGGTGTTCCAAGTACCATACATGGGGCTTGTTCCACATCTCCTCGAATGTATGAAGTCACCCAATCTGAATTTCAAATAGCCAAATCCAGGTATTGGGTTGTTCTAAAGTGAGCTTTTAATAATTATTGAGCTTTTTCATCTCTGCTGTGTAGCTTAATTTACATTCAAAATTTGAATTTCATCTTAAATTCTCAATCTCGCAGTGTTAGCACCTCTAAACGATCGCTACAAATGAGGTCTGGGCTTGGATGCTGCAGCTGATTAACATCACATCAGGACAATTAACAGCATTTTTAGGAGGGGGTAGGAAGAAATTATCATATGCAGTTGAAACTATAAAGAGAATTTTAGGGAGGCATGCAATTAGGCAAATTAGGCTGGGGTAGTGGCTTTAACCTTCCAAGTTACAGATTCCTTAAGGACTGTATAGGTTTTTAAGGACTGTAGTCCTACGTTTCTTCTAAAAGATGTATTTACAAAGCAATTTAAATGTCAAATTCATTCCATATTAACATCATACCATTCTAAATGGCCTGGCTTTGCCAAGAAAATCAGCAAGAGCTTCCCTGCCTGAACTCCGAATTCCTTTCTCATTGGAGTATGAGTAAGGGGAAGAGATGCTAAGGGGACAAGCATGTGCATTTAGGCAGGCTGAAGAAAGCTTAAAGCAGGACTGGATCTTTTCAGTTTCCACAGTAATATCCGTCTGCATTCCCTTCTCATGCCATGCTTTCAAACCCCTCATGGAGCAGTGGCTGGAGGAGCTGCCATAGGGCTGTGTAAAATAATATGAACGTAGCTTTCCCGTTTTCCAACTCGGAGCATCATTACATGTGACCTCATGTCACTTTATGCTTCATTATCAATCATCATCTGAGGGCTGAGGAAAGCTTTATCTGCTGCCTGGGCTGTGAAGAATGGCAGCAAATGGAAAATTAGAAAGGCTTGCTTATCGTTGGTGGGAAATGGTCTCCTTTGAAACCTCGTCTCTGCTCCCCAGACGCCCTGTGTAAGCTGAGAGAGAGAATAATGTTACTCAGAGCCTCATCTTTTCCTCCTCATCTGGAATAATGGTAACCAGGAGTGACAAGCTGTGAGCTGGAAATTATCCATCATGTGGCATCTCCGTCCCTCTCCCAGCGCACAGCTGGGCAGTCTGTGGTTCCAGTTGTTGTGGTGCTGGTCTCTGAAGTGGGGAGCAGCAGGACGCCTGTCACTTTGGAAGGGTTCACTGTTCTCCAGGGCCACTGGGTTTGCTCTGGGTGCCCATGGAGCCTGGCTGAGGAGCGGCTGTCCGTGGGTCGGTGCTCGGTGGGCATGGGGCAGCAAGAGGTGCTTTGCCAGGCCAGTGACGTGCCAGCTGGGGGTTTCCTTCTCCTTTTTGCCATCTCCTCTCTGAGCTTGACTCATCCTTGATCCCCATGCTTCTTGTTCCAAACCAAAGAAGAGCAATTACAGTATGTGATTAAAAAGCTGGGGCCAACCAAGTTAACCGTTTATCTACCTGAGGGCTCAGCCCCATCCCACGCTCAGGCACAGGGGTTGTGAGAGGGAAGCGAGGGGGTGGCAAGGAAGGAGGCTGGCTGTGGGCCTGTGGGGAGAGATAAGGGTGCTGGGGGGAGAGCTGTGGCACCGGCACGTGTGGCATTACGAGTCACTTGCACGCAGTGTCCTTCTGCAGAGCATCCATCGCAGCAGCAGCCAAGCAACCCCATTCTCTCTGATGTGCTTTTGGGCTGAGGGTGGCGGGTGTGCAAACTTGCCCATCCCATGTCCACTCCCATGGGACACCTGCCACTGCCCTGGCTGCGCTGCAAAGATGAGCCAGGTGTGGTTTATTTCCAGGGGAGCACTCTCAGCATGATGCTGCCGGGCTATCACCATTGCTATCAGAAGCTGAAGGACTCCTTCCTTGGGCGCTAACATCAGTCAGTGAGCACCCTTGGCTGGAAGAGAGGTACCTTTGGTGTCACCCTTAAAAACTGCTGCAAGAACGTTTGGGAAGCAGCGTGTGCTTAACTCAGTGCATACTTCATGGTGTTTCCCTACCACTGACTGGATCAGAATACAAACCCCATCGGTTCTCCTGGAGGGGTACATCAGGGTTCATAGCAGGAACCCCCTGGGAATGTGCCACCATCGGTACCACATCCTGAGGGCAGCGCAAGGCTGTTCTGCGTGGCAGGAGGGCAGCTTTGGTTTTCTCCACTCCTTGACCCCTTCTGGGCTCTTGCAGAAGAGTGCTGTCTGTGCTGCAGCAGCTGATAAGGTCACAGTGTTGGCCAGGTCTCTGCTGGGTGGACAGGACCCGGTGAGCCCCAGTTAGCTGCTTTGACCCATCACTTTGAGGTGACCACACCTGCGATGCCCGGGCTGTGGGTCTGGAGGCACTTAGGGTTCTCAGGGTACTCATACCAAAGCAGCTGCCTCCCATCAAACAAAAACCCTTTGGGATTCTAACTCCCCCAGCAGAACATCATGACCTCAAGTGATAAATATGGGAGGAAGCTTCCAGGAACCACCACCATAAATCTGGCTTTTATGACTTTTAGGTGCTTTCCCCATTTCCCTGTATTTCTACATCACCCAGCGTTAACCGTGTCCCTTCCCAGGTGCCTGCCAGCCCCGTGCCTTTAAATGCTTGTCCAAACTCACTCTGAAATAAATTCCCTGCGTATCACTGAGGTTTATTCTGCCTCTGGAGCATTGTGCAGAAATCCTTTCTCCGTCCTGAAACTTCAAACAAATCCTTGCTTCTTTTAAAATAACCTTTCAGATGTTTTTCATAAAAATGAGGGAAATAGCAAGAATAATAGATGTTGGAGAATTCAGATCCAGTATAGTTTCATGCTCCTCAGAATGCTTTTGGAAATGCTGATTGATTTGTAACAAAGCTTGAAATGTCACCAGGAGGAATGAATGAAAAATACACTACCCTAATGCACGTTGGGGTTGAAATTGGCTCGAAGTTTGAACCTTTAGAGGAGCTTTTTGCTTTTTTTCTTTTTTTTTTTTTTTTGCTTCTTTACCTTTTCCCAGCAGTCAAACAGTTGGAAAGATAACTGGGAACCAAATGCACCAGGAGGAAATTCATAAATTATGCTCTTATTTTTGGCATGTTTACAAGAGAGATGTGATAAAACTCCAGTGACAAAAGAGAGGGTTGCTCTGCTTAAAATAAAACCTGCTCGTTTTGGTGAGGAGGGATGCTCGATGGGTTGGGACAGTCCTCCCTGCCGACACAGGCTGGGGGATGATGTGATGCAGAGCAGCCCTGTGGGATGGACTTGGGGTACTGATGGACATAAAGCTGGACTCGAGCCAGCAATGTGCACTCACAGCCCAGAAGGCCAATGGCATCCTGGGCTGCATCCCAAGGAGTGTGGCCAGCAGCTTGAGAGAGGGGATTCTGCCCCTCTGCTCTGGGGAGACCCCCCTGCAGTGCTGCGTCCAGCTCTGGAGCCCTCAGCACAGGAAGGACATGAATCTCTTGGAGCGGGACCAGAGGATGATCAGAGGGCTGGAGCACCTCTCCTAGGAAGACAGGCTGAGATAGCTGGGCTTGTTCAGCCTGGAGAAGATAAGGTTCCTTCTGGGAAGAGAGACCTCTGAGCCCCTTCCAGTCCCTGAAGGACCTACAGAAAAGCTGGGCAGGGCTGTTTGTAAGGGCAGGGAGCAACAGGATGAGGGGTGATGGTTTAAACTAGAGCAGGGCAGGGTTAGATGAGACCTTAGGAAGAAGTTCTTCCCTCTGAGGGTGGTGAGACACTGGAACAGGTTGCCCAGAGAGGTGGTGGAGGCCCCATCCCTGGAGACATTCATGGTCAGGCTTGATGGGGCTCTGAGTGACCTGCTCTAGTTCATGGTGTCCCTGCTCACTGCAGGGGTGGGACTGGATGGCCTTTGGAGGTCCCTTCCCACCTACTGCACATCACAGGTCTGTGATGCTGCCCTGCCACCCTGGAGGATCCACAGCCTGGGCAGGGGAACAGTCCCCACAAGCTGGCTGCTCTGCCCCTCAGCCTGTGGAAAATGCCTCTGCTTCTTCCTGGAGCTTTCACGTTTAAGAGAGGGTGAGGGGATGGTTTGGGGGCTGTTGAGGACAGGATCCTTCATGTCTTGGGCAGTGGCTGAAAGCTCGCTGGGAGAGCGAGAGCGGAGTCCTGGCAGTGTTTCCTCCGCAGCTGGTTTTGTTGGTTCAACTCTAAGAGCAGTGTATCACTGAGCTGCGTGGCTGTGTGTGGATGAACAGCGACGAGCGCCTCGCCCGCTCTGGAATTTGCAGTAATTGAAACTGCAAAATTAGGTAAACACTGAAATCTGGCCAGTTTCTGAGGCAGCAAGAAGTCCTGTCAGCGACATCAAGGCTGCTCCCGGGCCATCAGCTCGCCTGCGTCTTGTCCTCACCCCCTTTGCTCGCTGGCTGTATTCCCACTCCTCAGTGCAGGAGTGTGTGGTGCCTTCTAGGGTTTGCTGCCTTTTTTTGGCTTTGTTTTCCTGATGAATTTACTCAGTGGAGTATAAAAAATAACAACTAAAGCCTTGGGACCTATCTCCCTGAAATTAGTCTGGGATTGCTGCTGTCTGGTGGAAGATTTACAACATCTGGAGCTGCAGCTGCAGCGCTGGGGAGGCTGTTTGTGACTCTTGGGGCTGTGCTCTCCCTGTCTTCTCCCTTCAGCGACCGCTGAGATTTGGGCAGTGGAGTAAGTGGAACAGGACCCAAGGAGTAAGTGCTGAGTGCCTTTTATAGCTGCTTAGAAACAGCTTTGCGCAAGCATTTGTAGGTGAGTTGTCCTCCCTGTGTCAACAGTAGCCCTGAGCTCGCAACACTTGGTGGGTGTGAGTGCTAGGTAGTGTACAAAACCTGTCACATGTTGGACAGTGTCATTTGCAGGGGATTTTCTGGGGGGAACCAGGGCCCTTTTCTTCATCTGGCTCTAAAGTTGTGCTGCACCCTGCTCCCTGTGGTGCAGTGATGTGATGGTGACAAGAGGAGGGGAAGCGAGCGGTACAGAGCGAAGCCACAGCCTCATGTTGTTAGAGAATCATAGAATCATAGACTGATCTGGGTTGGAAGGGACCCCAAGGATCACAGAGCTCCAACCCCCTGCCACAGGCAGGGCCACCAACCTCCAGGCCTGGAGCTACACAAGGCTGCCCAGGGCCCCATCCAGCCTGGCCTTGAACACCCCCAGGGATGGGGCATCCACCACCTTTCTGGACAGCCTGTTCCAGCCCCTCACCACTCTCTCTGTAAAGAACTTCCCCCTAAGATCTAATCTAACCCTTCCCTTTAATCCATTCCCCTTGTCCTGCCATTATCTACCCTTTGAACAAGCTGATTCCCCTCCTGTTCCTCTGGTCCCTTCAGGGACTGGAAGGCTGCAATGAGGTCCCCCCACAGCCTTCTCTTCTCCAGGCTGAACCAGCCCAGCTCCCTCAGCCTCTCTCCGTAGGGGAGCTGCTCCAGCCCTCTGAGCATCTCCATGGCTCCTCTGACCCCTCTCCAACAGTCCCACATCTTTCCTGATGTAGGACAGCTGGCAAGTAACACCTGGGGTAAAAATAAAGTGGGTTCCCAAGTCCAAATTCTCACCTGTGTGGAAATTGCTGCCCCCCAGGGATGGGGTAACCAAACCCCTCACTGCAGAACGCCTTGACCACTGATGTTTGGAGGGAGCTGCAAATGGCCTGGCTTAATCCTGGCTCTGTCATTACAGGCTGCTCTCACCTTGTTTCTAGAATACTATTTTAGCAGAAGGCGGCTTGAAATGGATCCACCCATCTCATTTCAGCCTCTTGATATGTTTGCTCGACATGGAAAAATCAATGTTGGACTAGAATCTTGTGGGGAGGGAGAAGATCCGTGGAGATTACCTTTCCATTTCAGTGCAATTTCATGTTTTGCCGCTGCGTAGAGCAGCCAGTTAATGAGCTGCCCTTGACTGTGAGGTCCACATCGTATTTATTGCTGTGCTGGGATGTAAAAATCAATCCCTGTAATGTTTATTGGTGAGCACGTGCTGTCTTTGGGATCACGATGACCGTGCCTCTGGCTGATTGACAGCAGCCAATAATCAAAAGCATTTTTGTCGTTCTGATCCCTGTCAGAATCCAGAGGGCAGGGAGTGTCCTTGTGCCTAATGTCCCTCCCTGGCACACACAGGGCTCCTCAGAGCCCTTCTCCACCAGTTCCCCTGATGAAGGAACTGGTCGGTGTTGAGCAGGGGGGATGTGGCTGGGCTGGCAGTGGGGGGGCCTGTGCAGTGGTAGGGCATCGCCTCTGACCCAGGCTCCTTCTCCATGGATAAAACCACCCCTTTGATTTTAATGACATCCTTCCTCCCCGAATCTAACATGGGATGCTGAAGCACCTCGTGGCAGCTCTTCCTTGACTCTGCACTGGGATGGTGGGCAGCTGGGGACAGTTTTGCATGTGGCTGCAGGAGGGTGTCAGGGGAAGGAAGAACTGGAGAGCGGCACATACGCATCCTGGATCTCTTGTCTCAGCTTTTTATCTGATCTGGGCAATGAAAAGGAGATGACTGAAATGAAATCTGAGTGTGATAATCTTGAAAATCTCTGTGGGGTGGAAGCAGACTGCTGGAAGGAGAAATGTGCTGCCCTTCCCTTCTCAGTGTTGGCTGAGAGGTGTCTGAAAGCCAGGGTTGCTCCTCCATGAGCCACCAGTCCGGCTGCAAGGGCTCGATCCTTCCTGTGTGGAAGTCTCTAGGAGCTGAGTTAGTTATAACACTTCATTACCTATTTAGCTTTCAGCCTCTGATTAAAAAGCTTTGATTACTGAATTTGAACTGAGATTAATTTAGTTTGGGCACCAAAACTAATGACATTTACATGATTGGCTTTAGATATCAGGATCTAGGTATGGAGTATGATCTCCACCATGCCTGTAGTAAGAAACACCTACTATACGTTAGACCTATAGAAGCTCAGCTTAGTGTGCAGTGCTCATGAAAATAAATTGCTTTTACTTGCATATATTAAATGTCTCTGCCTTTGGCTGATAGCCCTCTGCGTGTTAGTCTCACGACTGCTTTAAAGATTTCTGAATTAACATGGAAATGACTCATTTGGGTAGTAGAAGCATCTGTTTCAGTATTAGATCCCTGTCTGGCATTCCCTCCTTATATATGGGATGAGGCACTAGAAAGGCACTTGAGATGCAGGTTATAAAAATACCGCAAAGGCACAGCAAACATTTGTTGGAAGAGTGCTCTGTGAATTCATATGCATTTCTTTTAGAAAAGATCACTTTTGGGTGGGAAATAACTGTTATTGCTTCTTTCCAGAGCCACAGGGATTAATTGGGAACAGCCACCAAGGCAGCGGATGTTGGTGGCTGTTTCTGGTGTGGTTGTGGGTCAGAGGGCTACAGCTTTGGTCAGTGGGGGTCTGGGTTCAGAAAATGGGGAGCAAGAAAGGTCGACTCCTCAGGTCAGTCTCAAGGAGGAGGGTCCTAAGTGAGTTGTAAGTCATGTATGGCTCACAGCGGTGGATGGAGGTGGGGTGAGGAACCAGGAGGAGGTGGACACCTTCAGCTTCAGGGCTGTGGGGCATGGCAAGGCTGCACCCGTCTGACAGATAAACCTCTGCTGTAAGGGAACCCTGCAGCTTGTTGGGGACTGGATGAAATTGGGAAGCTGGAGATGGAGGATTTTGGGTCAGGCTCAGCAAGGTAGGACACGGGCTGAGACCTACATGGGTGAGTGGGTTATGCTTGGTTCTGTGGGGTGGCTGAGTTAGGGACAATACGATCATCACAGCTCCAGGCTTAGAAACCAGTTTCTTGGCCAACCCTGTAAAGTCTTCAGTTAAGATTAAATCTCATGTCCCTAAAGACAAAGGGCTTATGAAGAACATTATGGGAGCTGTCAATCCCTGGGCTGCTGGGAGGGCTGAGGTTAGGTTTGGTGTTAGGGGTCAGACCAGCGTCCTCAGGAACCCATTTTGCCCTTGATCCTGTAAATCCCTGGCTTACAGTTCGTTATCAAAAGATAGTGGTGGCTTCCTCAGCCGTTCTTGGTGCACGTTAGATGAATTTTCAGAGGAACTAAGTTGTCAGGAACATGATTCATGGGTGGATCTTGGCCCACGTTTTATGGGTCTTCATGGAACCACCAGAAAACCAATTTTCCCTGCTCTTTATTTTGAAGCCGAGCCCTATGGAACTGAACTCTGGCCACTCACTCAACTCACAAGGAAATATGAACCATCTGTCAAGGAGAACAGCAGCACGCATTTTAGCTCTACAGCCCTCCAGGCTTTCGGATATTATGCAATAAAACAAGCTGGTCCACTCTTCTTTTTGAAACCCCAAACCCAATTTTAAGTCTGTTTTCTCCTTAGAGTTCACCCTATACCTTTTCTCCTTCTGGAAGACATCCTTGCCCCAGGAGCCTTGTCTGGCTGGGCAATAATCCTGCCTGTATTGACCCTTTCTGAAGTGGAGCCCAAGGTCCTTGTCCTTGGAGCCTGACATCTCCCCAGGGAGAATGACCTTCTTCCCACTCCACCATGGCTCCTCCTGTGCTGCAGCTTCACCCCTGCTCCTCCTCAGTGCCTGAAGCTATTGCAGGCTTTGCAGTTGTTCGAGGAGAAGCTGTTGGGTGCAAAGAACAGTGACTAGAAGAAGGAGGGAGGATACAGAAGTGTGAGAATGAAGGCTGGAAGGAATTTCTGTGGGGTTTCTCTTGTTTCCAAACCTCTTGTGGTTGCTCCACGTCTCCTTGAGGATGCACACTTCACAGCTCAGAGCCACTGATCTCCACAGCCTGGTTTTCTTGGCTTGAAATTCTGATCCGGGCCAAATTCCAAGCATTCACTCGTTTAGATTAGTAAATCTAAGAGAAATTAAAGATGAAGATGTATTATCAGAGTCTTTAGCTTCTGTGCAGTATTGGTGCATGCTTATGATTTTGTCATTACATCAGCACTTGAGAAGTAGGAATTGCTTTCAGTAATTGAATTCTTACTCTATTTTATTGCATTCTTGTGTCGCTTCCTTGACCCCACGTCTCTTTGCTGAGTTATAATAGGGTTTTACAAATTTTCCTTGAACATCTGTGTCTTCCAGAATCTCAAATAACTAAATGGCACATCCGTTCTCTGTGCTTGTAGCCGAACAGGAAAACTGGGCTGATATGTACAGTTCATAGAGCTTAAGGCTGGGCAGGACCCTCTGATGGGCTGTTCTGACCTCACCTGGGCCATGGGCTTTACACACCTGCCTCCTGCCTTTGGACTGACTGCAGGGGCTTGTGTTGAACTAAAACAAATCTCAGGTGGAGGCATCTGGCTTTCATTCGGAGGCTGCAAACGATGGACAGCACTCTGCTTTCCAGAGGGATGTGTTAATTGCTGGAATTGATGAGTATTTCTGCTTTATTTTTGTTTTGAGCTTATCTACCCTGTAGCATCCTCAGATATTGTTTCCTGTTACTCCTTCCTTTTCCCCAGGGTAACACTGACTTGGGGAAGGGAGACATCTCATTCTGTCCCTGCAGAACCATGCTACCTGCACCCAGGCATTTCCATCCTCACCTGGAAGATGCCCTCTCTACCACAGTGGCAACCTTGGGCCAGATTTCCACTCTTTATCTGGTTTTCATGTTGGTCTTGAAATGGGTGGAAGGGAGGTGGGTCTGTGCTTCAGAGGGACCGTGGGCAGGGTGGCTGGGAGGGCACTTGCTCTTTTAAAAACATCTTTTGAAGTAAATTGCATTTTTAACCCAGAAAGCACTGCCTTCCAGTCGCTTGGTTTATCCCAAGCCAGCTTGGTTTGGTTTGAAGCAAAATACTCTCACTAAGTTTTTCTTATGTTCTCATTCTGGGGCACAAAACTTGTGTTTTAACGACTCTCCAGTGAAATATCTGCCCTCAAGAAGCTTGCCCAGCTTGTTCAAGGATGACAGTGTCCCTTCTGGCTGGGCTTGCTCAAGGCACGCTGCCTTCCGCTGGAGTGGAATCTGACTGGAGGCCTGTGACTAGCAGTGTTCCCCAGGGCTCGGTGTTGGGTCCAGTCCTGTTTAACATCTTCATTGACGACCTTGATGAGGGAATAGCATCCACCCTCAGCAAGTGCCCATGATACAAAGCTGGGAGGAGTGGCTGACACGCAGGAACACTGCGCTGCCATCCAGAGAGACCTGGACAGGCTGGAGAGCTGGGCAGTAAGAAACCAGATGAGGTTCAACAAAAGCAAGTGTAAAGTCTTGCACCTGGGAAGGAACAACCGTTTCTATCAGTACAGGCTGGGGGATGACCTGCTGGAGAAGAGCTCAGTGGAGAAGGACCTGGGGGTCCTGGTGGGTGACAGGGTGGCCATGAGCCAGCAGTGTGCCTCGGTGGCTAAGAGAGCCAATGGGATCCTGGGGTGCATCCGGAGGAGTGTAGCCAGCAGGTCAAGGGAGGTGATCCTCCCCCTCTACTCTGCCCTGGTCAGGCCCCACCTGGAGTATTGTGTCCAGTTCTGGGCTCCCTGGTATAAAAAGGACAGGGATCTCCTGGAGAGAGTCCAAAGAAGGGCTACGAAGATGATAAAGGGCCTGGAGCATCTCCCCTGTGAGGAAAGGCTGAGGGAGCTGGGGCTGTTCAGCCTTGAGAAGAGAACACTAAGGGGGGACCTAATTAATGTTTATAATTATCTTAAGCAGGGGATGCAGGGGGAATCAGCCAGCCCCTTTTCAGTGTCTGTGGGGACAGGACAAGGGGTGATGGCTGCAAGTTGGAGCATAGGAAGTTCCGCACCAACCTGGGGAAGAACTTCTTCACAGTGAGGGTGACAGAGCACTGCAATAGGCTGCCCAGGGAGGTGGTGAATATCTCCTTCTCTGGAGATATTCAAGACCTGTCTGGATGCCTATCTGAGTGAAATGTCCTAGGGAGCTGCTTTGGCAGGGGGTTGGACCTGATGATCTCTCGAGGTCCCTTCCAACCCCTACAATTCTATGATTCTATGATTCTATGATTCCATCAAGCACAGTGTAGCACCACACTTCATCAGCAGTACACACACCCCAGCCAGCGTTGGAGTGGTGCTGAGTTCAGATCCTGAGCTCTGCTTCAAAGGAAATCGTCATGGGGAACTTTGTGGTTTGTATCTCTGTCTTTTATGTAATGGTTAATACCAGTGATTATTGCAGAGCAGCAAAACATCTCTTATATTCTGTCCTTTAAACAAAAGGATTTAAAGATTACCAGCCCATTAAAAATCATCCTCCCTTTTAGAGGATAAATACCAGCTCACGCCTCTTGCTGGGCAATTCAAAACGGGGTATTTGATGCTTCACAGTTTTCAAGAAATGATTCTGTAACGTGTCACCGGGCACTTCTCCATCATCAGTGAGAGCATCACCAACGTGAGTGATACCAGGATTGCCCTGTGATCCCTGTGGACAGACTGCCACACCTGCGGGACTCCTCCTGCCACATCGACTCCCAGAGGTGTTGATCCAGTGAAGGTGATTACCTGTAGTGCAGTGTGCACGGGGCTACTAGGGTGTCCTTATAATGTGGGATTAAATCCTGGTCTGACCCAGCTCATGCTCTTCTTCAACCCGGGCAGCAGCCATGTTCCTGAAGAGCCAGACCCCTCCTCCTGAGTCCCAGCTGGGCTGAGAGTCACCAGGGTTTTCCTCTGCATGGGATGGGGGAGATGCTCTCACCCAGTGAGGATGCAGATCACAGAATCACTCAGAATCTTAGGGGTTGGAAGGGACCTGCAGAGCTCATCAGGTCCAACCCCCTGCCAAAGCAGGGTCCCTAGGACAGGGTGCACAGGTCGATGTCCAGACGGGGCTGGAATCTCTCCAGAGGAGACTCCACACCCCCTGGGCAGCCTGTTCCCGATGGCCACTGACACTCACACGTTGTCCGTGTTTGTACCTGAAGACCACCCAGGCTGTGTCCTGTCTGGCAGCTGGCACTGCAGCCAGTCACGTAGGAACAAGGATTCTGCATGGGCACCTGTTTCTGAAAGGTGTCTGATTCTCTGCAGCACAGGGTGACAGGGGGACTGTCGTCAGCAGAACCACTGCCATCCTCTTCTGCCACAGAGGCTGCCCCGGCTTTGGCTGCACGTGGGCACAGCTGACACAGGCAAGGACCTGGGAGGGACTTTGCTGGGAGTGAGATGCCATCCCCGAGAAAGCCCAGCATGTGGGCTTCTCAGGGTTTTTTTCAGTGGCCACGTTTCTTGGGAACAGAAGCTTTTCCTGGCTGTTGCCCATGACTTGGAGGTGAAGCCTAGGTGTGTTTAAATGCCCTTGGTGTACTGGTCCTGCTGGCATCCACGTTTACGATGCCTGTGAGGTTTCCTCCTGGGTGCCCAGCTTGCAGTCCTGGGGTCTTCTCAGCCTGACACCCAAGTGACCTTAGGGCTGGGACAGATCCTTTACTGCCCACATCTCGTCCACATTAAGCAAACCCTAATTAATGCTGCCTAGGTGGAGTCACAAGCCTCAGCTGTAGCTGCAGGGTGGCTCTTTGTGAGCAGACCCACAGCTGGGGTGAGGGACAACCCCAGCAGTTTTTTCTTCATCCCCAGTTCCAGCAGCCTGCTTGACCCTACTACCTGTTGGCTTTGCTAGGGGAGGATGTGGCTGAGAGGCATTGTGGAGCTCCTTTGTCCTTCTCCTGTGCTGAGGTGCTAGCTCTTCAAGAGCATCTGGCTGATAGCATGCTTAAGGTAAGACCTGGAGGTTACTGTGATGTCTCTGTGATCTTCCTGATAATAAGCCAAGCAAATGTGGCTTTTTTTCTGTCACTGAGAGGGGTGTCTGGAAAGAGAGCGGTGCTGGAAGTAACACCAGGGAATCTGCTGTGCTCCTTGCAGCTTCTGTGTTGTTCTGCTGTTGATAGTGTGCTTCACAGAGCTGTAGGGCTTCTGTCCTTCCTCTGGAAGGTATCAAGAAGCAAGAGATACCTAGAGCCAAATTTGTGCTGCCTTATACATACTGGAGGGTCTATATATTTATGTCTCAATGGGTTGGTACTTTACCACCACCGATTTTGTGCAGCTGAATGCTGTCCTGCTGTGGTGCTATCAGGCTGTTATGCTCTTCTGTTCCACTTGCTTCTCAAAGGGGCTTTGAAACCAGGAGCTGAGTTTCAGGCACAAGCCTGATGTTAGAGGTGTCTGTCCTTGCCCCCAGCTGACAAACTGCTGCTGGGAAAGGTGGGACTGTGCCTGCCAGGCTGGGCTTTGGGCAGCAGTGCTGTTTGGGGGTGTCCTGGTGAGCTGTTCCCCAGGTCACAGTGTGCCCTGTGTAGTGCTGTTCTTGGTCTGTGTGTATGTAATTGTTTGGGTTAAGTAGAAAAAGTAATATTCTATTCATTTAACTGTTGTAACATCTGACACAGCCCCAATACTCTGATATTAATGGCTCACTTGAGGCCAATTCTTCTGCTCGAAGGGCTTTTTCCATCGCAGATTCATCATGCAGGCACCAGGCACAGTGTTATCATTCACTTTTTTTCCATAAAGGACAGATATTGATATTCTCCCAAGATGTGGAAACAGATCCCCTTATCAGCCCTGCTTAGCATACAGGCTGGGTGCAGGGGCTTGATTTGGTGGTGGTACCGTGTGATTGAGAAGCCTCATTCAGCATCAGAGAGGTTCATTTTCCTGTAGAGCAGCTATGGAAACCCTCAGATATAACCTCTTCATCCTAAAAAGCTGGATTTTTGTTGAGTTTTGTGTTCTTTGTTGCCTGTATCTAGCAGGGTACGTATTTTGGTCTGGTTAATTCCAGCTCTGGTGCTTTGAAGTTGCTTGAATGTTAATTGGAGACAAGGAGGGATGTCTTTGAGCAGCCCAAGGCATTGCTTGTGGGGCAGGGAGGACCAGAACAAGGACTGCTCCTGGGCTGTGGAGCTGGGCTTGACTCTGAGCTGTTCCCTGACTCCCAGTAAGACTCTGAGTTGCTGAGGCTCCTTGAGCTTCCATTTTTCATTGGTGAAATGCACAAAATAGTGTCTGTCTCTTCACATGTGATTCTCCTGTGTGCTAACGAGCGTTGTTGGGGGACAGCAATCCTTTTTAGTACACCTTTATGTGTGTAGCACCGTGGGTGCTTCCCATGGTGGTGGTGGGGCAGTGATATCCCAGGACTTGCTGAACTGCATGGGTACAGATGGAGGTGTGGGGTGAAATGGTGCTGTTCCTGCTCAGCTGTGTGCTGATGTTGTGTATGCAGAATGCAGACCTCCTGGGCTGCCAGCCCCCGCTCCCTGCTTCACAAGCCAGATGTGGCCGAGTTGATGCTCTCTTGAAGCCTCCATCCCAAGGTCATGTAAAATGCAAGGCAAGGTATCGTTAAAAACCCAAACCTGGATGGTTTTGGAGAAGTCCAAGAATGTTCTCCTGTTGTAAGGCCCTGGGTTTGCTTA
This sequence comes from Hypotaenidia okinawae, assembly GCA_027925045.1. Lineage (NCBI taxonomy): Eukaryota > Metazoa > Chordata > Aves > Gruiformes > Rallidae > Hypotaenidia > Hypotaenidia okinawae. Next base: position 21,435,912 of record BSDF01000011.1, on the reverse strand, counting down.
AAGAAGGATCTAATAAACACCAGTAAAAATAACGAATTGCCTTTGGCTGGTGGGTCTCCAGTGATGGGTGATTTGGAGTAGTCTTGGTGCTGCCAGCTAAGGGCTGAGTGTTATTATCTAGGGCAGAATTGATTGATTCCCTCATCTAAATTATTCTCAAGCTTAGTCATTCCTTTTGCAGCTGATAATTTCACTGATAATATGGGACTTGCCATATTATGGCTTAGAAAAGTTTAACTGTCGGTGAACTCCGAGGCAATAAATCACCGTGGTGCTGTGTGACTCCTCAGGCTGAAGCACCAGCAGAAAGGTGCTGAATTGCAGGTATGGGACTTAATGCTGAGGCATCACAGCGAGCTTCATGATGGGCACCCCGATCCAGCACAGCTCTGGCTTTAAATTTGCCTTCTGAATGTTACAACTTACAGACTCACCAGGTTGGAAAAGCCCTTTAAGCTCATCGAGTCCAACCGTTCCTGTCCTGTGCTGAACCAGATCCCTGAGCACCTCATGTCCCTGTCTGTTAAACACACCTGGGGTGGGGACTCAGCCCCCTCCCTGGGCAGCCTGTGCCACAGCCCCACAACTCTGCCAGGGAAGAACTTTGCCCTCCCAGCTGAGCTGACCCTGCCCTGGCCCAGCTTGAGCCCATTGCCCCTTGTTCCATCTCCTGTCCCCTGGCTGAAGAGACCATCACCCACCTCTCTGCACCCTCCTGGCAGGGAGGTGGGGAGAAGGTCTCCCCTCAGCCTCCTCTTCTCCAGGCCAAACACCCCCAGCTCCCTCAGCTGTTCCTCATAGGATTTGCCCTCTAGCCCCTTCCCCAGCCTGGCTGCCCTTCTCTGGACTCACTCCAGGACCTCCATGTCCTTCTTATGGTGAGGAGCCCAGAACTGGACTCAGCACTTGAGTATGGCCTCACCAGCACTGAGTGCAGGGGCAGGTGATGCAGTGGTTGCTTTTCCACTGGTCCCAAGCAGTTACAGCAAGACCCTTAATGACACTTTTGGAGGGGAGCACTTGGCTCACCAGTGATTGCCTGGGGGTGGTGGGTGCCCTGGCCAAGCACAAGCAGCTGCAGGGACCATCTCCTCAGGGCACAGACAGGATTTGTGCTGGGTTCCAACAGAGCTGCACTGAGGCAAGCTTCTGGTGTTGGGGTTTTCCTTTTGTTTTGGAGTCTTTTTTTCATTTATACTTGGCTACTTTTCCACTTTCCACTCCAGAAAGCCACAGAGGTGTCTGCAGAGCGTGGCCTGAAGCTAGGGGGACATTTGAGATAGCAGAGCCTGGCTGGTCTGTAGGTGCTATATTTATTTAATACATATATATCTAATCCCAGTGACTGCAGTTGTGTACTCAGCACCGTGCTGTGAAGCACACGCCTGCTGTGCTGGGGTTTGGGTTGTTTTTTGGTGGGGTTTGTGTAGCTCTGCTGTTGGGTTTTAGTACTCTGGCTGGGCTTTAATTAGCGCTGGGTGAGGGCATGTGTTCGTTTTAATGCGAGGTGTGCTCGAGGCTATAGAATCACCTGGAACAGCTTGCATCTGGTGTGAGTGGAAGCAGAGCAGATCCCAATTGATTTCTGTGGGTTTAAGCAGCTGCCTGCCAGGAAAATGGGTGTTTATGTGACATGGTGATCACATACCCAGGCTCCCCAGTTCAGTAGGGCACCTTCAATGTGCACGGTCCTTCCAGTGACCCACATCCCTTTGGTGATGCCGGTTCAGCTCTGAAGTCTAGAGGAAGGTTTGCTCTCTGTCCAGAGCAGATCTGCCCATTGGGGTGTGGGGAAGGGTTTTGCTGGACAAAGACTATTTCTGCTCAGGAACTGGTTTCCAGAGAGCTTTGCTGGGCTCACCAAGCCACTGGGCATTGCACTGGAGATGTGAAGGGTGTTTTCTTGCATTTATTTCTGTGTGTTCAAAGGGAGGGGGAAAAAGTCATTAGAAAGTTGAAAGTTAGCATGTTTCCTTACCACCAGTGGAACTGGTGTTTAATGTCAGAGCTTATTGTGTAAATTACCAGCACAAGAGGTGACTGGGCGACCTGCAGCTCAACTCCCTCATGAGGCTTTGCAGCCATCTGTAAATCTTAAGAATTGTGCTCTCCAAGCTCAGGATGTATTTAGAGCCCCTTGAGCAAATTACAGGTTTGCATTAATTCCCAATAATTTCCTATAGAAGCACACAGTCGTTATCCATTCTGCCTTATTGTAAAATCTCTTCAATATATATAGAGAGAATTAAATGGCACTAATTAACCTCAATTCTAACAGTGGCTCTGGGTGGGTCTTGTTTCACTGATGTTGAGAAATTCTGCCCTTCCCACTCCTGATCCTTGTACAATACAACAGTTTAACGACACACATAAGGTTCACAACAAATTCATTCATCTGCTTTAACTCCTTCAGTTGTGTCTTGGTCCCTGTGACAGTCTGTGCATCTCTGTTGGAGTCATCAGAGGTGCCTACCATTCATCCTGGCATGGCACTTCCACACAGAGCCTTGGAATACTGCTCTTTCTGTTCTATCTACATAATTAAAGAAACTGGAATCTGCAAAGATGGACACGGAATCAACTCAGAGAGAGGAAGATGTCTACTCATATTTATTTCTCCTGCTAGATATATTCTTTATAAATCCTTCATGGCACATTAAAAATTGACTCTTCCTTGTCTCAGTGAACAAAATAATTGTGCATCACTGAATTTCTCCTTCAGAAGCACAGAATGGATTGCTGTGGCACTTTACTCAATATTTAATTAAATTCAGTTTTAAAAAAACCCCAAACCCTATTGAGAAGAACTAGCTCTGCTATGTGAGGAACCCAGGAACTTCAAACCTGCAGTTGTTTAACAGCAGCAAGCAGCCCCTTCAAGGATGCTCTGCGAAGCATGGCTAACATGGGCTGTTAGGAAAGACAGGTGGGAAACACATCAATACTTAGAAGCCCTGGCTGAAAAGACTCATTATTTAAAAAAAAAATTACCCTTTTACAGTAGAAGTGTGTTACTGATGTTAACCAGCCTGGGTCTTAAAGACAGCAGTAGCCTTGCTTTGATTGCAAGCGCCTGTTAGCCGTGGCACAGCCCCTGTTTCATGGGCTGGCACGTTGGGTGTGATGATGCTTCCCTGTGGTCATCCCCTCAGAAGGCCTCTCTCAGCAGGGTGTTTGCCAAATGTGGAACCTTTCAGCAGGAAGGAAGAAACAATTTTCTGGAGTTTGAAGGAAAATCCAAAAGTGTACCTCATGCTGTGGCTCTGAGTCACCTTAAATTTTCCTTTAATTTGTTTATTTTGAGTGTGGGTTGAAAAATGACTGGCCTAGAGAAAGCACAGCGTTCTGATGGAGCTTCAGTGGGCATGGCGTGCTTGGAGAAAAGCTCAGATCCTAACAGGATCTGCAGTTGTAATAGAAAGCTGTGCTGCTCTTGCCATCGCCTCCCCAGGGCTGTGTGTGTGGTGGGGTGTGCTGCCAGCGTTTGTGAGGATGTAGATGTGTTCCTCAGAAGGTGAGGCAAGACAAGACCCCTCCTTGGGGCAACAGATGTCAAAGCCAACCAACGTTACTCCCATGTAGACCATAAAATGGTGTCAAGGTGTAGTGTTGAGTGCCATCCAAGGGGTGATCCTGCTGAGGCCTCAGAACTGTGATGTGACGGGTCTGGAGAGAGAAATGATGGCTTTAAAACTGCTGTAACAAATGCCTTCCATCTAAGGCTGAGCTTTCCTCTCCTGAAAATAAGGTCAGCCTTTTTGTAGTAGGTTTAACACAAGATTGGAAAAATAAATTAAATGTGTCAGGTTTATCACATCACAGTGTGCTTCTGGGTGGGTTTAAGCAGGGTGAAATACATAATAAGGTATCATATTGAATGGAAAAGGGGTTTTCCTCCTCTTCACCCATTATTGAGGGAAAGTCTTGAATTAAAATGAAACTAATGGCATTTGGGTCTCCCCCCCAAAGCTGATGTGTGTGACTCCTAACAGCCCCCACAGCCAGTGTATCTCCCATCACCCATAGGGCAACCTGCCCCTGGCCAGGCTGACATTCCATCCCAGCGCTTACCAAGAGCAGGGAGTGCCGTTTTTAATAAATAATTGTACTTCCCTCACATACTAAATTGTTAAAGGAGTTAACCCAACTCCCTGCGAGATGCATTTCGGAACGTGCTTCGTGCTGCAGCACTGGTGTGTGTGGAAAGCTGTGGGGAGGGACTGGGTGTAACGCTGGCAGCCTGGGGATTTATTATTTATGTCATTTTTGAAGGTTTTCCTCTTTCTGGAGCCTGTAAGCAGATGGGCTTTATAACATTTGATTTCCTGGGATAATAATTAAAGCTGTGAATGCTGAAGTTAAGGAATTAAGTGACCATTACTTAATTTTTCTCCCATTAAGATATGTTTTTTCCTCTTCACTCTCTCCAAGGCTGCACTGGCTTGTTGTTTATTCTGACACTCCTGTCATCAGCGTGGTAAGATGCCAGCAATGAGGCGGTTGGTCACGGGGACACAAACCAAGCCTAGAAATGTGCTGTCACCTTCCTGTAGTGTTTATTGGGGTATTTCCCCTCTGCCTTGGGAGTGGACTGCTCTGTTTTAAACTTTTATATGTTAGAAACAGGGGAATTCAGGGACTTTTTTTTTTTTAAAGGAGGAAATGAACCATTAAGTGTTTAAACATTGAGAGAAAGTGCAGCTTTTAATGAGCAGCAGTGAGTTGTGTCTAGTGAGTAAGTCCCACACAGTTTTATATACATTTTAGTGCTTCAGAATGGCTAATTTCCTGAAGATGAGGAAAATTGCAAGCAAAATTGACCGAGACAAAAAATGTAAATGGATGAATGGCATTTGGAAAGTCTCTTACAAGGAGAGTTTTATTAGGTGATTAAAAAGATTGTGATTCCCCAGCCCAGAAGCACAACAGCATTTGGTAAAAATCTTCTCTAGCTCAGAGCATGAAAAGTGCAATTACTGGGTACTGAAACAATTGAGGGCAAAAAGAAGGAAGGGAAATTCTGGATTTGTAAGCATGAGAAAGAAGTGGGACAAACCTGTTTAGACTCCTCCACTAAGTTGCTCCCCAGATGCTGTGGAGTTTTTCAGCTGGTTGTGATGCTTTTGATCAAGTTGACCAAATCATGGTAGGCTTTGCCTGTCACCTACGGTTGGCTGTAACCCCTATATGTGGTGGTGTGTGTTTGAAAGGGCAGGGGGGTGGCTCAGCCTGGGTCTGGCACTTACCCCCCAGCGAATCATTTGAACTTGGTACGAAGACACCAGGGCTTGGGTAAATCTCACCGCCAGAGAGGGTTTGTATTGCATTTAGCTTTGTGCTGTGCATAGAGGGGGTTTATTATTATCATTTAGGCCTTTACCTCAGTGTGGTGTGTTGGTAATATAGGTATTGTTGTGCTTGAGTAGTTGCACCATGCAATCTGCCCTTCAGCTGTTTGCATTCCCAATGCCTTGGTTGTGTTCTCTACATCTTTCTCTGACTTCCCGGCTGCCTCATGACTGCTCGAATACAGCGAGCTGCTCCCAGAGCAGATCTGATGCCCTTTGATACCAGCTCTCCAAACAAGAGCTAATGTCAATACTCATGGAGATCTACATCTCAGGTGCCAGGAATTCAGCTGAAATATTTAGAAGTGAAGAAAGTGAAGGTAAAAATCCCTCTTCTCCGTGCTTAAGCCTGGTTGTTCATAAGTGGATGCACCTTTGTTCACTGTTTTTGTGATGGAATATTGAGGCAGAAATTCTGCAGTGGGATGGAGAGTGGTCTTTCAATGTCTTTCTACCTAACCATCTGCTCCTGCAAGCTAAATTATCAACTACCCAAATGCTTAGGGAGGGGAGAGAGCGATTTCCCACGCATCTCAGCATAGACTCTACCTGCAGAGATGGAGAGGTAGCCAGTGTGGGCTGATGCTTGGACAGCTGCCGTTCAGAGAGGGCGAATGGAGCCACCCCTAATTGCCACCTTACCATTGCTGCTTTCAGAGCATCCCCTGCTTCAGCCTGGAAGCAAACTTGAGCAGGAGGCTGGGACAGCAGCAATCTTGTGCTGCGCAGACAGCTTCCAGGGATGCTCGTGGGTTTGGAGGAGGGAATCTGATGGTACCAGGACTCTTCTCTGCAGCAGCTTCCCCATTTCTTTTTCTCCTCAGCAAGGAATAAAACCAAGATATGTAACATCTGTGTTTGGCTGCCAGGAAACAGAACAGATCTGTCATCTCCCAACTCATCTGTATTTCTCAGCGTGGCACGCGTGGTCCTCTGTATGTCAGACAACAGATTACTGTAGCACTAAGGTGTCTGCTGGGAGCAATACCCCCCGGTGAGCCTTGCCTGCCAAGAAGGATTGTTCCTAATGTATCCCCATTTCTGTGAGAAAAGGCTCTCAAATATTTTTAATTTAAAATTCTTAACATGTGTGTAACTCTATCAGTTATTGATCCTGATATCCTTGCTTCCTGCTGGCAGCGGCGCCGCAAGATGCTGAGCTGAAGCAAAGGTTAAGGACAGAGTGCAAATACTGATCCTTTCCCCAGAGTCAGTACTGGGAGGCTGTGGAGCTCTGAAACACAGTATGGGCTGCTTGCTGTTGTAGAGGAGTGTGGCAAAGGCCGGCCTGCGCTGATGGGAGCCAGGGGCTTCTGGAAGCCCCTGGCTCCCATCAGCGCAGGTTGGCCTTTGCTTCATCCTGGCTGAGGATCAATGTTTTGAAGTTTCTGAACAGGCACATAGAGGTTTTTGGCACAGTGTGGAAAACATGGGAATCCTTTGGTCCGTCGGGGACCGGCTCGTTTCAGGGGTGTGCATCCCTTTGAGATGATATTCCTGCTCCCCTGGTATATCCAGTTCTGTAAAAAAAAACAGGCCTTGGTACAAATGTACAGCACTGCTCAGGGCTTCTGCTCCTTGGTACTGACTGTGATTTGTCCTGTTGCGTACGTGCACCAGGCAGAGAGAGGAGCAGGTAAAGCAGAGGCTGTTTGGGAATGGCTCTTGGGTGTGTGGGGTCAGCCTGGGCAGTGCAGCTGGCCACTAATGACTGGCAGGTCATTTATGGGCTTGGAGATTAATTAGAGCTTGTGTGAGGGGTACTGGCACACTGTGAGGTTCCTTTGCTGTTTGGGTTTTCTCCCTGGTGTCTTAGCCCAGTCTTCCTATGTGCTTCCTCAGGCTTTTGGGAGCCTGTGAGGATGGACTGTCACCTTATTACAGCTGATGATGAGGATCAGATTATGTCGTTGTTGTTATAATTTCTGTAACCTATCTCCCAGTACTCATTCCAGCCCCGTTCCAGAGCACTGGGATGTAAGCAGTGCCATTCCTGCCCCAGGACAATCACTTCAGCTCTGGAACAACACACACGTGCCCTGATGAGATGCATGGCAGATATTGCCAGCACCATGGAAAGGTTTATTTGCTGCTCCTGGCCAGTGTGTTCAAAGTCTTGGGGAACTGGGAAGAGTGGTAGGGGGGAACTTCAACATTTATTCCTGCATTACCCCTTAAACAGCTTCCTGGGGTGTACTCACATCAGCCTGGGAGACCCATGGGGAGTGAAACTGCTCCCCTCTGCCTTGCCCTGGATGATGCTTCTGCTGGTGGTGTTTGGGGTTCATTATCTGCACCGTGCAGCCTCTGTGTGTTTGAAACCCAGCAGACAAAGCCAGAGCTGCAGGCAAATGCCCTGCAGAGCCAGGCAAGCAGCTGGACGGCTCGGCTGCTCCGTGCAGGGAGGGGAGGGTGGGCTGGAATGAAAGAACAGGAAAGCAAGTTTAATCTGCTTTAAAATGTACCCAGCCTCTGTCAATTTGCAAACAGCCAGAGCAGTGTAAAAGCAAGGAACAGTCCCTTAGCAGGCCCGTTCTTGTTTTTTCCCCCTGGATAGCAGGTAATTTTCCCAAGCAGCTGTGGGCTTTCCCTGCCTGGTGCTGGGTGCACACACAGGCATGCTGGCTGCTTCCAAGCGAACTTCCCAACAGATCCCATTGTGCAGAGGTGCCACAGTGACACTTGAGCCATCTGCAGCAGATTAACTTCCTCAGGCTTCTCTAAATCTCTCCTTCCTGTCATCTCCCAGCATCATTTACAAGCCCCCAATTTATGCACCTCAGACTGACCTTCCAGCCTCTCTTACCTTAGCTGAACTTGCTGCGTGTGACACTGTTTACAAGGCTCTGCTTTCGGCATAGCAGGGTATTATAGGTTGGATTTTCACCATATGGTGCTTCCTTCACAGCTACATCCTCAAGAAATTGCTTACAGGTGCAGGGATCCTGTTCTGGGGCTTTTTCCAACATCATAGTGACCCCAGTGAATATTTTTATTGACTATTTTCCTTGTTTATTTCTTTGCAGCTATCAGCTGCTGTGCTGACTTGCACTTTTTCCCCCTTTCCCTGCCTTGCTGTGACAGAAACACCAAATGGGTGCAGTAACGGCTCAGGTCAGAAGTGCTCCATCGTGTGACCTTTGCAAATCCTCTTTACTTATGGGTTTTATGTGATAAATTAATGCATCACTGAGAAATGGGCTCAAAGGAGGCATGTTAAATAGCACTCTGTTTTGACCTGTGGCATCCTGGCGTCAAGAGTTTTCTTGGTTTCCTTATGTAGGTTTCTGGTCATTTATTGGATTGGCAGCTGACGTGTTTCTGTTCATTTGGGTCTATTTGGGAAGCAGCTGAAGTATTCCCCAGAGTGGGATTCAGCCTTTGCTTTCCTTTTCTGAACACAGATCCTCTGTGGACCATGGGCAGGAGCAGCAGGCTCCGGGTGTTCAGTGAGCAGCCACTTCAGATGGAGCGGTCTCTGCTCTGCAGCAGCTCAGCCGGCCACAGCCTCTGCTGGCACTGAGGGTGTGGGGTGGGATTTCACCCCCTGTTAACTGATATCCAGAGGTCTGTGTTCCCTTCTGTCTCTAGACACGTGCTCCTACAGGAACTGGAAAGCCAGCTTAGGCTGTTTTGTGATACTGATAGTTGTACTTTGCCCTGTGTATATCCTTACTCCCCAACCCAGGGAGTACAAGTAGTCTCTTGGTCTTTAAGGATGGTGAAGATGTGTGTGGGGTGATGGTGGAAATGAGCATGTGGTGATGGAAATTGCAATACACAAGGCAGGTGAAGGTCCCTGAGCACTTAATGTGACATTGCCAGGCAGCCCAGGCAATCCCGCTTGTGGGATATTGAGTGTTGTCCCATGAATTTTAAGTGTAATTCTAGGGGTTTCTAAGAGCCTGCATTTGTGGGAGGTGCTGCCCTCTAACTGGAGAGTTAGCACAGGTAATGCTTCCCTTTTGAGAACGGAGAAGTGGCAGCCTCAGGTCAGCACTCTGCTGGGTGTCGGAGAGGCAGGAGGGGAAAGTTGTGGTCACAGAGGCAAGCTGAGTGGTGTGGAATACATTATCTTAGTACTGCTGTGTTGCAATCTGATTTAATACCTTTTTTCCCATAAAACAGACAATGGTAAAGGTTGGAAGGGATCTTTAAGCAGAGCATCTGACACAGGAACTGTAGCCATAGGGCGAGGGGTGATGGGCTTAAACTAGAAAAGGGGAGATTTAGGCTGAATATTAGAAAAAAAAAATCTCAATCTGAGAGTGGTAGATCAGAAACAGTTGCCCAGAGAGGTGGGGGAGGCCCCATCCCCGTGGACATCCAAGGTCAGGCTTGATGGGGCTCTGAGCGACCTGCTCTAGTGAAGATGTCCCTGCTCACTGCAGGGGTGGGCTAGTTGGCCTTTGAGGATCCCTTCCTACCTACTGCATTCTATGATTTTACTTGAAGTTGATGCAATGGTGATTAACGTGAAAGCTGTGAAGGAGGGAAGGAGGTGGCTGAAGGGGAGACCCTGGGGTATTACATGCCAGAGAGTTACGGGAGGTGGCATCAGTGGGGCTCAGCCACCTGCTCACTAAGCGTACACAGCTAGAACTGGCAGCACTGAGCAGGTGTAGATGGGGTATAGGGAGAAATAGATGACAATATTGGTTCAGGTAATAGAAGTGTGAGGAAACGATGTCATAAAATGCAAAATAACGGTATTACAGCAGCACTTTGCTGTCACCTGGGGACTCATCATCTAGGAACGGCCAGGAGGGGAAATTCTGACTCGCAGTGGTCGTTTGTAGGATGTGAGGTGTGTGACCTGTCTGTGGGATTTCTTAATTTGCTGGGATGAGAGAGGTAAGGTTACAGCTCTGTGCACCACCTCGGTGTGACCTCGCTTGGAATAGTCTATGCAATTCCAGGAATTAGGTTCCCAAAGATGAAATTAGGTGGATCAGACACAAAAAGGGGTGTATGGGGGGATGATGAAGAGTGTAGGATCTTTCTATGAAAGCACTACGGGAGCTCGTCTTGTTCAGGCTGGTAGCATGGAGTCGAAGGGGGATAGGCTGACTCTCCCCAAGATCAAGAGTCAAGAAGGACAAATGTTTCTTTAAATTAGAATATGGGTGTACTATTGAATGAGCCTTACACTGCAAACTGGTACGTTTGGATGGAAAATCATCAGGTAGCAAGGTGATTGCTAGCTGTTTGTGGAGTGAGGTTTCAAACTTGGGTAGGGAAGAGGGAGCATAGCCCGTGTCTGGAGCAGTTGGAGCATGACCTTCATTAGCATCTCATCTTCATATTCGTGTGACCTTTACCTGTGTGTGTGTCTCTGCCAGTTCCTGACCATTTTCCGTCTTTCCTTCCCTCTGTGTTTATTTTTGCTGCCCCTTCTCCTCTCCTTTCTGCAAAGCATCACTTGGGTGCTACCCTACTCTTGAGTCAAAGCTTTGGGAGCCAAGTGTCTCAGTAAATGTGGAATTAAAGCAGAATGAATTTATTTTGCCCTAAATGTTATATTACCTTTTAAATTATTTATATATTATAGCAAATAGACTCAATCTAGAGATTCCCTTGTATCCTGGAAGACCGTTTTGATGCAGTTTATTGAAGTGAGCTGGGGACATCTCAGACTCCTCTCTTAACGGGTGGTCTGAAATTAAAGCAAAGTGATCAGCGTAGTGGCTTATTAAGAGAAGACATTTGTAACTTGAGTTTCAGTTTTCAGTATAGCTGTAAGTCACAGGGTAATGACGACAGTTAAAACACTCTGGTGAGAAACTGCCACGTTTCCATCCCAGGGATGGACTTGTGAAACGACACAACCAATTCTAACGGTGTGGTTAGCGCGGCTGAGTGCACGCTGTCCCCTGGCAGCCTGCTGCCCTCCGAATGCAAAGCTGCTTTAAACAGGAGCTGATTTGGCCTTTTATTCAGCAATTCAGTAAAAAAGGGGCTGCTATTTGATGTCACTTCACCCTGAAACGAGTGCCAGCTCGACTAGCGGGGAGTGAATTAAATTTGATTGCAGTAACACGCATAAATAGCCTGTGTAAAACCAAAAGGTAAATGCCCTTTTATTGGGGTGAGAACTGTTAGCTTTGTGGAAGGAGTTGTAAAATCCTGCAGAAAAACGATGCAGGGGCGGGAGGGGGAGTTTTCTTTGCAGCCAGCATCACGCAGCACCGTGTCGCAGCAGCCTGCATGATGTGGACAGGCCCCTGTGGGGCCGGTGGCTTTTCTGGGCTGGTAACTGGAGGTTGTCTCCAGCCAGTCCCTGAGGTGACTGTCCCCATCAGCACCAGCCCGCCAGGCTGCTGGACTCTGGCTACCCTGGAGCGCATATGTTCTGACCAACATGGGAGGGCCCATTAGTGGGCTCTTGCAGGTAGAAGTGGAGGTGTCGATGGGTGGGGAGGAGAGGTGTCTGGTTTTGTGTTGGGACAGCAGCAGCACTGATGTGACAGACCCTTCTACGTGCAGAGACCATGCACAGGTTGCATGTGCCATACGGGTTGTCTGATGGTGCCACTCTGGTTGAGGGCCTCATTGGGTTACAGTGCCAGAGCAATGCTCACTTGTTATGGTATGGCTTTGAATGCCTGTTGTCCTCAGAGCAAGGTACAGTGAACCATGTTTCCCTGGGTGATGCTGTCGCTGAAGATGTGTCTCCAAGCTGCAGGAGATTTTCTTGGTAGAAGTAGCTTGTATGTCTTTGCTCCTCACATGGTGGAGATGTGACTTTAACACTTGCAGACCAGGCAGTGAGTACCCAGAGGCTATGGCAGAGATGCTCATGTCACCCTTGGCACCTGGGTGGCAGCTGAAGATCTCCTAAGTGCTCCTCTTGGAGACCCTCCTTCTGTGCTCAGCAGGGCTCAGGAGCTTGCTCCATGGTGTCCTCAGCTGTCTTCCCTGGTTTAAAGCTTTTAACCCAAATACAGCCATTCCCAAGCTTTCTGTTACAGCAGTCATCCCCAGCTTACAGCAAAATCGAGGGCTAATGACAGACAATCTGCAGGATGGCTTCAGAATCCTCATGAGCTTTGTCCTCCCCAAGATCTGACTTGACATGGAAAATCCAGAGGGAGTCCAGGAGCATCCCAGTGTCAGTGTAATCCCACGGCATGTGAGCCCACGTCCACACTGAACTCCTCCTGCTCTGGCTTGTCTCACTGGGGCAGGTGATATTTGAGCAGTAGGGGTTTTTTTCTGGTCAGATTAAACCAAGAAACATGATTTCACAGGAGAACACTCGCTGTTCATCGCTGGAGCTGTTGTTTTTAAAAGTCAAATAACTAAAAGGAAAACTAGGAGTTTGTTTATAAATGACTTGTGAGCCTAAAAAGAGGCAACATTTGTTGACCGAATTATTCATGATGAATTTCTTGCTCAGCCCTAGTTAGTAAAAGATTTACAGTGGTTTCTTCCCTCTCTTTCAGTGTTACTCGGCTCAGCCAGATAGCTCTTTCCTCTGTGAATAGTATATGGAAATCTGTGTGCAGCAAACCTCATTCCTTATTGCAGGCATCTGTCTTGGAAGCAAAAAGTAAAAAAAAAAAACAAAACCAAAACACATTAAAAAAGGAAAATGCACCCTGAAGATTGATTTCTTTCATATTTATTGAGTTAAAATTTGCAGACTGGAGTCGCAATGGGGCCTCGTTTATCACTGGTCTTGGTTGCATCTTTAAATAAAGCCATTTTTATCAAAATCTGCTCACAACATAATTTATGTAAGTAGCAATTTGGCAGATTGAGCTATATTTTTCTGAATTGAATCTCTGTTCTCTCTGATTTAATATTTAATAACTAAAGCATATCTCCTAGTGAACTAGATAGAAGTGACAACTCTTCTATGTGGGCTGATTAGGGGAAGAAAATCCTGCAGGCAAGTCATATCTTAGTTTTCAAAGGATGCTTTTAAGCTATTCAATTCTTTTTCCTCTTTGAAATTTTTATAATAGTTTGAACAACCTTGAATTAACAAATGTAAATTAGTGCTTTAAATCGTGCTTCTTAATTACTTACCTAGATAACTTCAGAGAAGTGAGTTCTGACTTCTTACAAATGGATATTTCTAGAGAAGATCCACAACTTGATGATCATTTTAGCATTGCAATAAATGTGTGAAATACTTTGAAATACTTGTACTGCAGAGGCAGGGCCCAGGTTTGGCTTTGTTACTTAATGATGTGTCTATCTGTAGATGTAGTTGTACTGCCATTGGCTTGAACCAGACTTATGTAAAGAATGATCTTATTTAAGAACTAAGGGGGGCAGAAAGTAATTTGTGAGCTTTGTTAGACTCTTTTTTTTCTTTTTGGAAAATGCATTCTTTAGCTTCTCAGATGTGGTGGGTTAAGGGACTTTGGTGTGATTGCTGAGCTGGATAGCTGTGCCCAAAAGTTCAAACAAGACATAATTGCCATGTGAAGCAAACCAAAGTGAGCCTTGTCAGAGGTCTGACTGAGTGTCAACGTGTTGCTGTTCAGCACTCGTGGTTTCCGCGTGTGCCCATGCTGTTGGGCTGCAGCAGGATGAAGGATGAGAAGCCCCCACGCTCTGTCATGCTGTGTAAATGCCAGAGAGATGTGGAGGAAACCAACAAGGAGGAGGATTTTCCTGCGCTGTCTCTGGCTGGTCAAACACCCCCAGCCCTGGCTACAAAAGCTTGGCTTGATGTGTAGGGCTGACATTGTGGCCTCAAGGAAGTATCCTGATTTTGTGGTAGTGCAGGTTTGAAGGGGTGAGCCTTTGGCTGAGACATCACTCCATCTCCTTAGTTACTCCACAGCAGCAGCAGGGTGAGATGTGGCTGTGATCCCCTCTTCACCACCAGCACCCTATAAGTTATTAGGAAAGTATAGTGTGGCTTTAATCTTCCCCCAGCCTTGCAGGGTCATAGGCAGGTCCTCTGAGCCTGCTCTGCTGCAGGAGGTCTGGTCTGTGAGGGTGGAGCAGCAGCCACAGCATGGTTTGGACCCATTCTACCTGCCTGCTTTCTGACAGCTTGGGCCCAATTCAAACTGGAAGATGAGATGTACTTACTTCTATAATTATATAGCATTTTAAAATATAGGAAGAGTCATAGCACAGGAAGTGTCTCAGCAGCACTGAGGACCAAAAAGCTCTTTGGCTTTTTTATTTCCCCAGTGAATGTTGATTTGCTTGATGCACGGTTGCTGCCCGCCCAACACTCGCCTTCCCGGCTGGGCACCTTCTGGTAACAGTTAAACAGCTTTTGTCTTCCCTTTTATTGTTGGTGCCTTGGCAGCTTGCAGGTTTGGCATAAATATTTGGATGCAATTAGAGCAATATTGAACTGTTGTAGCGGGAAACCCAAATCCTTCACTTCAGGAGAAACCTCTCCCTGCAGAAGCAGCTCTTGCCCACCTCCGCCAGCCTTGATGCTTGGCTATCAATTACAGTCTGCTGGGGAATGAGGAATAGCTTTTAAACTTTGTTGGGGATTTTTTTATCCTCCTTAATTGTGTTTATTCCTGTCTTCCTCCAGCACTTAATTGATTTCTGCATCCTTGCAGCATCTTCTTCCAGGCCTGAAGGGCACCAGGGTGGCATCTTCTCCCTCTTCTGTGGCTTAGATCGGGTCCCGATAGGCAAGAGCAGTTTGGCTTGAGCGGTGGCAGGGTTGGGAAGAATAATTAACTGATAACTTGTAATGAGTTAATTAAATGTAGCGATCACTTCACACTACTGCAGTATGTAACGATGCATGTGTGCCTTGGCAGGCAGAGACCCATGGCTGCTTTGGGCAGGGCCACAGAATACAGTGGATCACTGCATCTGACTCGCTTGGAGAGCGATGACAGAGTTTGGGCTGGGGAGAAACTGGAGGATTGATG
This sequence comes from Hypotaenidia okinawae, assembly GCA_027925045.1. Classification (NCBI taxonomy): domain Eukaryota; kingdom Metazoa; phylum Chordata; class Aves; order Gruiformes; family Rallidae; genus Hypotaenidia; species Hypotaenidia okinawae. The sequence continues at coordinate 21,420,695 of BSDF01000011.1, read as the reverse complement.
GGTGTGAGCTGGGGGAAGTGTGGCCAGCTGCTGGTGGTTTTAATTTTCAGTCTTTTAAATGGATTTAGCCGAGGGGCAGGTGCTCATGGCTCTTGGGATGAGACAGTGTGGGGTGGCTGTGGCCCTGCTTCCTCCCCAGGCATCCCATCCCTGGGGGGTGCCCCAAATATTTGGGACAGGTTTCATCACAGCCTCTGCATGCTCAGCAGTGTGTCCTCCTGCAGAGAGCAACAAAGAGTTCACTCTGTGGGCACTGGTCTATAAGTAGTATAAATAAAGCAAGGACCAAAAAGGAGCAGACAAGAGGGAATGGTATAAACAGGGTGGTCTCCCCCAGCTGCAGACCAACGCAGCCTATTTTTGCATCTTCAGGCATGTGCTCTCTCCTAAAAAAAGATAGAATAAAAAATAGCACTTCCCAAGAATCCTGAGACAGGTGAAAAATATCCCCAGACCAAATGGCCAATGAAGATATCTGTCAAAGGAAAGCTTAAAATAAAACTGTTGCTGGGGAGAAACGAAATCTTAGGGCTGGGAAGGGTGCAAGGCTTGTAATATGTAATTAAAATAAAATTTGTTAAGAATGGCACTCACTACATGGAGTTTGGGGTTGGGGTTTTTATTTTTTTCCAAACTCCTGGAACTGTGAACTTCTTGGAGAACTTCAGTGATCAATAACCCATTACAATAGTGACACAAACTCTGAACCTAATTACCAGCAGCAGTGCAGTAGAGCTTACCTAATGAGTTATAAGAATTATTGGGATGGGCAGAAGCGTGTGGGGTTAATATCCTCTTTTTTTATGTTTTTCTCTGTATACCTTGATCTTTTGAGTGAAAGGAATTCAGACTAAAAAGGAGTATAATTAGACTTGTCTCTTATTAAACTTCAAACTGCAAGTACAGCATCTATTTTTCATGGCTTGGATAAAATTCTGATTTTCTGGAACACAAGAAGCCCCCTTGTTTCACTGGCACAGCTCCTAAACCTCACTGTGTTTCCTTCTTAATGAAGTGAACAAGTGTATGCTTGGGTTTTTATTATTTTCTCTTCTTTCCAATGGTTCTATTCATAGGCACTTGCCCCCCCTCCCCCCCCACCTTTGTATTAAAGTGAATCTGTGCTGCAGGAATCTGAAAATTCCAGAGTTAAAACTGGGTTGTGTCTTGTTCTACAGAAATCCTGAAATCTGTTGCCTGTCACAGGCTTTGGATCAGGTTTAACGTCCACCCAAATGAAGTGGTGGAAGTAGGGATGGCCCTTTCCTCTGGATCCTTAGGGTGAGTGATCTGCCCTCCCGTGAAGTCCCAGACAGACGTACATGTTAGTAGGACAGAAGGATGCTCTGACGTTAATGCATGTGGTGTTTGCACCCTGGGAGCTCTGTTTTTCCATGAAAGTTAGGGGGTTTTATTCCTCTTCAGAAACTCTTGACTTATGGAGTCTCTCTAAGCATCCTTCAGTATATTTAACCCCTGTATTTTTTTGTGGGGAACAGTGAAAAATCGGTGTTCATGCTGAAGCAGTTTTACTCTCTTTAGTCATGACTTTCTGGGGGGCTGGAGAAGAGGGGAGCACAAGCTCCCTGAAAAGCATCTCCTGCTGTGGGGTCAGAGGCAGAAGAGGCGCTCAAAGGCAGCGCTCAGCCTCGTCCTTTTTCATGCCTGTGAACACAGGAGCCAAGATGCTTCCTTTCCTCATTTCCCTACATATTAAGTACCTGTACATCCATGTACCTTTCTCCCCAGGAAGCATCCAGTTGTAATTCTGAAATGCCTGGTGCCAGCGGACTTGCTGCTTCCCATCTTGGTGTAACCCACACTGATGAAGTTCATTTGGACCTCCTCATTTGATTTTTGCTCCATCCAGTCACTTACTCCTCTTGCACCTTTCAGTGAGAGATTGAAGAACCCTCTGGTGCTGTTTTTTTCCTGAAAATAATCAAGGCAATACACTGTAATCAAGCCACCTCTCAGTCGTCCTCTTGCTAAACTAGGTTGAGCTTTTTCCAGTTTCTCTCTGCCAGCCCTTGAACCTTTTTATTTTTGGTACTTTCAAGTGGTTCTTCAGGCTTCTCTTAAACTGTGAGGAAGAGGAGCAGACCTACGCTGTAGTAGCGTCCTTAATGCTACATATGGGTCTCCACCTCACGTCCCTGTGGAGCCTGACCTGCTCCAGCACAGTGGCCTCACCAGAGATGTGCTGTCCTGGGATGTGGCTCAGCTTTGGAGCCAGGAGACCTTGACAGGCTCTGCATGGGACTGTATTTACATATACATATGTACATCGTGGTATTTAGAGATGCATCTGTACACCGTTTATGCACCTGCTATGCTGAGTCCATTAACATGAGCATGTAGCTAACTGCCCCAAAATGCTCAGCAAAGAAAATTTCTCCAATTCAGCTTTGTGCACCAGAAGTTACAAGTGTTGTATTTGTAAAAAGGCAAGAAATTCCACCCAATTTTAGCTATCAAAGCTGAATTTGGCTTCTAAGGTTCATTTAATCACTACAATGGCTTAGTTAGAGAGAACGCTGCAGAAGGGTAATTTATCTTTATTTGTCAGCTCCCCAGGGCAGAGTTCTTTTGAAGGGCAAAAGTGAATAAGAGGTAAGAATAAATTGTAAAACTGTCTAATTTTTGACCTGTGATTTCTTTCAGACATGATGTTTAGGGATGTTTTTCAAACAGTGGCATCAGGAGACTGCAGGTGAGACCTGTAAGGTGTGCCAGCCTGGCATGTGGCTGAGCTGGTGAGATGCTGTAGCTGTCCCCACCTTGCAGCTGAGGAAAATGTGTGTGGGGCTTAAAGGGGACAGAAAGGAGCAATGTTCTCTGCAGATCTTCCTAGTTATGGTGGGGAATTTGATGTAAGCAGTATAAATTGTTAGATGTGGCAGAGGCATGAGCCTCATCCAGTGCCCACTGAAGTTGGTATAAAACCTCTGATCGATTCCAGAGGGGTTTGACTCCTATTCAGGGAAAACTGCACTGGAGACAACTCACACATGTCCTGAGTAATGTTGTTGTAAGGGAAAACACTTCCTGCTGTGCATTTAAAAACGGGCTTCTGTGATTAATGCTGATTCCCAGAAAAGCTTCTCCTTGGGCTGGGTCAGCTGCACAGGAGGACGGAGTGCTTCTCTCAACAGCTCGCAAAACCAGCTTTCAATTATAGGAGTTAATTGGCAGGTAAAACCCCATTAGTAAAATTAGGTGACTGCAGAAATAAAATGACATTTGGGAATGGAGGTCTTAATGTCCCTGAGGATAGCTTTACCTGCTTGCACTGTGGTTTGGTTTTGTGGTGGCATTGTCCTGCTCTGGTGCCTCTCTCCAGGCTCTGCTCCAAGCACTCAGCTCACCACCTTTTCCCTATCTGGCTCTTCAATCATAACTATCCAAACCCAAAGTTTACATAGTGTAAAACAAGCTAAAACCTTGCCAGGCCAATGGTTGAAATCTTCCCCAGGCAATCACAGGGCTTGGTCTTGGCTGCCAGAGAGAGATAACTAAGGAGCGTGAGTAGTTTGGCAAGAGGCTGGTATGGTGGTGATGAACATCAGGTAGGCTTTACCTTTCTGTGGGGTGATGACATCGTGCCTGTTTGGCGTAGCCACCATCAAAGCTGCTGAGCTAAACGTCACGGTTGGGTTTATCAGTGAGGTGGTTAATGGATTTTGGGTATATTACCTAAAACTTCCTCCCTTCATTCATAGCGAAGCCAGACAACTCCAAATTTCTGCTACAAGGTCAAATGCCACCTACATCCCATCAGAAGTCCTCTTAAGAGAATTCACTTGACTCACATATAAAGCATATACACTGGTGTCAGAGTGCTGGGCGTTTTAGGTAGCTTATACCTAACACTGTTTCATTATAAAATGAGTCCAGCAATAAATTTTGGGGTTCCTATGAAGTATATCTAGAGATATATATGTGGGAAAACTTTCTTTTAAGTTTTACCTTTATTATGACCTGACAAAACAGTGTCCTGAAGTGAAATTATTTTAAATACAAACTCCTACCCTTTGATAGGTATTGTCAATCACATATGGCATATCTTTGATTGTCCCTAACATAAATTAAGGTTGCAGAGGAAAACATTGTTTTTCAAAAAAAAAGCAGGAGAAACTTGGTTATGATAATATAGCAATACTTTGAATTGTAAGATTAGGTAGTGTCTTCAAGTTAGGGTTCACACATTCTACTCCATCACATCACAGCATCTGTTTTACATTCTCTTGTTGCCCTTTGAACAATTTAGTTTTCTTAATGGGACTTCAGAGGTGAAAGTCATCCTGAACCTGTTTCCTTGAGGAAGATTATTCAGTAGGTGAATCTGACTTTTTAGCTATTAGTCTCTGTGGGTTCTTGAGCTCCTCTTTCATGTTTTCTTTGTGTTTCATATTCTTGCCTGTGTTTATTTTTCCCCAAGATCTCTTGATTTGCCAGGGTTATATAGCTAAACCAGCTGACCTTGTACGGTGACAGGAGGATGCAAGCAGACACAGGCATGCAGTGTGCAGCAGAATTTTTTGTTTCTAGCACATGATCAACAGCTAATTTATGGTGGATGCTTGGCTTTATATTGCCCATTAAAGTGGTATTTGGCCATGGTGGAGAGCAGACAGCGCAGACAAATTCCCAGTTTAACGAGGTTCAACTTCATTCACTTTTATGTGAACCCTCTGTCCCTTCTGTGCCAGCTGAGAGGTGCTGGGGAGCTCCTGCAGCCACCACCACGCACAGCAACACAGCAATCAGCTAGCAGGGATGAGATGTGAAAACTGAAATGGGTTGAAAGCCCTTTGGGAAGCTAGGAAGGTAATTAAAGCTGGCAATAATTAAGCAGGTCCTCACTCGGGCAAAAGGAAGATCCACTGCAAGCAGCAGCAGCTCTTGGTTCCTCTGGTGGGTAATGTGGAATAGGACCCGGAGGGACCCAGTGTTCGTGCCTAGATGTAAGACATGCAACTGTCTTCTCCCTCTTTCTGGTTGAGAAAGAGGCCAGAGCAGAGCTGGGCACAGCTGGAGGTGCGCAGCAGGCATACCTTTCACTGGGGTTTGTCTTGGGTGCTTTCAGTTCTCAGCTGTTGGCTTGGCTCATGGCTGAGGCAGCCCCACGGAGCAGGAGGTGCCAGCAGAATCCCCTGCCAGGGCAGCTCCTGGCTCCTCCACTTGCAAACACTCAGCAGGATTTTCTGGCTGTACTTGGTCACTGCCAGAAGACCTGGAGAGGTGTGAGGATGCTCTGTCAGAAGGAGGAGCAGCTGATGGGATCTGTGTGTGCATAGTGAGCTGCTCTCTGCTCTTACGCAGCTCCTAGCTTTAAGCAGGCTGTAAGGAATTAGCTAAGGCACTCACAAAATTCATGTCATTATTAGACTGTCTTTTCACTAAGATTGTCTTTCTGTCCTTGCTCTTCACTTAAAACTTCTGTAGTGAGGGCAAGAAGCTGTGGAGACTGAGGCAGCCCTGTGTATGGCCCTGGAGGGGTTGGGGCCTTACGCTGCAGCCGAGCTCCTCAGCCCTCATCAGCCACTGCTATTAAATGGCTCCAGAAATAAAGATCTTTGTTCCAAACCCCATTTTAGGTTGCTAAGTGACAGCAGCGGGCTTGCCTTTTGCACTACTTATTAAACCCAGCTTCTGGAAGCAAGGAAGTGAATAGTTAAAGGCACAGTGCTGGGAATTAAATACATTGTTCTTACTTTGGGGAAAGGAACGTGTGTTTTGGCTCATGGAAGGGCCAGATCTCTGTCTCGGGGCAGGGGGCATCGAGGGTGGATGTTGAGAATGATGGGGGTAAAGCCCTTTGCTGTGCCCCTTCCAGCCAGGGGATGCTCTGGAGGGTAGCTCTGGGAGATCACCCTTTTACCAGGCTGTACACTTGTCCTGGAAATATCTGGGCTGTGGTGAAAGCTGCTCAAAAACCTGTTTTAAACGTCCTGCTGCTGTTTTGCACTATCACTTCAAGGTATCGCTATAAACAGTGGTATTTCTAAATGATGGACCTATTTCTCCTTCTAAAGTGCCTCTTTGAACATCAGGATCTAGATATGTTTCATTTTCTCTCTCTAGTATGATTTTCCTTAGAGGTAGGAAGATGGCAATGCACATTTAAAAACTATACTAATAGTAACATTCCAAAGCAGCTCTCAAATGTGGCATCATTCCTGTGGTCCTTAGCAAAGACAGGAGGATTTCAGGGCTGAGTTATTTTGATTTTTGAAGGATATCCTGGTCATAGTGTGGTCGTTAAGTCTGCAGGGAGAAAATCAAGAGGGTGACTCTTCAGCTCTTCACTTGAATTTAGTACAGTGATGTAATTATTTTAGCATGTAGGGGAAAGAAAGCTGTTCCAGATAAGCATCCAGAGCCACACACTGCCTCCCTGGAGGAAGGGACGAGAGTTGAGAGGGACTGAAATAGGATTTGTTAATAAAAGCTCATTAACAGTGCCTTCATTGCTGGCCCCAGTGTTAACTATGACAAATATATGTATTTCAGGATCACAGGGAAGCACACTCAAATATAAATAATTCCTTCTCTCCAGCACATGTGTAAAAAAGAAGTCAGATCTTTTCAATCAACAGCAACTGGCTTTCCAAAACTCCTCCTGGGCTGTGATAAGCTGTTAGGGGAATGTTTATGGACACAGCAAAAATCAACTCCACAGCTCATCCATCATTTTCATTGCCCCTTTCCAAAGCGAAAGGGTTGATTATTTTTTTTTTTTAATTTTTTTTGTCACTGGAAGAGTCTGGGAAGGACTGGTTGACAGCAGGCAAGGCAGAGAGGAGTGACAGGGTCGAGTGTTTTTTCCAGACATAGCATCAGAGTTTGATGCAAGGGATGATTCATGTTCTGGTAGTACTGAAAGCGGTGGGATTCCACTCTGCACTGTGGAATTCTCTGAATTGTGGGAATAATATGATACTTTATATTGGTTTAATATAGGTCTTAACACCACACTCCTCCCCACCTCAAAAATATAGAACTTTAGTGCCATTGAGGTCGATGTGTCTCAAACCCACTTGCAATGGGAAGGGGCTTTGTCACTGCAGCGGCGATCGGGGTGTTCTGGGTTGGGATCGGGGTGTTCTGGGTTGGGATCGGGATGTTCTGGGTTGGGATCGGGGTGTTCTGGGCTGGTTCCCAGAAGTTTGTGGAGTTTGTCTGTCTGAAGGCGTTGATGCTCAGTGGTGTGGGATGATGTGAGACCTCTGCCTCGCACCCTTCTCATCACACCCTCAAAACATTTGTGCGGCTGAGGTTGAGGCATGCCCAGATAGGTTTGAGTTTGATCACTCTATTTATACATAGCTGTCCTAAAAACCCCTGCCTCTTATAAAGATGCTCTGGGTTTGTTTTTCACAAGCCTTTAAGCGCTCTGAAGTGTGTGGCAGAGAGGGGGAGGAGAACACCAGTATGCCCCACGAAGGTGCTCGGGCTGTGCTGTTACACCTTGTACCCCCTTGACAATTTGGGCTACCAAGGCTTTAGGAAGCTGCTTAAAACCTGCAAAAGCTCCCAAAATCAAAACGAAACTCTTAAATAACAGTCATGCCGTGGGCATGCACCGCAATCCATTGTGCCTTACCTGATGGAGTAATTACCACCGTTACCGAACATTTTAATTACACAACAGTGAGTCAAATTCTGCCTCTCATAAAAGCTCCTGACTATAAAAACTGTATTATATATGCACAGGTACTGTTTTTCTACTAATATTTTTCTCTTTTTATATATTCAGCTGTTAACAGAGCCCGATTGCTGCTGTTGCATCTCCTCCTTATTCAAAAGTTTCAGCATTTCCCCAGCACTGTGTGGAAAACAGAAACATTTCCTTCCTAGACTTAGGAGATTGTCAATGGGCTCTCATATTATAAACTCGCTTTTAAAATCCACCTGGGTGGAGAAAAAGTTTGTGAGAGTAATTCTGCAAGCTGGGAGTGAGAAGTCTGTGGGTTCCCGTTTGAATCATTTAGCAGATTCACCAGTGTTTTCTTGGGGTGAGGTTAGGAAAATAAGGCTGGGCTTTGAAGGAGAACGTGGAGAAACATGACTGTAAACAGCTTTTCAAAGCTGGTGAGTACTAGCCTGAAACAGTGGATTTTTAAATGAAGTTATCCACCCCCTTCTGTCGCTGCTGAAAGGAGCAGTGTAGAAGATAAACCATAAATAATTTTGCATACCATGGGAAATTCTTAATGGGAAGGTTGTGTAAAGCCCTGTGTGTTCAAGATTCGCTCTTTCAGGTTGGGTTTTGGAGTTTTTCCCTGTGCTTTTTGCTGAGAAATTAAGTGCTAACAGCACTTTCAATGCCTGGCCTTTCCGTTTCATCCCAGCTGGTTCTTGCTGGGATTACCTTGCTCACAGCATCCCTCTACCCAGCATACCCAGTGCTACCTTCAAAACCAATTAGTCACCCTGAAATCCCATATAAACATGACTTTACATCCTGGCCTTAACCCAGCAACAGAAATCACAGGGAGACGCAGAAAGAAGCCACCTGATGAGACACAACCCAGAGCGGTTCCTTAGATGGCATCTTCAGCCTGGGTGCCCTGAAGCCCATGGTTTGATGGTAGCCAGTGTTAGCAAGGTGAGAAGAGCAGGGATGAGGTGAACTCTGTGTGGCCTGCGTGGAGGTGGTGGGATATTTATCCTGAATATTTATAAACTGGTATTCATGAGCCCGTGCTTGTTCTGAGAGCACTAGTGTATACCCATAGGTATTTCCCTTTGATGTTTCTTTAGTCTTCAAGATCAAAATCAACCTTGTGGCTAAAAACATTCTCTGCAAAAAGTCCTCAGCCATCTGTGACAACAGTTGGACTTCTCTAATCTGCATCACAGGTGCTGAGCCACCCCCAGAGCAGGTCTCCTGTGTGACCACCTTCCCCTAACAGAACCACTGGTGAGAAGGATGATGGGCACCTGGTTTGCATTTTAAAAAGCCTTTTTTGTAATTTTTGAGTTTTTTGCATGAAACCCAAGGGGCTGTTTCTTCATTTGCCTTTTTGTTGGGGGGGGGGGTGGCTTGGGTAGGTCCGTAGCAAGGATAAAGGGGTGAGTGCTGGAGTGTGTTTCTGTCAGCTGTGTGTGTACAACCTGTGCATGTTTGGGGAGCCCACAGCAGAAAGTGAGGCTCCGAATGATGATGATGATGGCAGTGTGCGTGCCTGGGCAGTGGGTGCTGCGTGTAAGTTAGAGGACACAGGTTTTGGGAAGCAGGCGATGAAAGGAGAGGGAGATGATAGTGTGTCAGCAGGAAGAGAGACACTGAAGTGCTATGGCCTTGCATACAGCCAGAACAGAAATTCCAGCAGACTGCAGAGAAGCAAGGACACTTCTGGCCATTGCACATTATGATTTATTTATGACTTGCTGCTTTATTGACATGGAAAATGGTATTGGAGAGCAGCTGATGCAGGTTTTGCAACTTAATTTTTAGCTGTATGGGGTTGGAGTGTGATGAGAATCTCACCTGATGGGCTGTGGAACATGCCCTTGGTGCTCTTCTTTTCGTGATCTCTCTGTGCTTAGGCAAATGAGTAACAAATATATCTGCAATGACTAGATTAACTACCTGACAATTATACTATAGCTCCTCTCAGGGTGGCTGAGGCAAAATGAGTTCCTCAAAACATGTCCCAAACCCAGAAATTTCTTTACTGAGAAATTAATGAAATGGCTGACAGAAAGGAATTGTTAAATCTAATCTCTTATTACAGCCACAAAATAAAGATTTATAGCCATGCGGTTCACACTATGTGGATCAGGCTCCATGCTTTCATGGCTCCATTAGAGACAGCGTTGTGTTCGAAATCCCTGGCCAAGGGGGATGTAGAAGAACCCGTCTCCTGTGGAAATCAGGAGCAGCACGTGAGTGTTTGCCCAAAGCAGAGTGTTTCCTTTAACTGCCAACATCTACTTCAATGGAAAAGCAGCAAATAATCAGTTGTTTTGCTTTCTCTTCTCTGTACCAGTATGAAGTAATGGTCTTGGGGTTGGTCTTTTAAATGAAAGCTGGCTGCATCCTGCAGCATCCCTCTGACCCCTCACCGACCTCAGAACTCCATACCAAAGTGCTGGGTGCTGCCTGTAGCGTGAGGAGCAAACCAAATCTCACTTGAATTCCTGGGTCTGGCTGGAAGTTTCCAAGGGGTTTGTCCAGTTCTCCCTGCACACTGAGCATCCACGTGGCCAAGGTGCCTTTGCCAATCCCATCAATAAACATTAAGGAGGGTGGATCTCTGCATCCCATGAAAAAATACTCAATGGCTGTATGTTTTAGAGGCTGTGTTAGCGTGATCTAGTGTGATCCCTTCCCAGAGTGAAAGCCTCACTTAGAGGTTCACAGGGACATCTTTTTCTCAAACACCACAGGTTTCACTGGTGGTGGTAAAGCGTGGGAGCAGTAGCACTGTGCAGCTGTAGAACAGCTACTAACCAGAACAATCTCTGATTGAATGTTTATCGCTTCCACATACACAAATTGTACCACCTGCTGCTGGAAAAAAAATTAAGCATCAATGAATATTATGGGAACCGCTCTCTGAGAGTGTCTGGCAGGGGGAGGGCTTTCCAGCAGCTGCTGACTAAGCAGTCAGGGTGCTGGGAATGCCGTTGAGCTGTTTAAGCATTCAGCTTTGCACCTTGATAGAAATATCTCCAGAAGAAAATGAATCATACTGCCCATCTTCTGCAAACAGGAGGCTTGCTGAACTCATGTCGTTATGGCGCTGCTGGTGTTATGTGGGGTTTGGGGTTTGTTTTTTACAGAGCTTTTACTTTCTTAGAATCATAGGGGTTGGAAGGGACCTCGAGAGCCCATGGGGTCCAACCCAAAGCAGGCTACCTAGGACAGAGCACACAGGTCGGTGTCCAGACGGGGCTGGAATCTCTCCAGAGAAGGAGACTCCACACCCCCTGGGCAACCTGTCCCAGGGCTCCCTCACCCTCACTGGGGAAAAGTTCTTCCCCATGTTGGTGTGGAACTCCCAGTGCTCCTATTTGCAGCCATTGCTGCTTGTGCTGTTCCCACATACACTGAAAAGGGGCTGGCCATTTCCCCCTGCATCCCACACTTCAGATATTTATCTCCCTCCTCTTCAAATGTCTCCTTTAAATAGCTCTTACATGTGTTTCTTCAACTCTCTGGTGTCTGCACAGTCTGTGGCTGCTGTGCTGGTCAGCGGTGCCCAGGATGCTGACTTCTTTCCTGGTGTCACTGATGGCTCTGAGAGTTTCCTTCTGGCCTGCAGCATCCTGAACCACATTCAGTGGCTGCCAGGTGAACCGGTCCTTCGAGTGCTTTAATGCCTTTTCAAAGTAATGCCCTGCTAATTAACGTGTAAACTCCTTGCCACCATTAATAAGATAAATGGGTGTTTTCTTGATTCTCATACACAGTTTATGGTAATTTTGAGCCCTACGGAAAGTGGCTGTTGCTGTGAACAAATGTGGATAATTAGTTGTAGATAGTTATTATGCAAATTTAGTAATCTGCACCTTTGAGTGGCAATGGATGAGCAGGTTGAGTGTAAAGCCCAAATCTTGGATGCAAATGGGGAAGCTGTTAAGGTGTAACCTGCCCAGGTTGCCCATGCTTAAGATCAGCTGTTGAAATTAATTGAGGAAATCAGCCCCTGAGATCTGCCCAACCTCTTCTCCATCTCCAGATGAGTGTGGCTGGGGCTGAGGGGCTTGTGCAGGAGCCCGGCCATTCCCACCCGGCGCTTCCCCCTTGCAGCTATAAATGAGCCAGCCAGGCTTCCAGAGGGGAGATGATAACCCTGCTGATGGTATTAGGGTTAATGTGCTGTGTAATTAGGGAGCCGAGCTCTCTAACTAGCGGTAGAGTGCAGCTCTCGCAGCCGCAGGCTGTGCCGCAGAGCTCGACTCCTACCTTTTAATTTGAGAGCACGGATGGGGCAATAAATGGATCAAAACCTGCCTGTGGGGGTGCTGCGATAGCAGCTCTCAGGGCGTACGCATTCCAAGCTGCTCGGCTAATTAACGACTTCAGCCCAGGGGCTGAGGAACAGCGGGGGCTCTGATCTTGGGGGGCCTGCCTTGGCTTTGTCTGAGCCTCTTTGTGCTCAGAGATCAGTTCGTTAAGCAGAGCACCCAGAGCGGTGTGGCTGGGCTGGGGGAAGAGTTTGTGGCTCATACCAAGGCTGTGTCTAAAATAACCATGTTGTGTTCCAAAGCCTGTGCTCTGGCATCGCTGCTTGCTCATGCTGCTTGAGAAGGGCTGGTGCAAAAGTGATGGGGTGGCTTCTTTTGTCCAAAACCTCACTTCAGTGTAATTGTAGGCTTGGGTAAATATTAAGGTTTTGAGGTTTGTTTAGAAAAATCCTGACTGTCTTGATATTCCATTTTAATTCAAATACTACCCCATCTTTTCATTAGGCTTGCTTTGAAATGCTTTTTAAGATGGATATGTAAATCTTGCAGCAGGTGGAAATGGAAAGGAGTGGTTTGGGTTATGAGACTGAGCTGTTCCAACACACCCCCAATATTTCTTTATACCTTCCCCCCCCCCCTCCTCCCGAGTTCCCCACAGGACACCTCACGTGTGTCTGCTCTGCTCTGAAGCTAAACTTCCCATCCATCACCAAATCCATGTACCCTGCAATGAGCTCCGTGCCAGTCAGTGTAAGGTCATTCTTGCAAACGAGTTTCTTCTGTGTCAGTCAGAATTCCACTCAGCTGGGCTGTTTCAGCTTCATCATTGCTCTGTGTAATCAAGAGCTGACTCTGATACCCTGCCCAGTGCTAATTAAGACGGCAACATGCTTTAGAAATACTTTAACTGTGTGAAACTTGAGCTCTCCTTGTGCTGCTGCACAGTCTGTGCTTTAGAGATGGGGGTATTCTGTTCCAGTGTCTTGGTTTCTGCTGCTCCAAAGCCCTCTCCAGGGGCCCATCAGTGCCAGACCTGTGTCACGTGTGCCGGTGTGGCTGTGCCAGAGGTGTATAACTGCACCCTCGCCCTGCTGCCGGGTCTGCTTGGGATGGGGAGGTCATGCCTGCAGCACAGCAGGCTTTAGGAAGGCGGTGTTTTAACCCGAGTATTCTGTAAATGTAACCTTGAAGTGCACATCCTTGTTGTCCCTTGACCTTCAGGGAAATCCTGGGTATCCCCAGTGACCAGAAATCTGGCTCCTGTGTCCTGTGGAAGGGTGACATGTGGGGCCCTGCTGGTTATAAACCACACACACATGTGCTCTTTGGTCAGGGAAACTCATACACAGGAAAGGCTTACTGGGCTGTCCACAAGCATAAATATAACAAACAACAACGTTTGATGTTGAGGGAAGGCAGGCTTTGTCCTTGGCAGCCTGGTTCAGGCTTGGATTCCCTGCAGCACAGTTCTGGGAGGTGGAGCAGGACCTGCAAGCACAGATAAACACAGCCTGGGATCCGCTCGGCTTTCCTGGCAATCCTCCTGGGCATCCCAGGGCACGGGCGAGCTCCCGGCTCGCTCCCACCTCTGCCCAGGGCTCGGGGAAGAGCAGCTCCTCTGCTTGTGCCCTGCTCCCCCCATGCAAATCAGGGTCCGCGCCGGCACTGACTTCATGAATACTGAATAAAAATGCCTTATGATGTTTTCTCCTGAAGCAAAAGGGAAATCAGATGGATGTAAGATACAAATGAGGGCAGCACATCATAGGCTCTTGTTTCTCTGAAGGAGGACAGAGCAAGTTATATTTACATTATGCAACGCGTGCCCTGACTGTCAATATTTTGAAGCTTCTCCACAGACACTCTGAAAACTCCACCTGAACTTTGTAAAGCTGTATTATCACTTGATCTTTTGATTATCTGTTGGGGAAAAAAGCACGTTTCCATAACAATAGCACTTAATGACCAGAGATGGTGGAAAATTCAAGGTCTAATTTTATACATGGAAATAAAGATACAACTTCTCTGCTGAAATATTTGAAACTTGTTTTAAGAAAAGATGTTGGTGGAGAACAGATGGCCGCCTCCTGCCATACATATTCATGAGTGCATTTATTTCATTATGCCTTCCCCTAGGAAACTCGGCGCTTCAGCTTTTATAAGTTTGCCTGGCCATCAAATTGAGCAGTCAGAAGCCCTCTGTCAGGGCTCGGTTGCTGTAGAAATTGGAGAAAGTATGTGAAAGGCTTTAGCACTTTTTGTCTTGACTTTTATCATTGAAACACCTGTTGTTTTGGGATTGAAAGTGGGGATTTTTATCAGGTGTGATGCACGCCGTCTTTGGGTGGATGAAATGCCATGTTCACTTAAACTAAATTCCCTTTTTGCCCTAATTTTGTGGCATCCTTGGGCACAGCCACTTAATAACTGAGAGGACTGAGACCTGTAGTGAGAGCTGCTGGTGCAGCCCAGAGCTGCCAAAATCTCATTTGAGGGAAACAAGTCGTGTGATTCTCTGCTTGATATATTAATTGCCTGGGATAAATTTTACAAAGCAGCGATGGCTTAGATCACAAAGGGAAATAAAGCCTACAGATAGAGCTACAAATACAATTTGAAGTGTCATTTCACACAGGAAAACAGGCTATTAAGCAGTAGTGAAAGCTAAAAGTGTTTTGAGGATTATCTCTCATTGACTTTTGAGGCTTCCCTCTGAAACTTTGGAGTTTTTTAAAGTTTTACCCCAAAAGAAAAAAATTCCACTTCCATCCTGCCTTGTTTTGTCCCTTTCCCAGTAACATCTAATATCTTATGAGTGGATGCATGCTGCTTTCCCTAAACTCTGCCTGCATTTGTTCTTTTTGCCATGGTCTGATGTGTGCAGCCCTGGAGGCATCCTAAGGGGACCTGAACAGTGCTCCGTGGCAGCTCCACAGGGTCACACGCTGGCACAGCCTTCCTGTACTGGGTAGAGCATCCTTAGAGAGGCTGAGCCACAGGGTCTGGCTGGCAGTGATGTCCCTCTGGAGGGTTTGGCTCCGGTCGCTGATGGGAGATGATGGGAGACCATCTGTGGGTGTCAGAGTTCTGGGCTAGTCCCAGGACAGGGAGACTCTTGGTCTGAGCCAGAGGACAGGAGGAACTGATTGATTGTCCCTTGGACTTTCTTAGCCTTGCATTCATACCTACCTCTCTCTTTCTCTCTGTAAGGCAAGTTTAGCAGCTGGTCCTTTGATTTGCAAAACAAGGCTTAGTTCTAAAGAATAGGCCAAGACAGAGGGGATTCTGTACTTTTGGGACTCAAAATTGCTTTTATCTTTCTCTTTCTGTAACTGCTGTTCCTTTCTGTCAGGCCAGGAGTATTTTGTGGGCTCCTCAAAAGCCAGGCTGCACTGCCAAGGGGATACCTCACCCAGAGATACCTCACCCAGTGCCTCAGATACCCTGTTTACATTCAGACCTTTTGCAGAGCTTGGAAGGGAGGGAAGTTTTAAAAGTTTCCTACTTGGCTGTAACAGGATGGGTAGGACATGGAAATGTTCTTTCGGGGACCTTTCCTGCAGCCAAATGAAATCCCAGCTGTCGACTGGACGCAGACAAAATTTGACCATGACAATAAAGAGTCTCTGGTACTCCACTCCAAGAGTTTTCTAGAAGTACAAAAATCTTATGGTTAATATCCTCCCCTTTGGTTTACATGATAAAGAGTGGGGTTTAATTAAATAAATTGAGTGCAACTGCAATTTTTTTGCATTATGGAAATGTCAGTTTAGTGAGCGGTTCCCGAAGGATACTCAAAGGATCATTTAATTTTAAAATGATTGTAGCCTTGAAATAACTTAAAAGGCACTAATATATTTAATCAAAGGAGGTAACTGGTAATAGAGAAATAAATCATTCATGCATATAAACAGCAGGGCTCCAGTGAGTGTGTGAAGCCAACAGGGAAAATATTTCGGACTAAATTGTTTCTTCTGGCCCCTCTCTGCCCGTGTCAGTGGAGATGAGACCTGGCCTGTTTTATCAAAGGCCACACTTGGCCTTGGTATGTATATGGTATATCAAGAGTACTGTCAGATACCTGTGTGCCTGTCCTCCTGTGTGATTAGTGTGTGTGTTATCCATGCACATGACACAGTAAGTTTTTCCCCATCTGAGAAGCTCATGTCAGAATTCAGGCTGCCTGAAGAGCCTTAATTTTACCCTTTCCCCTTCCTCACTGAATGACAAATACCAGAGGCAGGGAAGTCACATATGGCCATCCAGTTAAAGCATTTTCACTGGGACTGAGCTGGAGAAGCGATTTGATTTTCAGTGTTTCAGGAGTTATGGGGTTACCTGACTCTGTGCTTGTAGTGGTGCCTTTTACAGGGCTTTTTTTTTTTTCCTTTTAAAGGTGTGGTGAAGCCCAGTTCAGCATATGCAGTAGCAGGAACGTGTTTGGCTTGTCCCTGGGGTGTTTCATCCTGTGAGCAGGGCCTGGTGTTGTTGCCACATCCCACTGAGCCCCAGTGATGGCCATTCTGCAAACACCAGGCTGGGGCTCAGCCAAAGCAGCCTCCTTGGAACTCACTTCTCCTTTCAGAAACACATGTTTCTGTTGGTTCTTTTTAATTGTTGGTTTATGTTTTTAATGTAACCATGCAACCAGGTCTCTCCCAGCAGTCTGTCGCAAACAATCGGGGCTTGTGTTGTGCTCCCAGCTATTCCCAGGCAATTCAAGTTCTCATCAAGAGCCCTTTACATGCACTTCAGCACCTGAAACACTCCAAACCTATAAATCTTGTGACAAAGCACCCACCACAAACTTGGTTTTTGTGCTCTGAAGTATTACGTTTTCATCTGTAATTTGCAAACCCTCTCGGGGTGCAGAAGCTGTGCTGCACCTCAGCTGGAAACAGCTCTGTCCTGAGGCTTCCCTGGGCTCCGTGGTGGCCATGAGCGGGCTCACTTCTCCTGGCCAAGGGAAAAAAGGACCAAATGCTTGGCCCAGTCCCTGGGATATTCCCCTTTTGCTGACACACCTTCCCTGTGACAACTGCTGTCTGGTGTTTAGTTAATGCTCATGGTTATGAACTCTCCATTGCAGGAGATGAGGCAGTGGGGTGATGCTCTGTGTAGAAGGAAGCAGAGACAAGGCAAACTAATTGGACAAGAGGTGGTAATGCAGTTACCTGCCTTGGATGTTTTATCTGTTACCCAAAGGGTCAATTTGCTAATTGTTTGAGCACAGATGGTCAACCTGGGCGTAGTTTGCTTAGAGACTGCCCATTCTGGGTCATCATTCTTCCTTGAATGAAGTTATTAAGCTAATTCAAAGATTTTCAAAGTGATTTAATGAAAAATTAATTTCTAGGGGGGAAAAAAGGCAAAAGCTGTCAGGTCCTAAATGAGGTCCTTTCCATCTGCTCATGGTGAGTGGCTCAGGGCTGCTTGCACACACCTGGGCAAAAGATGAATGACATGAAAGTTGTGCCAGCAGAGTTTTTAGCCAGCTGAGGTTGTTTAGGATTCTTGTGTAACACCAACGTGTTAGTAACAACATTTTAGTGGTGTGACTGTGTCCCTGGGAGCGTTACTATGAAAGGGTAAGACATAGGGATTACTGGAGCACCTACTCATCAAACAACCAGAAATTAAAGACACTGACATTCCATTGGTGCTGCCTCAGGGAATCTGCATTTAGATGCTCACTGGGTGCGTGTCTGGGTTCCACAGGCCGTGCCCCTGCTGGGATCATGGCTGGAGCCCAGCACCCACCCACTGGGATCAGCATTTATCAGCTAGAAAAGGTGCTTTCATCGTTCAGGGTATTGATTTCTCTTTTTCTGCCCTAGACACAAATCAGTTTGGTTCTGCACAGGGATGTTTCTGGGGATCTGGTGTTTATTCTGAGCACAGGTTTGGTCGGGATGATGGGGTGGGATGAGAAGCCCGGCATCCCTCAGGTGCTCAAATTGATACTGAAAAGCTACAAACTGGCTGGTGGAGAAGCAGCACTTCCCGCTGGTCCCCAGCGAGGTGTAGTTCTGCATCTCATTTCTTTGGAAAGCAGAAGGCAAATCTGTGATGATATTATTAGATACAAAGGGATTTGGGGAAAATGCCACTAAGACATTTTGGGGAAGAAGGGAAGAATCGAGTAACCAGCGATGCTGTGCTCTGCAGAGCACAGCTTTATTACACTGCTGTGTGTGACACAAGTAATATCCAGTAAGCGGCTATAAAACCCTTCCCTTTGGCTGAGGAGAGGCTTTTAAGTAATAATTTTGCAGGGAGTTTACCCCTAATTCCAGCAGGTGTCAAAAAAAGCCATTGATGTTAAAATTCATCACTTCATCTGTTTCAGTTTCCCTTTGTTCCCATGGATTTAGGGAGTTGGTGCTGGCTCTTCCCTTTATTACACTTGGCAATCTCTGTATCTCTTTTGGGTCATGATTGTGGCTATCACCACATCGACTCTCAGCCATACTGAGCTTTGGATCCTCCAACTTAGCTCTGAGTCCGTGTCTGGCAGAGGTCACAATGTGGGGAATGGCCTTGAAACATTCCGAGCCCAGTCTGAGTTGAGATGGGTGAGCAAGAGGTCGTGTTGAAGAGCCTTCCTGGCATGTGCTTTTCTCTGTCCCACAGCTGGGAAGAGGAATTACCTTGAGAAATATGGATTTTTAGTGGTTGTAAGTAACAGCAGCAGTAGTAGTATGAGTAATAGTAAATACAATAATAATAAAAATAGAAATAACAACAATATGGGAGTTGTGGGGGAAATAATGCTGAAGGTACACAGTACGCTGGTACCCAGCATGGGCTGTGGGTGCTGTGGAAAGAGCTGGGTTTCAGCTGCCCCTCTCAAGCTCCTTAGTATCTCTGTTTTTTAACCCATGGCAGCACTCCTTGGGAGGGCGGGTGCAGCTTTGTGTTCTCTTCACTGTAAATACATAGCAGCTGGTTTAACGAGGAAGTGATTTTGTAGGTGGAAGTCAAGTGAGTCCGTAAAAGAGCTGAAGAACGATGGATACGGTGTGTATCCATCACATTTCCTAAAGCAGCGTTCCTAAATTTGGGGATGCTATAAAATCTCCAGGGTCTGGGTGCCACTACAAGCCGGTGTCAGTGATCAGCCCATTTTCTGGGCTCTCCAGTACATGAATCATGTCTCCTTGCTGCTCAGCAAACAAAACCAACGCACGCCCGTCTCACGAACCTTTTGCTAGACTTTATCTCCGTATTTGAGATGAGCGTGTAGCAGGTCCTGTGCCTGTCCCTCCCAGTGTGGGAAGATGTTATTCTTCCTGGCATACTGTGTGTGGGAGAGTGAGGAAAAAACCAGCAGAAAAGCTGAAATGTTATTTCAAGCTAACGAATCTTGAAAAAGGCATCTATGATTAAACAGATGTGGCTTAAGTAATTTAAATTCACTGCATCCCTTAAGATGGAAATGGGAAGAATCAGAACGTGCCATAACTTTTCCAAAGGTCTGGAACATGCTTTCAGGTGACTTTGGTTTGGTGTTAACAGTGGAAATGGTGCTGGCTGCTCCTTCAAGGGTTGGTCTGGAAAGCAAGTACTGGTGTGTGCTGTCAGTCTCTAGGAAACACACTATGCAAATTAAGAGTTTTTCATTTAGTTTATTGGTCTGTCACTCCTGTTCCTCTCCCTTGAGACAGAAAACCTCCTGGAGGGAAGTGACCTTTTTGCTGGGATTGAATTTAAAGAGGTTTTGTGTGTTGTGGTTAATTTTCTAGGTGGGGAAAAAGATGATCAAAACCCTATTGGGACCAGAACGTGACACCCTGGCACATTGGCAGCCACCCCTCAGTGCCTATCCTGGTGGAGCCAGGGCATATTGGGATGTCACACAGATGTTTCATCCCTGCTCCTCATGGTTGTGAGAAGAACTTGTAGTTGCACGCTGTCGTGGCTGAAGATGAAGTGGATGCGAGTTTAATGTCATGTTCTGGGGAGCTCAACTAGCAGAAGTGCTCATAGCTCAGTGTTCCTGCTTTCCCTGCTAGAAATACAGGCGTTTAGTGGGGTCACATGGTTTAACCCGTGTTAACAGCGCAATATGTAATTGCTTAAGCTGTCCCTTCTTCCAGCATCAACCTTTGAAGTCAGCGTCAAGTGGCAGAGAGTTTTAATGCCTGACACAGGCTCTATGACCAAGGTCGGGAAGTTAAGCACAGATCTCCCATGGCAGACAGTTTTCCTCTGATTTTCCTCTTTTGGAGCTTACAAATACACAATTCCCACAGCTCTTCAGCTGTGGTTCATTGGGATTTCACCAGTTTCTTGGTTCTTGGGCCGGGGTGGCTCTGCCCAGCACAGGCAGTGCCCTCTGTTCCAGTGCAGACCGTTGCAGGCAGCTTGTGACTGATTTCTGCAGCATTTGAGGGACCTTACCGTGTCTCGCCCCAGGAAATTAGTAAATATACTCATCAGTAAGGTTTTCTATACAGAAAGCTTATGAAGAGGCCCTATGAAGTGTTTCTCCACAGAGGATGAGGTGGGGTGAGTGCTGTGCTGCAGCTCTGTCGCTGTAAAAATCAAAGCAGGCTTTGGGCTCTGGATCCTCATTTACAGGGCAATAAAATCTCAGGGAAAGGTAACAAGACTTCATAAAAGCACAAACAAAGCAAATACCTTTCATGGGATGTATCTGGCAATTGGAGATTATTTGGAAGGTGCTAAGGAGAAGTGCAGGGTGGTTACTTTCCAACTGGTAAAATAAAGATTGATGGACATGAAATGAGTTGTTATAGGTGGAAATGTTTCGCTCATGGCACTGTAGAAGGTTTTGAGAGCAGAATTTTCTGAAGACACTTTTCATCTAATGAATGTACAGGTGGGATTTTGGAAGTCCTTTGGGATCCCAGATAACTTATTATTTTTTAAGCAACAAAATAGAAAAAAACTGAGTTAACCCCCCCACCAACCCATAATGTTACATAACAATGCATGGCTTGGCTTTGCAGGAGCACAGATGAGGGTGAAACACAGCGTAAGGTCATGGCAGTGCACACAAATACAGACTTAACGTGTCAATGATGTGGTATCCATGAGGAATCATCCTAATAGATAAGAGCTCTCAGAACCCATCCATTAGCTTCCCCCGAAGCTGTGGCATTTTGCTATCCATTTTCATGACTCTCCTCCCATCAAACAGGAGGGTTTTGGTTAAAGCTGTATAAGCTGTTTCCTTCTGTGTTGGTTAGGCGAGGCTCTTCCACTCCTCGTCGATAATAAAAACCAGTGGGTAATGGTTACATATAACAGGCTGTGGTTTGTCTAGCATGGCTTTGATCCTTGGATGAAAATCTCTTCTGAACACTCACAACAAAGGTTTTTAAGGGAGAATCAGGAGGAGGGGGCTCATCCCCTCATTTTTCTTGCACGTGGTGTTTCTCAGAGCTGTAGGAGCGAGATAGGGCTCAGGTAAGAAGCTGAGTGTTTCCTTCCAGAAATTTGCCCTGGCAATCACAGGTCAGTGACACAAGTGACCCCAGCTTTGAAATTAGTTTTCTGCTCATTAGAGCTGCACGAGAGGGTAAATGTCATACAAGCTGCTGCCATGCAAACAAGATGTGCTCTCTGACAGTTTGGTGGGGTTTTTTTGGTGGAAAAGACCTTATGGAAGAACTGCCTCTCCATCACTATACCCAGACCTTGCTGGGTACTGCAGATCACTAGGCATGTGCAGCATCCCCCTGTCCTGCAGGCACAGGGTCCTGTGAGTGCTGTGGTGTCACCAGGTCAGTAACAGCCTCTGTCAGCTTTGGCTGTACTGGACAGGAGCCTACACAGGCTGGCTATGGGAATGCACTTCCTTAGCTGGATAAACCCCTGGATGCATTCATCCACATAATTCATTTTGTGTTCCCAGCAAGATTAGACCACGGTGGAGTGTTTCATATTAGAGCTGTTCTTCCAACACATACTCATATTCATCTGGGGAGCGTTTGCAAATGATTGAACATTTTAATCTTTTCCTTGCATTTTCTCTGCGTATTCTGGTAACGTGCATACGGTAACAGCAAGTGGACTATGGCCCAAAAGGGATTTATGGGCTGTGGAACAATGTGTCCCTGCTGTAATTTTTCTCGTCTTTATCTTCTGCTGTAGCCTCATCTAGCTTCATGTTGGGGTGTTCTGAACCATCACTCACAGCAGCACTGCTCCGGGGGCTCCCTGCCGTGGCCTGAGCCCAGCCCCGTGCTTCAGCAGGAGCTCTGTGAGAGATGCTGCTCTTAATGCAGACCTAAATCCTTCTCCGTGGGTAGGCAGCGTGTAATGCCCTTCACACTGCGTGTGTAGAGATGCGAAGGAAACGGTGCCTCAGCACAGAACCAAGGCAGTGTTCCCTTCCCAGCTGCACTTTAAACTCTGTTCTCCCAGTCGGGCAGCTTTGTGGTAAGGAGTGACGTGGCTGTGGTATAGGAGGAATCCCTACAGGTAACAGGGCAGTCTGTGGGAGCTTGGGACCACGCTGGAACTTCGTTTGAGTTTCTCTTACAGTGAGGGCAGAGCAGCATGGCCCAACAGCCCTGACCCATGCGATAAACCTCGTGTTTCTCACCCGCTCCGTGCAGCCTCCTCCCATCTCTGCCCCACAGCCGCAGGGCATTGGCTGCAGGGATGCCAGTGAAGCTAACCCAGAGGGGTGCTGCTGCAGACCAGCAGCTCAATTCCACGAAGGCTGAGTTTGGGTGTTGTGATGCTGAATCCTTCCTGTTGGTCAGGGAGCTGTTGGCTGCATGGACCTGGGTGTCTGTGCTGCCAGGTGTTCCTGCTGGTGCTGGAGGGACCAGCTGAGTTTGCTCAGTTATCAGGACTGACTGGTTGGAAGCACAGCACTCCTCTGCTGTGCTTTGTGAGCTGTTCCCCTTTCTGCTCTAAATCAATTTTCTCAAGAGTTTTTTTCTTTCCCAGTGATAATAATTTGGGGGTTGGACCCGATGATCTCTTGAGGTCCCTTCCAACCCCTACGATTCTGTGATACTTCCACATTGTTTTCCAGGGTGAGCATCAGTCGAAGCCACCCTTGTGCCAGTGTGTGTGTCTCAGAGTGCTGCAGCCCGGTTACCTCTCCCTCCAGCTGGTGTCAGAGCCCAGCCCTGGATCCCTCTGCCCAGCCTTGGGACTGGAGACCATCTCCATCTAATATCATACAGTTTCTCATTCTCCTGCTAGTGTCTCATTCCCCAAAGACTGCAAAGGCAAATTGCCTCTTTGCAGAGGCTGAGGACTGCTGCCTCTCAAGGGGGTTGGGTTTATTTTGGGTTTTTTGAGGCAGTCAGCAAGAACAGCTGGTTCTGCACTTAATTCAGTGGGCAAAATGATGTGTTTCCTAAAGCTGTGAATATTCCCCCTTGCTTAGTCATCCCATCCCCGCGCTGTAAGCTGTGAACCCAGTTGGTACATGTGGTTCATCCCTGGGGTCTTGCCATGAAGATCTGGCTGGTGACCTGCTGAAACTCGCTGTGGGTACGTGGTGGGATTCGTGCTTGGTTTTTAACTTATTTGCAGAGACGATGGTTATAAATCGAGGCTCCCTTCCTAAGAAATGACACATTACAGAAAGGATAGACAGGAACTTGCTTTAAAATTCAAAACAGCAGCCTCTCTCCAGTCCAACAACATGATGAACTATCTCAGCTTACACTGAATAATTGCAGGCTTCCCTTCACACTCCCATCTTTCCACTGTTCTACTGAATACTGGCTGATACATCTTTACTATCATTGGGCTTTTTCTTGATGCGCAATTAGAATTATAAATAACACCTTTTACATTACCCTCTGAAAAGCATTCAATATAATTAAAGAGCCAGACTTCCTTTGAAATAAGAAAATTCTGGCTCTTCGTCACGGCAAGTAATAGTGTTTCAGAGTGAATTGTTTTTAGGGCAAATTATGCTGGCAGGCTGGGCTGTACGTCAGGCTGGAGAAGTAGGACGTGCTCCTGACTTGTTGTTGGTTTTCGTTCCGTGCCTCGTGCAGATTTGTCTCCTGTGTCCAGCACTGGAGAGGGAAACCTTGATTTAGGAAAACGTGCTTCAATGAAATGATGAAACCACTTTGTGATCCCTTGGTGTAAGGCTGTCACCTTTCTCCTTGAGTTGCTCTGGTGCCTTTGATATGATTTCAGGCAGGGAAATGGATTAATTATGGGTAAGGGTGACAAATGCAGCCTCTGTGATGCTGCACCGGCCCTGTGGAGGCAGCTGGCTCCTGCTGGGATGCAGGGCTGGGCTTGGCCATCAGTGAAGCTAGCCCAGTCCTAAAGCCCAGCGCTGCTCTTAACCTGTCAGAGGGGAAAGATGGTCATAGTCCCATAAAATGTGAGGTTATACAGGTGTCTGAGCTTCCACTGAAATCACATCAAGCTTCTGTCCCTTGCAGTTGCTGAGGGGGAGGGCAGGGAGGTCCCTTAGAATCCCAAGCTAATTAAAAAAGAAGAAAAACATCTTGTGCTGATAGAGGAAATCCTAAATTTTGGGAGAGCTGTGAGGGAAGCAGCCTTGTGCTGGTTTTTGGCATTGGGGTATGCCTCAGGTAGTGCTTGACAGCTCCTGTCTGCGTGTCGGAGTTGTAGCGAGATGAGTTTTATGTCCAGTTTTGACTCCCAAGAGTCTTTATCATTAACAAGGTGGTATTTTTTAGGTGGTTCCACACTAATTGGGATTTTTGTGTTTCTACCCTATTTTTGCATGCCGTAAAAATCTTTATACTTAAAATCAGAATGTATTATCAGTGCTAATGTAGAATACCAATGAGAAGTAGTGAGCTTCTCCTGGAGACCTGCGCCATGTTTCCTACAAGATACAGACTTGGATGTTAACCTTGCTCGTTCATCCCAGGAGCACTGCTGTCTGGGTTTCAAGGGGTAGTGTGTGCTGTACTGGAGGAGGGTGTTGGTATATCAAGAGTTTGTCCTGGGAATTCACACAGGACAATCAGGGGTTCTTACATCCTTGGTCCTTACATCTTCCAGTCCAACAATATGATGAGCTATCTCCTACCAGAGGATCCAAGCAAGTGAAGAGAGTTGAGGCATTATTGGGCTGCTGGAATTTTTTTGTTTTTCTTTTCATCCAAGGAAACCAATTCAGTCTTGGTGTTCTGGTGTAGTGGATGTAAATGAGTCAGAGTATTTGTGCTCAGAAATCTGGCCTGGTACCTCTTGTCTGATACAGATACTCATGTTTTCTCTTTATTTTCAATTATGGGATCAAGGAGAAGCTGACCTTCACCTCTGCCTTCCCACATCCTTCTCATTCCTGCTGTTTGCCAGAGCTGCAAGGGAGAAGTTTTGGGTCGGCTTGATGAAATATGTTTTGCTGCAGTATTAGCTGGCTGATAATTTAACATTTCTTATTGCATTATGCTGCTAAGCAACATTTTAACGGATTGTGAGTTTCCTTTTTCATATGGGTGCCTGGAGAGCATGTACAGTCTTTATAATATACTTTAAATCTAAATAAAAAGTTAAGTATATCACACTCTCAGTCTTCATAGCACTTTAATAGATTTATTTAATCATCCTTTATGAGCTAGGCTAGCAGTTACTGCCTCCCTGTTACCAAAGGGGGAGATGATATATCAGGAGACTGAGTGACTTGCTGTGGTCAGGAGAAATGTCACTGGAGCTGGAGAGCTCCCACTCATCCTCCAGTAGCAGAATCCTGGGAGCTTGAATCACTCAGGTTTTGCTTTGGCGCTCACTGGTTTGGTGCAAATGTTGGTGTGTGTCCCCTGCATCCTGGGGATCAGACGGTGACGGGCATCGTAGAGGGAGTGGGTTTGCAGGCGCAGAGCTGGTCCGATTTTCCTCATTGCAGGATCTGACTCAGGGTTTGCAGTCCTGTCAGAATAAATTAACTGCTAATTTATCACTTAGTCAGGTGAGTCCGGAGCAGGTTTGAAGAATCCAGTTCACATCCTGCATGTTTCCTGTCTGATTCTCAATAAATACCTCCCAGTCCTGCATACTGATGGCTGTTACCTGGGCAGGATTATTCAATAACATCATAAAAAACCCTAAATGGAAACAGGTACTTAATGAATCAAAGTGCACTCAGATTAAATGATCAGAAATTCCTAGTTAATCACCAGAAAGGAAACTAATTAAATTACCATTCAGCTTTTATGAAGACCTTGGGATAGTAAGCTAAAATAAATCCCTTCAATCACTTGTTTCATTAGATGGGACAGGCATATTCAAGGTTAGTGAAGATAAATGTGGCTTGCTCTTGAAATTATTGTATTTAAATAGTGGTTTATGCTTTATCACCTGATACAGAATCTGAAGAAGGAGCCATGGTAGAGAAAGCTTAACAGACAGGCACACAAAGGAAAAGTGAAAACTGTGGAATATGGGAGTCAAGATTGGAAAAAGATTAATTTAATTATTATTTAAACTTCTAATTGGATTTTGCCTTAAGGAATAAGGTAGGCAAGTGATACTGGAAAGAGAGACCCTCATTCCCTTGTGGACTTTGGAAGCACAGAGAAGGGCCATGCTTGATTAGATGTGGTGTGTGGATGTCCCGCTGGCCCCGTCAGCCCCATTCAACAGCCAAAGGGGGAAAAACTGCAATTGCATGTTTTGTCAGAAGTGTAGGATATTAGTAGCAAAAGAGCAAATTCCCCTCTTTTTTTTGGCAGCTCTGTGTCCTTAGGAGATGTCAGCGAGGCTTCGTGGTGACAGCGCTTTGGCTGAAGGTCAGGTCCTTGTGCACAGGACGCGGCTCTGCTCCCTGCCAAGGCTGTCAGCAGCAGGTTGTCATACAGCAGGTACTCCCGTTCTTTGCCTTTTTTTCTGTGGGTTTTTTTTCCCTTCCCTGTCAGTTATTTTAATATTGAAGGAAATGTTTTGTCAAGGGTTCAAACTTTAATAAATTTAATATATTGGGTGTCCGTGGCACCAGCTCCAGCGGAGCTGTGGGAAGGCAGAGGAGATGCTCCATCCTTCCCATGTCCCCTCCCATCCCAGCACCCACCAGGTGGTTTGGTAGCACAGTTCTGTGACCAGCACAGAGGCATTTTCCCTTCGAGCAGTAACTACTCATCACTGTGACATTTTTGAGCTGTAGCGCTGCTATTTCACGGATGGGAAACAAAGATACTGTAACCCCAGGAGGTGCTGGGGAAATGGAAGGGAAATCCCGCAGTGCTTCAAAGCCAGAAGCAAATATAATTCTGAAATACAGAACAGCCCCTGTAGAGAAGGAAGAGTAATAAATCTTAGTTTAAGCATGGGTCTAAATATTTTGGTGTTCCATTTAAAAAAAGAAAAAGCAAACCTTTGCAGGCTCATGAAGTAACAAAAGAACCCAGTGACATTCCTGCAGCTCACCAAAAGGGAGGATTTTCAGAAGAAAGTGAAATCAGTGAAATCCTTTCACTTTCTGAGCTTTTTAACACCCAAACCTAAGGTTTCTGAAACCCAGAACTTGCTGGAAAAAACTAAGAAAAGAAAACACAGCTGCAGGATTTCAAAGAAGGGCACCGTTAAGTCAAAATAATCTAACTAAAATCTGGGGTCTTTTCTGTCACTCTGAGGTTTTCCCAGTAATGGAGATTTCAGAGGGACAGGAGGTCACTGAGATCGCTTGTTAAATTGATGTGGAATAATAAGAACCCTTTTGCTATGGATGATCAGCTGTAAAAATATTCACTAACTAAAGCCCACAGAGCTTTGAAGTGTTGCTGATTTTGTTTTCTAGTAATATCAGTAATTATGTTTACTTTGCCAATTGGGATCGTATCATCATGTGGAAATCTTCACTTCCATTGAACTGATGAGTATGTTTCCAGATAACTCAATATATCTATGATTTTTCTCTAAAAGTCTGTGAATGCAAGCACAGAGGACAAGAAAGGAGTATAATTATATTATTTTTCAATTTAAATGTGTTCAGATCAGTTTTGACATTGGGGGGAGTGTGGGGCACAGGGTTTTGAAGTGGATCTGAATAAACCTCGTGGAGTTACAGGAGAAAATACTGTCTGGTTTTCTTCTGGTAGTGAGAAAAGACCTGGAGGGAAGCTCTGGAGTGTGGGACTGGCAGCTGAAGCCTTCCTCACCTCCAAGACCTCCTTGCCAGCCTGCACCTTCCCCTAAGGATGGGTGCACAAGAACGGCCCCAGTTGTCCAGTCAGGGGCTGGTTCTGCCCTCTCATGCTCCCACTAGGGATTCTTCCAGAGGTTTGTGTCCTGGAGGGAGGATGCCCAGGAGCCCCGTCCTGGCCATGGTAGGTTATTGTTAATTATGCTTGTTAGGTGTGTTTACTGCAGACACATTTGAAGGCAACTTATGCTCATTTTGTTTTTGTAATGTAATGATTCCTGTGCATGGGATAGAAGGGATGATGTGTGGGATGAGTTCTGCCATTTATTAGTGCACGTTTCTACTGTTTTTAACTGAACCCACTGATGTAAAGAGCTCTATGGGGAGAGGAAACACTGAATACCAGGGGAAATCAGTGTTTCCAAGGGGAAACCCTGCTCTGCAGGGGGAAAGGAACCTCAGTGTGGTGAAGCTCTCAGGCTGGTATAAAGGTTAAACTAAAGCTTGGCTTTAGTAGAAGTAGAGGTGGAGTTCAGGTGGACCCCCTGGTGAAGGGACATGACTGGTTTGATGGAAGAAGTTACCAGCTAGAGAAACCTGGAAAAGTGGTGTGGTGAGAGGCCAAGAGGAGACAGGTCTGCCCCTGGAACGGGAGCAAATGGTCATCCTGAACCTTCTGTGGGTGGGATGGAACTGTCTGTGCTGGGAGGGGAGGTGGCTCTTGGTACCTCACTGCTGTGTATGTGTATCGCTCACGTGGTGTTGGCACTGTGAAAACAAACACAGAGGTGCTCAGTGCCCGAAGAATACCTTTTGGAGAGGAAAACGGGAGATTAAGACATTTTCAGAGGTGCTCTACGTACTGCTGAATTAATTCTGTCTCTTCCCAGGCTCCAAGGGGAAGCAGGCCAGGCTAATCTGTACGAGAGTTGTACCAAGATCACAGAGACCCCAGAAATGGATGTAAATGTTCTGAGACCCTGTGCAGTGTCTTAATGAAGCCTTCAAGCCTGGCTGGCACTTGACATGACAGTCAGCCTGGAGGTAACGGATAGAGGTGATTGTGTGGGAACTTTGTCTGTGAAGGACATGACAGGAAAGAGAACAGCTTGGGTAAATATTGTCAGATGGATTTCAATCTATATGAATGATTTTTATATTAAAGTGGCAGAGGTATTAGGAAATTATATTCAGAATTGTGGGAGCAGTCCTCACCAGCACAGTCATATTTTTTATGCCTGTAGTGACTTCAAAGTAATTCCCAGACAGGTGTTGAACAGAAAGCGAGGTCTTCTGAAGTCTTTGGCAAGCTAACAATTACAAAAATAAAGGAAATGTAAGTTTGGGGAGCTGTCAAAAGAACGATGATTTTTCCCTGTGCCCGAATCCCTCATCGCACTTGTCACTTTACTTCACGTCGTTGCAGGGAGGCAACATTGCAAACCATCACTGGTGACCTCTTAATGTGAGTGAAGACTTTGCCATTTCTTTGTCCTTTCTGGCTCTGAAAGCAAGGGTTGAACTCTGAACATAAAGGTCCTGTTGCTTCTTCCTCCTGCTGCTCGGCAAGTGAAGCTTGAGCAAGAGCAAAAAACACAGGTGAAAAGATAAAATAGATGAAAAGGCTGGGAGAGGGTGTGTAAAAATGCACAGAGTATTTCTGGGGAGCTCCACGATGACACAGGTTCTGCCTCAATGACATCACTGATAAATGATACCTGGAAACTGTTCTGCTGGCGATTGATTTGCAATCAGAGCCTGACTGGGATGAAAAGGGAGATCCCCAAGAGGGACTTTTAATGGTTGTTATATATTATGGAAACACAAGAATGAAGTGGGCTATTATGACCCTTCTGGAGGGTGTGTTGTAAGGAGATCCTGGTTTGAGTGACCTGTTGAACTGTTCACACATAGGCACAGTGGCTGAAATCAGAGTTGCCCTGGTGATGTCAATGGGTGTCACTGGAGAGCTCGGTCCCCCGTGCACATGGTGTGCAACAAGGTCTGGGAATCACAAAGGGGCTCCAAGGACAGGACTCAACCTGCTTCGATTTCAAGTTCCTGATGATTCTGGTTTCCAGTCAAAAGGCTAGCTGGGAGGAAAGCTTTACATCTTCTCCCACTGTGCGTTTCAATCCAGGTCCTGAACACACGATTTTTGCTCTATTACATGGGGCATAGTTCAAAGCTAAACTTCACCTTTTCTAAGGCTGCAGCAAGTTTGAAAACAGCCTTTTCTTTGCATATCCACTGTTAAGTTGTCCAGACCCAGTGCAATGCAACTGGGGCTTTTTTTTTTTTTTTTTTTTTTTAGGAAAACAGCAGAACTGCTGCAGGTAGGTTTGGGCTCTGACTGGTGTAACTCAGCTGATATTTTTGTTTCACTGAAAGTTTTCCTATAACATTAGACCCCTTTTTATAAGAAATGTTTTGAATACACCACCTACATCTCAAATACCCTTGAAATACAACTACTTCTTCTGAGTCACGGTAGTCCAGAAGTGTCACCTCCCTGGTGTGTGACACCCAGCTGCACTGGCTGCTCTGTGGCCATGCTGGCACAACTTTCCTTGCTCTATCTCTGCTCATTTCCCAAAACCTGGTTGGAGTCTCCAGACTATGTCCCCATGGGGTGGGTAACAGCATGCCGGCTTAAGGAGAGAGAAGGGAGCTCCCTGCCACGGCTGAGGCTAGCACAGCTTTGCCTGTCTCTGCAGGGGGAGAACTAATTCCTTCATGGTTTAATGATATTTAAATGACTCAAATGGTTTCAGTAAATGAATACATTACAGAGATCATGTTTGAGAAATGGCAATAAAGCATAATGGAGTTAACAGTTTATTAGTTTCATAAATGTCACCTTGTTATTAACAACAGAGGTAAAGGTAGTTTTACAAGGCATCACATTATCATCTGCTCTGTGCAGTGTCGCACGTGCTGAGCACTATGTTTAGAAACACTAATCTGATGTGCTCCTACCTTGCTGCACAGTACTGCACGTGAGCACCTATAGTGGAGCCTGTTTCCCAGCTGCGGCCTGTGGAGAGCTCACTGGTGTGCCTGGAGCTGGCCAGTCACAAGCATGTTGCCTGTCCTTCTATTCTGCTCTGTCCCATAACGCAGTGCTGTAATTAACCCAGGGAAGGGATGTGATTACTCCCCGGAGAGGCAGCCTGGGATCATTTCAGTCTCTGCAGCTGGAGGAAGGAGGGCTGGGGTTTCCCCTGCCATTAACTGCTCTCTCAGTGGCATTTAACTGAGTGTATTGGTATGTGGCAGTCTCCAGCACAACTATAGTAAGAACAAGTATCAAACTGTTTAACTCCTTGTTGAGAACCTTGTGTGCGGTGCAGCACTGGTGTATGAGGAACCACTGCCCAGGTGCATGCAGTTGGAGCAGGTAGCAGGGAGAGAGCTGAGCCGTTAGGGAGGTACAGCCCTTGGTAGAGAAGGGCGCTCTGTCTCTGCTGGGCTGATAACTCTTAGAGCTCTGCCAAGGTTTATTCCCAAAGCGGGAGATCTTGCAGTAGCTGTGCCTCGAGGAGGTGAAGGTTGGAAGTGGCAGCACCATATCTGGAACAAAGCATTTACTTCACTTTGCTGTGGATGAAAGACATTCAAGGACCAAAAAGACCTGGCCCTGGTTTCACCCTTGCTCCTCTGAAGAGGCTGACAGTGCTGGAGGTTTTGACATGTCTTTGAGAGACCACAGTTGTACAAAAAACACCTGTAAATGCTCTTTTCCTTGCTTCAGGTGAAGCCCTTTCTTCAGCTGTGCCTAGGAGAAGCACACTTGAAATATCACAACTCATTAAATTAATTAACTAATGTCTAAAAAGTGCTTTGAAAAGGAAAAGCATTAAATAAATAGGGAGTAGTGTTAATATTATTTTTAATAAATATGAGAGCACAGTCCATAACAGGCTTGTGTGATGCTGTGCGTTTTGCTGTGTTGGTTTTCCTGTGCCCCTTAAAAACAGCAGAATTAAGAGTCTTCCATGTTATTTGAGCACAAGTCTTCAGGCTAAAAAGGGTATTCAAGCACTTTTACATGTTGTAGTTGAGGAGGATGAGGGAGGGCAGGATGACAATAATCTCCACCATATACCCTCCCCTCAGATAACATAATGGGGCTGGAAGAGCATTTCTGAGGAGCCACTCCGGGTCTGGATTGAAATTCTGCCAAACCCCCTTGGAATAAGATACAGAGGTGGATAAAGAAATCTGGATCACAGAGATAAGCTCCTGAAGACCAGGCACAACAGAGTGAAAGGCAGCAATGTTATGTAAGTACATTATTTTAATTGAAAAGCAAAGTGTCCTTGTGTTTCTTGGGAACAGATTGTGTCACGGGCTGCAAAGGAATACATGCTATCACCTCCATATATATAGGCTGTCCTGCCTCAGTGAAGTCAGTAGGATTTTTCGCTTACTTAAATTAGACTTTAGGTTTTGCTCCTTGGTTTTCAGTGTTCTGGTAGAAGTGAGGGCTGCTGTTTCTCCATTGGCCATCGTTGACTTGAAAGGTGGTTGCAAGATGCACTTGTTAACTTCTGCTCAGCATGTTTTTGGAAGAGAAATTGCAGACAGTAGGTAACTCAGTCTTTGGAGAGATCTGTTTGAGTTGGAGGTCTTCCAAAAAGCTGTTTTACCGGTGCGAAGTGGTTGAAGCCCACTCTGATATCACCCTTCCAAAATCCAGGCACCTGAAGAATCAGCACATACATCCATATTATACAGCCTGAAGACTCAAATCGGTGGCTCCAACTCTTGCAGGCAGAGATTACAGTTGTTTCAAACAACACTCTATTATGCCCCATAAATTCAGTAAGGTGACCCAGGAGTGTTCATTAGAATTTATTTTAGCTGCACTTATTGTCACTTAACAGACTAAACAAGAACTGATGGCTCTTGAAGCAGTAATAGTAAATTATAGTTATGGCGAACACAACTGCCTCATTACGTCTAGTCAAGGTCTATTTCCCCTTTATAGTGATAACGGTAGGAAAGCATTGTTGTTAATTTATGAATAAGGATGCACAGGAATCTTTGCTTCCCTATTTACATAAACACAGTAGACAATTAATCTTCTGTAAAGTAACCAGAGTGGCGTTTAAAATGTACAGGCTCCTTTGGTACCGCGCTCCAAACAGCCTGCGGGATATCCGTGCTGTAGGGTGTTTTAATGATGATCTGTTACATGGATGAGTGCAAACAGCAGGACAATAGACAATTTATTTCCTTTTTTTTTTCTTAAGGCTAATTTTATGCTATATGATCCTTTCGGCAAAAACTGATGCATGGATTTGTATTTGCTGAAGTATTTGGGGTGAGAGTGATGTCAGAGTGATAGGAATAGCTAAGGTAGCAAAATGGGATGAATTTTTATTGCAGCATTACCTGTCCCATCTCCTCCATGTGAAATAGTCTTATGATATATATAAAAAAAATAATCTCTTATACTGATGTTGCAGTATAAATTTTGGAGTGATGGAGAAAAATTGAACTCGTGCAAGTGTCAAGATTAGTGTCCTGCTTGATAAGCATCTTTGGGTTTTAATAGTTTACTGTGTTCTTGATATATTACCTACCTATATTCCTCTAACCAGCTGTATGACCTACACAGATTCTTTATGCACTAGAGACAAAACAGAGGGAAGGGCAGCCTGGAAGGCAGATGCAGATAACCCACCAAAGGCTGATTTCCTTTTTTCAATCTTCTCAAAAAGGCTAATTGTCTTCTCTGTATACTTACTTAATTTTAACAAGTGGACAAGCGTGCAGGTCAGCATAGAAAAGGAAAACATGTTTACGTGCTGAAAATATTCTGAGATCAGTAACTGTTCTATAAATTTTTTGCAGAAATTGGGAACTTTGGCCAAATATCTTATTTCTCAAGCTGTTGTGTGAGGCAGAAGGAAAATGAGTGTGGTTTCCAGGGCTCATAGCAAGGCATCTCTGGTCCTAAGGAGGTATTTGCCTATGTGCTGAGTGAATCTCACCTTTGTGTCCTTGAGCAATAACAGGAGCAAACTCCAGGATGTTGAAACAAAAATCATATTTGCTTATGCTGATTGTGATCCAAGAAGAAACTAAGTTTCACAATCATTCTAGTTTTTCCCACTTTTCCCTTGAAGGCTCCTGTTTTTCAGATCAGACCTTTAGCTTGGTCCTGTCCATGTTTCAACTTATTTTATTGTTGCTGCAAGAGATAAATTTTGGCTACTCCTCACGTGAAACATCTGATGCTATTTCTTCATTCCTTGGATGTGGCACGGTTGCTCTGTGCCCTTTCTAGGACTTTAAGATCTGTAACTCAGTACATTTTTCAGGGCAAAGCTATTTTTGTCAGATGAATTAACTTCCAAACATTACCCTGAACTGATCTTTTCACATGGCGACTCTTGCCTGTGTCTCATCCAACAGAAAGCAATAAAACATGGGGATGATAATAAATAAAATACAAAAAAATGTAGGTAAAAGGTAGAAGCAAATTATACATTTGCTATATTCAGCAGGGCTTGGTGATTTACTGCCAGGCAGTGGATTTGGCCCTATTCTCGTAAAAGATTTTGGCACTAAAATGTGAGGAGTTCTTGTCACCTCTCTGGGTAATCAGAGGAAAAAAAGTATATTGGGACTTTTACAGTTCCAATTTTAACATGTCATTTTACAACTCGATCTGTTTGCCTAAAGTGATGAAACCAATGAAGAGCAGCCTGTGGGTTCCGACTGGGAATCAGAATGAAAGGAGTATTTAATTTTTTATTTTATCTCAAGAGTTCTCCAATTTGTTATTTTAGAACCCAACTGCTTTTCAGAACTTTACCCATTTTTCTGGCTTTTATCCTGGGCAGGGATTTCATCTCTTAGACTGGTGCTGTTGACGTGACAATTTCTTGTTATTTCTTTTGCTAACTGAAAAGTTTAAAAAGGTTCCCATTTCTGGAGAACTGGTGTTGTAAAAAAAGTAATCTACCATTTATCCAATCCTTTTCTCTTGGTATTCCCAAGGTTCACCTGTGTACATGGGAAAAGCCTTCATCCCTGCCCTGGCTCCATCCTAGCTCAGCCCTGTGCGCCCCGTGGCCAGGTGGCTTTTAATGTTTTCCTACAATGTATGAAACGGAGTTAACAAAATGTGCAATCAATTAAAGAAAGCAATCAATAGTGGAGGGGAAAAAAAGGGGGGAAATACATGGAAATGCTTTAATTTACTTGTTCTCCTTGCCAGTTGCATTAGCGTCGTGTGCAGTCACGCAGGGTACGGAATTAATGTGCAAATGGCCCTGTGTCCTGAAAATAATGCCCTGGAAATGAAACGTTTCCTGCCAAGGAAATATTCAGTGATCAGTATTTGGGTTTTTTGAGTGAAGATTCACAAAATATTCTGTTGAATACAAAAGAAAAAGGTCCCCTCTTTTTTAAAGTCAGCCTGAGTTACTATATTGGTATCCTGGAATTAAATTAATGCGAATGATTATTTTGCTTTTCTTAATAACTGCAAATAATTCCAATTAATTCAGACTATCATAATTCACCCTGCTTCACGCAGAAGCCTTCTGACGCTGGGGGATGCATTACACACCAGAGCTTTCAGCCTGGTATTGATTGATTCTTTGCAGTGGACCTTAAAAATCCATTAAGGAAGAAGTTAGAAGATGTGAATTAATTCTAAATCCTTTGTTGGTATGTGCAGCTGAAGAAAGCCTTTTCAAAACCATTAATCATAACTCAAAATAGACTGCTAACTTTAAAATAAACTTACAGTAAATTGGAGGACAAATCCAAGTAAGGCATTTAAATTCATCGTCCCTCCACCCAGTGCTCCCAGCGAGTTTTCTCAGGTGCTTTACTGAATGCACTTTCAATATTCTTCAATTATTTACATTGTTCTGATAAAAATACGATGACATGCAGCCATCTGTGCCAAAAGTGAAGATGGTGATTGCTATTTAATAGATAAGAGATGTCACCGCTTTGGAGGACTCTGAAAAGCAGAAGCAATAAAGCTTGCCATCTCCTCCTAGGTAACACCATTAATCAGGCAACACTTCATTTAGAACAGGAAAAAAGTCCCCCCTCCTGAAATCATCACCCATTATTAATTATTAAAATTAATTTTGTATTGAATAGTTCATACACCCACTGCTCCCAAGGACATCTCAATCCTAGGAATGAAGTTACTAAACTTTAATTGTAGACTGAGACACAAATGATGCCTGGAGAGCTGGGTGGAATTAAAGAGAAACAGAGAAACCTTGACTGAAATAGCTGTGGATTTACTCAAACTGAGCTTTACTTAGGTGGCATATACTAATGCGTGTGCAGGAGGAGCCCACAGCTCCATCTGCCTTTTGTGGTGCACCCCTGAGAAGCCTCTCTGAAGGGTTGGTGGCCTTTCTGGGCTCTTCTGAGTCACCACATGGCTCGCAGGCTTCAGTGGTCCCAGGATTTCCTGCACGATGTTGAGTTCCTCCAAAACTCCCATCTTTTGTCAGTTTGTCTTTAAATCTTGTGTGTTATTACATCCCTGTGCAATCAGAACTTGAGGGAGCTGTACCGAAATCGTAGAAATAACAAATCTTTAAGGTTGGAAAAGAACCTCTTGGATCATCAAGTTCAACTGTCTGTCCAATACCCCCATGTCAACTAAACCGTGTCCTGGAGTGCCACGTCTACATGTGGTTTGAACCCCTCTGGGGATGGTGGCTCCACCACCTCTCTGGGCAGCCTGGCCCAATGCCTGACCACCCTTTCAGTGAAGAAATTTTTCCTAATCTCCAATCTAAGCCTCCCCTGACGCAACTTGAGGTCATTTCCTCTTGTCCTATTGCTGGTTACTTGGGAGAAGGGACAACCCCACCTCACTACACCCTCCTTCCAGGTAGTTGTAGTAAGAGATCAGGCCTCCCTTCAGCCTCCTCTTCCCCAGGCTGAACAGCTCCCATTCCCATGGTTGGCACTTTGTTGTGCTTGAGCTTCATTGTGTCCCCACTGTTCATCACAATGTCATATAGCAGCTGAAGGTTTGATACTCTTTAAAACATAGAACTTTGGTACAAGTGAGTATTTTGGCAATTTTTCTGTTGTCTCCTGACTGTGTGTCCTGCTTAGGCTGGGCTTGGCTTTGTCAGTGCAGTGATTACTCAAGGTTTAGGCCAAGGGCGTTTTGGAAGAAGGGAGATGTAGCACTGATGGCAGAGTTGCATCATCTCTGGAATTGGAGGGGTTAAATTTGGTTAGTTGGTCCAATTTTTCTTCTATAGTCTGATAGACCTGGAGAACTGGGTTGTTCTCCTAACAACTAGGAGGAGTGTGGATCACCGTGGTACACAGGAATACCTCTCCTAAAATTCTTTCCCAGTGAGGAAAACCTGGAGCCACGTTTGCTAAAACTTGAAGGTGAACTTGAAAAAAAACACAGAAAATATTTTCACCGTTCCCCAAAGGACCCATATACAGTAGAAAATTGCTAAAGTAATTGAAATGAAACTGGTGAGCTGTGTAATAAAGATTAATCCTTCCCCACTCTGAGAACACACAGTACCTGAGACAACTGCTCTCAGTTGAGACGTGTAACGTCGAAGCACCACAGTTAATTTCCAGGTGGTTACTAAATTCATTAGTGATTTATGTCAGCTTGAGAATTAATTTGCATGTTGATTATATATATTAAAGTGTGGAGAAGTGTGGAGCGGTTGTAGAGCATGGGCTGGGCTGGGCTGGGTGGGGAGCTGCTGAGCCCTCCCTGACTGCCACAGGTTCTTAGATAAAGTCATAAAAAGTTTAAATAACATCTTAATGCACATACAGAAGTGGTTATTAAGCTGCACAGTTCATACAGGGACACCTCTGCAGCTTCTGACCCTGTGGGCATCCCCAAATATGTGTCTTTACTCAATCACAGGAAAGTTGGATAAACACACGTTTTCCAGCATGTATGTTGTGTGACCACTCAAAACTCGTGTGTCTTGGGCCAGCAATGCTTGTCCTGAGCATGCTGAGTGGTTTTAATACTTTGCATGAAGCTTGCTGAGGCTGCAGTAGGTGTTGTGGACCTTACCCAAGAGCTGCTGTTGATGTCAGAGCTTGTTAGATCAGGACATAGACCGAGTGCAGATTATTGTGACCAACTGAGCCCTGACAGTTTTATGTACTATGATTGATAAGAGCCTGTGGTTTTAACCCTCTAACAGAGTGGTTCACATTGACCATCAAACAGATTTTTATATGTGTGTGTGTATATATACCTAAAATTTTGTAGGTAAAGCTATATATAGTCTTATATATTAAAAAAGAAACCTTTAAAAATGTCATTCTGAGCTGTGTCCCAAAAGGTAAATTGTCTGTTAGCAATCCCTTTTGTTGTGTTTTGTTACTCAGTTGGGTTTTGTGGTAGGTTTCTTTTTTTTTAAAAAAAAAAAAAATCCTTGCTTTGGAAAACATGTGCAACAAGCTTTAAAAGGCACCGCACAGCACCAGTTACAGCACAGCATCCACAGTACCTATAGAGTAAAAGTGATAGGCGAGTTAAGCCAGACTTTGTTATTTCCCCAGGGATTTGCTTTCCTTAATTTGCACAGAACTGTCTTTGGTTAAAAATTACCAGTCCCAAAGGTCTATCAGTGATTTTTTTTTGTTGTTTTGGTAGCATAGCAGTCATCACTTCTTCTAATGAGAATGTATTTTATGCGAAGGTAACTTATTATTTATTCTAAGCGTACTCTTTTCTGCTATTGATTGGTTGCATCTCAGGGCATTCAATTAGGAAACTGCATACCCTGCTGTGTTATAACTGCTGGTAATTTAGCTGCTATTCTGCATTTCTGTTGGTGCAGGTCTAGTTAGGGAATGAAGATGTGTGAGTATTTGTATCCAGAGTGGGTTTGTGCAGCTGGAATAATTTCTGCTTGAAAGAAGCTTAAGCTTCAAATCTGAGCGGCCTCGTAAGCAGAGGACAACATTGCTGTGCAACGGGCAGAGCTCTGGGGATAGATTTGGGGGTTTTTAAATTTTACAGCATTTGGGGGTGCCCTATCTCTCCTGGCAATAGTTGGTAGTGTTCATCATTATGAGCTAATGATTAAATGTAAGGGATACTCTATGAGAGGCCAACCAGAATGAAGGGGAACACCCTGAAATTCAGGAGGTCTTACTCTGCTCCTTTCACAGACTACTGTTCTGCTCTGGCTTTTCTAATTCTCTGAGCAAATAGATGAAAAAATAAACAGTTCACCTTTCACTCACTAAGTTATCTCTTAGCCTCCAAACCGACTGCCTGAAGTCAGAAGTGATCTGTGCTGCCTGCCTTTGGGCATGGCACCGTGCACCTCACGCAGTGAGAAATCACACTGGCTTTTTTTAGCCTCATCACAAAAAGTTCTTAGGCACTTTCCACGTGATTGATGTTGCATTATCACTGACTCATGCCAAGGTAAAGCCCAAATATATTGCTGAGTGGCAGGAACAGACCCAAAAAAAGTCTCTGTCTGTCCTTCCTGTAGATGCATTGGGCAGGGTGGAAGCTCGCAGCTGCTTCCAGGCAGGGCACTCCTTGATGTGGTGAGGTCAGGAAGCAACAGTGGAAGTCTTGAGGGAAGCGAGTGAGGAGATGATTTGCAGAGCATAGTTAATGTGAAAAATGCCACCTTTCTTTCCTGGTTTTTTTGGTGTATTGTCTTTGAATAAATGGCTGGTTTCTCCTATGTGTTTGACACTTGCCACTCCTACTTCCCAAAAGGTTCTCTGGGAGCTGTGGAGGCACACGCTGTGCAGGCCAGCTTGGGGGTCCAGTGTGCCCGCAGCCTGTGCTGCTCCTTAGAGCATCCATTTTATGGATAGCA
Source organism: Hypotaenidia okinawae (assembly GCA_027925045.1). Classification (NCBI taxonomy): domain Eukaryota; kingdom Metazoa; phylum Chordata; class Aves; order Gruiformes; family Rallidae; genus Hypotaenidia; species Hypotaenidia okinawae. Next base: position 21,380,852 of record BSDF01000011.1, on the reverse strand, counting down.
CTGGAGGGTTTTATTTAATGTTTGACCAGCCAAATGCCAATAACCATTTCTGCCTGCGCAGCACCCTTCATCAGCTGGGTCGGGTCACCGTGCCTTAGTGCACTTGGCCCCGTTCATCTCTAAGAACCGTGGAACATCTCCACTTAATGGGATTGCAGGGGAGCATGTGCTGTGGGCATTCCCTTCCCACTCCTCGGTCTACCTTCCTGCACACTGCATCCCATGCTGCCAGTGAGGAGAGCTGCTGCCCAAAGCCAGTGTAGAGCATGGTTACACAAGAGCTGCATTGCAGCACGCTGCACCAGCTCAGCCAGGAGCCTCTGCCAGCAGCACCTCGCGTAGCAGCACTCCAGGCTCTCAACAGTTCATTCCCAACACCCAGGAGCTCTCAGGAAAGGTGTTGCCCAGTATGACTATTTGCAACAGGTTGTTAACACCAATGGATTTTTATGGCTTGCTTTTTTTTTAATACTTGGCTATAAATACTCTAATGAATTTTTAATGCAAATGCAGAATTCTGATTTAAAGCAGCGGCAACTGGATTTCTCCTCAAAGTTTGGTGAATTCTCTGATGGGTTTCCTAGTGCATCCACTGCTAATGATTTTTTTAATTCTATTTTACAGCACTTGTGGTCTGTTTTTCTGGTTGGCAATGGGTATTGACTACTACTTTCACTTTTTTGTTTATTAGCTTCCAGACATGAAATTTGTACAGACAGTTGCTTACTGAGCAACCTTTGCAAGTGCATCCCAATAGTCTGCCCATTGTCCTAGAAAACCATCTCCTGTGAAGCTCTAAAGTTGTTATTTAAACTGAGCTTTTTATAGACTTGCGATGTAATCTGCATTTCCCAATACTGAATGCATTTAGAAAATGCTCTGTGCTGAGAGCAAATTGCCTTTGTGTTTGAAGCTCGGGGACCTGCTTTCTCACGCCTTGCAAATCCAAGCAAGTTGCTGTGGTCCCTATTCCCAGCAGAGCTCAGATCATGGGGCTCTTGCTTGGATTCCTGGTCATGAGCTGGCAGCAACCAGCTGGTGAGTCTGTTTTCAACTCTGAGTGTATTTCTCCCAGAAGCTTTAACACCTTCTATCCCCAATCGATCTTCACTAAAGGAACTGGCAAGTGGCTCCGGCAGCAGATGCCTGGGTGCTGCAATGCTCCAGCATGCAGGTGAGTCCCCAGCACACAGCTGGGGGGATGTGCAGCTGGCCAGATGTTCGCAGAGGGAGGAGATGTGTCACCAGCTGGTGTTGAAAACACACGCACAGGGTGAGCTTTACCAACAAGCTTGGTGCCAGAAACAACCTCCGCAGTGACTGGCTTACGAGCCTGTCTCCTGACTCATAAAACCAGTGAGCACCTTGTTCAAGGAACCCAGAACTCTGGCATTTAGAATTTTTTTCCTTAAAAGGTTGTTTGAGGTTTTGTTTTTAAAGGCTAAAACTGAAGTTTATGGAGTTGTGTTTGACAGTTTTGAAAAAAAACCCCAACCATGTACTTTTATAGTCTAAGTGTTCTTACTGAAATCTAAAATTTGTTATAAAAGAGGGGGAAAAACAGTGGAATTGAGCAAAGCAGCTTGATTATTGATATTCTGAGATATGCCAGTTTAAAGCCTCTTCTCACTGATTTTCTTGGTAATTCTCCAAGCACAGTCATACCAGTGTTTCTTAAATGTCCAAAAATATAAAGCAGGGGCACAAAGTGCAGCATAAACCTATGGGAGGTTTTAACCTCTCAGTTCCCTTCTTTTAAGACACATGGGAAACGCAAACAAAAGTGTTTAGAGCAATATTGGCAAAGTATTAATAATCACAAGGCACATGGAGATCCAAAAGAAATAATTTGCATGATTTGCTGTCAAGTTTTGAAGGTTATTGTGACAAATTGGATGAGTTCTTTGGACACTTGCATTGATTGCTATGAGATTTTTGTACTGTAATGCAGATGGCACTATGAATATACGATGTTTTTTCATACTGCTGCTCTGACAGCTCGAGTAAAATGGTGAAGTCAGGAAAAAACAACCCCGTGATGAATACTTTCAGGGCCAAATCTCCACTTAGTTGAGTTTGGATCATTGCTTCGATGGTTTCATTAGCCCATGGCCTGGGCGAGTGGTTCATTGTTTCTCTGCCTTTCCACCAATCATTAAACAATTAAGAGATGAAAATAACATTCAGTGTTAAATGATGGTAAACTGGGGGTGCCAGTGAAGGAAAATCGCTGGGTTTTGGGTATGGATTGTCGATAGCACATTTGTTGGGTGGTGTCTTTACAGACTTTGATATCTCTCTCCAAGATAGACACAAGAACCAGAGTGCCCCATATGTGAGTACCCTGTATGTGAGTACATGGTTAGCGGCAAATGTGCCCCCTGCCCATGCACCTCCTGTTTTTAGAACAAGAAACTTCTACTGTTTAGTCTGCTGATGATTTCTGAACTGAAATTGTTCTCTTCCCCCCGCTGTGCCTCCTGTAACCCCTCAGCAGAAGTGCCTTTTGTTTTTCCATAAAGCTCTTCCTGAGTCTTCCCTAAAAGAGATGCACCAGTGTCCTCTGCCCACGGTGAAGATGTTCTGCTGGAGGCATATTACAGACCTTCTGAGCAGAGCTTTCTCCTGTCACTGCTTACAAAGCTTTGCTCTGAATTAGTGAAACCTCTGAGTCAGAGGGATAACGAGCGGTTCTCAATAGCATTAAGAGTCACCCAGGGTGGCTCGCTTAGAACAACAGCTTTCCGCTAAAGCTCTGGATTGTCTTTCCTAAGATGGTCCCTCACTGTTGTCTTCAATATGGAAAGGATTTTGCTCCCAAGTGCTTGCACCTCATCAGTCTGTAATTGCCTCCCGTTAAGCGGTGCTTCAGCGCTCCGACTTTCAGCCCAGCCGCTTTTCACATGTGGTTGTCTTGAAACTGCAGCAGAGCTCCAGCTCTTTGACTCCTCCTGACTTGCAGCCCTCCCCTCATCATCTCAGGGGACACCAGCAGAGATCATTGTGTTCACTCTCTCTCGCTGATGCTGGGCGCATTTCAAAACCCCTCTGTGATACTTTATAGCTCGTAGGCAAGAGGCAGTGCTTGCTGGAATAGTGACATCTCCTTATTTGCTATTAGAAAGAGGTCAAGTGAGTAATTTGCACAAAATCCCCCAAACAACGGTGTGGGTATTTATGATGCTCTTCATCAACTGCAAACTAAGGAGGGTTTAACTTTTATCTTTAATATATAATGAGGTATTGATCTAGTGGCAGGAGCTGTTCCCTGGGTGCTGTCCCCCAAACTTTTTATATATAATTTTGTACCCAATTGTTATCTAAAAATTTCACACACAATAAAATCACAAAATTGGAAGGTAACAGGCTTCTCTCTCCCTTCAGATCAGGGACATAGGGATTGAACAAAAACAGCGCAGTAGAATTGACTTGGACTTTTTAATGTGGTTTTTGGAAAAGGTCACACAGATTGTATTTAAATGATCTTAAAAATAGGATTATTCATATTAGAAAAAGGCAGAAAAAAAATTAGCTGCCTTCCCTCTGAAGGCTCTGTTGGTCTAGATCCCTAAAGCTGTGCTAGTCAATGATTTCTGAAGGCTTACAGTTAACTTCAGCTACTTAAATACTTGAGAAACTATATCCAGATCCTTTCGGAATAAGCCCTGAACTTCAGGATTGGGATATTTTGCTGAAGGTTTTCCTCTGAAGTGTGCAAAGCCCATTGCAGCAGCTCTCCTTAGGGCAGGATGAGCTGGAAGGTGGGTGTGGAGGAGGTCCCACCACATCCCTGCTCTCTTCTGCCTCTGCAAAGGGAGCTGACAAGACGCTGGAGCTGGCTGTGCTCCACTGAAATAGCACAGTAGCTCCAGAAGCTATTTGAGCTTCTCTGAGCCTGAATTTCAGATTTCCCTTGAACGCAGCGTGTGCCCATGTTGTCCCCAGCCACAGGCTGTGTCGTGATAATCCTGAAAAATTTGGAAAGATGCGAGTGGTTCTTTATTTCTTTGCTTTTAATATAAAGTCTGCGGCGCCGCTCGGGAAGGTCAAGTCTGTTTGACATTGCCAGGATGCTGGTATTCTTGGAACAGCCATCTGTTCAGAGCACAGCGGAAAATCGGTTTGTGACTGCCCAAAGTCATGAATAAAATTATATAAACAAACAGAAAAACCCCCACAAACCACAAAAAAAATCCCCCAAACCCAAACAACAAAACACCACACCAGGATTTTACTGTTTACAGCAAAGGAATTACTATTTGGGACAATCAGTGTTTCTATCTGCGACTTGATGAGTGATGGTTCGTTAGCCATCTGATTTAAGTATTACTGGCCCAAAGGAGGATGTGGAAGCAGAGCCCCTCCCTGGGAGCATCTCTGGGTGACCTGAAAGATCTCTGTCCCAGGGTCAGCAGGGATGAGTGGCACGAGGCGCAGGGGAGGACGGTTGGGCCTTGCTGCCGCGAGCCACACGGCCTGGCAGGCCTTCAAATCCAGGAATAAATAACCCGTGCTCTCTGCTCCTGTCAGAGGCAGAAACCTGTTTAGAGATGGTTTCCCTTTTCCCTTTGCTACATTAATATGAAACTGAAAACTGAGAGAGGCTTTTTTCTCCACTTCTTTGTTCCTTCCTTTTTTTTCCCCAGCAGTTGGTATTTTCTCTCTCTCCTCTCCACTTTTCCATCTGATTCTGCTTTATGGTTTTCCATGTCCTTACCAGCTGCTGCATTTTCACCTCTGTTTCTTCTCTTCTCCCCTGAAGGCACGACCTAAAAATACAATCCAGTGGATTCTGCAGATTTTATATTTTGCTGGTTGGCCCCAAATGTGCCATGTTTTGATCATTTTTACAAGCCAAATACTCACAGATAGGCTTCTCCTCTTTGCTAACTTGAGACTGTAATCCTGCTTAAATTAGTGAAAGTACTTTTGGATGCAATTAGTGTTTACTAACCTACCTATTTTCCAGGTACACTGTGGCTTATGTGGTACTGCAGCGCCCATCCTTGAGGTGCTCATCACTGCTCTTTGGGACTGTACTTCATGACATGGTGAGTAGGAAAATCTCAGATAAAAACTTAGGCCTTTTTATAACCATGTGGCCCAGAAGGGACCTGCTGCTGTGTATAGAGTGGCCGTGCTGGACACAGGTGACACAAGCAGCGCTTGGTGCCTCGGCAGCCTCCTGCCTGCCATGCCCATGGGGTGTCCATAGAGAGGGCTGGGCTGCGGCTGAGCGAAGAGCTTGTGGACTGGGAAGTTCTTACTGGCTCACATGAAATGGGAGTGAAAATAAGAAACTTTGGGAAGATGCTGCATGTGGCAGGCTGCTGAGAATGATTAAAATTACTAAAAAAGCTTTCTGGCATGGAAGGTTTCATTAAAAGTTACATCTCTGAGTTCAGTCTCAATTCAATAAGAGATAGCGTCTCCAGCTTCTTAAAATTTAATTTGGTAGTTTATGAAGAAAATAATTAAAACATATTGTGGCATCAGTCACTTTTTATTTCATAGAAAGCCTGTGTAGAGAGGTCCCATTCCCGCTGCAGCAAGAGCTGGTATTGGCCTGTGAATCTCATGTGTCCTTATTGACACAACATCCACTAATCCAAAGCAAATGGGAAGGAAATGATTGATTTTTTTTTTTTTTTTTAATTTTTGCAATAAAGGGTAATCTCAACCTTGAGGCTATGTAAAGTGAAAGTTGCTGGAAAGTTTGGAAAAGCTTTTGTGGGGAAAGAAAGTGTTTCTAGTACCTAATAGCAGAGTGGTGCTACTGATCTCTGGGAGATAGAGGCAAACCAAGAGTTCCTGGGTCCTTTACTCACCCCAGACAGTATAGTAGTGCCCTGATGGTTTTGCCATGTTGTGTGGAGAATACTAATACCACTAAACAATGCCACCCTGGCCATGGTTCCCACACTAGTCAAGAATTAACATCTCTTAGTCACAAATTATAACCCACTAGCTGTTACTCAGTGGTGTCAGCCCTCAGCCTCGCATGATGAAAGGCTTAACACAGGGCACCTTACCCAGTGACGGACTCCCACTCCCTCTGTTCATGAACTTCCCATGCACAGTTTTGCTTTGGGGAGAAGCAGGAAAGGAAATACATCCTCCTTCCTGGGAATTCAAAGCTGGACCATCTTTTAGTTGACATAAAACTTACTGTGGCTCTTCCCTGGCCTCTGTCTCGTGCTGTGACCAGAGAATGTTTAAGAGCACTTCATCTGCAGGCTGTAACAGTAGGTTTCAGAGGGTGGATTTGCCTCTGGAATGGTTTTAATCACACTATTTTATTTTTTTTTTGGACACTTAGCGGTTTTCAGGAACTGCCTTGAATCAAGTCCATCAGTAGTACGTCCAACATGCCAAAAATAGATTAGTCTCAAGCTGCTCTTACAATTACCACTCTGGATTTCTGTATCTCTTACCACTTCAGTGGTTTACAAGCAATTACAGGCTAAGTCTTCCAGAGCCTCTTGGAAGGATCATTTTCTACCCTGCTCTACAGAGAGAAACTGGAGAACACCATACCCTGGTCCGCATTGTCCCAAACTCCAGCACCCACCTCCGTGATGTGCAGAAGAGAGGTTCCTCAGCAGATAATCTGTATCCAGCAGACTTGCTCAAGGTAAGGTAGCAGCAGAGGCATGAAAGGAGAATCCAGATCTCCTGCGAGGTCCTGTCCTCGAGACAAGTCAGATGTAGTCAGGTGAATGCACTGCTGCTGACAATCTTGCTTCTGTTCTTGAATGGTGCTGGTAAGGGTTGGAACCCCTGATGCTGGGTAGATGGAAAGGCTGATAGAAGCTCAAGTCATTGCCTGTGTGAAAAGAGCACCTGGTGAGCAAGATTAGCTACATGTTTGGGAAGCTCCTTGCATAAATCACAGCTAATCCCTTCCTTATGGCTTAGTACTGAGCAGATTCATTGTGAATATCAGAGCCTGGTGCCATTTTATCCGTGGTCTTTCCTTTGATATTACCTGGAGGAACTGATAATATGAACATGAAATCAAGAATTACCTAAGGATTGTGTTCAATAAAGTAGCTGGAGTCTCCCAGCCATCAGAAATAAATGTGAGGGTCTTTACATTTGTGTTTCCATAACTATTTTTGGACTTAATTAGTTAATTGGTTAAGATACATGGATGTGGCTGTCATACAGACATTGGACAGTAATTTAAGCGCTGTTGAACAGCCCTGACTTTTAATAAATAGGGTTTATTAAAAGATTTGCTGTCTCTGCTCTCAACTCTTGATGTCAGACAGGAGGAAGAGTGTGAGGAGGACCCAAAAACCTCGGTACTGCCCATCAGAGAGCTGCTGCAGTGGAGGGATTTTAGTGGATGCTTGCTGGTCCATGCCAAGCCATGCTGGCTGCACAGGGTCCTGCTGCAAGGACCAAGGACAAGAACTTATTTTACCAACAGTGAGTTTTAAAATGTAATGTTTCATAGCCGTGTGAAGGTACAGCAATGTTCTGCCTTTTCTGCTCCAGAATTACAATGTGCAGCACTGTAAAACTGAATAATCCCAGTACTCATGAAAAGACATCTTATTTTTCCTCCTAGGTTGCTTAATTAATTTCTTTCGACTTTTTTTGTGCTGTTTGATGAATGTTATTTCAAACTACTGTCAAAGGGAATGTGAGGAAGGAAAAATGAGCCACCTACATACTGCTTCTAATACAATTGTATCTCCCTAGAAAAACAGAGAATTAATAAAACTAGGTGTTAGCCTGTATGCTTGACAAGAGAGCCTTTGGTGTAGTCAGGCATGTTTCTAGTCTAATTATCCTTGTTAGGCCCTTTTGTAAACCAAAAAATTCTGTAAGTTAAATAAAATTCAGAGGCCTGAATGTGTAAAGCCCCATTTTCAAGCCAGCAGACCCATCCTGTCCCTGTTTGTGGTGTTTCCTCCTCTCCACAGGCCGCACGTTGCATATTCCCATGAGAAGAAAAATGAGTGTATCTGGCCCTGTTACGAATTTGGTTTCTTTGAAGGTTAGTAGACATCTCCACAAGGAAATCTAACCGAAGTGGGGAACTGGACAATGTTTTGTATGTAGGAGAAAGTCTCTGGTTGGAATTACACGCACAGGTTTTCATTCTCCCTTTATTATCATGAAGGTTAAATATTTGCTGCCGCTAATGCTTTCGATAGTGCTAGGGCTTGGAGACGCCTTATCATAGACACTAGGCTGACAGAAAAACAATATTCTCCGATGTGATGATGGTGTGAGCAGTTATGAAAGGAGCAGACATTGTTCTGCCTGCTCTAAGGATGAGAACTCCAGCTGCCTTAGTCGAAGGTGGGGGATGGAGGTGGCTGGACATGGTAGACAGGGCGGGCTGAGGACAGAAACCCACTGCCCTGGCATGCTGCTCTGCATCAAGGTGCAAGATTAGGCTGTTAGAAATTACTGTAATTAGGAAGATTCTTGGGGTGGGGGTCCCAGTTTGGAGGTTTCAGGGAGGTCCATATACACAAGTTACTCAGCTGCTGATTGCCTGTGGTTATAGTATTTAATTTAGGTGCCTCCAGCATGGCATTTCCTCCCCTCACAATGCCGAGTGAATAATTTATGGATGAAGTTTGTCTTTTCCTCACGTTTATGTTTGCTGTTTCAAAAATCTTTGCTGAATAATTTATCAAAATAAGCCTGTTTCTGGAGTTCTTTCTGAGGAGGCCGTTTGAAAAGTTCCTGCTGCCTAATTGGAGGCTCCCAGAATCAGCTTTCTCCTGTGAATACACACCAATTTAAGGTATCTCTTTTGTGAATGTTTGCTGTAACTCGAGTGAGTTGCTGCCTAAAAGCATCCTGTCCTGATGGATGCTTCTTCCAGGAAAGTTCTCTTTTCAATATTTGTGGAAAAATCTCTCAAAGGACAAGGACATGGCTGAAGTCTCTTAATTTGCAAATGTATTTGAATATTCACGATGCCTGCTTTAATACTCACCCATTTTCTATCCAGTGGGTCTGTTTTAAGGCAGGATGCATCTATGGCGATTTGTTTTGTCCTCAGAAACATTAATGTCAGGAAAAAAACCCTTGCAGGATTTAGCCAGCAGAACTGAGTCCCTAAACTCATAAATCATGGAGGTTTCTCCCTGACCCTGTGGCACAAATACTGACTGCTGCGGTCAGAGATCCAGCACGAGCTGGGCTGTGCGGGGTGTGTTTGGTGAGGGCCTGCCTTCCCTGAATCGCTTCTCATCACACGCTGCTCTCAGCAGACTCCTCTCTGAGGTGTTTAAAGGATGGTGAGGATAAAGCGTTTAATGAAGGTGAGGATGACAACACATAGGACCCAGCCTGAAATAAATTAATTTCCAGTTTGAAAACAGTGCTGCTGAGCATCATTCCCCCTCTCCTCTGCCCAACAGGTGACATCCAGCTCTCCTGTCCATTTGCCTGCTGCCCATCAACAACTCTTCACGTTATCTTGTGTGGAAACTTCCTCCTACATGTTTGAACGTTTTATTTCCCTACCCCAATAAATGATGTTGCAGGAAAAGATTAGTTCTTTTCAGGGCTGGCAAACACTATTTCTTACCTGACAGCTTTACCAGGAGCACAATTGGAACAAACATGGTAACATTTTTTAAAAAGCATGATGGAGTAAAGGGAGGAGGGAGATTTGTGTCTCCCACCTACTAGTTGCTCTGGTTACCTCCAGAGAGTGTAATTTCTCTTAGTGGACCCGGTGAGTAAGTACTCAACTGAAACACCTGTGTGTTACGGGCCACTGGCTTCCCAAAGTTGCTGTTGCAGGACAATACCTGTGTATTGAGGGAGGGAAAAGTTATCACTTTTATTGAAAGTCATTGGGAAGTCAGCATAAAACACCCTGAGAGATTTGATTCCAAACAGTAGCCGAGTGCCGGAGTCTCCCCCAGGGTCTGCCCCTGCCCAGCTGAAGAAGTAACCAGCCACGTGATGCCTGAAAATCCTGGCCAGAGGGTCATGATGTGGTGATGGGATATTCTGGCTGTAAGCACAGACTGGGGAATATACTTCTCACTGTGTCAACACTATGGGAGTGGAGATGCCCAGTGCTGTAGCTCTTAGCATAGTCCTGTGTGCATAGTATAAATAAATGCATGTTTTCTGGTTCTCTGGTTGGATCCTTAGCGAGAGCAGGAGGAGAACATCTGTGCATCTGAACCAACTTCAGTAATGTCAGCACATTACCTTGGGCACCGTCCTGACCTTCAGAATTCAGGGGAGAGCAATCAGTCCTGACAAGAGATGTCTTTAGGATTTTCAGGTTGTGTCTATTCTCCCCCTCTCTTATTTCAGTTACCTAAATGTTTAGATAATTAAAAAATTGATTTTGGTGCAGCAGAGAAAGTGACAGACCAGATACTATATTTCTTTGTTTTGCTGTGTAGCCCGTAACTAACAAAGCAACAACCTCTTTATTACAGGATGAAAGCGTATCTAAGGCATCTGCTGTCAGTGGTGTCAAGAGGAATGTGGCACGCTGCACCATTTCTGAGCATTAACACTTTAATTTATTTTCCAGGAGTTTGTGGAGCAGCCGACACCTGGCGTATAGACTGGGTGCCATTAAATCAAGTTGAATGCATGTCTGGAAGAGCGTTTGGAATTACTGTACCTTTCAAAGCCTGTGCTGTCGCTGTATGGCTAAAGAAGAAACACATGCTGTTAGATTTTCTCTTACAAGAGGCGGTTCACTCGCCCGTGCACTGTTTGTGTGGAACTTGGGCTGGTAAATTCAAGGTACGTGCTGTTCTGCATAGCAGTGAGGCGCATCTCTGAGTCTCCCTGAAATATAGAGGAAGACAGGGATTACAAGTCCTTCCTGGGAGCCGGAACAGAACCCATTAAGGTATTGCAAGCCATGCAATTCAATGGCCCTCAAAGTATAATTTGATTGTAATTCAGGAGGCTACTAAAAGGAAATCCATACTAGGCTGTAAGATAAGCAAAAGTGAGAAGTGTATTTCCTATGAGTGGTTAAATGTGTGGTGAGTGAGTCCCTTATCTCCTTTGTCTGCAGTTTATCACCACCAAAGGCAAGTCAAAGAGGAATAATATCTACTTCACAAGAGGAGATTGGATTAAATTTTCCCAAAGGTCTTACAGGAGGTGTTTCTGTTTCGCTCTCCTCTGGATTAGCCTAACTCCTTCAGGCTCTTTCCAGATCCCTAAAGGAGGAGGTCTTGGCGCGTTGGTGGGAGGCCAACACGCTGTTTCTTTGTGGAGGAATTTGTCTTTGACTCCCCTAAAGGAATTAGGACACACATGCAGTCCTACCTGAGTCAGGACTTTTACTCTGCAGCTTTCTGTTTCAGACTCCTGTTTGCGATGAAGCTCATTGCAGAGTGTCTCTGACAGGGGTTTATGACAATCATTATTTATTAGAAGAAGAGCCTCGGTGCTCTCATATCTCACTGAGGTTATCCTCACTGCCCTCTGCAGCTCTAGTTTCTGGAGCTCAGTTTGTGCATGTGAAGAAGCAAATGAAATACTGGGGTGGACTTGAGGTGGTTGGCTTTATGCACTATGATACTGAGGGTTTAATGTTATCTCTCTGTCACTGCTCAGCCTTGGAATAAGCCCTTTCTAAAATACCTCTCAAGGAAAGGTAGGTGCAGGAGGGGTACCGCTGAGCAATGTTCCCTCACTGCAGAGAAGCGTGAGGGGTGCTGGAAGCGCAGACTGTGCAACCTGACAGTACAGGCAGTGACACTGTGGGAGGCAGGGCAGACAGATACCTGCTGTGTGTGTGCAGGTGACCGACTCAGCTAAATAAAAATTACTCAGTGATGATAGAGAGCTCCACACGTTGATGTTTCCAACTGACTTCACTTCTGGTTTATGAATCCTTAACTTTCCCTGTAGGAATCAGGAGGGAAAAGGCAGCCTGTGTCCCTGTGCAGAAGCCTGCCTGGCTCGCCGTGTCACTTGGAAACAGCCCCAGTTGTTTGGTCTGTATTTTATTCCCATGTGAGGAGGAATTCTGCAGCAGCAGAGCACGGGGTGCACTTTGTCCTGCTCTGGCTGCCTCTGATACGGTGAAATCCAGGCTGGTGGTGCTGCTGTTCCACCTGCAGTGTGTTAGTTTCAGTGGAAGTGATGCAGTCTGGCTGCAAGGTGGTTCTCAATCACAGGTATTAGTTTGGGCAGGGTGGCTTGTCCAAGTGAAGGCTGATTATGCAGAGGAGGTGATTTTGTGCTTTGTAAGTATTTACTGTCCAGAGATTCCAATTTTTTCTTAGCACCTTTCAAATCCATCATCATTTGCTTTGTGTGCATGTGAGTGAAAAGAACACACTTTACAGAGCATTGTATTTTATTATTCTGGGGGTCACTTAACTCAGAAGCGATCACAAATAGACACTCATCACGTTCCAGCTAATAGTGTGCTGCTTGCAGGTGGAGCAGGAGGAACCCTGTGCATCTCAGGGGCTGTGACAGGTGACTGTGAGGAAGTTTATAACAGCCCAGGGCAGCTTTCCCTGCCTTTTCATTTTTTGAGGTGAGCAGTGACTCTTTCTTGCCCACTAACGGACATCACCGTCAAGCTCAGCATCTTCCCCTTCACATTGGACCTTTGATTCCCAAGGAGCAGGCAGTTCTTTGTCTAACACTTCCCTTATTTCCTTCTGGCTACTGTTGTAACTGCTGCATCCTCCCTGTGCTCCTGGGCACTATGAGACATCTCCTAGATGTTGAATCTTGTCATTTTTGATAAATCTCTGTGAACCACGGAGCTCAGCTGAAACTGCAGATCAGCATCCTGAAGTGCCAGTGTAATCTATTTCTAGCACTGAAGGAGGAAAAAAAAAAAGGTGGGCAAAGCAGCAAACCTCATAGCTTTCTACCAGTAATAACCATGGGAATGAATTGGCTTTCAGAAAAATAATTTAATCCCTGGAGTATTGCAGATGGCTTTTGATTGTCACGTTTAAGAGTCTAAGGTGTAGGAGAAGCGTCCTGTTGTTGTGACTGGTATTAAAAGAAACAGCTAAACCTTTCCCCCTAAAAAGTTTGTTGAAGTGTGGTTTTATTTCACTGTTTTCCAGACTGAAACTGCAGGTGGAACAGCCTCCTCCTGGAAATCCTGGGGGTTGGTTTTGCCTTGGCAGCATTAGATCCCTTTGTATTGTTTTTCCTGAGCTTGTGATCTGAAGGGATTTCAGGATTAATCATGATGGTGGAGAGGCCGATGGCAGTTCTTTTAAAAAGATGATTGATTACTCACCAGGAGAGCAAGATGAGGCTTTTAAAGACACAAAAAATGGGTGCTGGCTACCTATTTGTCATAGGAAAGCCAAGAAAATTAGCTCTCAGTTTCTTTGTCTTGGAAATTTCCCTCTGGATTCACCAGGGTAAGAGGATGAATTTCACTACTGTTTTCATAATTCCATCTGTGCTAAGACAGTCCTTCATGCAGCAGTTGCCATCAAATTAAATGTCAGGCGAATGCCACAGAAGATGAGAATTAAAATTTGGATGCTACTTCTACACGGTTCTTGGGATCAGACAGAGTTTATTTCCTCACAGACGCTAATCAGCAGCTCCACTGGCTCTGGATGGGCTCCAGATCTCCAAGAGGCTGAGGATGGAGCCTTCTGGATGTCACCACAGGCTGAGGGTACACAGGTCTGTGGTTGTGTGTCTGCAGTAAGATGGTAAAACCCATCCTCCTGTTGCAGCCCACTGTCTTTCTCAGACCAGGAAATGTCATACTGATGGGATAGATGTACTTATTAAGGCAAGCCCCTTTTTCCACATATTTTTACTTGTGGATTTCTTCTGTGCTTGGACATCTGGGGTTTTGTTTGTTGGGAATTGTTGGTTCAAAGGAAGATGATTCGATATGGTGTCTTTTTGAGATTCACAGCCTTTGGAACAGCAGCTCTGGTTTAATGTTTAGGCTGCTTTAGGTTCCTCTGTAAAACCCACTAATTACGTAGGAAATCTGCAAGCCTGTTGGTAAGTATATAGAGTGTACAGCAGTATGTGTAAGGGTAGCAGTAAGTGCATTTAGGCCAGGTGTTAGGAGTAAAGAGGACCACCACCTGTTCAGCATTCAAGTTCATCTGTCTGAACTACCATTTTCATTTGTACTGTGGTTGTGACATGTAAATCAATGCCCACAGAATAAAACTGCTTTGTCTAATAATCCTTTGTGCCAGGGTCATCAATAGTTCATTAGTCTTGCTTTGCATCTGTCAATAAGAGGTGCAATTGAGAAAGAGAGAGCTCAAGGAAAGAAGTGAGTCTATTCCGTATGGGAAGGAGGTGCCTTCTGCTGTGGCCACCCTTTCCCTCCTTCCGATGGCAGGCTGCATGGCGTGGTTGCAACGTGCACACAGCTCTTTTTATCTCCTGAAATCACTTGGAGGATGGGCAAATCATATGAGGAACAGCTGAGGGAGCTGGGGATGTTCAGCCTGGAGAAGAGGAGGCTGAGGGGAAACCTTCTCCCCACCTCCACTGCCCTGCCAGGAGAGGTGGGCGCTGGTCTCTTCAGCCAGGGGACAGGAGATGGGACAAGGGGCAATGGCCTCAAGCTGTGCCAGGGCAGGGTCAGAGCAGATGTGAGGGAAGGGTTGTAGGGCTGTGGCACAGGCTGCCCAGGGAGCAGACTGAGTCTCCAGCCCTGGGTGTGTTTAACAGCTGGGGAGATGAGATGCTCAGGGATCTGGTTTAGCACAGGACAGGAACGGTTGGACTCGATGAGCTTAAAGGTCTTTTCCAACCATGTGATTCTGTGGTGTATGGGTTGGTTTTATTCCTGGAGTCTCTGGTGAGTTCACACCATGAAATCACGTGTGAGAAACTTCTGCAACATGACCAGGAGTTATTTTAGTTGTCCTTTGGGTTTTGCCACATGTCCAAAAGGCACTCGTGCAAGGGAAAAGTTGTCCCTTCCTGGCTAGAAATCAATATGGCTCTGCCCAAGATGACAGCATGCTACAGGCTGACTAACGAGTGCCTTTTCCTGGGCCATCTAGGTGCTCCTCACTCATTACCCTGGTTTATATAGCTTGACATGAGAGATTGGATGTTAGCCCAGCAAGGTGCCATGGCTTCAGGTGAGGATATTTTACTCACATCATCATGCCAGGTTCATCTTAGCAGCATTTTGTGGTCTGGTTCCTCCCGATCAGCGTCACTAAGGGCTACACAACGTGCCACAGACACTGTGTGTAGCACTGCTCTGTCAAAGCTGACCTAACAAAACTTCAGCACACCCTTGGGAGTTTCAGCTTTTTATCAATTCATTAGGACTGTGCATCATTTGACTAGGAGGTGAGGAAATAAACTATGTCATCCACTCGATGCCAAATAATTAGCTGATGGCTCCTGGGATGCCACTTGGTTGGTTTCACCACAATCATTGTATAGTTACAACAAGTTTTATTAACAATCACCATGCAATAGTTCAGAAAGCCCATCAAACCAGTAGATGATGGGTGGTGTAGCAGCACATCAGTATCACCAAGGTGTTTGGAAGTCCTGGTCATTGCAGCAGTGGTGCACAGGATGGGACCTTGGCTGGGGGTATTTGGATTGGGTACAGAATGGGATTTCTGGCCAAGGAGGGACTTCTTGTAGTCACTTGGAGGCTGAGCTGGAGGTGTTGTAGCACAGCTGTGCCCATCACATTGCAGCTGAGGAGCTGCTGTAGGCTGGGTGGGTGGGTGCAGGGTGGAGCTCCACCATGGTCCTGTGGTCAGGGTACAGGAGTTAATTCAGCTCATCTAAGAGAAGCAGAGAGTTTATGTAGCCCTGTGAAATGATCACAGAGACCTCAAGGGACATGCAGGCTTTATTCTGAAAAAACAGCAGCTGAGGCAAAACCCTCTGGCCTTCTGGTACTCCAGGAACAAGGTTTTGGACCTGTATGTCCCATGTTTAGTAGACCCAGGGAAAAGTTCTGGCTGAAAAAAGGTATTTTGTCAGCATATTGCTTCAAGTGAATGTTTCATGAAAGCCTTTTGTGTTCATCTTTTCCTTTTAGAAGATCATCATGATTTTGGGTAATTCTGATGCAAGAAAATTCTTCTTCCAATTTATTTTATTTCCTTTTTGCCCCTGGGAAAAAGAACAGAAAGTTTCTAATGCCTTCAGAATAAAAAAAAGTGTTTTCACATACCCTTTGCTTCAGTGGCTACTGCTGAAAATGGCAAATGGGGGGAAAAAGCACAAACTGGGGAATAAAAAGTGTTTTGAAATGTCTCCCAAGATGAGTTTGGCTGCTTTGAAAAGTCGGGTTTATTCATAGGCAAGTTAGAGAAGTGATCTGGTTCCGCCAGGCTACAGGTGAACAAAGAAAGAGTCATATCTAAAGAACTGAGTGATTTTAAACTTCTTCTTGTGCTGCAGAATCTTCTATCAATATTTCATCAGAAGGAGTCGGTGCAGAGACTGAGAGTCTCGCTTTGCTGCCGTGGGTAAGCTGTCTGTCTGTTCCAGTGTTGTTGTTCCATGCTTTTCTCTGCTGATGAAAGTTAGCAAGGGGAGTGAAGAGGGGTGGGGGCTCACAGGGACCTGGGAAAACAAGGAGAGAATGAAAGAGCTTTAGTTGCTTTTGAAATGACATCTCTCCCCTTTGGCTGTGGGAGCCCTACGTGTGCGCCCCACGATTTGTGCTCCTTCTGCCTCTGTGGTGCTGAGATGTGCTGCCCTCCTCCTGAGACTGGCTCCTTTGCATGTGGCAGAGGATGCTTTGGGCTTGGGAGGAGTGCTTGAAAACCTGTATTCATGAGAATTAATATGGGAGAGTTCTAATCTTCCCTCTGCTGCAGGCCAGGTGGAGATGTTATTCAGAAGGAGTCTCCAGGAGAGTCAGCTTAAACTGAGCTTTCCTTCAGCTATCCTGGGTCTCCTTGAATAATCGCTCTCCAGTGCCCTCACCCCACCGAAATAACCACTGTTGTTGTCTCCAGAGCTGCCATGTAACCATGTGGTTGGCTGACAGCTGCCACAGTGACAGGCAAGGCGAAGTGGTGGGAACAGAGGACAGTCAGAAGGCAAGAGATTTGGCTCCTTGCAAAGCTCTTCCAAAGCCTAGCTGTAACCCAACTTTCACCCTGTGTTTGAAGATCAGCTCTGAGCAATGACTTGGGGCCCGAGTTGCCACATAACTTCACTGTCTCCTGGTGGTGCTCACCACTCAACTGGCCATGTAGATGCTGGCTTGAAGCAAGCCAGCTCCTTCCCTCCAAAAGGAGGCTCCAGGGCTGCTGTCACAGATGTAACCTGACTTATCATCATCACGCTGTGAAACATCCCTGCTGTCATCTCCACTGCCTTGGCCAAAGCAGAAAGGAATTCTTCAGAGTTGGACTGATGGTCAGGAGTAGTTTGCTCTGACCATGCACGCTGGCTGTGCCCATCACAGGGAGTTGCCTTACTTGTGAATAACACACAGTTTTATTAACAAGTTAAAATATACAGTATACTGTAAAGGTAACTTTGGGGGGGAAATCCACAGCTATATTCCTTTTTCCTAATTTTATCCACAAATATACTAGCCACAAATCCACCATACCCATACACTTTAACAGCCTTTCTACCCTTTGGCCTCACTCCTTATTTTTGAAGGTGTTACAAATAGCCAGTGCTCTAGAATGGGCCAGTTCCCTTGGGGAATAAGTGCACACCGCTTACAAATTAGAGGTTAAATACCTCTTTGCCCTGTACTCACCAAGTACAGCACTAGGGTAGGTGTAAGGCAGGGGAGGGCTTGATTCTGCATATGGGCAGTGATTTGAAGAATGACACCAATTGCGTTTTTAGAAACCTTATTATAAGGTCAATTTATTTTGTCAAGTGTCCAGTAATTAATTTTACAGATGATGTTAAAGGAAGTAAACTCTAAACTCTCTGCTCTAACTTGGATCTTGACATTAAAAGCACAAGACTTGAGCATACTGGGCTCTCAAAGGCATGCCCAGCCTTGGCTGAGCGATGTGTGGCACTGAGATGGATGGTGGGGCAGGGCAAGGACGTCTGAGCTGCTTTTAAACCAGCCGAGCTGCTGCGAGCTGATTCCCCATCAGAGGCTGGCCAGTGCCTTTCACCCGTGCCTCTACTTACCCAGAGGTCACGAAGGGGCATTCTCCATGGCAAAGGATGTGGGATACATGTAATTCTATGGCAGTTTGGGGTTTTTCCCAGAAACACTGACTGACAGCTAGTCATCCGGCACAAGCCACCACATGTTCCTTCATCTCTGCCATCTGCCACGCTTGCCCTCTTCCCTGCCTACTCCTGATAGAAGAATCACCTTTTTCTCTATCCTGCTAAGCTTCCCAGACCAGTATCCCCAGGTTGCTGAGAAGATGTGACCCTGCAGGGGTGGGTGTAAACGCTGACCTCCCTGTGCACACCCCACATCACCTGCTGATGTTCTGTGTAGCTCAGAAATCGCTCTTGAATCTAATAGAATGTCCTGGTTTCAGTCAGGATAGAGTTAACTTCATTTGTAGCAGCTGATGGGATGCTGTGTTTGGGAGTTACAATGAAAGCAGTGCTGAGAACACCCTGATGTTCTTAGCTGCAGTCAGACAGTCAAGGACTTTCTCAGCTTCTTCCTATTTCTCTCTTCAGGAGAAAGGAGGGGCGAAGCCAGGACAGGTGACCCAGATGGGCCAAGGAGTGTATTCCATGCCAATGACGTCCTGCCCAGGATAACGGGGGGCTGAGGGGAGGAAGAAGAGGGGCGGTGGCGGGACGCGTGCTGCTTGGGGGGACGGTCGGGTTCCGGGACAGCTCTGGGTGGTACCTGAGTTGTGTGGGTCGGGGAGAAACTGCATTGGGGATCAAGAGTTTCATCTTCTTTTGCTCTAAAGTCCTGTTAGCATTGGGATATTTGATCTTTCTGTTCTCTTAGTAAACTCTCCTTATCCCACCCCACGGGCCTCTTAGTTTCTTGGGTTTGGAGTTATTTCCCCTTCCTTTTCCCTTCCCTTGTTTCCCCCTTTTTCCCTCTTCCCCTGCTCTTTTACTTTAAGGAGCAGGCAGCTGCGTGGATCTCGGCCCACAGCCAGGGGGAAACCACGACATAGAAAAACCAAAACAAATTGTGGTTTGAAGAAATTGTCTCCGGTGCTGGAGAGACAAACACCTTTCTCCCTGGCTGTGGGACTGGTGCTCCAGAATTCACAGCAGGTGCCCTCTTTCATACTGCTGATCCATGTAACTCAGTTGACTCCTTTCCCGCAACAAAAAATGTTTAGATAAAAGTAACAAAAACCCTTCAACCTGCTTTGACTTTATAGAAGGTCATATGAAAAGCCTGATTTTACTCTGCTTGTTGGGTTGGGTTGTGGTGGTTTTTTTTGAGGGATGCTATTCATACTTTGGTTTAACAACCCTGCACGGAAGAAAAGCAGCACGACTCGAGCCAAGGAGAGTACAGAGAGTGAGTAACGGCAGCGCGGATCAGCAGTAGGGAAGCAGTCTGCTGCAGCACCTGTACACAGAGCCCGAGGCCAGCCAGGAAAGTGGCAGAAAGATTGCAGTGGGAAATGGCATGGGGAGCACCATATGCACCGAGCACCGAAAGGCTGAGAGCAGCATTTTACACTATCCTAAAGACAGGGGGGAAATGTCTCTGTCCTTGAGTAAGGGCAAAGGGAGAGAGGAGGTTTGGAAGATGGATGCTTTAGGACCATACTTTTCACATTAGGCAAATGCAGCTCTGCTTTTACTGTTTAAAACACAGCTAAGGAAGCTCTGTAGGTGCCCACGGGGCTGTGGTGGCCAGGCAGGACTCTGGCAGGGGGTATTTCTTTAGGTGAGAAACAGGTATTGATGTGGTTGCCTGAAGTTTGCAATAAAAAGCAACCCATTAGTCAACCCAGCAAATTAACCGCTTTGAATGCAAATTAGGGATAGCTTCTGGTTTGCTTTGTTTGCTGAGTTCTTCTTTTAGATAGGGTTTGATGCACAAATTGTATAAAGCAGGAATATAGTTGAATAAAATTCTCAAAGTAGCCTCTGCTACTACTATTAGGATGTTTAAGCTCTAGGTAATGCTAGATTCTTCTACTAAATGTATTTTCTTCCTGATTTTGACTTTCCCTAATCTACTGAGCCTGTTCTGCTGGCAATAAAATAGAAGAAAATCTATTCTGTGAAATCAAAACAGGTCGTTAAAGCTCTCCCACGGGATGCAGGGCTATGGTCCCTTCACCAAACCAGGCAGAGAACATGTTATTGTCTTTCTGAGGGGCATTTTTCCCTTATATTTTGGCTTAAATGAGTACTGCTGGAAGATGAAGGATGAGTGACTGACCTGATTTGCTTCGGTACCTAAGTCAGGGAGACAATTCATAGCAGAGTGTCCTGGAGATGTGGGACAGACAAGGCCCTGCTCAGAGATGGCAGCTTCCCAGGATTTTGGTCTGGGTGAACTTTCTTCTTCCTTTAGGTCTCTTCCTTTAATAGGAACACAGTGTGAGGCCTTTTGAATGACTGAAGGGGTTGGCTTCAGGTTTTGCTTGGTTGATGTCTTATGCTGTGAGTTTAGAGCTGAACATCAGCACGAGTTTGCTGTTGACACCCGTGGGTGTAGGAAGCAGCCAGGCACCCCTGACACTAGGGTTTCAGCCTCCCAGGGCCAGGCAGGACACGAGGGCTCAGTTGGAAGTCCAGCAAAGCCAGAATCCTTTGCAATCCATATACTGGTGGGAGCTGCAAGATGTTTTGCATACATCTCCTTTTTCTTCTTCCCTAAATGTGAGCACCTACAGATCAATCAACAGAGCCTGAAAACTTCCCTGCTTCTTTTATGAACGCTCTGCCTCGTTTCTCCTTTCATGTGTTCTGTGCAGAACAAGCCAAGGAAGGAACTTACTGCAGATGATCAGAAACCCCTTTTCTTCCCCCAAACACCTTAGTTTTTCAAAAGGCAGTACACATACACTGACTGTTGTCTGTACACAGAGCTGCCATTTTCCATATGTAACTGAGGTGCCGTGCAGCTCATTATTTCATCCCAGTTAAGAAGAAAACTCAACGTCAACAACCAAGGCTTCTGACTGGCGTTGCTTTTTTTAAAAGCACAAACGTTTGATCTTCTGAAGAATGAGGAAAATCAGCTCCTGTGGTTTATTTTTTTTTTCAAACACTCTGCACTTGATCTTATCTAAAAGCATCAAAAAGTGAAAAATCTGATGTGACATTATACATTCTAGTGGCCCCTAATAGCCAGTCGCTCCACCAATTTTTCTAAGCTTATCTTTAATCTACTACTCCCAAACTAATTAAGGACTCAATGCCTTTGGACTGATTTTCATTTTGTCTTGAGTTATTGTGACATCTTTACTACAAATTCTTTTTCAGTCTAATTAAATTCCTGCAGCATAAATGTCATTATTAATATCATCACCTTTGGTAGACTAACTTTGCCTTGGTCTCCTGATAGCTGTTCATTGTAGACTAACTCCCTTTCTTCCTGGGTAATATTTGAAAAGTTTGGCTCGAAGTAAGAACATCTTGAGGCTTAGCATAGGCACAGAATCCATTAATAGAAATATAGTGATTCAAATTGATAGGGTTTTATTAACAAAAAAAAATCCAATTGTTAGGCTGTTATATTAGTTTTCAGAAGAATATTTCAAAACTCATTTACAACTTCTCTTTTTTATCTTCAGAAATCATTCCTGGTCGCTAAGAATTCTAATAAATTGAAGGATTAGAAGTAATTCCCACTTACAGGGCAGAAGTTTCCAGTCATAGGAAGGGAAACTCACTAAAAGAATGTGTGTGGGACAGCAGAGGCCTGCCAAGAATGAGTATTCACCTCCTCATCCCAAGAGAAGCATTTCTATGGGCTTTCTGCAGAGGACAGGACACCATCCCAGGAGCTCAGCATTGGACCAATGACTCCTTTCTTCTTTGGCACGTAAACCTAAAAAAGCACTACCATGGCACAAGAGGATGGAGATGAAAATGTTGCTGTCTGGTCACTGGGTAACATGGTTGGTGGGGTTTAACCCAGCTGGCAGCTAAACCAGCCCTGCAGCCCTTTGCTCGCTACCCACCCCAGCAGAATGGGGAAAGAAAGGGGAAAAAGTGAGGAAGAGACTGTTTGGTGGGGCAGGAAAGGAAGGGGAACAAACACCTAACACAAATAATAGACAAGACAAGTGATGGTGCAGTTGCTCAGCACTGTTCCTGAGCAGTGGCTGCTGTCCTTCCCCAGCCAGCTTTCCCCAGGTATTTTGTCATTCAGCGTGATGCTGTATGGTACAGAATATCCCCTGGGCACTGGGGTCAGCTCTCCTGGCTGTGTCCCCCCTCACTAACTGAGCCTGCTTGCTGGTGGGGCATAGTGAGAAGCTGGAAAGTCCTTGACTTTGTGAGTACTGCTCAGCATCAGCTGAAACATCCATCTGTTATCAACTTTGTTCTCATCCTCAATCCAAACCACAGCACTGCACAGGCTGCAGGGAAGAAAATTAACTCTATCCCAGCCCAAACCATAACAATTATCCTGATAACTTCTTGTTCTTTTAATAAGGATCTTTTTAGCTCTATATCTATCAGTTGGTAACAGAGGTCTTCTGAAGGGCACAGGTAACAGTGAATTACCTTTTGTGGGGGGTGTCTTAGGAGTAACTCAACAAATTGATTCCTAGGCTAAAAACCTGATTAATTTATTATTATGAAGTTTTGATCTTTGATCTCTCAAAGTTTTGATGAGCATTATTCCTATTAGAATTTGAGGTCCAGACATCCAGAACAATCTATTAACTTAATAGGCAGTGAGAGTTTGAGATCGATTGCTGCAGTCACAGCGTGAAACTCGTTCTGTGGGTATAGATAACCAGGGCAGATTCCAGCATGGCCAGCGACGCGTGTGTCACTACAGAATTTGTCCACTTAAGTTTTGATGAACTAAAAAGGAGAATAAAATGCTATTCAAAGAGAGTGCCGCTCAATATTTGTCTCTAATAAAATACTCCAGAATTATTCTTCAGGAGCCCACGTGAGCTTAGGCACGCCTGAGTGAGGATGGGGATGCTGTTAACTTTGTGTTGGCTCCATAGCACAACCCACAGCAGCTCCTCGAGGAGCTGTGGTGCACAGGAGCATCATGGGCTGTATTGGGATCATAGAATTAACTGAGTGCCTGTCATCTTCAAATCTAAACGGGGAGAAGCAGAAAGCCTGCTACTGCTGTGAAATTCTCCTCTCCACTGCAGCGGGTCCCTGGGGTTTTTTTTGCTCTTTTGCTATGTTTTTGACTACCCCTGAAGAAGTCCATGCTCCCAGAGCTTCCTTGGAGCTCCTTGAATTTTACAGGTAAGCCTGGTCCTGAGCTGACAAGCACAGCAGACGGCCCCAACACACCCCCTCAGTCCAGAAATCCTCTGGTCTGGTCTTAAACACGGTGCAGTGGCTTATCTGCTAGATAAAAATCTAAATGAGAAATGTTGATACTTAATGAAATATAAGTTTGGGGATTTCACATAAGAAAGCTGCTGTCACCGTTCTAATTTATTAGGGGAGAGTTATGTGCAGATGGCATATACAGAGTTATTTCCTGACTGTACTCCAAAGTAAGTTGATTTGTGGTTTAATGACTTTTATCAAAATGAAATAAGCATTTGATCTTTGGATTTGATCTGGCTATATCTGCAGCTGCTGCACCACGACAGCAATTACTTCCAAACTGGGCTTTTTGCCCAGGCGAATGGAGTTCGTCCTTGTTTCATGTCTCATTGACTGTCCTGATAATACACACAGTGCTACTGTAGGGGTTTTTTTCTTCCTCTAAATTTGATAGGTGTGAAAGTAAGAGAGTAATTCCCTTTTTTTTTTTAGCATCAGTGTTGTTTTATTATAATACATTCACTCCCAGTGGTTAATTTTATCCTGAAGAGGCTCCTAACTAAAATACAGTACAAGAAAGTATAATTTTCTCTACGTAATCCCACTATGCCCTTTGATAGAGAAACAAGAAATTCATTTATGAAACTTAAATCTGGGAACACTCATGGTAATCTCCTCATCTGTCTGTGCAGTTTGGGGATGAGGATGTTGTGATACGTCGCACACCCACTCTGGACTAAATCCATTCCTGCTGTATTTCCATGGAAGGACATGGAGCTACACCAGGAATAAACATCCCTCCTTTTGTCCATTGCTGAAAAAGAGCTCTTTTTCACTGTTGGATAATTAATTACTTATATAATCATAGACTGGTCTGGGTTGGAAGGGACCCCAAGGGTCACAGAGCTCCAACCCCCTGCCACAGGCAGGGCCACCAACCTCCAGGCCTGGAGCTACACAAGGTTACCCAGGGCCCCAGCCAACCTGGCCTTGAACATCCCCAGGGATGGGGCACCCACCCCCTCTCTGGGCAGCCTGTTCCAGCCCCTCATCACTCTCTCTGTAAAAAAACTTTCCCTTAATACCTAATCTAATCCTATCCTCCTTCAGCTTCAATCAATTAGAACTAAGTTGCAGCACATTAAGATTAGTAGTTCTCTCTTTCCAGGACAATACTTCTTCCTTTATTTACTGTTCAGAACAAGATTTCCCAAAGTTCAGCCCAGAAAGCTCCTGGTGAGAGACTGTTGTTAAGATTAATGGTTCTCAGCGTTTGGTGCTGCCAGCTGGGACTTCCCCAAGCAGCCCCGGCTCACGCCTGCTGCGTTTCTGACCAGGCCGCAGGAGACAGCAGCTACTCAGATGGCTTGCAGCCAGCTCACCTGGGCGAGGACTAGCAGAAGGAAGCCGCTGGGTTGTGGCGATGACTGAGGTGATGCTGGGGCAGGATACTGCAGGCACAGCAGAGGTTTGCAGGGAGCAGATCTGAAGGCTGTGGATTTGCAAAGCCAATGAGATGCAGCCACAAAAATCTACAAACCAAGGATTTTTGTTCTCATGTTGCCCGTGGTCGCACCAGGAGAAGGCACGCTGCACTTCAGCTGGTTGGAAGCTGGATTTTAAATTGTCTTTTCTTTTTTGGGCACATTATCTCTTAGAGATAAGCATTAAAAATGGCAGTAACTGGAAAGCAACTGGTGAATGAGTTGCCTGTGGATTTGCAGTCCTACGAGAAGCTATGTGAGAACACAGTTTGTCCTGAGAGCTCTGGAAGGTTTTCCTGTGCCAGGGTGGCTGCTGTGCCTTCAGCAAATCGAGCCACTTGCATAGTACTTGCTTCTTAATCCAGGAAAATTAAACCCACCAGTGATAGCTGCATTGTCTAGCCATCTGCTCTCCCAGGTGCTCCCACGCCTGATCAGAGATGAAATGATGTGACCCAGAATCCTGCTGCATATCTGGGAGCATTCCCAGCACAGTCCCAAGCTTCAATCTTCTGCATGACATCAGATGAAGTAAATGTCAAGATTTGATGCGAGAGCATATGTCCATTGCATAATTAATCAGACCTCCTCCCTGGAACTATCTTTAGTCCTTTTTCAATCAGAATTAGAGGGTGAGGATTATTTGGGGGAGAAGAGGGTAAGAAAACTGAGGGGTTTTGGGAGCTCGCTTGGGTACTTCTGTGGGACTGAAGGCAAGTTTGGCCATTCAGCCACTTCATTTGCTTTTTAAATAGTTATTTCCATCTCGGACGGTTCTACAGCCCCTGGCAGCAGCTGGGCTGGGGGATGGTGTCAATCTGATAGCAGCACAGGAAACCTGCTCCTTTTTCGCTGACTGCTGCCACTGAAATCCCTGTCAGGTCAGACAAGGTCATTCTTCCCTCACACAGGTTTCAGAGCTGTGTCACTCCCATCACCTTGAGCGTGGCTGCTCCTGATTTCCACGCATAGGACACCTTGGAAACCATCTACCTTCTGTTTTGTGATGCTTCCTTGGATTGTCAGTATGATGTAGCAGGCGGAGTGGCTGCTTGGCCCTGCCCAGGCTTTGTGACTGCAAATCCTTGCAGTACTTATGGCTTCTTGTGGCAGCAGGAGGATATGAAATGTGTTCAGCATCTGTGGGACACCTGGGGTGTTCCTGTGTTCGCTGGTGACGACAGTGCATACACCCTTCTCCTTTTCTCGTTTCACCTGACACACAGTATGGGGAGGGGGTTTGCTCTAAAAAAGCTTAAAAAAAACCAACTGCAAACCCCCCAAACCATGTTGTACAGTCTGAGCCCCTGAAAGGAAATGGAAGGAGGAGTTATTCTGAGGTGTTTCACATCTTCCTGATTGCTAGGAGACTGCTTCCCATGTGCATGGGGCTCTCAGCGGCTGCATCCTCTGTACGGCAGCGTTGAGGGCAGTTTACAGAGCAGCTCTGTGCAAGAGGAGGAGAAGTAAACCTGTGTGGGAGTATATTTTTGTTTCAGTCTTACTGAGATGAATGCAAGAGTAATCAGGAGACAACTGGAGTGTTAAGGAGAGTATTGGACTGAGGCAGGTACATTGCTCTGGTTTCAGGACAGGCTTCCTCTCTGGAAAGAGCTGTGGGGTTAATTATGTCACAGGTGATGTAATTATACCACATTTGGGCTGAATTTGTAGTGCTAGGGAAGCCACCAGTGCGAAAATCTAGTGTTCCCTGACCATCAGTCTATGGGCTGTGTGGAGAACTTGTGCCACCAATTATGACCGCTGTGGGCCACACCACGGGCAGATGCTCAGGGCAGCCTTCAGGAAGAAGCATGAGCAGCCAGACTCACCCCCTGTTGAAAAGTTCTCCATTTTGAGTAGAAATTATGCTGTGGGAACCATGGTTTTAACAAGGTGCCTGAAGTAAGCTGATGGAGGCTGGGATCATAAATGGACAAAGTTCCTAGGGCTGTGGCCATGGGTGAGTAAAGCCTAGGAAAAAAACAAAGCTGTGATCAAGAGAACCTGTGAATTTATCATCCAGAAGGGAGTTACTGAGACAACTGTGTATGTCTGACAGTGTTTTTCACACCAGTACCAGATGGCCAGGACTGGGATCCCCCATGTTCTCCCTCTAGTCTGAGAAGACAAGGAAACAAACAAGGAAAATGTCTGGGATGGTATTAGTTGGCTGCCTGGTAAGGTGAGTCATTGCTTTTGATTGCTTCAGTAATTAGGACTGCTTGCTAATTTGATTACTGTGTTAACCCTTCCGGCTCCCTTGAGTCCTGCCCCACAGATCTCAGTCATCCTTTTAGTTCTGCTCCTCCCTTGTGCTCCCTGCTTGTGGCTGCTGCTCGGTTGGGGGACAGTAGCCAAATGCCAGGTGCCTTCAGCACCTTATCAGTGGACTAACGGACTCCAGCAGATGTTGAGGGTAGATCAGAAAAGCTTTCTTCAACGAAAGTTAATAAGCAGAGGAGCCATCCCCAGCAGGTCCCAAAGGCAGGCCAGATGGTCACTGTTGGCACGGGCTGTTGGCTCATGTCCAGCCAGCAGCCTCACCCCAGGGACACGCGCCCCGTGTCTTCACACCGGTGTGGTGACGTGCTCTGGGCTTCTGGAGGCTTCCTTTTTAATTGTAACTGTGAGAAGCCAGGAGCTGAGCCCCTTGGGTAGCCAGGGAGAGCATGGCTGTGCCTCATCCTCCTCCACCATGTCTGGGAGGGAGGACTCCCCTGTCAGGCTTTCCTCTCCTGTCATGACAACAAAGCTGTGGCATGATGAAGCTCTGATAAGAGGTTACCAACAAACCCCTTGCGTTTGCCCAGGAGCTTTTGATCAGGGACTGGCTGGCTGGACTTTGAAAGCGCCTTTGATCCGTCTGTGCCAATGAGATGGAGTCGTTTGAAGCCTTTGATCTGTTCTCTGGGCAAACTGTGCCCAGGAAACCTGATGGGCTCAGGATTTTTCTGAGGATTTCTTCCACTTCAAGAGTCATGAAAAATGAAATTCAGCAGCTCTTCCCGTTGGCTTCCCTTTGTTGTGTTGTCTGAGGAGACCTGTTTTGCACCAGTTGGTATGTTGGTGTTGAAACCCATCCTGCTGTTGTTCCCATCTGCTGCAGCACTGTCCTCAGTGAGTTATCAAGTCCCAATTGCCCTCCAGCTATGGGACAAGACTGCAGAATTTCTGGCCCATGTTTCTTTCCCTGTAGACTGCAGAGAATTGAGAAAAATAGAAATTGTGGCCTTGAGAAAGAGGGAAATTTCAGCAGAACAAGATAGACACATTAAGAAATATTTCCACAGGTTTGTTGACAGGCAGAGACTCCTCAGATGAGACGAGAGCCCACATGGTGTGGGGGGCCATGAGCTCAGGTTTAATTTTGGAGGTGCTTGGCATGCTGTGTGATCCCATGTTCCCTGGAATAATCCCTGGGTTCATGCTGTATGCATGTACATGTGTTTATTTTTAAAGGGCAGTGTGCTGTGTTTCCTACCTAGTAGGATCGTAGACTGGTCTGGATTGGAAGGGACCCCAAGGATCACAGAGTTCCAACCCCCTGCCACAGGCAGGGACACCAATGGCCTGGAGCTACACAAGGCTGCCCAGGGCCCCAGCCAACCTGGCCTTGAACACCCCCAGGGATGGGGCACCCACCCCCTCTCTGGGCAGCCTGTTCCAGCCCCTCACCACTTTCTCTGTAAAAAAACTTCCCCCTAAGATCTAATCTAACCCTTCCCTCCTTCAGCTTCACTCCATCCCCCTTGTCCTGCCATTATCTACCATTTTAACAAGCTGATTCCCTTCCTGTTCCTCTGCTCCCTTCAGGGACGGGCAGGCTGCAATGAGGTCCCCCCACAGCCTTCTGTTCTCTTTTCTACCTAATCTACCAAAGCAATTCTGTTCCTTAGCAAATAAAGGACATAGTTGGGTAAGTATAAATGTGCTTCTCAACAGCCTTGTTTGTGATAAAGTTGTGAGCTTATATCTTCACACGACATTGGGCTGAAGTATTCAAGTCACATTCGGACAGCAGAGCCCACTGCACACAGCTTTAATTACAGTATTTCTCACAGAGTTTTTCTCTCATGTTTTTCTGAACATTGTTTAAAGAACTGATGAAAGGGCTGAAAACTTCTCAAACTTTCCTTTTCTTGGGGTCTCTTCAGCTCAGTCTTTCATCAGGCAGTCAATAAACAGTTGAAAAGGACTCTTCTGAACTGCGGCGGGAGGGAGAAGGAAGAGGGGAAATTAATGATATCACCAAATTGAAACTCTTTCAAGTTCCCTTTAATTGCAGAGGGCACAGGGAACCCATTCAGTTTTTAATTCTCTGATCCCTCTCTCTCCCTGAAGGGACTGCTCTTCCTCTCCTCCCACGTTGCACGCGACTTTTCCTGGAGCCTTGAACCCGGCAGAGTGAAATGGGGCAGATGCCTGGCTCCTTCCTTGGGGCTCCTCAGCCACACAGAGCCCTTCCCAATGGGATTTCAGCAGTGGAGCAGCAGCCAGGGATGCCTGTGGTCCAGGAATGGCAGGGCCAGGTGAGTAGAGCAGCTCTCCTGCAAGCCCTGAGGTCCTTCTTTAGGTCTTGATGGGGGAGAGAATATGTAAACCTCAACCACAAGCTGTGAGCATCCCTTAGCCCACCTCTGAGTACCCTCAGCCTTGCTAAACCATGGCCCTGACATCATCTCCTTTGCTATTCTCACCCTCCAACCGTGCTCCTGCTTGTAACTGAGACCTCAGTAGTGCATCCTGCAGGACTCCCAGCCTCCCATGCTGCACCCTAATGTTGGGTAGGGCTCTGGGTGCTCTTCACCCTCCCATGTTCCCACACCAGGGCTGGTCCACCTTCATCACATGACTTTCAGCTTTGACTTCTACACAGTAACATAGGTATAAAGCCAGACATCCCCTAAACAAATCACCTCATTTGAAGCAGTGGGACCCTTCACACAGCCCTGGAGGGCCCAACCTGTGTCCAGACCCTTCTTGACTTGTGGGGTGCCTCGGCCTTGCGCTGGTGGTTGTGCTGTCATTGGTGTGCAGACCCCCCACACAAGGATGCTTCCTACTCATTTAAGCACCTGGTAAACTGTTCTAATTTATTTTTTACCTTTCAGGCAAAAAGATCAAGGTTTTAGAGCAGAGTGGAGAGGATGTGGGAGGGTTTGTTCTATTTAACCTTAGATAATGATGCCCAGTGTGCACAGAGAAGCATTTTGGCATTATTTTAAGAGTCTCTTCTAAATAGGAAGAAATCATGACAGTTTTGAAGCCCTGTGGAATATTGCATTTGTTAGAGGTGTCCTTACATGATATCTTTCCATCTTGCCAGTCCCAGTTAAGCCCATCCTGTGGGCTGGTTCAGTGCTTCACCTGCCCATCTGTGAGATGGGAAGGGAGAGTTACGTATCCAAGGAGTCCAAAGTTAAAAGAGGAAACAATAAATCCCCCCAGACTGTCCAAATGTTGCTGCTGCCCACCAAGGAGCTGCTCAGCTGAATGCACCAAGCATGCCCTGGCTGTCTTTGAGCTGGTTTCAACTTGTTGCACTGATACTTCCCCCAGGACAAAGAGCCATTCCCACCATGGAAAAAAAATGAGGATTATAAGAGCAACAGGTCCATGGGCAGAAACATGAAGTATAAAGCTTTAAATTCAAGTCATGCTGCTGAGTCTAGCAAATAAAGAGACCAAATTCCCTTAAAAAATGGGATTACAGGGGCTGTGGGGAAGAAATATTTTGAAGGAAGTTAAAGAGAAGTTAATCTGCTTTTATGTAATTTGTTTCCCTATTCTTCCTGAACCGGCTTGCTTTGGAGACAGCTGCTTTCAAGGTTTACAGCCGTGCATATGGTTACGAGGGCTGGAATTGGCAGCTGATCGCCTGACAGAATAATAGCTAACTGGAAAAATAGCTGGGTATATAATTTACAGAGGATACAACCCCATCAGACTCAGTGAAACACAAACTATTCATTTTTACATTCTCCAGATTGCTGTCTGGTGCGATCGGTTCCTCCTGATTGCTCCCCCGTCGCGCTGCTCATCACCTCTCCTCCCACTGGTGCCCATGGTGGGAAGGACAATGATGAGCCATGGCAGGGTAAGCCAGAGATCTCTGTTTGGGAAGTTTGGATTAGATACAGGTGGGAGCCAAAGCATCGGTACTACCAGGTGTGTGTCTGTGCAGAAAGGGGGTCTGCACCCCAAGGTCTGTAAGCTATGGCTCATTCTTCTTCCAAACACCACCTGGGCTTCCAGCCCTGTGGGATCTCCTGGGGCTCAGACAGCCCAGCAGGTCCAGATCCTTGGTTGGTGCACTTCCAAGTTTTGAAATCGCCTGGGTTTGAACACTCAGGATGCAGAACCTGGTTACAAAAAGCATTTGACCTTCTGTAGACATCCCTGTCTTTCTGGTTGGCAAACTGTGGGTAAAGAGTTGCCCTTCAGGAAACAGAAGCTGTCCCAAGAACACTGGTATGTTAAATCTGGGCAGAACCTCATCTTCAGGCTGTTTCTCTCCCTCAGTTTTCCTCAGTGGGGGAAATGACAATAGAAAGGGTGGGAGAACCAGAACCATGAAACGCCGACACAGAGTCTGGAAAAAAGGCTCCTCCTAAACCCTGGACATTTTTCATCTCCAAACAAACAGCTTTCTAGACAAACACCCATTTATCGTGCACATACCAGCTCCGATTCTCTCATTGGACAACACCCAAGAGTGTTTCGTTAAGCCTTCTGTTCCTCTCCCAGAAAAACAGAGATGTGGCGAAACCCAAGGACACCGGGAGGTGATTCACGCTGCGGCACGCAGGGACGGTGTCTCTTTGGATGACAAACAGAGGAGGCTTTCCTCCTCACAAATACCCGTGTTATCCTTGAGGTGATCCGCACCATCCATCCTATGCCGCGTGTCGAGAGCTGCCCGTGTTTGAGAACAGAACACTGGTCTTACTGAGGCATTAGTCTCAGCTGTATTCTGCCTCTGGGCTGAGGATTTTATTAGGCTCAGCTCTTCTCAGCTCCTCCTGACATTATTGCTCTGTTTGTTATCCCTCACTTAGGGGATTCCACTGGCCAGCGTGAGCTGCTGTGCTGTTTTCTGCCCTCAAATTCGCAGCTTCACCAGGTAAGCAGTGTGTTATGAGTGAGATATGTTCAGCACAGGTTGGAGAGGGTCACGCTGCTGTTGAACCTCTCACAAGAGCCCAGGCAGCACCCAGGCTGGCGCGGAGCACTGATAATATTGATTTCCCCAGCTGCATTGTGTTACGGAGTGTGGCCTTGCAAAGAAGGAAATGACTTCAGGCGGTGGCAAGTGTAAAAAATGCCATGTCATTCAGCAGACGTGGTGCCAGGGCTTTTACAGGGGGTAATCCAACTCCTTGGAAATTCTGCTGAAGGATGCTTGAGCTAACAAGGCTCCACGCTCTCTGATGAAGCCAGCCATGTACATTAGCTTTATTGTCAAGACAGAGCGTTTATTGCTTTTGGCTCGTGTACAGTGTAGGATTATTCTGTGAGTTTACACAAGACTGTTTGTAGTCGAAAGTGAATTATTTGCTCATTAGTGGTTCAGAGAGGTCTGCTTCCCTCCCACAGTGTGAGACAGCCCTGGCTTTGCCGTGTGATGCAACGTGCTTGCTGCAGCCCGCGCTCGACGGAGGCTCAGAGCATCTTTAACACGCTCCAGATTAGGATTAGGAATATCTGCAGCTCTTGTAAGGAAAATATCTATCTCTCTCTTTAATTTCCTCTTGCTCCCCTGGCAGCCCAGCCATCGCTCTCAGGTCTGGGCATGCAGGAGGAAGGAGATGGTAGCAGAGGTCAGCGATGGTCTGTCCAGCCTCAGCCTCTCCACTCCCGCACTCTTCCTCTGTGTGTGGGTTCTGGTGAGCTCAGCCCAGGTTCCAGCAGCCTGCCGTGGTGTGTTGGGCTTTATCCTCACTTTGCACCTCTTAGAAAGCCTTCTCTGAGTCAGAAAACAAGGCAGATGGCAGCTTATGAGAAGAAAACAGCTCTGTGGTGCCAGATTTAAGCAAGTACATAAGTTTTCATTATATATACATTAAAAAAAAGACAGCAGTGTTATTTCAAGGGGAAACAGGGACATGGCTAATGCTTCCCTGAGTTGGCCCTGCTGTTTGAACTCCAATCAATCAAAATCCCTCAGGTTTGATCAGGATGGCTCACTCCACTGTGGCCCCCACAGCCACTCACCCCTTTCAGCTGCAGCGTAAGTGCCTGCGCCCAGGGCTCACTGCACTGCTGGGGGCACCAACAGGCTTGAGGGGGGCCCATCAGCTGAAAACTGCACCCTGATTTTTCCTGCTGGTCCCCTTGGATGCCACCAGGCTCTGCTAAACTGCAGAGCTGATTTTCTGAATGTTTAGTGGGAATTTAGTGAAGCTTTGGGATTGGGGCACGAATTTTCCACTGATCCATAATTATTTGTTCCATGGAAGTGCAGCACTGCAACATTACAGTCTTTTGTCCTAGTTTTGTTCTGAAAGAACTTCTTAGGCTTTGAAGAGGGATATCACAGAAGCTGGTCCTTGGCATATTTTGCCTCTCCTTGCCAGGACACTTACTGCTCACCTTTCTTCCAGAGAATCATTTCTTACCACTGCCAACTGCCACGTGTTCATAGTGAAACAGGGCCAGGCTGCCCTGCTGCAGTGTGGGGACATGTGGCATTTTCAGTTAGTTTCTTCTGGCATGGTTTCTGCCATGCAAGGGTGGGCTAGCTAGAAATGTGAAAGTGGTATTGTTGCAATGAGCTGTGGCAGTGCTCTGCTGCCAGCCCTGTCCGCTGCGTAGCGAACTCAGGAAACCATCGTCCAGCTGTGGGCACATGGAACCTGATGAATATTTGAGGTGGGGATTGTGTGCAGACCCGTGCAGTGCTGGATGCAGGCTGGAGGGAGGTTTTGCACCACTCTGACTTCATAGCTGAGACTGAAAACACTGGACAGAGATGCTGTAGATGACGACTCTAGAGCCCAGTGTCCATTCAGTGTGCCCTTGGTGTGTAGGACCCTGGTTCTGAGTTTCACATCCTCTCCATCTGTTTAAACCACTGTGAACAAGGATTAGTCTTCGCTTTGAGATTTTAATATTCAAGGATAGATTAACACAGCAGCATCCTGATGTTAGATGACTATTAAATACTGTATTCTATCAAATCCTCCAGCAGCGTTAGTCAAATCAAGCCATAAGTCCTAAAAGCTTTATACTTCCTCCCAAATAATCACACCACAGCGTCACCTTTGAAGCCATGCTGTTCTTTGTTAGTCAATAAATGAGCAATCCCTGGATACACCAGGTGGAGAAGTTCCAGCTGGGCTAGTCGTGGCCCTCCCTTGGCCAAGCTGTAAGCAAAGAGCAGGTTCTGGGGCTGCCTTACAAAACCACTAAACAAAATGGAAACATTGACGTTCATTATTGATTTTACTCTTTGCTGCCATGGAATGGTGCTAGTGGGAGCTGTTGTAATCAG
This sequence comes from Hypotaenidia okinawae, assembly GCA_027925045.1. Lineage (NCBI taxonomy): Eukaryota > Metazoa > Chordata > Aves > Gruiformes > Rallidae > Hypotaenidia > Hypotaenidia okinawae. Next base: position 21,346,535 of record BSDF01000011.1, on the reverse strand, counting down.
ATTACTTTAAAACTTACTTACAGAAGGAAGGTCTTAATTTATCCCCCCTTTTTCTATCCCAAAGTGACACGGTATCAAGCTATCAGCTGTGTTTCTAGTACATCAGCCCTTCTCCTTTTGGTTTTCTCAGTGAGTTTGTGTGATTTATTTCTTATCACTCTCTATGATCTCTTTTTTTCCTTTAACAACAAATTTGCATGTGTTTTATCTCCTAAAGCAATCACTCATACTCATCATGGAGTAGCACAGGCAATGACTGTTAAAGGTATAATCCAAAAAATGTTTTGGATTTCTGTAAATATCTATTGAGAACTGCATTTACTAACCATCCATCTACAGCTCCCTGTGCTGTCAAGTCACAGATACGTGCTGGTACAGCCTGTGTGTCTTTGGGATTCAAATCAGACAGGCTGATACCCATTTAACAGAGGATCTGGGAAATGCTGCGTTCTGAGTGATACATCCCCTCATAATCTGGGAGGTTAAATGGTTTTTCTGATTTGATTCTTTACTGCCTTCCCCATTTTGCATCAAATTGGGTGTGAAATGATAGGAAATCCACGTGGCAGGTTTGTCTGCCCACCCTCTGCTCGTCTGTGAGTGATCACAGCAAGCACAACACAGGAATTAGGCCTTAATTGCCCCTGATTAGTCATCTGTAACGTACCACAATATTCATGGCAATTTCAGTGGGCAGGGTGTCTAGGGAAACCGTCCCCCACCATTAATCAAAGGTGTCTGTGGGGCTGGAAGTGACCCTGATGCAGGTCACTGAGGTGTAAGAGCCAACCCATCGCCAGCGGGTCCCAGAGGTGACCGCATGGACAGCGATGGGGAAGATGCTTCCTGTGTTTCCCCTCCTCCTCGTCCTGTTCTGCTCACACACCTGTGTTTGAGTTCATGTTGAATCAAGCTCTCCATCCTTGGTATAGGTTCCTGAGCCTGAGGGAAGCACCTGGATCGGGATGAGCCCCAGCACCATCACTTCCCTGCTGAAACTGCACCCGCAGTTATCCTGCCACAGTCCACTCCAAGCAACTGCTTGACACAGGGAGTGCCTGCCTTCCAAATGAACAGGATTTTTAGTCTCTGGAGCCACATTTAACCCTCTCCTCGCTGTGTCCAGGCTCTGCTGCTTGGCAGCAAGCGACTCTGAACCCAGCACTGCCCAGAACTCAGCCCCTGCCCACTGCTAACACCTTGGGAAGGAGCGATGGGATTGTGCTGACTTAGCTGGGCAGCAGCAGCTCCCGCTACCTGCCTCTCATAGCTTGGCTCCTGGCTTTGTAGTGATGTATTTACTCCAGCACCTAGAGTAAATGAATTATATTAAGCCTCTGCAAAGGGCCATAAATATGATAGTCTGTGTGAACTGAGGTAATTGGCGGCTTTATATATGTGTTTATCTTCACAGCATTGCATACACAATGTGCATGATGTCAGGAAGATGATGAAGGGTGGCCGTGATGCTCCTGAACTGCATATGTCTTCCCAGTTTACGACCGAGGCTCAGAGTTATCTTATGCAAAGTTAGCTGCAGAGGGGCTTAATATAAATTAACATGCTTATAAAATGTCAAGGAGCATTAATTGATCATTTCTGAGGCCTACCTAGCTAAATACCAATTCAGCGCTGAAGCCTGTCTCTGCAAGTGTAATATATGGAAAATAATGCTTATTCATGAATGGCTTATGTAACTTGGAATTAATTACATGGCAGTTAGAGCTAGCTGCTACAGATGGTCTTTTTATAAAAAGAGGTGCCAAAAATAAAGTTTCAAACCCCACAAGGGAACTTCTGGGTATTCAGCACTTTGGAAAACCAGGGCACATCATCTTCTCTGTAAACATCGACTTACTAACCTAATTCTGGACCCACTTCTGAAGGAGAACTGGCCCACATAAAGACATTTAACAGCAGCAGCTTCTCCTGGGTGGCAGACAGGGTCTGTGGCAGAAACCCAGGGTAGCCCCCAGCCTGCTCACTCCCCACCCTGGCCCTGTTTTCCTCATCTGGGAAATGGAGATGACACTAAATATCTCCATCTGAAAAAGGTGAAAGAAGCTAAGGTTTATTATTGATTTGCACGAGTGCTGGTGGGTTCCTTTGCCTCCCCTACAACCTGAGCAGCATTACAGCTGGTAGTAGAGAGTATAATGGACCAGCTGGGAGGAGCCAGGATGAACGCTAATTGTTGATTAATTCAGGCCTAGACTATAAAACCCCCCAGACCCCCCAGGTCTTTCCTCAGTGCTTAATGTCAGGTACTAGGAAGGTGCTCCTCTCTATGAGAAGGTTACCTGCTCCTCTCTCAGGCTTGTGATGCTACCAGTAGTAAGTGTGGTCAGCTCAGCACTGTAGTATGCCTGTTCTCAGAGCTTGCAGGAGCTTTATTGCCTGCCTAAACAAAGTTAAGTAAGGCTGAAGGGTAAGATTTTTAAAGCATTTATTGATTTTCCCTTAATGTTTTGTTATTTCTTTTCCATCAATACAATATTTGCTTTATCTGGAGCACTGCAGTATAAGGATATTCCTATAAAATGATGCAAGTAATGTTATTTTCATTTATGGGCACACAGATATAAAAGGGAAGATTGCCTGTAACTCACCCAAAATGAGTTGCACAAATGCTATCTAGGAACTTCTGTTCTATGAGGCTGGGGCTCTGCAGTTGACCAAGCCACAGTGGGGAAGGGCAGACCTTCCTGGAGCATGGTGTGGGGGGTAGGTGATGGAGGTTTGTTGTATTTGAGGCCCCAGAGCTGTGCGGTAATGGGTTTCCATGGCAACTGACTGGTAAGACCAAAGATGGAGGGACCTGCCCTGCTCCCCTGCAGTTCTGGCAGCCTTTACCTGGTGTTTAGCCCCTTCTGTTGTGCTTTTCCTCTTCTCCTATTTGTGTGGCTGCTGTTGAAGTGAAAAGTCATCCCTGGGCAGCCTGCTGTGGCTGCCCCTGCTTGGTCGAGTGGGACAGGGTGATCTCCAGAGCTGGCCTTGGCTTCCTGTGACTCTCTAATCAGCGGATATAATTTTGGGGTAGCATCTACTACCCCTGTGTTGTACAAATGCAGAGTTGAGGGTAGTCCAGGTCCTGAAGATCTCCCCAGAACAGGGAGGATGGATGGTGAGGAAGGATGTGGTGAGAGTGGAGTGGCTTCTATTTCCCCTAAATTAATTCCTCCCTTGAGGTCAGTGGCAAAAAATGAGACAGGAGGCCATTTCTGATTGCTATTGAGTGCTTCTTCCCTGGAGCTGCCCTGCCCTTGTCTTTCTGCTTACTTTTCATCCCCTGCTTCTCCCATCCAGACATGCCTGTAACCAAGGAGTGAGAGGGAGACAAGCCTCCTGCTCTTCACATCTCCTTGCAGCATACTTCATCACTGGGACTTGTTTGCTTGAGGTTTTTTCTTTTTTTTCCTTTTTTTTTTTTTTAACTTTCAACATCATCCCTGTGGAATTTTGGGAGGTGTTTCCCCCCTGTCTGGTGCCACAGATGCTGGCTGTCCTCACCTCGCAGCAAGAGACAAGCCGCGGTGGCCGGTGGCAGAGCCAGCACACCCATGTCATGGGGGGTTACTCCAGCTGAAACCCCTCTGAGACTTTTTGGGAACAAGCCAGTCAGGAACGCAGCCCGGACAGAAATACCCTTCATCTGGAGCATACACAGCTTGCAAACTGCTCCTTCCCACATACCTGCAGCGCTCCCACCGCCACCCTCTCCCTCACGACGCTGTAAAGGGGTTTAGCTTTCCAACACTCCCAGTAATCATTTTGTCTTCCCTCTCTTGAAATGATAAAAAAAGGAAAAGCTTTAACCCATCTGCTCCAAATTAAATTCTGTGATAAAGGCAAATGAAGTGTAATTGAGAAAAGACAAGAGCAACTTGCCCTGAGAACAGACCGATAAGGAATTCGCTGTGACAATGGATGTTGTTCCTTGATGGCTCACCAAATGTCCCCACTGCTGGGCTGAGCTGGTGCAGGGTGCTGTTGCTGTGAATCGAAAGCCCTTTTCCTCTCCTGGCTGAGATCAGTGTGAAAGAATTGGGCTCAGCTCTCAGGATTTAAGCACAGGGGGAAAAAGTACTGCTGCGTGTCCCTAGTGATGCTGCCGAAATGTATCTCACAGAGATGCTCCGCCGCAGATATGAATATTGCAGGGTGTGCAGCCTGTCTCTGGTGGGTTGCTTGACCATGAAATTGCCTGTGAAATGGGAATCTATTGTTTATCATGTTAATTAGCAACCTGAAAAGTTTATTTAAAGGTCACTAGAAAGCAGTGAGGAAAAATATCACTGTGTGCTAGGGGAAGAAAATGCAAGAAGCTGTAGGGGGTTTGGGTTATTTAGTAGAATGTTATTCCTAGTATTTAAGATACTTAGAGCTGTGTGTTAAATGACTAATAATAAAATATGAAGGAAGAGTTTAATATAACTTGGTGTAAAAATAGCCTTCAGAATTTATTTTATTTATAGATTTTTTTTTGCATCAAAGGTCCTATAACAGTTCATTTTCAAACTTGCAGGTTTTAATAGGAAAATAAGAAATAATAGCTCCAAAGTTCTTTTGACATACTTAACAAAATACTGTACTTTAAAGCACTGGATGACTTTCAAATGCCACCAGTACTTCAAAGCCCAATGCTCCTTACAATAGTTGTACACGGCATGGCTGTTCAGCGCTGTGCACAGCCGACTCATTTGATGTAGCTCAGGAGTATTTTTCAGATGGCAAAATCAAGGTGTTGTTTTGCTCCAGCAAAGCACCACGAAAAACTGTACTGAGTGCTCGATGGGGTGGAAGTTTAAAGGAAAGTTAATTTGGTCTTACAGAAGGTTCCTTGGCCTTCCAGATGCCAGGGCAGGCCTTGAAAACCCCCCAAAAAATGAGTAGTGAAAAGATGTAGTTGTTGTGGCTGTTTGGTTTGTTTTATGTGGCAGATGTGGAGGTGGAGCTGTGCAGCAGGCCACAGGGTACGGGTACTTGCAAGCAGGTGAGGAAGATCATTCATCAGTGGAGTCCGGTAGAAAGCAAATAAGGTAAATTGGTTTTGTGTGTTGAGTGGAAAAGGCAGGATCACAGAATGCATTAGGTTGGAAGGGACTTTCAAAAGTTACCTAGTCCCACCCCTGCAGTGAGCAGGGACACCTTGAACTAGAGCAGGTCACTCAGAGGCCCCTCAAGCCTGACCTTGGATGTCTCCAGGGATGGGGCCTCTCTGGGCAACCTGTTCCAGGGTCTCACCACCCTCAGAAGGAAGAACTTCTTCCTAAGGTCTCATCTAACCCTGCCCTGCTCTAGTTTAAACCATCGCTCCTCATCCTGTCACTTCATGCCCTCACAAACAGTCCTGCCCAGCTTTATAACTTACACAGTCACTGCCCTGGGTGGAAGAGGAGGGGTTGCTCCTGCAAGCACCATCCAGCAGCTGAAGGACGCGTGTCTGAGCGCTCTTCTCCCTGCCTATTGAGGGTGGTGTTGGTGCAGGCTCATGGTGAGGCTGACAGAGCCCCAATCCAAATGCATTTTGTAGTAAGATGTCCATCTGTCCCCCCCAGACAAGAGACACATGTCAAGTTGTAAGTGTGTAAAAGCAGGGCTCTGACCTGGTGTGAGCCAGCGTGCTCCCTTAATGAGTACTGGGGTGGGGGGAGAGAGAAGTTCCTCCCTGGATGCTCTAAAATAAAAGAGCAGGATTTGGCTTGGGGAGGGAGAGGGCAGTGCTGCGCAGCAGCTGGGATTGCACGCTTGAGTCCCACTACAGGAGGGCTGCTAATTGTAAATCCAAGCATGCAAGGGATTAATTGCCAGCAGGTGTCAAAGAGAAGAACTTTCTCTCTGATCTGGGCAGGGGGTAACCTTGGGTATTTTCCTGTATTGTTCTCTCCTTACTGTTGTTCGTTAGAACATAAAATGAGCTTCTGTGGGGAGGAAGTGGGATAAATAAATTTGCTGCCTCCAGAACAGGGAAAAAACCCAATTTACCAGTGCAAGTCTTCAAAGGGAAGAGAAATTGTTAATTAGGAAATTACTACATGAATAAAAAGTTAATTGTGGAGGCCAGACAGTTCTTAAAAGCTTGCCTGTAGGTTCATAACCTGCCTGCAGCACAGGGTTACACATAACCTGCCCCAGCTATTTACTCAGGCTCCTCGCCTGCTCACACTGTAGGAAAATGAGGGAATTTAGGCAATTAGTAGAGCTGGTGATTGCCAAGGTCCTCCCAGTCATCACCAGCTCCTCATCCACTTGCGGCTACCCTTTGCTGTCTCTCTCTGGGTGCAGGTCTCAGCCTGGAAGGTCTGTGCACATCAGCTGGAGCAGGAGGTCCTGCGCCCTGGCTGCTCCCCGCCGTGCAGTGGGAGGAGCGAGGTGCAACGTGGATCCTAACTACCAACTAAATGCTTTAATTACAGGGCCAGGCCCCATGGGGAGCAAAAGGAGCGCATGAAGAAGGACACTCAGTTGAAGGTGACTTCCCACCACCACCCCCAGGATCTGGGTTGGGTTTTTTCTGTTTTCCTATCAAGGGATTGAGACAGACAGGGTGTTTACTGACCTTGCTTTCAGTGCTAGGAACACCAGTGAGAGGAATTACTGCTGAGAAATAGTGCTCTGTAAGTTCATCCTATAGTTTCCTCTCCATCCAGACAGACAAATCCAGGTAAGATCTAGCCCTAGACACAGGAAACTACTCAGATCACTCTGGTACTGGTTTGTGGTATCAAACCCAGCAGAGCAAAGGCCAAGTTAGAGATCAGTTTAAAATTTAGCAACCCTTCTAGATTCTTAGGATGGGTACAAAATACATTATTTCAGTCATCATTTCACCGTTTCAATGTGGGGAAGAAAAGTCACAGAGCCACTGTAATAATGGCAAGGCAAATGGAGCAGACAGGAATAATTAGCTACATAGGAAACACCAGAGTTGGTTGATTGGGCTGTTCCAGTTTCATGTAGTTTCTTTCCATGAGTTTCTAATACAATAATGATGCCACTAGATGTGATGGGAGGAAAAAAAATGTTGTTACTTGGAGTGATAAAACAGTGTGGCTTTAGGAGTTGTGCTATTACTCTCAGCAGGAGGATGTCCATTTCAGGTTTATGGAAAAAAACCCTACCAAAACCCACCCCCAAAACCAAAACTCCTCGTTGCCTGTAGCCTTGCATGCCTTTCCAAGCATAAGGCTGCCAGCCCACACACCCTGTAAGAAATCCAGTGCTTTGTTTTAAATTAGCACCCAGTTTCTTGCCAGAGGAAACAGAAGCAGCAAGCCAGTCCTCTGAGTTTTTGTCTCCCATCTCCCAACAGGCCACTTGGGCTGAGGATCAGAAGCAAATGCCTGTAAAGGACATTTATTCAGTGCAGAAGAAACACACTTCTTATGCGCATCTGCTGAATGGTAAGTGTTGACTAACCATCCAAGAAATGAGATCCCCCTGCTTTCTGCACCCTTCTGTTAAAGAAAGGCTGTGCATCTTGGAGAGATGCAGAAAACAGAAACAATCCTCAGCTGCTGTTTCATGGCATTCTCCAGGTTTCTTTTTTCCCCCATAAATATCACTGTTAGCACTTGTGAGATGTCGTTAGCAAGGATTCCACTGTATCCTGGGGCATTATGGGATGGGCTTTAATTAGCTTTCCCTGTAGTAAAACAATTTCTTAGTGGTATTGTGGAAAGCTTCTCATTTTGATTTCAGTCCTCAAGTAATTAAGGGCAAACGACAGATCAGTGCAACACTGTGTTTCTTTACTTGCTTGTTGGTTCCCTAGAAGGATGGTGCTTGCTGGAGCCACTCCCTTGAACTGGTATGTTGAGCAAGACCTTCACCTCCTGACACAGCAGAAACTTTCTGCTGGGCTTTGCTCAGTCTCTACATCCCTCCTGGACCATGTCAGTGCATATCAATATGTGAAATAGAATGAAAATTTTTCAGTGACTGAAGTGTAGAAGAAGCAATAATGGGCATGTTTGGATTTTGACAGTTGTCCTGCTCATCAGCCCTCTCCAAGCCTAACCAAGCGACTCCTCTAGCAGTAAGCTTGTAGAGACCATTTTCCTGAGCGGTGGAAGAGCTAGCTTTCCATCTGTAGAGGTTGATTTCCCTTTATTGCAGTGAAAGGAACAGGCACTCAAGCAGAATGTGAAGTCACTGGCAGAAAATTAGGCAGCAAGATAGCACGGAGGCAACTGGGGGGACTGCAAAGGTGTAGGCAGTGGGTGGAATAGCAATGAGGGAGTTAGATAAAAGCCAGGGAATATGTAGCACTTTGAAGAGTAAAAGATAAGCAAAGCAAAATGGCCAGTGAATACCCTGGTGACAGCATCCCAGCAGCAATAAACTGTGCTTGTGATAGGGCAGGCTGGGAAGAACCCAGGGACTGAGGCTTTCAAATCTGCCAGCCGTATGTGGTCACTGTGATGCCAAGTGTAATATGTAAAACTCATACAGGTATGTGTGACTTCCAGGCAGGAGCTTCTGCCAGGGAAATGATCTGGAGATAGAAGTCGACAGACAGTGCTGGTGATCTGCGTCAGAGCTCTTTGGAGAGGTATCTGTCAGCTGGCAGGGTTAATCTGACTTCCAGTTCAGGTGGAAGATGCTGATGAAGGAGTCATGTTGCTGGGTGGGCAATATGGGGGCTGTTTTCTGCATAAAAGTGATGTTGTCTTATCTGCTACTAAGGGAAACGAATGGGATGGCTGGTTGCCACGTGGTTCAGTTTATCAGTGAAACAGGGTCTTATGGGCTAAAAAAAATGGGGGTTTCCTGGGGATGAACATCTGTGTGGCAGTGAAGGGTATCAGATAGAAGGTGACTAGTGTGTTTTTGAGGAATAGGAGAAATGAGGCTCGTGCAGGTAGGTTTGGGTATCCTGCCAGTGTAAGGAAAGGATGTTATGAATAGTCAGGAGTCTCAGAAAAGCCTGAGTGGAGGAATAATAACCATCAGTAGCTTCTGGAAGCTTCGTCTGTTATTGATGGTACATAAAGTTTTATTTCTTCCCTTTTTGTAGTTCTCCTGTGATCTGGTTATTTCTTCAGTGCTCAAAGGCAGGTGATGGGATGGTCCTGGACAGAAGGTGCAAAATTACATAAAGAAGACAAAAATGTACAAGAACTGGAGACAATCCTAAATGACAGGGACTTTGCTTTCCTAATTATCAAAACATGTTGGAAAGAGTCTCAGGAAATGGCAAGTCACTATTTCCATCAGCTTTCTGAATCTCTGAACCTTTTTTTTCCTTATCTAATGTCCTAGACTGGGTTTTAGAGGTACCTGAACAGCAAGAGGTTATGATTTACATATATAGAAAATTCACTGCTCCTTTATTCAGACTCTTGGACATCTGTCAAATTGGAAAATTCTGCCCTGTATCCTCTGGCAAGGGATGCTGAACTGGGAGCAGTGGCCCTCACAGGGAGAGGGAAGTGAGTAAGTATTTCAGAGATTGCTCCATAGTGAGATTATCTCAGGAAATGAACCAGCTTTGGACTTTCGAAAGGTCACTTCAAGTTCTCCTGAACTGTTAAAGTTGGCTATTTAATAAAATAAAATTTAAAGAAAGAAATATTCGTATAGATAAATGTCAGTCAGGTGAGATACCCTGAGAAATGCTCCAGCAGGTCGTGCCACTTCAGCGACAGCTTTTCAGGGATGAGAGAGCAGCTGGCAGTGCTGCCTTCCCTGATGATCACCTGGGATTGAAATACCATCTCTCCCTCTTGCAGCGTCTTTAAGTGGAGGTTCATTGCCCTCCTGGGCACCTGGATTTTATAAATGACCTCTGAGAAATGTCTAAGCCAGTCTTCTGTTTCCACTTCTATAAATTAAAGCCCAAAGACTGACTGAAGGCAGCTACTGTTGGAGTAGACCAGGCTGAGACCTGCCCCCTTTTTCGTTGTTGTTGTCTGGGATGTTCTTAGGTACAGCTCTGGATGCTTTTTAGAGTGATTCATGAAGCTGGTGAGATGCTGATCATCGCTATACTTGGATGTTTGGTGCTCTTGCGGGTACCAGTGGTGTTGAAGGAGGAGCAGGTGGAGCCTGGGCTTGGTGGGTCGAGAAACAAAGACTCCTGTGATGGAGAAGGCTGCAGGCTCGTGGCTTCAGACCCCAGGAGGAAAGCTCCTGCTCCACCTGCAGACTGGCAGCTCAGGGAGAGGCAGTGCCCCAGCAATGAGCACCCAAACCAGCAAAGCCCAACCCCAGCAGCAGCACCCTAAGGATCACAGCTAGCACCGAACACCACAGGGCACCGCTCAGCGAGCAAGAGAAAGCAGCAGTGCACAGACAGGTACAGTGCTGCGTGCATCAAACCCTGCAATTTAAAGCAACAGAATGATGTTTTCCTTTGTTAGAGTAATTGCAATTCCAGGTTTGTAGAATTATTTGGGTTTTTTTCCCCTCTTCTTTTCCAAATTTGCAATCAGTGTTTGCCAGAGATGAGGAAGGGATTGGTTTTTCATCTGCGCTGTGCTCCGGGTCAGCTGGGTAACATGGGAAATTGCAGGCTAATGACAGTTTAACACCAATTAACAGACCACTTTATAATAGATTAGCATTCTGAGTCTGTTCAATTGATAATTACAATAATTAACTCCCTGACATGCATGCACTTTTGAACAGAGAGATTTGGTACCTTTGTTGATGCTGAAGAAGGAAACGCACAGAGCAGCCGTGGTTCATCGGAAGCGTTATAGTCAGTCAGGATCCTCAGCATACTAAATTCGGGCTTGCTCTTGAAATGTGCTTGCAGGTGACACCCTCCCAGTGTGGAAGTGACTGTATAAATGACTATTTCAGTCTTAGCTGAGCACAGCTGCAACCAGAGACTGAGATTTAACTTGTTGCTGGGGTTCAGATAAGCTGCAAAAGGCATTTGGGCTGCAGAAGGGCTCTGTTCATCCTTGCTCTGGGATCCCTGGTCTCAAACTGATGGGTTTCCCACCTACTTAGGCCAGTTTAGCTCTTGCAGCTGAAGTCAGACTCAAATATGCTATTTCCTGCTGGGAAACCCCATGTTGAGAAGCATTGGGAAGAGACATCTCCATCCTGATGCTTACAGCGAGACTCTCAAAAGATTGTGACACCCAGCATGTGACTGGGTCCTGAAGTCTCAGTCCTCAATCCTTCAGGAAATGCACGTGCTGGTGCCACAGTGATTCCCCTAGATGGTTTATGGAGGGGTGCTGGCACCTGTGGGTGATGGTGGCTACCTTTGAGGGCCAGAGGCAAAGCACAGAGAAGTCAGTGTAACAGACCCACTGGCTCTGGGCACATGTAGCCAGGTGTCGCTGGTCACTTTGGGTGGGTTAATAGTCACAAGATCTTTGCAGTTCTTACAGTACTTACTGTGGGCTTTGTGGGTGTCATTTAATTTTGTTGACTTCCTCTCTAAAATACTGTGAAATCTCCTCAAGGAGAAGTGCACAAGGTGAGCTCTATTTACAGTTATTATTTCTTAAACATTTCTTAAACGGTGGTCAGAGCTAGCACAGCATGGGAGCTTTGTGAGCAGAGCCTGTTTGGGTGGTTCTTCAATCCTGCTCAGATTAATAAAATAAACTGTTTGATGCATGTGGCACCAGCCCTGGAGAGCAGTCATTCAAATCCTGCTTCCTCTGGAGGATGGATTTTGGTATCATTGAGGAGCTACAGCCCATCCTGGCAGCAGGGGAGGCAGGCTTAAAAGGAAGCTGGATTTTTAAACTACAAGTGTGTTGTTTGGGTTGGATGGCTGGATTGTTTTTGTTGTGCCATGCTGTAACAGAGTAATTGGGTGTACACACAGTGCAGCAGTGAGCCTGGGTGATGGTGGGCTTGTCAAGGAGCTAAATAAGATGCCTGTAAGCAGAGACTGCAGTTAAGAATTGTCATCACCTTCCTTTACCCCAGCAGAGCTCATGTCAGAGCAGAGATGAGGTGGATCACACAGAAGAGCATCCCTGTGGGGATAAAATCCTTGGTGAGTCTGGGTACCACACTGCCCAGGTGCTGAGAGTCCTTTGAGAAGACTTGGGGCAAGGCAGAGTTGCTAAAACAGCTCCTGCTGCTTGCTTGAGCTTGGGGGGCTTGGGTGTGCAACTGGGACCCCAAAACAACGTTACAGCTTCCTGGAGAGCAGCAGGGCTGGCTGTATCACTGAGGGAATCACTGTATCTTCCTAGAGAACAGGGGGAGCTGCTGTATCACTGAGCACTTTGTACAGATGGCTTGTACCAAAAGGTGCTCTGACTGCTGAGGCTCTGTGGAGGAGGGTTGTAAATTCATTAATCCCTTTGGAAAAATTGCATGTTTGACATCTGAACAGGAGAATATATGGAGCTAGTGTACAAGGCAACCTGGTCACTAAGCGATTAAATGGGAAACAAATCGTGTATGTGTATTATATTGTGACTTAAGAGCTCCTTTCCTAAGGCTGAGAACAGTTTTAGGCTAAATCAGCTGGGAGAAGGGATTTAGGAGAAAAATGGGAGCAATTAGGGGTGTTGACCAGGAGTCCAGCATTCCTCCATCAGGGAGGGCAGCCACTGCCTTGAGAAACCTCTGCTGCTTCAGGAAATGATACATTTATTTGCTTCCCTTCATGATGACTGAAGAACTCCTTTCTCTTCCCCTGCCTGTTACAGGCCATGCCGTCGCACTGCTTGCTGCTCTCAGCAGAAGGTGAACCTTCCACTGAGCCACTTACAGTATGAATAAGCCGTGCGATGGGCTCTGTGGGGCGGGGAGCAGATGTTTGAGAGCACAGCTGCCAGGCCTCCTGATTGTCTCTCGCAGCTCTGGAGAGTCTACCATCTCTCTGTGCTTATATTAAGGAATATTTTCTATTCCCAACGGGCCTCAGATGAGCTCTTGAGCTCGTGGTGTCTCCTGATTCCCTGGCCGTGACCTGTGCGTGGTGTCGCTGCCTGTCCTCAGGAGAAGCCTGCTGCCTTTGACTTTGGGGTGTCTCTCTGATTGAGGAGCGGGGTTGATGGGCTGTAAAAGGTGTCGCTTTTAGTAGCTGTCAGCAAGGAGACTGATCGCTGACTTGGAGGTGATAGAATGGTTAATGAAACCATGGGATGTTCAGAGATGTGTCAGTTCTTCCCTCTGCACCGGAGGTGCTGGACCAGGTCCTCAGCTCAGGGTGAGGAAGGGCAGCAGAGTGGCACCAGTCAGGCTTGCAGGACATTAACTCTTGCAAAGAGAATGTTCTTTGCTGCTTTCTCTGCCCTACATCCAATATCACAATTGTTTTGGGTTTGATTCCCAGCGAGTGTAGGAGGAGGACAGCTACCAGACCTCTCTGAGGGTCTGTCTGGGGTGGGAAGCCTGCAGACAAGACTGCTTCTAACCAACATCTTCATAATACTTAACATTCAATAGAGTAAAAGGAGAATAATGAGCACTGCAGCTATCCCAGGTTAGTAATTACCACTGTCATTATTAATTTTCTAGAGCAATCTCATCAAATGAGTCATTATTATCTCAATTCCTTAGCCAGGGCTGATTGATTCTTTCTCCCTGTTGTGCCTAATTTCATATAACGTCTGCGTACAATATAGAGCCATAGAGCCAGCAGAACTCCAGTGCAGAGTAACCCCAACTACCCAAACCCTGTGCCTGCAGCTCTGTTCAGATCTGGTGCTTTGTGCTACTTGATTGATTGGATTGAACCTTGAGACTCCCCACTCTCCATCGCAGTCACTGGGATTCCACTGGAGATGGGGATTTATGTCAGCCCAGGACCTGGCCTGCCTGTTTCAACATGACATCTGTGGCACCAACCAGGAGCTTCACAGCACCTTGCAGAACGTTGCATAGTCTGAAATGGGTGCTGACAGTCTTCAGCATTCCACAATGTTCCTTTTAACCACGCTCAAAGGAGGAGTACACTGGTTAGTCTGGCTTTTGTTTTCTTCTTGAGGAGCTTTCCAGTCTGCTTGTAGACTTCTGCCAGCAGACCTAAGGATGGAGAAGTTCACTGCCAGACAAGGAGGAACATCTCTGTGGGGATGCTGATATGTTTCTTGCTTCTAAGCAAGCTACCATTCCTTAAAAAAAATAATTGGAAACCCACTTGTGTTTTTCTTAGGCTGGAGGGGAGGAAAGGAGAAGGAGGCAGCGGTTGTTTTACAACTTTGACCTTTTTGTCTCCCAGCCTTCAAACACGATCAGGCTGGAGAGGAAAAGAGTAGGCAACACACTAGGAACTGCAAGTGACAGGTTGTAGGTAGTGCCCTCAGCCCTGCACCTCTTTACACCAGGAAGGTATGAGGGTTTGACTCAGTTGTAGCACTACAGGACTCAATGTGAGTAAATGCAACCTCTTGCACACAACCAAGCTTGGAGATAAATCCCCATGTTTTTATAACATGCTTCTTTATGGCAGTCTCCATATGCTACCTCTGGTCCTGTTTTGCCTATAAATCATAACGAGCGTGTATCCTAAAATGCTTTATTGTCTTTTTATAGCCACATACGGTGGCTGTTCTCTCCATTTGTGATTAATTTTTTTAATGGTTCCCCTAGAACCTAAAAAATAATTAAAACTAATGAATGCTCTGCAGTGACAGTAAAGGAATGAGCATATTGCATCTCTTCTCACTTCCCAGATCTGATCAAAAGCAAGTGTCGAGCTGTGAAGTTGTGACACTGACATTTTGTACTGAGCTCCCGACCACCTCCTGAGACCAAACGATGACTTTGGGGAAGAGCATGAATTAGAGTTTTCATTGTTTCACAGGAACAGTGCTGAGAGAGTAGAATTAAAATTAAAGTCTCAGTGTTTATTTCTTGGTGGAGCCTTTTAACGAAATTAAGCTGATATGTAAAAGATGTCAAGACTGACAGCTCTTTTCTCCCCTTTGTCCTTGCCCCTGGCTTCCAGACCTGCTCTATTTTATGTGCCAGGACTGGATGGACTGATTTCTTTCAACCAAATGTTGTTAAGAGTTCATCTACTTTTTTATTTACCAGCCTGCAAGCCAAACATGTCTTTGTGCATCCAGGTTGGTGTAACTTGCACGGGGACTGTCAGTCAGTGGGAGGCAGCTGCTGACCCCCCACCTCTCATGGTCCTGCTCTGCCAGAGCATCTCTGGTGCTGTAATTGACACGAGCCTGGACTCAAAGCCCAGACCTGCCAGAATGCTGCCTTGTAAACACAGGTTTTATCTGCCCTCCAGAAACATGTAAGTTTGTTTTCTCATCTCCAGTGCACTTGGGTTTTGAGCTTGTTGCATGTGCTTTGCACAGGAGCACAGCCAGCTTTAGGGGTTCCTAAAACCCTCTAAAAATCACATCTCAAAACTAATATTTATCTGTAAAGGATGTAATTAAAGTGTTTGTGTGTGTAAGGCTGGGGCGGGGGGGAGGTGCTGTGCATATATCTGCTGCTCTCTGGACTTCCTGCAGTGGCTTTGAAATGAAACTTAAGGGGAATAATTGACAACAAAGTGCTAGATGGGTTAAAGTGCCTTTACCAGGGGCTGGAGCCTTCAAAGGCCCCGTTCAGCAGGGGACTGGACAGCGCTGCCACATGGGCTGCAGCCCCAGGGGACTGATGCAAAGCCAGCTCTCCTGGCAGCTCTCTGCATGCCATCCCATACCTCCTTCATTCATAGACACACGCACAGGAGGTGGTTTGAGTCTGTAGTGAGTTTTGTAGGTCTGCAGCATGTAAGCAACACTGGCTTCCCCAAAACATCTCCTCCTTGGTGCCAGAGCAGATCTGCAGTGGAGCCAGGTCTGGGCTTACTGGGTGCTATGCTTCTGGGGTGGTTACCAGCTGCATCAATAAATACTGGTCTTCCACTGAAACAGGATTAGTTACAAAGATAAGCAAATAACAGATAATAAAGTATCATGATCTGCATAACTGATGGGAGAATAAGTTACCCAACACTTAATCCAGAGTTAGGGCCATAAGTTGAATCCCTCCTCTGAGCTCCAGTTCAGCATCTTGAGCTCAATAACACTTACTCTTATGTGCTATGTGGATACATTTCTAATTAGCAGGGGTTTAACTATTTAAGCCAACTTGCTTTACAAGCACAATGGGGAAAAAAAAGAGCTTTAAGAAAGCACTTTTTCATTTCCAAAGGCATCTGTTAGATGATTCCAAAGGGAGAACCAGTTGTAGCTACACAGAAATGTGTAAGACAGAAGGGCCAATGTCAGGATACTGCCAGGAGATCAAATGTTAGTGTCCTGACTCCTTTTTAAAAAAAACCCAAAAACTTTGACTGTAAAGTTGCAATTTTCTATATGGGGGAAGCTCATGGAGAGCCTTGTGCAGTTACGCAGTATCATGACTTAAAGTCAACCAAATCTAAACTGTTGTGACATATAAAAACAGCAAACAAAGGAAGCCAGCTTTTTTCCCTAACCCCCTGAGATTTATTCTGACAGTTTGCAACTAGATGAAACGGATAATGGAAGTCCCTTGTCACAATAACTCAGTTTAAATGTATTGTCAGATTAATAGAGTCAGTTATCCACTCTTCCAAGGAGAAAAATGAGTTGTGGTTTCAAATCATGCCCTCACTCATGGCATCTGAGCAAATTAACCAAACAGGCCAAATTTAGGCTCTCAGCAGAAGCCAGGAGTTTTAAGCATTGCCATAAAAAGGAGTTTATTCTGTTGTTTTTAATGCTGGCCAAATGATTTCTAATTGCCATCAGCATCTGTCGGTGACTGCGCAGCCGCTCACAGGCATGAACCCTGGTACCCTGCGGTCCCATGCAGCCTGGGACAGATGTCAGGAGGTGGAGATGCTGATGGGCAACACACATCCCTCTCCCTGGGCATGGGGAGGTGTATCCTGCGTGTTCTCACTGAGCTGAGCACCCCAAGCGAAGGCATGTGAGTCGACTAATTGAGCTGCTGCTCTAACGGGGCGATAAAACCTGCTCTTGGAAGGACTGCAGGGCTGTATTTTCCACTGCCTTAGATTGATGCAGAGGGGTGGGAGTTCACAGCTGGCAGAAACTCTGGCTTGCTGGGGAGTTTGCAAAGCCTTGGGTGGGATTTACCCTACCTGGGTAATGCAGATGCCTGCAGGGAGGCTCTCTCTGCCCTTCCCATTCCAGGGAGAAAGCACGTTAGACCATGTCTATCCATACCTCTCCTGTCCTTTTGCTAAATCTTAAGAGATAACTTCACTCTCTTTGCAAGGTCAGGAGGTCGCTCAGCATTATACACGGCATAAAGCAAGCCCTCCCCGGGCTGTGTCCAGGCAGGGCGTTCACGGGCTGTAGGAGCTACGGCAAATCATTCCGGGAAAGAATAATTTCAGTATAAAAGAAGCAGCCTCTTTTCCTGCCCCTTAGCTGTGGTCTTTCAGATGTGGGCCAGCGTCCTGGCAGCAGTGTGCTGAAAGCAGGGTGCGTGCCAGGGTCCTTGGTGGCAGCGGTGACGCCGGGGCAGCGCTGTCCATCACTGCACAGCGTAAGGGCTGCACGGCTGCTGTCAGATCGTGGTGTGGGGTGTGACAGGGGTTTTCAGGGCAGTTCTGAGGCTTGGCTTTGTGTGTCATCAAAAATCAAACCCGAATTTGCAGCCTGTCCATCTGTGGCAGGCGGCGCCGCGTTTCAGAAGCGGGGTGATTCATTAGCACACGCGGAGCGAACGATCCCGGTTTATATCCGGAGAGTGGCAAATTGCTGGGTTTAATAGCTGTAAGCTCCTCTGATCTGCAATCACTGTCTGCTGGACTTTTTGATCTGACAAAGCATTGTGTGCAGTGCTGCGAGGATCCTTCCCCGGCCTCTCTGGGGGAAGCCTGCTGTCAGGCTGCAAATGTACGGTGCATGAAATGTGTAATTTTGAAGTCTAAACCTCTAAGAGCTCACGACACTCTGAGGCAGCAGTTTACCTTCAAAGTTGCCTTTCTGCCTGTACTTACCACCTCTTGTGATTTAGCTCTCCCGCTCGCGTTTCCTCCACAGAAAGTCATGAAGTTTACTTTCTAAAAAATCTCATCTTCTCTTAATTAGGTGTTTTCACACAATGAACCATCTGGGAGTCGATGGAAAAGGTGTGGACACGCGGTGCAGCCTGGCCCTGCGGATGCTGATTGATAAAGCTGGCAGATGGGTAGATCAGAGGCTTTGAAAACCAATTTTTTTACTGAGATTTCCTCTGAAACCACCGAATAAATAAGACAGGCAGAACTAAATGGCAGGGAGGGTGTGCAGTGAAACTCCTTCCCACGTTACCAGAGATTGCTCAGCTCAGGGGCTTCACCTCAGCATTTCCTTCTCCCTGTTTTTTTGTTGTTTGTTTTGTTTTTTTTTAAAAGCCTGTTTTTACTCATGCTGGCTGCTGCTAACCCCCTGAACATGGCTGCATTGGAGTGGTGGCCCACATGGGGATGAAATGATGCCCAGCTTGGTGCCTGAGCATGAAGTCCCAGTCAGTCAGCTTGTCTCCGTTGTGCCAGTGTAAAACACTTCATACAAAAAAGTGATGAGACATGGGTTCGTAGAGCCTAGGAGTCTTTAACTTAGCCTTTGCTTTCCATTCCTGTTTGCCATCACAGCTGACGTGCTGGGCTTTCCATAAGCCTCTCTGCTCACCGTTTCCTGTTCTCGTTTGCTTGGTTTTCATTCCCCCCACCCCAGCTTCTCATTCTTCTCCTTCCAGTGAAGCCCCCATCTTCCATTTCTCCTTGCATGTGCACATCTCCATCTTCCCTTTTCTTGGAAGTGTTGATCTGCTTGAGGGTAGGGAAGCTCTTCAAAGAGACCTGAACAGACTGGACCGATGGGCTGAGACCAATGGGATGAGGTTTAACAAGGCCAAATGTAGAGTGCTGCACATGGGACAGAACAACCCCGAGCAGCACTACAGGCTGGGGGCAGAGTGGCTGGAGAGCTGCTGGCAGAGAAGGACCTGGGGGTGTTGGGTGACTGCAGGCTGAACACGAGCCAGCAGTGTGCCCGGGTATCCAAGAAGGCCAACGGCATCCTGGCTTGTGTCAGACATAGTGTGGCCAGTAGGTCTGGGGCGGGGGGGATTGTGCCCCTGGACTGGGCATTGGTGAGGCCAGACCTCGAGTGCTGGGTCCAGTTCTATACCAGGGCGGGGTCAGATTAGATGTTAGGAAAAAAGTTTTCACTGAAAGAGTTGTCAGGACCTGGCACAGGCTGCCCAGGGAGGGGGCTGAGTCACCCACCCCAGATGTTTTTAAAAGATGGGTAGGTGAGGTGCTCAGGGATCTGGTTTAGCACAGGACAGGGACAGTTGGACTTGATGAGCTTAAAGGTCTTTTCCAACCGTGTGATTTTGTGATTCTTCAAGAGTGTAGATACCGTGCTGCTAACACAGGCTTTTCCCTGCGAGGTAAACCCGGATTGTTACAGCGGTTCAGCGATCTAAACTCTGATGAGAGATGATACACCTGCTGATCTAGTGCTGGAACTGAGCACGTGATTTGTGTTGAGTGCTGCCCCACCCCGGGCCAATGTGACGTCTTCCCTGGAATACACAGGCTGTGGTGTCCTTTCTGGGAAGCCTTTCTAGACTCTGAATTCCCAATGACACCTGGAAATGTCCTCGTGTGGCTGCGTGGAAATGGAAACTCATGGCATGCACAGTGCCGGGGATGTTTGTGTTGCCGCTCCCTGGAGCAGAAGAATCGCTGAGCTCAGCATATCCCTGAAGCACTCTGGGGCTTTTTTATTTTAAAGTCAAAACAGGAAAACAGCCCAGGGTAGTGAAAGCTCCTGCCTTTCTATTTTTGCTCCTAGCATGTAAAAATAGAAGCACCTGCTGCCTGCTGGCCTTGTTAAATGTGTGGTGGGGGTGGGTTTTTCCCATAAATCACCATGGTAGAATTTGAATTATTTACTCAGTAAACTCAAGGCTGAATTAATTCCCACTCTCCAAGTGTTTGTAACCAATATGTGTATTAGCTTTGGTGCTGTTTGCTCCCCACCTCTCATTTGGTGCCCACCTCAGCTTCCCAAGCAGGGTCCTCCCCCCTCAGTGACTGCAGGGCCTTCGTGGACTTCTAAAGCAGACCGAAACGCCAGCCACACGCCGCCTCTCTGCAGCCACTAAATTATGGATCAGAATACAGCAGATCAAACAGCCCAGAATTATTCACTTGTGGGTCTCTGCTTGGTACAGCAATCAAACCCCTTGCATTTCTCCTTGGGTAATGCGTGGGGCGGTTGTTTTACATGTTCAAGAGCAATGTTATCAGGGTGTGTGGGGGGTATGTAATTTTATTTTATTATTATTTTATTTTTAAGCGAGGCACTTCAATCAGAGCTTCATTCTACTGTAAACCCAATTAGCTTCAGCCTGTCGAGTCAGCTTGGCTGTCTGCAGGAACCTATGTGTGGCTCTGAATAATTGCTTCACCCAGTTCTCTTTCTATCTAAGAAATGCCACGAGGCTTTTGTTACCGCCAGATAAACCCTCTGCTCTTGTCTCTGAGGTTCCAGCTGAAAACACCCATTCAGAAATCATAAAAGGTGCTCGAACAGCGTTCTGTGTGTGAAGGGGCTCAGTGCACCATGAGTGCTGGCTGTGCTCTGGAGCAGAAGGGGGCTGACCCCAGGCCCTGGGCTCCTCCAGACGCTCCGCAGGGGTCTTGCCGTTGGCTCGGGTTGGGAGCAGGGCTGTGAATGCACTTGGCGTCACTGCAGGTGGTGGCAGAATAAGCCCCTCGCTGCAGGGAAGCAACGTCAGGGCTGGGCCTGGTGTCACAGGAGAGGCAAGGCTGGGGAGTGAACCGCTCCGAGCGCGCCTGTGGGAAGCGGGTCAGCTCCTTTGCGGGAGGAGGTGCACGCCACGCTCCCGCTGCGGGTCAGTGTGCCACGGCCTCCTTTCTGGCAGCTTGGACCTGGTTTCACAGCCAGGGAGATGGCTATGAGAGTATCGGGCTGTGCTGGTTAATCCCAGGCTGGGCTGTGCGGGGTGATACCGGAGGTGCCCAGGGGACCCAAACCCACGCAGAGAGGTGGGACGTGCAAGGAGCAGTTGGCATCACCTGCTGTGAATTGCTCCAAGGCTCCTTCCCATTGCAGGTTTGGTCTGTAGATCCTCTTGCTTTTGGCCAGTTGGTGAATGGATTTCCTGAGATGATAAAGGTTGGCTGTGTTGATATAGTCAATTGGTTTGAACAGAATACCACTTCCCAATTGGCAGGGGGTTCCTCCTTAAATATTTACATGCCTCACCACCGTGGGTGCATAATATCCCCATTTTTCCCTCTCTATCTGTAAACCAGTCAGAGGGTGATGCTCCTCTGTCTAACTTCATGGTCTCCTCCTCATTTTGAAACTGGTCTGTGATGTCTGTGACTTCATCTCAGACATGGCCGTACTCCAGTGACAGCTCAAAGACTCTCCAACTGTTTTCATTTCAAAAAAATTTTTTAAATCTATTTTCCTTCATGTCTAAGGTTCAGAAAGCAGTAGAGTAGCGTGTGGTGGCCATCACTGGTGAGCTGTGTGATGGGATTTTGATGCCTTGGATGTTTTGCAAGGTTTGAAATGGTTCAGATTTTTTTTTACTTAAGCTTTAAATGATGTGTATTTATGCTGAGACACACATATAGGTAGGGGTTTTTCCCCAACTATGATGGTGGATGCCCCATCCCTGGGGGTGTCCAAGGCCAGGTTGGATGGGGCCCTGGGCAACCTTGTCTAGATCCAGGCCTGGAAGTTGGTGGCCCTGCCTGTGGCAGGGGAGTTGGAGCTCTGTGATCCTTGGGGTCCCTTCCAACCCCTGCCATTCTATGATTATATAAAGCATCACAATGTTATTCCATTTGCCTTTTGTAATGTCTGCCAGAAGGAATCTGTTTGCACCAAGACTGAAAAAATTTAGATAGGAAAATATTTCTGATGCTACGGGGGAAGAAATGATTTAGACTAATTTTTATTGTAGCAGGTACATGAGTAAATGTCTGTTTTGACAACTGTGAACTAAGTTGCACAAAGTAGGAGTGACAGTGGGATTCCCAGCAGCAGAAGTCAGTGCCACCCTGGCTTGTCAGAGCTCTGGCTTCCCTTTTCCTACAAGGAATGATGGTGGTGTCTATTGTCCCCTGTACACAGTAATCTGTCAACAGCTACTTTCTCAATTACTTTCTAGTGTGTATGTGAGGGTGGCATAGAGGAGCAGGTGATACCTGATAATAGTACATTATCAACAGGGGAAGGCTTCTTCTCTTTAAATAGAAACTGTGTCTGAATAGCTGCAAGACTCCCAGATGATGGGAAATCTAGAGGGAATTTTTAGTCTCTGCTTTTTCTGTGGGATTATCTAAAAGCCACTTATTTTGAAAAATGTACTGAGGGACTTTGCCCCTGTGTTCAGCATTGGTGAGGCTGTACCTCAAGTGCTGGGTCCAGTTCTGGGCTCCTCACTACAAGACTCATGGGCCTGGATTTTGTCCAGAGAAGGCCGACGAGGCTGGGGAAGGGGCTGGAGGGCAAATCCTCTGAGGAGCAGCTGAGGGAGCTGGGGGTGTTGAGCCTGGAGAAGAGGAGGCTGAGGGGAGACCTTCTCCCCACCTCCCCTGCCCTGCCATGAGGGTGCAGAGAGGTGGGCGCTGGTCTCTTCAGCCAGGGGACAGGAGCTGGGACAAGGGGCACTGGGCTCAAGCTGCCCCAGGGCAGGCTCAGCTCAGCTGGGAGGGCAAAGTTCTTCCCTGGCAGAGTTGTGGGGCTGTGGCACAGGCTGCCCAGGGAGGGGGCTGAGTCCCTGCCCCAGGTGTGTTTAACAGAGGGGAGATGGGATATGGGTCAGCACAGGACAGGAACAGTTGGACTTGATGATCTTTTCCAACCTTGTGATTCTGTGACTGATGACTACTGGTCCTATATCTGGGTGTGGACAACCATATAGAGCCCAAGACGACTGGGTTGTCCTTTGGCAGTGTAAAGCAACCTACAGAGTACAGGAACAGGGTGAGCAGCCCTCAAAAATAAGTGTGAGAGGAGTTTCTGTTGAAGGAGGACTTCTCCTGGCGGCTCTTAGTAGTTTGCTGCTGTTAGGTCCATGAAAATGCAGGTTAATGTGATGAGCAGTAACACAGCATGGTGATTCAGCTGGATCCTGCCAGTGCTTGAGGACACGACCGCAGCAATGTTTGTGCTGTCAGTCCCTGGATCCTCCCTTCTTGCTGAGCGCACATCGTCGCTGCTGCTTTGCCTGGAGGCCCTTCAGAGCACCTGCTGTTCCTGTTGGTCCTCGGTCATGGTGACATCCCAGTCAGGGAGATTCATCTGGAAAGGAGTAACAGGTGTGTTGCACTCAGTAGTGACTCTGTACTGAGAGGTGTCGTCGGTACGTGAGGGTGGCCTGTGGTGGTGGCTGGTGTGGGGGCAAGTTTAACCAAAAGAGGAGCAGTGTCAGCCTCCCCTAGCAGCCTGTCAGGAGTGGCAGAAATGGTCCAAGTGCTGTGTCAGGACTACAGAAAATTGCTCCTGCTGCCGCTTCCCAATGCCATCAGTAACCGTTCGGGTACGTTCGTTACCCCAGGCCCTTCCCATGAACCATTCTCTCCTGGGTGATCGTGCCCTTGGCCGCAGTGTTGGTGTCAGTGAGCAGAACACAGCTGAGAAGTTAGGGGCAGTTTCAGTCACTATTAATGAATTACAGCCTCACCTTGCTGATTGAGTCTTCGGAGAAAGGAAAGGTAAAGAGGTTTTGTCTTTTTCAGTCTTTATGCTCCCAGTGTTTATACTCCCAGTGATATCACTGCCATCGATTCAGCGCAAGAGAAGTTTTTACTCCCATTTATTTTAATTTCTGCCTGCCTGGATGATTATAGAGCACAATGTCCCTGTGTCTCGGGACGCACACCAGGGAAGCTGATGCCAGAGCCGGCTGTTTGGAGCCATGGAAAGATCCACACACAGCAGCACCCTTGGCAGCATGCAGCCATGGGTCCCACTGCTCTGCAAAGCCCAGGAGCAGAGCTCCATCTCTTTCAGCCTCTTCTTGAGGCCTTTCACTTATTTCCTCTTCCCGTGCCACTGCTCGGGGTGAGTTTTGATCGCTGTTTGTAATTAAAAGGGTCCTAGGATTCTAACTCAAGTTGGGCTTTGTGGTGGGGAGCAGGGGGGTGTGTGCCTTGGCAGAATTTAGCACGGTGTTTTGTAACTAAAGGGAGCTCTGGAATAGAGGAACATGTGGAAGCTATTTTAGAAGATTTATACATATATATTTATATATATATAGAGAGAGTGCTTTAAATGCAATTAGGGAGATTGAGCTAAAGGCTTTACATTAGCCCATTAAAGCACGGCAGCTGTAACTGATCCTCCCGGCAGTGAACTGCCGCCTGCTAAATGAGGAGAGGCTGCATAGCATCCCTGCTCCTGGCCGTGGCTGGAGTATTCTGGGCTGGGATGGCAGGCGTGCTCCTGCAAGGAATGCCAGAAATTTCCCCAGATGGATTTAGCAGCACGGTATTTGATACAACCACCATGTAGAGTGTTGTTGTTATTTCTAGCCCGCTAAGTGGCAGTGCCGTTGGGCAGCGGGTTTGTGCAGAGGAATGCTGGCAGCCAACTGACAAGGGTGCCCAAAGAATCAAGTGTGGATTTCTCACTTCACTTGAACGTTCAAGCTTGTGCTGCGCTGTTTTGGTTGGTTAGAAGAGATACAGAGGTGCTGAGCAGCATGCAAAGCCTCAGTGTGCTGCTCCAGGCTTTGTCTGCAGCATCCGTGGTCCTCCTGGAAGGCAGAACTTCTGTGGCACCACAAAAGGGGCAACACCGACACAGCGTGGAGCTCTGGGAGAGTCTTCAGGACCACAGCAGCAGTACCAGTGGTTAGACAGTGTGGTGGGCTCTGCAGGAACCCTGAGCCGTGGGAACAGTGAACTGAACCCACAGGAGAGCTTCCACCTGGGCAGGGGCCTGGCCCTGCCAGTCCTCAGGACTATCCAGGCAGAACAGACCCGCTTTGGCCTCTCGTCACTTTTGATGGCTCAGCTCCGCTCGGCTGCAGCTTAGAGCCAATTAATTTTTGAATCCTATTTGTAGCTCATGTTCTTCCTTATATAATCCTCATTTGTTTCAAATGAGCAGAGAGTGTGCCCCTGAGATTCTAAACACACCTCTTTATTAAAGTTTAAACAGAAATTGTTAGCTACAGAAGCTAAACTTAGCACGAATACATGAAATGAGATGGAAAGAGTCCTTTTACATCTCCTACCAGGTGTTAGATAACACAGCACGGTACAGAGAGGGGGAGAAGGTAACTGCACAGTGTTACCAACACACATGCTACTGATCTGTTGCATTTATCTCTCCAGTAAGAAGAAGTAAATTAAAAACAAAAAATGCAGAAGTTAATTGGGTGGTTGCACAGCATTGGGTCTTTGCTTTTGTTCCCTGCTCCCCGTGAAGCCCTGCGCTGATGGGGAGATGGTTGTGAATAACAGCAGGCAGCTAGGGCAGCGTCTTTCCTACCAGCTGCATCGTGCACGGGGAGCAAGAACAATTTTAATGAAGCTTTGTCCTGCTAAAGTCTTGGGCAGGAGCAGTGGAGTGCTGGAGTTGGGGTATCAGCCTCACTTGCTGCATGTGATGATCGTGGTTCATCTTCCAAGGATATTCCCATACAACCCAACGAAGGAGAGAGAACGGGTTCTGTAATGTCTTGAAGATTTTAACGAGCCGAACTGAAACGTGTTCAGCTCTTCCAAGAAGCACATGGTTAAAGAGCACGAGGAGAAGAGAAAGGCAGGAGGCACTTCAGAGTTCAGGGAACACCAGCTTTCACTGCCACCGTGACCACGGCACACCTCTGAAATCAATGCAAGTCGATTCTGCCTGGCAGTGAGAGGCTGCTCAGAGATCTCCGTAGAATTTTTCTCCAAACTGTGAATTGGAAGGGGTCTTACACATAGTGAAAGCTCTACATTCAAGGCACACTAATTTTCTGGCCTATTTTCTGAGCCATTGGCAGAGCAGTCAACAGAAATTAAGATTAAGGGTTATGTGGGGGCTCTCTTCTGTGAGAAGTGGGGCTGGGAAGAACCCGAGGTGTTGGGGGAGATGTGACTCCCCTCAGGCACAGGTCCAGGGGAAGGGAACTTTTAGGAGTTGCTGGAGATCTACTTCAGCGAGGTGGTTTATACCCTTTCTCTAGTTGGATTTAATGCTGGCAGGAGGCAAATTCCCTACAACCACAAGCAGCTCCCCCTGCAAAGACTGTGAATGCGAATTAAATTGCTTAGTGTATATGAGAAAATATTTGCTTTCCCTCTAAGGAATACTGGGGTATTTGTCAATTCCTCTCCATTAGAAACCTAACACGTTCAGCAGTAAAGACGGCAAGTGAAAAACCCCGTGAAGATCAGATGAAAGGATGGAAATTATCATTCAGGTAACCCAGCTACCTTAACGCTGTCACCATGGAGACCCCCGATTATCTTCTGCTCTTTGCATGCAAAGTGATGAGAAACACCGGCCTCATAATTGGCATCATATTTCTCTGGGTATATTAAGCTCGCCCGTGGAATGATGCTCATCAGGCCCTGAATGGTTTCAGTTAACTAGGGGTAATATATTGGGTTGGGTGATTGGGTGTCGGGGTTTTTGGGCCAGGGGTCCTTCGCTGTGTTCCCACGCGCTGTGTGCAAGCGTGTCCCAGTGCTGGGGGTGAAGGTCAGGCATTCTGGAGTGTGTGGCTCCCGAGGAGATAACCACAGGTTGGGTTGACAAATAAAGTAGCGTGATGTTCTACTGTGGCTTGCTCCTTGTACTTTCCATTTTCTCCATGCCAACTGGTTTTCCTGGGTTTCTGAACTGGAAGAATACCTTTGCACAGCAGCTCTGGTGTGGACCCAGCCTTGGGGTTGCCTTTTTTTGTGTAAGGCAACACATGTGGGCTGAAAAGAGTTTTTTACACAAGAAATACAACTAGGTGCAGCTTTATAGATTGCCTTCCTAATCTGCCTGCATTAAGCAGCTTGGATGAATTTGGCCAGTGTGCTTCCTTCATCCTCCTGTCCTGCGTGGCTCAGGGTTGACAGCAGAGAGGTGTCACGCTTGAGGCCGTGGCTTCAAAGCAAATCAAACTTTGTCCATCTTCCTCTTGTGTCCCTAAAACAATTTAGCCCTACTGTAATTATTAGCATTCTCATTAAGAGTAGTTTAGCTGAAAATCAAGACAGAAAGACGCAGTGACTTCATCAAAGCAACGCAAATCCAGATAAAGCTTGGTTTCTAATTCGACTTCCATGCTTTGAAATAAATCCTCAGAGCATCAATTAATGTATCCCTTGTTAAAGCAATTACTATCGGCCTCCGTCGTTCCCCTTTGCACATTTTAATTTAATTATTATTTTTTGCTTTTAAATATAGGGTAAGGAATTTTACAGTTCCTCAAGAAGAGCTAAAGCAGACAACAACAACAACAAAATTCTGTAAAAGCAGAAATTGCTTTCTTTTGTAATCAGGCTGATTAGACTCATGTATAATCATACACAGCAGGTGGGAAGATTAACATTTCACTAATTCCTAGTGGTCATTACTGCAAGGAAATTCAATCTGCAGAGTTCACAAGGATTGGAGTCGCATGCTGGCAAAGCTCATTTAAAAGGCAGAGCAAAAACAATGCAACTTTATACTCTGGAATCCAGTTTTACTCCAAACTACTCTGGCCTGCAGGCAATGTGGATACACCCAGTATCTCCTACTTAATTGAAAAATAGATTTGTATTGATCAGGACCACTTAACAAGCATGTTCAGAGCCCGAGCCAGTTCCCTCTCATGTTGGTGGGGAATACTCAGTGGGTTAAGCTGGTTGATAGAAATATATTTTTGCATCAAGTGTGGGTTTTTTTCTGTGTGGGGCTGTATTGGTGCTATGTGTGAATGGATTCAGTTCTCATATTTGGACCAATTCAGAATAATTCTGCTGAAGTTGAAGTTTTTAATTTTTTTAATGCAAAACCAGAGTGAGATGTAATTATAATGATCAGATGTTGTTTCAGTAACCAGAACTCTGGGGTGGTTTTAATTCAAAACTCCAAACTAAAATGCCCAGCAACTTCTGAGTTGAAAGTTATGGTCATCTGCTACCCCTGTACCTATACCTCTAATTTCTGGACTTCTTTCTTCTGGTTTCTACCAGCAGGAGACTTCCCATCATCATTTGGTGGTACGGTGTGGGGTGGTATGGGACTAAGCTGGAAATGCTCCAAGGAGTATCGGAGGGGTAAGTAGGGATGACTGCTGCGCTATTGTACTTGTGGGGGGTCTAGCTGAGATTTAGCTCTGTCTTCCATCTCTCAAGAGTAAAGGGAGGGGAAAAAGCAAAAAAGGAAGGCTATGGTAAGTTAATTGAGAGCAGCCCTGAGGAGAAGGGCTTGGGGGTGCTGAGAAGGACTTGGGGGTGCTGAGAAGGACTTGGGGGTGCTGATCGATGATAAGCTCAACATGAGCTGGCAGTGTGAGATGCCAGCTCAAGGCCCTGAGGGGGAATTGACATCCCACGTAGAATGAAGGAGCTTGAACCCATAATGGTGGTGTGGGGGTGAAATGGTGGCGTGACCCACATGGACTAATGGGGTGCAGGGCATTGGTTCCCCCACTCCTGCCCTCCACAGTCCAGCACCCAATATCCATGCCCAAAGCTAGGTACTCACCAGCACAACTCATTTGTGGTTTAAAGAAGATGGGCAGGAACTCTGTGGGGCTCTGGGATGGACTAACAGGGAAATGTGGAGGGACTGTCACTAGCAAAGATAATGAAACGAACGAGTAAACTAAGCAGCAAGTTAAAACATCAGTATGCACAGTAATAAGTGACAATGAATCACCAGAGATCGGTTGCTTTAATGATGCTGTTGTAAAAACGATGGCCCTGAGCTATTTCAGACCATGTATAGTGAATTTTGGCTGATGCTTATCAGTTTATATGCAAGAAAAATTATGGCACGCAACCTAAATGAAACAGTCCTTTGGACAAGAAGAAATAGATTGCAGGTGCAAACAAGCATGAAATGAAAATCTACTAATGAGTTTCCATTAGTAGCTAAATACATAATCGAATAATTTTTAGCCAACATAGAGCGATGAGAAAATCAATTTATTCCTCATAAGTACTGCTGTATGGATTGGTGCTCCAGTACATCTAAAGCTGGTTTTGTTAAGTGAAAGCTGAGCTTCAGTTTCAGTTAGAGCTCAGCTAATAGGAGCAGAATGTGAGTTTGCTTTTGCTGAGTATGAATGGAATGCATTTTCTTTGGAAACTCTAAATAACACAGGGGACAATGAGGTAGAGGTTAATATGGAACATTTCCATCTGAAAGCTAGAGACTAAAATATTTCAGAGCGATGGACTGGTACATCTGAATTTACTTAGCAGTATCAATTAATGAGTGAGCATTGCTCTTCATCTGCTCTAGAAGCAGTGGCATACCCCATTCCTGTCTTTTTTTGCCCTAAACAGCCTCTATCCTGAGTTTTGCTTGTGCGGGCTTTTCACACCTTATTCAGCTAAGGTAAAGGTTTCTCCCTGCTTTCAAGGTTGTCACATAAACAAAGCAGGTTTGAAGAGCTGGTTTGAAAGTGTTGGTGAGGATTCTGCTGCGGAAGAGAGACTTTTAAGGCTCAATAGTTCATGAGTCAATGAATGCATAACGAGCAAACCTCAAGTCAAAGGCAGTAGTAACAGGAATAGGGGGAGGAGAAAACCAGCACCTTTATTTTAGGGAGGAATTTGTTCTGATAGCTCAGCCTTACTAGGTTTTTAAAACACTGATTGATATGATGGGCGTCTAGATGAGAAGTAATTACTTGATTGGGACAGATTTCAGCGGACATTATTTCTCAGTGGATTTGATACATGGAAGCTGAAGCTTATAATAAGCTGAAAAACAAATGGACTTGCTTGGCCACACAATACTCCTAGACAAGCTTTCAATAAATGCGTGGCTGCATATAAATCTCCTCTTTTAGCATGACAAATACGTCCCCTCACAACAGAAACTCCAGCAAACTCAGAACGGCAGTGCTCTGGCAGCCCAGCCGGGGAAGAGGTGGGAGCACCATCAAGCTAACCGCCGCATTATGATGTTTGTGTTCTTGCTCTGTGAGTGGCCGTGCTGCATTCACCAAAGTGACAGCTCGTATTCACCTCGTGCTTTGGCTTTTATGGGGTCCCTGAAGGATTTGTGAATCCATCAAACTGAAATACAGTCCGTTCACTCCTGAATTCAGCTTCCCTCCAGCGTGGAACACTCGTAACTCCATGACAGAGACAACTGTTTAGAGCAGGGTGTGATGAACAGTGCGCTGCGGAGGCTGGGGCGGGGGGGATTGGGGCAGGTGCAGTGCAAGGAGCCAACCTGACATTTGGCAGGGATCTGGTGGGTTTTACAGGCTGATTTCTGAAAAATACAACGTGGCATCTCTTGTGTATCCAGAACTTCAGGTGGGGGTTCCCCCTGAAATCAGAGCCTCTGGATTTAGGCACCTGTCAGATCCATGGGCTGTAAGGTTGTGGGAGGAAAAAACCTCTTTTCGACCCCAAAAAAGATGTATGAGAAGTGAATAAATGCAATGTTTCCAATATGGGCAGAGGTTAGTGCCTTTAGTCTTGGTCATACTGCTGTCACTGGGTATGGCTCCATCAGAAAACGGTGATGATGGTGAGAACGTGGGGTGTCCCTGTGGGCTTCTGCCTGTGGCCGTGTGTCTTCTGTATTACACTTTCCCTCGTGTCGCTGCTGCGGCCCCCTTCTGCACCCGTACAGATGCAAAGATGGATATAGAGGTAATTCTGACATCCATGGAGATTGCCACTCTCAGGCTCACACTTGGGATATTTCCTACTGAATTGCTGTAACTTACTGCAGAACAAATGCCTGGTAGGAAATCATCAGGAAATACATCTCTCTCTTTATGGTCCGTGCCAGTTATTATTGTAGCAATGATGGCTTTCAGGGAAGTGGAGATGGCTCTGTCAGAGGTGGCAACAGCACTTCTGAGCTGTTGATTACCTCCACATCGTGCCATTTCACTGCATTGGATAAAGACATCTCTGTTCTCTGAAAGCCACTGGCAATGCTCTGATAATACAGAAGTCAGAGTGGATTCTGGGCGCTTTCTCTGGCATCCTGTGTTTGGAATGGGATGTCCCAGTGCTGGACAGAGTGAGAGGGTTTCCTTACAAAACATGAAAACAAGGTATTTTGAAGAGTGCTTTGTAAGAACCTGTTTATATCTCTCAACTTTAAGGCAAAGGGAGACATAAATTATTGGATGCTGTGTGGGTGTGGTGGAAATTTCTGAGGCTTGACTCCGTTTATCTGAGCAAATGCTTTGGAAACCATCTCAAGGCAGTTTCCATTTGACTCCAGTTGGCTTTGTGTCCAACCTCAGGGTGCTCCACAGCAGGCAAACGACAACATGAAGTATCTCTCTGACTTTCTCCAGAACTCTGAATGCTGGGGCAACTTGGACATGACTCGTGAGGTCTGTCTGAGCGTGCCTGCATGGATGCTGTGTGCAGGTAAGTGAGTGATGGCAGGAAAGAATCCAGGACCACAAAGTGAAGCTATTAGGTAGTTCCCAAGTAAGTGTTATCAGAGCGTTAGAAATGTTCACCTAGCCTATGGAGCTCCACCTTGGAGAGCCAGCTAAAGCACATCTCCCTTCCTATCCTCCTTTAAAACTCTGAATGAGAAGCAAATAAAATTTGTGTAACCTTATAAAGCTGCTGCCATAACCCTGTGTCTCAGCCAGCAGCCTTTATCTCTCACTGGCTGGAAATCTCCCATTTTCATTGCCCTGAATCACCAGCTGCATTCATCAAACGTGACAAATGCCTCTAAAACACTAAATCACACCACTCGATCTCAATGGGCTACATAATCATTGTCATACTGACAATAAATTTGAAAATATCTGTGTTCCAGACTCAAATACCTACAGCTCCAACCAAGGCTGAGAAACCGCAGGGGGAAGCTGAATCCTAAATTAAGTTTAGGGCTATTTTCAGTCCCTCAAAAATTTAATAAACTCATGAATTTTTGTGAGGCTTTCTGATTTATTTTTGGAAAATAAAAACTTTTTTTTTTCTACCTACAGGAATGATTCATGGAATAACAGACCTTTTCCAAGAAAAAGGTTCTATTTTACTAAGCACAAGAATGTAGAAGCAACAAAACATTTCTCTGCTCTGCTGGGGGGGTGCCAGTGTGCAGCCCTGCCTGTGCCTTCTCCTGGATGCTCCTGTGTCCCAGCAGACTCGTGCCTGGCAGAGGTTAGAACTGCAACAGGCTTCCAAGGAGAGAGGAAAGCAGCAGATCTTCCTCTTTGCTCTGTTTCACAGGATCCCCCACCCAAAAAAACAATGACAGGAAGACACCAAGGTCATTGCAGGTCAAACTTTCAGCATCACTTAAGAAAAGGGAAGGTTGGGCTCTGGATGAGCAAATTGCCCTCAGGACTTTATATACCAACTGACCTGTGAGAGCCACGTCTTCTCTGCAGGGAGAGCCAAGCAATGCAAGGTAACTCCATAAACTTAATTAAAGAGATTCTCGTTTTCTTTCTCTGGCGCTGGTCAAGGCTCACAGAGCGGTGCTACCCCAGGTAACCTCTTATCCAGGAGTGAATGCGGATGGGTTAGAGCTCACCATTCGGTAAACCTTGTGCTTCCACAGAGCCAGTGCTCCGTGGTCAGAGCATGTAAACAGGTGTTTTACAGAGAGTTCAGCAGAAGACACGTGAAGGTAAATGTTTCCTCTTCAGTGTTAGTAATTTGCCTAAGCGACAGGTGATGGGACAAGGGGAAATGGCCTCAAGCTGTGCCAGGGCAGGGTCAGATCAGATGTGAGGGAAAAGTTCTTCCCCAAAAGAGTTGTTGGGATGTGGCACAGGCTGTCCAAGGAGGGGGTTGAGTCACCAAGCCTGGATGTATTTAAAAAGTAGATGAGGTGCTCAGGGATCTGGTTCAGCACAGGACAGGAACAGTTGGACTCGATGATCTTAAAGGTCTTTTCCAACCTGGTGAGTCTGGGATTCTCTTTGTCTGCAGTGTTGCAGCATGGACATGCAGGAGGTCTTTGTTTTCAGTCCATACACCAATCATGATTGGTTTTTTTAAAGAATATTTACATACATACTGTGTGCATACACAAAGACATTGTCTCAAAAGTATTTTCTTAAATCTCTGCAGAGTGCTATTTATTGGGTTTTTAGTTTCAAATCAGGTCACAAAGGAGACTTGGGATTTCTCACTGTGCTCTTGCCACCCAGCTCCCACTAAAGCTGTGTGTGGGACTTTGCTGTAAAAAAAATCTGCTGGTTTGGGAGGGACACAAAACGTGCCCTGGCATCAGAGGGAGCTGTGTGTCTGGGATGGTTACAGACCAATCCAGTGGTGTGACTGCATGGCATTAGACTGGAATCTGGGAAAATGCTGTGCAACTGTGTTGTCTTAGTGAGGGGCAATTTATGGTGACCAAAAGCCCAATCCTGCTCATCATCTGTGCTGTGAACTTCTAAAATCATCTCCTGCCCACTGCCTGGTTTGACCTTGAAAGCTGCGAGGAACATCTAGGTAAGAGGGAAGGTCTCCAGCCTGTCCTCACCTCAAGTCTGAGTACCTGGTGTGATGGGCCAAGCTGTCCTTTGGCAGCGACAGCCTTGTCCTCTCCTTGGGGCTCCCAGGTCCTCACTGTGTTCCTTCTCCTTCCACAGCTCCTTGGGTGAGCTGAGCTCCTAGGAAGAGCCCCGGCAAGAAGGGCTTCCTCAGGTACCAAGGTAGGAAGGATTTATTAAATTGCTATGGCTGGAGATAACTTCCACCACTATTTTTTCCCAAACATCATCTGATTTACTCCAGTGATAAATCCAGCCTTCTGTATAAACATTTATTTCCTTGACAACCTAGTTTTCTGTTAGAAAAATGCCCAAACTTGGGACCTATTACAGGAGCTGACAGGTAAAAATTCGACTTGGGTGGACTAATGCTGTTCAGCATTCAGACCCAAGTGTGTGTCACAAACCCCCCAGCCACCTCGCTATTCCGCAAGAGCCCCAGGAGCTGCACACAGGGATGAGGAAGCCAGGGTCTTTTCAGCCCTTTGTCACATTCAGAGGACCAAGTTTAAAATATCTGGGATGCTTTTCAATGGTCAGGACTCTCTAAGTAATGATTCTTGCAGACTAGTTGCCCCCACGATTTTGTAACCCACTGTTTGATACAGTTTTACCTGTCGAGCTAAAGAGAGGCATCAGAGAGTTAAACTTGTTAGCAAGGGGATTAATTAATGTGAAAAACAGCCAGGAGCCTGGCTGGAGAGGTTTTCCCAACTGAGACTTACAAAAGAACATCTTTGTTTTAGAGGTGAGTCCAGAGGTGAGCATGTAGCATCACCCAGGCACAGTACCAGGACTAGCACAAAGCCTCAGCGCTGGCTTAGCAAGAGTGTCTGCTGGCATCCTGAACGTCATGGAGAAGATCACTTCAGGTTTATGGGTTTAGGGTGGCTGAGCTTTGCCTTGTTTCATTATGATCAGAGCTCAGGGTCTGCAGGGTCCAGAGCCTCTTCCAGTAAGGCACAACCTACTGCTGGAGCTCCAGTGTGCCGGTGGCACAGCAGGTTATTCTTCACAAATATCCTCAGAGGCTCCTGTGCCATCAGGAAACAGTGGGGACGGGTCCAGCAGGCTCTTCCCTCTCTCCTGTTTGCTGGCAGTGGCTCAGGAGCAGAAGATGTGGATCGTCTGCATGCAAGGGCTGCTCCGGACCTGCTGGGATGCAATTACCTCCGTGGTGCTTCATCAGCAGTTCCTATATAAAAGGGTGTTTTGGAAGGAACAGAAGAATGCTTTGTGCAATTAAAAATATCAAAAGAGGACTTGGGATGGTAGGATGTAAATAACTAAATGACCAGATCGGCTTTCTCTGCCTGGAAGAGATCCATCACACAGATGCTGCTGGGTATGTTATCTTTTGAATGGATCTGTCCTGTTCCTTCCTCAGCTGCCTGTACCTCCTGCTCTGCCGTGACCCTGTGTGGCCCCCTGTATAGCCACACTCAATTTGTCCAAATGATGGTCTTTTGAAGAATAATGCCCCTTTACTCAAGGTTGAGAAATGGCTGAATCAGTGAAAGCAGCGCTTGGAAGTTTTCCTGGGGGGTTACTGCCTCAAGCAGTGGTCAGGACCTCGTCCAGCTCAGCCCGTGCGAGATGCTGACACTGCAAACCCCCTGATGAGATTGCAGGCTGCAGTCTGTCCTGTTAGAAACCCCACAAATAACCTCTCTTGCCACAGAATGAAACACAAAGCTGCTTTTTCCCCCGATTTCTGTAAGTAAACCTGTTAATGTCTGGATGTGAAGCTGCTCTCTGCACCAGCAGCCATCCCAGCCCAGACACAATTTTCAAGTGAAATTGTCATTGATGGGACGGTGCCTGAGAAGGGCAGGTTCGTGTCGCCATGGTTAATGAGGCTGCTTGTGCTTAGGTGGGCCTGGAGCATTAGACCTCCTCTTCTGGATGTGCTCAGCCTGCAGTAGTCACGCTCCAGTTCATGTCAGGTGCTGGAAACATGCACAAAGCTGAATGTAAACCTGAACTTGTTTAGCAAATCCAGATCTAGCCCAGTGGAGGGTGTCCCTGCCCATGGCAGGGGTGGCACTGGGGGGGGGATTCTGAGGCCCCTTCCCACCCAAACCACTCTGGGGGGCTGTGATCTTAATGAAGCAGCTTTATTTTCAGCATCTAACATGTTCTGTTAAGCAAAGTATTTATTTTTAAAATTAACGGTGCTAATGGTCACTTAGCCATGTGAAATGTTCACACCTGTTTCTTTGACTGTTTCCATGGCAATATGTCCCTAAAAGGAGGGGATGGCACGTTAATACTGGGCAAAGCACAAGTCAACCCAAAATTCAGCTGCTGTTGATGCAATACAGCTTTCCTCCTGAGCAAAACAGCTTGCCTCACAGGAGCTCTGAGAGCGGGTTTGTTCCTCTCAATTAGATGATTTTCAAATCAGAACCATTGATCGGCCACAATTGTGAATTTCACTCCTACAAATCCTTAAGGTCTTACTTCCCCTGGTTTGGAAGTGTTTATTTCAGCAGAGAGGAGTCCTTTTCAGTGACTGATGGGTACTTTGTGTCACTTGTCTCTCTTCTTTCAAGAAGAGGAATCTGCTCCCCCTGCGAAGCTGCACAACCAGAGCATTTACTGAGCACCCAGGTTTGCTGCAAGTTTTGTTCTCAGTGATTTATGGGGGTGGTTGAGAAATACTGTGAAACAGGGCACGATGGGCAGGACACCACACTCATCTGGGTAGGGACACGGGAGTAAGTATCCTACGAGGAAAGGCTGAGTGAGCTGGGGCTGTTCAGCCTGGAGAGAAGCAGCCTGAGAGGGGATCTGATCAATGGGGATCAATAGCTGAAGGGGGGGACACAGGGGGACATGGGCAGCCTCTTCTCAGTGTCTGTGGGGACAGGACAAGGGGTGATGGCCTCAAGTTGGAGCACAGGGAGTTCCACACCAACATGGGGAAGAACTTCTTCCCAGTGAGGGTGAGGGAGCCCTGGGACAGGCTGCCCAGGGGGTGTGGAGTCTCCTTCTCTGGAGAGATTCCAGCCCCGTCTGGACACCGCCCTGTGTGCCCTGTCCTAGGGACCCTGCTTTGGCAGGGGGTTGGACTCGATCTCTGGAGCTCCCTTCCAACCTCTACAAGTCTGTGAAATCTACTCATCCTTTCACCTTGCTGAATCCCTCAGGGCACGGTGAGGGCTAGTTGTAGCCTGGTGTGCTGGCCAGCTGAACCCCCCATCTGTGAGCAGCACCCAGAGATTTGGTACCCACCGTGCGGCGCTGACAGACAGATCCTGCTTTGCCAGATGTCCATCCAGGTGCCTGGCACATGCTAAGGAGATCTCTGTACAGTGGCCTTTGTGTGGTATTTGGGGGGTTTTCCATCTCTTTGGGTGTTGGGAGGCACAGAACTGCATGAGAACAAAATGTGGCACAAATAACGAGTGCTATCAGGTGGTGTGGGGTGAGGATGCAGGATGGGGAGTGGAAGGAATAAAACCCATTCTTTTTCTCCAGTGCAGCTCACCCATCCCCTGTGTGGGGACTCATTTTGGAGATAATTGTTATATGCTTTCCTGACTGTGATCTATTGTTATCTGTGCCCTGCAAAATAAAGCCATGTCTAATTCTGCATAACCACAGGGGTTATGCAGAATTCCTGGCTACACTGACATGAGAGTAAAGGCTTGTTGATGATCTTTAAAGATTATGGTGCTGAATTCTGTGCCAGGGGTAGCTAAACCAAACTAGTCACATAGGGTTACAGCACATACCTCCCTGCAGTGCAGGTGGCAGCCCCCCCTAATCCCAAGGCAGGGAGAAAGCAAGATCCCTCTCTGGTCACACATCTCACCTTGGTGTGCTAGTACCAGCCAAGCATGTGTGACAAAGCACAGGGTAATTTGTTATTTCGCTTGCACAACTACTCTGCAACCTGGAGCAGAGCGTTTAAAAGCCAGATCCTGCTGCTGCTGGGAGCAGTTCTGAAGTGCTAAGAGGCTCTGCCTGCCCAAACAAAGAACGTGTGACTAGTTCTGAAGCAGGGGGAAATTGCCAGCCAGAAAATCCTCTCTCTTCAACAGGGCAATTAGGAACAACGGGGAGCTGCTGGGCACTTATGGGCTGGATGGAAAAAATCAACCCACTGTGTAAAAGTATCAACAACTGAGGAGGTGATGCTGCTCTTTTTCCTGTTTTCTGGTGTTTTTCTGGCTCCAGGTGTGGTTCTCCCCTTCAGTGAAACCTTTGGGTTAGGTTTGTGGGAGGAGAGACAATTGGCCTTAAGGGATGAAGGATGGAATCATGTTTATCTGGGGTTTCCAGTAGAAACAACGAGGGAAGCAATCAGCTCTGCTTTCTCTCTTCAAAACCAGGTCCTGGGAGCTCCTTAGATTGAAACTGTGGGATGAAGGGCTAAAGTTCACCTAACAAATTAAGGTAAAATATTCTCAGCTTATGAGAAATGATTAATGGATTTAGATAAAATCTGTCCAATAGCTGTGAAGAAAGAGAAAAGAAAACGATCAGTAAAAAAAGACAAATTTAAGAGATGTTGCTGACTTTTGTTTTCCAAAGGGTGCTTTCATTTCACAATTATCTGAAAACCACAAAATCTCAGAGGTTCTAAAGGACTGTAAAACCTAACTGGGCTGCTAAGTCACCTTGAAACAAGTTTTTCAAATGTTTAGTCAAACTTATTCTGGTGAGCAGGCCAACCCAAAAAATATATATATTTTAATGCCTTTTTCTTCACTTGTTTTGGCTACAAATTGAGGGAAGAAAAACCTTATCATTTTGTAGAGACCATCAAACTGGTCCCCTCTGCCAGAAAACTCCAGTTTCTGGATTCAATACGAGGTAGAACTCTAATACAAGCTGGGTTTTTTAATCCTACTACCTTTTTTCTTTTTCCCCCTTTTCTTCTCAAAGCCCAGGAGCCACATAAAATGCAGTTCACAGCGCAAGGAACAGTGATTGGGAGAAAATGTAATAGATGGGCTGCGTTTCTCTTTGAAGTTCCCATTGATCAGCGTTGCCAAGACTGTTTTTCTAATGCCTAACTCAGAAACGCGAAGGAATTGTCACTTTATTCTTTGGGTGTATGTGGTTCACCCCCTAAGAAAGCAGGCTCTGGGCTCCTGAGCAGCCTTTATTCAGGTTTTTCTCCCAAGATGGTGTAACATGGGAAATAATTAGGGCCCTGGTTTTAGTGTTTCTTTGAATACAAATTTCCCTGGTGCTAACTGAAGTGACTCAGTGGGTTTATGATTTTTAGGTCTGAATTTTGTGTAAGAAAACTGCATCTCATATCTTCCACTCAAAGGATGTGCTTTTCAGCCAGTCGAGCGTTACTTAGGAGACAGTTACCCCAGCTCCTCTCCACTGGAGATCCAGCTTGTGTTGCCAACCCCAACCTTGCACAAAGAAGGAAAAACCATTTGCCCAAATGATGCTGAAGGAAGAGAGATTGATTTATTTATGTATTTATTTATACTCACACTAGTTGAATCTACACATAATAATTTTCTTTTGTAACAAAATAAGTTGTGGTTAACAAGATGAATTTTCATGCCCCTAACAATCTTCCTTGGCAGAAATTTCCAAAGAGAAAATATTGAAGACTTTGAGGATCCCACATACGCTGCTGCTGGGACTGGGAAAGTACCTGGTACGGGGGAAATCAGAGAGGGCTGCTGGCTTGGGACAAAAACTCTGTTGGCCATAAACAAAACTGGAACTACAGTAGAGGACATTGTGTATCTTCCTGCCCTTTCCTTGTCCCAAACCTAGAGCAAACCCCACGCTTGCTGCCCAAGGGGGAGAATAATGGGAGGAGGCAAGTACTCAGGTTCCCTACATTGAGTGTGTGTGTGGGGGAGATGATACTCACAAGTGAGGAAGTTATCATGGTCCAGAATTCAGAATAAGAGTAATTAATAAAGAATTGGTAGATTTATAAAGAAAAATTAATGTTGCAAGGACTCTGAAAAACATGTTTAGAGCTGCAGTCTGGAACCTGCCTGTGGGGAGTCACTGCAAGCATCATGTGTATGCTCACATTGTCTTTATCAGGGGTTTTTACACTCTCTTTGTGCCAAACACACTGGTTTCCACTCAGGGGATGACTAAGAATTCTTCATAGCAAGCTTTTGAGTGTTCTTTACACTTATTTTTGCCCAGCAATCTCCTCCTCTCCTGTGTTTGCAAACACAGTAACATCCTTCTCCAAGGCCAGGCACTTCAGAACAAGCCGTGGTCATCGTGTAAGTGCAGAACACAATCCACATGGAAATGAAAGCCATTAAATATACATTACAAACAGGTATTTAGATGAGCCCAGATTTGTTAATGATTCATTTCAACCTTTGAACTAAATTAAATGTTGCTTTCATCTATTTTTAAAGAAATGCCTTTTTTCAGTTGATGCCCAGCTCTGTTCTTTAGATGGTTTTACTTAAATATAGCACCCACCTCCTGTGTTTGTTACCAAGTGTGTGTGCTTTTTATGCCACCACGGATGAGGATTCACACAAACCCATCAGCAAACATGTGGCCTAAAAGGTGGATTGACAAGCTATTACTGCCAGATCTCTTTTGAAAGTCACGTCCTCTGTATTTAGTGATGGGTGATACTAATTACGTGGTGCCGGCACATTTCACACCACTGCACTGATGGGATGGATTTTCAGACCAGCATCTTCCAGCACAACATGGTGGCTGTAAGTGCTGCTTGGACTGAAACCAGTGGAGCTTCTTGGAGCAATCAAAGGACCCGGCCTGAGCCACGCTGAAAACATGAGTTCTGCTTTCATTGGCAGGTATGTGGTTGAGCCGGCATGGTGGGAAGCGGTCACAGGGCTCTTGGCCATCGCTCCCCTTGGGGCTGCTCTTGGGAGTCTCATTCTCACTCCAAAATGGGTCTAAAAAGGAGGAACTGGGACACCAAAATCCCGACTTTGTCCTGGTTTCTGGCAATGCTCTAAGGACGGGCAATCTAAATACAGCACAGAAAAACCAGAGAAAAGCTGATCAAGGCTGAATGTGGAGAAAACACGTTTGGATCTTGCAGAGAGGGAGAGGGATGTTATTTGTCTCTGAGCTTTCGGGTTCCCTTGCCGGCTCCAAGTGAGAAGACAGCAGTGAGAAGACAGCAGATGTCTCGAAGACCTTTAAAGACGGAGTCTGGCCCACACCGTACCGTGCCACACTGTGAAAAGGTAAAGACTGGCAGCAATCTTCCAAACCTTCCCACGTTTAAACGTGTCAGTTCTGAAAGCATAGCTAAAACCAACTCTCCTGTCGCAGAGGCACTGGGGGGTTAATCAATAGGTGACAGTTTAATGCCATTCGACATCTGATTGCTGGTTAACTTCATTAGCAGGAACTGTTTGGACAGGGTGTCCCCAGGGAAGACGAGCTGCTGTCAGCAGAGGCCAATGTATCGCTAAGATATGTTGGTTTGTCTTCTCCAACATCAATTCTTTTTGGTCTATTTTTTTTTCTTTTCATTCTTTTGAAGCTTGCTGTGTGATGGCAAAGGCGGAGCTGAATTCTCTCCGTGCTGAATGCATTAAGTGTTGCTGGAATGTTCCCTCTGAGCTGAAGCACCTGTGAGGTGTTTGCCACGCGTTACTTTGCAGAGGTAGGAGGGAAGCTTCCCCTTCACAGATCCTGGCATCCCTTCCATGGGCGGCATGGCTCAAGATGCTGGGAGTAAAATGCTAGAGGCATTTCATTCTCATCTCCCTGGGCCTGAGCTGCCCTGCTGATGTGGGTGCTGACAACAAGCTGGTTTTTGCTTGTGCTTCTGTGAGTGGGAAAGCAGTGCTTTTCAGTGCAATCCCCATATGCCACCCTGTATTCCCTGTGCAGGGACACAGATCTGCCCTTGTGCTGCTCTGCAGTTTGGATTCCCACCTCTGTCCCCACGCTGGCCACAGACCCAGGCCTGGCAGAGAAGGAAGCCCTTTGCTCCTGCTGCAGGAGTGGGATTCCACAGCTGCCAAGTTCTGTTCCCATGGCTGCTCCATGTGAATCTGATTCTTGTTACGGATTTGATTTTTTTAAAAAATCTTATTTCTGAGGATGTTTCACCCAAGCTAGTCACTAGGAGGGCTTTAAATGACAGGATGGGTGACCTCATCAATGTCTATAAATATGTAAAGGATGATAGTCAGGAGGACAGAGCCAGGCTCTTCTCAGGGATGGCAGCGATAGACAAGGGGCAGCGGGTGCAAACTGGAGCAGAGGAAGTTCCATGTGAATGTAAGGAGGAACTTTTCCACTGTGAGGGTGGCAGAGCCCTGGGACAGGCTGCCCAGAGAGGTTGAGGAGTCTCCTTCTGCAGAATCATCCAAACCCGCCTGGATGTGCTCCTGTGTGATTTAGTC
Organism: Hypotaenidia okinawae; assembly: GCA_027925045.1. Taxonomy (NCBI): domain Eukaryota; kingdom Metazoa; phylum Chordata; class Aves; order Gruiformes; family Rallidae; genus Hypotaenidia; species Hypotaenidia okinawae. The sequence continues at coordinate 21,304,590 of BSDF01000011.1, read as the reverse complement.
TGGGTGACCCTGCTCTGGCAGGGGGTTGGACTAGATGAGCTTTCCAGGTCCCTTCTGACTCCGAATGTTCTGTTCTGTGAAGCAAACTGAACGAGCAGCTCAGCCAGCCTGGCTTTGCACGTATTGTCTTGGAGCTGTGTGAGAGGAACAAAAACTGCAGCAGTACTTCTGTTTCTGCTGCAAGCAAGGCTCCCCAGCTGTCAGCACAGGCAGAAGGATCACGGGCTTGTCGTGTGCTTGTGTGACAGACTGGGATTGGGTTTTCCCAGCCCTCCACTGTGAGCCTCAGTCGGGAAGGGTGGAGGAGGGAGGTGGGATGCAGGAAGATGGCAAGAGCCTGTGTATAGTGGGCTGGCGAGGGAGGTGGAACAGGGAGTGTAGGGAAGTAGGAAAGGAAATAAAAAGGAGAGAAAATGGGGAGAAAATTTGGGAGAAAAACTTATAAAGCCTTAAGTGAGAAGAAGGGAAAGGGACCTGCATCTGCTTCGCTCTTCAGCACAGGTGGAGTGGGTGTCTGTCACAGGTGTCTCTGTGCAGTCTAACAGGTGTTTGAATGAAGGTTTGATGTTGTCAACCCCTTGCAGGCAGGATGAGGATGCAGAGGTGCAGCTGGTGGGATGGCCAGATGTACTCGGGCATTCCCTGCTCTGCAACCACCTCCTGGCACTCAGCAACTGCCCCAGCTGCTGCAGCACAGGGCAGCTGGCAGAAAAAACTCCTGCTGTAAAACCCAGCTTGGGAGACGTACGTGTAGTTGCAGTTTACCACAAGTATGTATTGATTAGGGCGACGATGTCATTGTGTTTTGTGCTGAACAATCCAGCGTTTGGAATTGAGACCTGTCAGGAGCTGAATGACTTTAGCAGAGCAAATTGAAAAGAGCAGGGCTATAAATTGCAAGGGAATTCACTTGGTGGTTAACACTCGGCCACGCTGTGAGGAACAGGGCTGTGCTGCACAAACTGCCCTCCCATGCAAATCCCAGTCAATGTGCTGACAAAGTGTCCTGCTGAACCCCTGTGTCTCACTCGATAGTTCTTAAAACAGACATACCTCATAAGGCATGGGAAGGCATACATTTTCACCTTAACTCTGCATGGATGGGAGGCACTGAGGAATTAGTAAGGGGGTGTATAGATGAGCTTTGTACCAGCCCCAGTGCATATATACGGATAGATAAATATATATATACTGCTAGATCACATTACCAGGAGCACCAAATCTTCCCCCATTTCAGTGCTGACCACCAACCTCTGCTTGAAAGCCTTCCTCAGTTCCTCAGGTGTCTCAGGCTGGATTACCATCCCCCTCCATCTCTCCATACAATTTTCTCTACAGTTGTCCCCCAGCTCAGCTTCCAACCTCCACCGGCTCCATCAGGCCTACGCAAAAGGTGTGGTTGGAGATACATGAAGGGTTCAAAAGGCACTGGCCAAAGCGTTTTAATGACTTTAGATCTTTGCTGTTTGGTCTCAGGCAGATAGAAAAAGCAGGAAAAGGGAGGAAACACTGACAGAGATATTTGACGTCCAGAAGGAACTGGAATGGTACCAGTATCAGTTGTGCTGACTATGAGTAAAGGCAGTTCTGAGTGAAGGGGAGGGTATATTGTGCAGATAAACCAAGGTGGCTTTGGATGCTGTTGGATATTTGAGCTGCTTAGCATGGCAGCCAGCTCTTACAGAGTCCCTGCCTGACATCCAGCCGAGCATGGATGACACAGCTTCACGCTATCATTAAATTCACAGTGCTGATGGGAGCAAAGGAAGGGGCAGAGGCACCAGATTTAGCAGAGAGGCCTTCACATGCAGCAGACACAGTTTCAAGAATTATTTGGGTCCCATGTAAAAACTTGCCAGCCTGGGTTATGCTTCCTTAAATTACAGATGATCTTCCCGACCAGCGTGACCATGTCACCTTCCAACCTGCGAGGGCTCTGAAGCCATAATTGCACCTTTTGGCCAGTCCTGGGAGCCAGCCAGCTCTGCTGGGCGTGGGATTCATGCTCCCCATACTCAGCAGCACTCCCCAGCCTGCTGTGTGTGTCCTGGGAATTTGGGGGCGGTTTGGAGATGGGAGCGAGAACCACGGAAAGTAAAGAGAAATGGGACTGACACTTGACAACTTTCCTGGTTTGTAAATTCTGGAGGAATTTGAATTGCATGGTAGGTTTTCACTTGCAGATTTGTTATTTTTCCCTTCTCCACACATTTTAAGCTTACAGCATCACACAAGCATTTCCCCCCTCCCCCCGCCCCACCGCTGTCCTTGCAGAGGAACGAGTAGATAGCTATTTCTCAGGAATAATTTCCTCACAACAGCAGTCTGTTCTTGACTGAAGACAAAATAAACCTTTAAGAAGTTAATAGCTTTAATTTCCAGTTGTGTAAGAGCTGCGGCTTCTGGAAAGGTGTGATCTTCAAACCTGTAGTAAACTCCGATGCCTGGGCAGAGCTGTGTGGGAGCAACATGTCCTTCAGGGGAGCAGAATACCAGAGCTACAGGATTGTTCTGGAACACATTACTTTGTGGAAGAGCAGCTGCAGAAAGCCAAGCAGATGTCGAACTGAAAGGGCTGCAATGCAATTCAGTCCTGGGCTGTGCTGTGCTATGAAAGGGCAGGAGAAGCCAAATGTTTGAGGGCTGGAAAGGGAATATTAGGCAACAGTAGGAGATGTTGAGATAAACAATAAACAACCTGCTGAGTGCAAGGATTAAGAGATCAGTGGGAGAGAGATGCGAAAAGAAATGAAAGAAGGGAAAAAAGAGATTGTAGTGGAAAGCAGAGAGGAGCCGGTCCTGTGCCTGTACAAACTGGAGTAAGTCCCTAGCAGTCAAGGACCAGCCGCTCCCAGAGGAGGTAACTCGCCCCCAGCCAGCAAGGAGTTTCTCCAAACTGGTGGTAGAAAACACAAGTAAAATGGAAACTCAACTATGTCATGGTGGGGAGGAAGAGAGGAGGGAACAGGCATGGCTTTTCTGAATGCCAGCTGGCTCCTGTCTTCCATGGAGGAGGAGGAGGAGGAAGAGGAGGAAGTGGAGGAAGTGAAAGAGAAGGAGGAGGAGATTGGCTCTTCCATGGGAGAGGAGGAGGATGGAAAGTTGCTGAGGAAACGGTTATGTTTCCTGGCATGATGCAATGGAGGAATTTGATGATCTCTTGATAACAAGAAGAATATCTTTGAAAAAATTTTGTGCTATCCTGGTACAAAAAAAAACCAATAAAAGAAAAAGTCAGGAGAGTCGAGTTCTGTGCCCTCAGAGGGGAACTGGGATAGAGCAAGTGTGGCATTGAGGGTCCTTTGAGGCAAAGCATGGATAGCATGGCATCTCCCTCTGCATCCAGCCCACCATGCGACATGTAGCAAGCAGAGACAGAGCAGTGATTATACAGGGACACTTCTCTGTTGCTTTCTTTCCTTCCTTTTTTTTTTCCCCCTCTAATTACACTCCATGCTGGAAATACTCCTGGGATACTGAAAATAAACAACATCTCTCTCTACCATTTAGCAAAGCCTGTTCCTGGTTTACGGCCGACTCTGCCCAGCTCGGGAGCGAGGAGACCTGGAGGGGCCACCTGCACCATCTGGTGGCTGCCTCCCCTTTCACTCCAGGCTCTTGGCAGTCATGGTGAAAGCATTTCGGTAGGAAAAGCAACATTTCCACCTTCTTCCAGTGATTTAAGCCTTCCTGTTAATGGCACAGGCTTTCCTTCCCACTGCGTGCAGTATAAATCCAGTTTTAGCTTTGTGAGATGTTCATTGGGCTCTGTGGGCTCTTCTGGAGTGATTCCGCTGTTGCTGAGAGAACTTTGGATCCCTTCCTATTATTTGTCTTTATTCCAGGGAATAAACACAATGGCATTTTCTGCAGATGCGCCTCCTCTACCAAAAAAATCCCCCCACAGCACCAGAAATCAGTGCAAACACAAAAGACAGAGTGGGAGATATATTCTGAAGATGCCACGCTGGCTTTTCTGGGATGGGGGTGTTGGCATTTTGTGGTTATGATACCCACACCAGTGTGTGTGTTTTGGGGAGCAAAGCCACAGGGAGGGCGTTTGCTGGGGGTGCCTGGTGGGATTCCCTAGCTGCCTTCGCTCCTCGGCTTCCCGTTGCTTCTCTTGATCCTCTCTGCCCAGGAAATTCCTCCCAGTTCCCACTCTCACTTGCCTCTTGTGTTCTATTTAGAAAAATTAAATCGCTCTCCCAGTGCCCCGTGATGAACGTGATCCGGTCGCCGTATTTAACGTACCCTTGGATAGCATTTAAATATCTAACAGCAAACCAAGCTGTGATAAACCTCTCAGGATGAGTCGAGAGCACACTCATTTACAAAAGCACTTCAGCAGGAATTAAAATAAAATTTCCATTCTCTGCAGTTACATTCCGATTCTGGCTGTCATTAACTTACTCAAAACCCCATTTGGTATTTCAAACTTCAGTAAATCATTGTATCTTCCAATTAACTTTCATACTCCAGACACCGTAATGTGACTAATTTCATTCAGCTCCGTTGTTTAATAAACATCTAAACAATCCTTTCTTTCTGAGTCGCAAAGAAATGTGCAGTTATGTTGCACTGTGCAGGCAGTAATGGGCAGAAGGGAAATTACTGAAGAGGAATTAATCTCAGCTCTTTGGTTTATCAGTTTTGGAGAAGCGATGCCCTGTGAGTGATGGCCCAGCCAGGGAGTTATCCAGCCCTCCCTAGCACCCACACGGTGTCCCACATAAGGAGAAAGCACTGCACTCTCATACCGAGGCTTGGCATTTTTTGGCAAAGGCACTGCAGGGGTCAGTGGGATGCTTTGCAGCCCAGAGAGGGCAGCGGATGTAGCGGTGAGGATAAGCTATGATTATTTCCATCAGAGGGACAAGTTAGGGGAGCTGGGACACTGGAATGGCAGTCAGGGGTAGGCTGGTGGGTTTGTGCTGTGCTAGGATGAGCTGTGTGCATGCACAGTGGTCCAAGCTCAGTTTAAGTAATCAGAACTATTCAAGTGGCATGAGCTAAACAATACTGTTTCGATAAGAGAACTAAGCAGTTAAATTACTCAGTATTTAAAACAGAGGCCGTGACTGTTGGGGCACAGTTCTGAGCCAGTGCCCTTGCAGATGGCTGCAGCACAGCCCCAAGCGGGGGCAGTGTATCCCAACCAAGGTTTCCTCACCTGGTGCTGTCTTGTTAAGACTGGCAGTGTTTTAAAACTGGTGTTTTTATAGGTGGTCAGCACCTGAGCGAATTTTGCTGTCAGTGTGATCACGGGGGCGTCTGTGCTTATGGGGGGACGTGGTGTGCTAGTGTCCTGGGGACAGCAGGATGACCGTGACCAGCGATGTGCCCTTCTGGCTAAGAAGGCCAGTGACAGGACAAGGGGCAACGGGTGCAAGCTGGAGCAGAGGAACTTCCATGTGAATATAAGGAGGAACTTTTTCCCTGTGATGGTGACAGAGCCCTGGGACAGGCTGCCCAGAGTGGTTGTGGAGTCATCTTCTCTGGAGACATTCAAACCCGCCTGGATGTGTTCCTGTGTGATTTAGTCTGGGTGACCCTGCTCTGGCAGGGGGATTGGACTAGATGAGCTTTTGAGGTCCCTTCCAACTCCTCAGGTCCTGTGATTCTGTGTGCTAAATACATTCCAATAACTAATGTCTTGGACAAACACAATCCCACAGGTTTCCTGGAGCAGAGAAGAAAAACAACTGGATCCCCTGAGCACTTTGCTAATTACTGACTTAGAGCTGGGCTGTGGCATGCAGACCCTGATCTTTGAGGTGGATGATTTCAGTGGTTGGCATCACCCTCAGTGAGGAACATCAGTCCGAAGGTGCTGTGAAAAACCTTCTGGTCCATTTTATGCCTAGGAGCAAATCATGTGTATGCTCATATCAGGAACTGCAGGACTGCCTGGGCTGTGGGAAGGCATCTACAGAGGCGGTGCTGCAGCGGAATGCAAGCAGGCCATATTGGAAGAAATAAGGAGTGTATTCAGTGGCAAATGCTCTGCTGTTTTTCTCAAATGTAAGTGTTTGTAGGGCCATAAAAACTATGTTTAATCTCTGCTCTGTTTGCAATCTGATACTCATTATGCTCCTTCCGCAAGGAGCAAGTGCAGTTAATGGCTTTTGATGGCTCTGCTTCTGCTCTCCTGGGGCTGGACCAGGTCTCATTGTCCTGGGCTGTGCTGCCAGGGTTCTCCAGAGACATCTCTGAAACCTCAGCGCGGGCCTAAATGTGGCCACATGTTTGTATGCACCAAATGTGCACGCCATCGTTAGTGGCTGAATGAAAACCTCCCTGAATTAGTAATGATGTTTTTATTTTGAAGGGACTCAAGCTCAGGCAGCATTTTAAAAAATGAATTGTGGTTTTAGGTGGTTTCTTTCTGCATGGATGCTCAGAACTGCCTGAAATTGCCTGTTAAAGCTGCTTCGACTTCTGTCTCTAATGGAGGTGCTCACATTGCTAAACTGTTTGGCAAACACTGGCCACAGCATCTCATCCTCCTGATTATGTCCCATATTGGCATTTCTGTGGATACACAAAACTAAAATCAGCAGCAAACTGCAGTTAGAGCAGGAATAACCAAACAGGGGTAGAGAAATAACCACAGGTCTGGAGGGAGACACGGTGTCTTCTAGTTGACATGTTGGTGTTGGGGAGGCAGTTGGACTTGATGATGTTAGTGGTCTTTTCCAAGATTCGATGATTCAGTGATTCTATGAGGCAACACACACCAGGGCCCTTTGAGGCAGAGCATCCTGCAGCTGCCTCGGGATCCCGGAGCCTCTTGGGAGCTTCCTGAAGAGCAGGATGGCTCAGGATGGTCCCCGACTTGTTCCCTGCCAGGTCTGTCCTGGGGATGCACTGCCAGGAGCAAGCAGTCGGGCTCAACACTGCTCAAGTGCTGTGGGGGTTTGGGGTTTTGTCCTTTTCATTGGTTTCATCCAAAGGATGGAAGCCAAGGTTTGAGATTGGAACACTCGGCCTAACCCTAACCCAGGAAATACAGCAGACTTACTTCATCACAGCACAGATCTAAGTGATCACTAATGGTCTGTTATTAACATGAGTAGATTGACTGAAAACATTTTGCTTCACTGGCTCTTAGGAAATTCACAGTTCATTTCCAGTCATTAAAATAATTAGGTGTTGTGCCCTGACTGCTCTCCTATGGGCACAGCTATAGGGCCAACTGGCCTGAGTGTGAGCTAGGCCGCAATCCTGCAGTATGTCCCAGTGTATGTGTGTGCTCCTACCCAGTGATGGAGGCGATGTGGCTGCAGCGAGAGTGAGTTGTGCCTCTGCCATGCCACCCGCCGCAGCGGTGCCAAACCTTGGCAGAGGGGTAATGAGGCCCAGGGGAATGCAGGGCTTTGGTAGGACTTTGGTGCTTAAAGGGCTTTGGGGAGCAGGGCCCTGGCCCTGCAGAGAAGCACACGAATAACCTGCTCATGCTGGCCCATCTGTTTTAATGAGATGGCTCCTATAATAGAGATAGTTCCATGAATAAGTGATTATAGGATTGAGCCAAAAACAATCGCTAAGGATTAGATGTAACTCACAGGATCAAGAGGAGTCCTTAGTTTTATTGGAGGCAAGGGAAAAGAAAGGCTATTCTTCTTTGCAGGATCACATTATGTATCACCTTCACGATATAAAGAGGTCTGGGGAAATGTGGGTTAACCCCGTGAGACCTCGTTACGCTGTTCAAGCGATGTGAGGATGTGAGTTAGAAGGAGCTCTATAATTTCACTTTCTATACCATTTTTCCAACTAGTTCCTAATCTAAAATTCTTATCTTTTTTTTGCAAAAGCACAGGGGCTTTCTCCTAATTCTAGGGTTAGGTAGCAATATCTTGAAAATATTTCTGCAAGTGTTCTTGAAATGTATCGAGGTCAGCTCAGGGGCACTGCTGAGGGCAGGCAGTGCTTTTCACTGCATCAGCAGTTTGGACCTAGTGAGGTTCACAGCAGCAGGAGGGATGGAGAGTTTTGTATGGGTTGGGGATGATGTGTTAGAGTCAGGTAGGTACAGCCTCAGTACAAAGGTGCCTCGGGTACGGCAGCATCTGTGAGGGGGCTGTAAACCCGGCACTGTTAGAGCGGTACATGCTGCTCCGAAAGCATGGTGAACAAGGTGCAGGCTCTTATGAGAAGAGGCTGAGGGAGCTGGGCCTCTTTAGCTTGGAGAAGAGACTGAGGGGTGAATGTAGACTGTGTGTTAGTGATAAGGAAATAAGCAGCAGTAAAATTGGCTGTTGAGGTACTTAGACGAGGATGAGGGAATTTTCAGAACAGCTGTATTTGAGTAATTATGAACAGGACCAATGTTTCTACTGAATAAATTTGTATTAGATTATTCCCTAATTATAAAGATCATATAAAAGACAAAAGTTGCATAATAATATACACTAGAAGGTGTATCTGTACCCAAAGTCCCTGAAACCATTCTTAGATCTACAGAGTTATTACTCACCTTTCACGTAGTTCCCATCAACTGCAGCATAAGCCTTAGAGCTGACACTTCAGATAGGAACATGATATAGTTCAGCCCTAAAACCCTTAACAGAAAATACATCAGGACTTACTGTAAAATTTCATGGAGGATTAGAGAAAATATTAAGTCAATAGTTCTTTAGTTATTAGGGGCTTTTAAGGTAATCGATACTTTCCAGCCATATTATCGCCTACTATGATGAAAGATGACATTAATATCCAACTCTTCTGCGTTTTTTTGGTGTATTTATGTATATCCTTTCTTTAGTCAGCCCTGCTGGAATCAATAGTGATATAAAGAATATGATTATTTTAAAAATGTCATCAATATTGATTTGCTTATTACTGCCAGTTTCAAGTGGAACTTGATTTCAGGAAAAGATTTACTTTTTTATATAAAAGAACTTCCAGTCTTCTTAAAACTTGGGAGTACCACCTGGCTTTGCCTAGGAAGATATTAACAGTTAGCAGTGTGCTTCTGCAGCAGAAGTTGGTTTAGGATTAGTAAATCTTAAAAATAGGATTAACAGGATTAATTCTAAGAATTCTTTAGAGTTACGTGACATTTTATGCCCTCAAAGCATTGCATAGATGTTAATTAAATTTAATTTCTATCGTTCAGTCCTGAACTTACATGCATGCAGTTATTAACAATGTCATTGTTTTGTCAATGGAATGGATTCTTTGCCTTTGACTCTGCTTCAATATATTGAGACAGCCATCCTACATGCAGTCCTCAGGCTCAATCCATCTTATTCAGGCAGCTCAGGAATATGGCTGGTCAAAAGACATTTCCAACCCTTTGCAGCAGCAGTGTTCTTGCATGTACTTCCTTTTGTTTCCCACTAATCACCTGCTGGTTTTCTTCTGTATTTCTCAGGCAGGAATTTGCTTTAAAATTCTGGTGATATCCCAGTGTTCATCCCTGCACGTCCAGGACCTTGTTTGCCAGCTGCTCATTTCCCTGGTTGTGCAGTTCCCTGAACTGCTTATTTATTTGACTGATTGCAGCTTACCATTTCAGTGAGTCCAACAGGAACAACACAAATATTCCAAACGTGTCTGTATCTCTCTGCATGCTTTTGCCTTCACTCCAGAAACAAGTCCTAGTAAGCATTCAACACAGAAACTGCCCTTAAAGAAAAAAACCTCATGTGCCACTGGAATATCAGATCCTGCTGGTCCTGTCTCTGATAAGCGATGCTCCAATGTGTTAATGGAGGCTAACACTCTCTACCTCTTCTGTTGCCTTGATGCAAGGGTTTGAAGTGTGCTGCATCACCAGGACTATGCAGCACTGGCAGCCAGGTCACAGGTGCTCCAGACCCTAGCCAGCTTGGTGGGCTGCTGCTGAACCTGCACCCGTTCATCCATGTCCTTCCTCTATGGGGAGCCCCAGGGTGGATGCTGTATTCTGGATCACAGAATCACAAGGTTGGAAAAGACCTTCAAGATCATCGAGTCCCCTCATTCCTGTCCTGTGCTAAACCAGATCCCGAAGTACCTCATCTGCCCTTTTTTTAAACATATCCAGGGATGGTGACTCAACTCCCTCCCTGGGCAGCCTGTTCCAGGTCCTGACAATTCTTTCAGTGAAAAATTTTCTCTTAATCTAATCTGACCCTGCCCTGGCACAGCTTGAGGCCATTTCCCCTTGTCCCATCTCCTGTCCCCTGGCTGAAGAGCCCACCACTCTGCACCCTCCTGGCAGGGCAGTGGAGGTGGTGATAAGGTCTCCCCTCAGCCTCCTCTTCTCAAGGCTAAAGGATCATCAGGTCTAAGGAGTGATGGATAAAAAGGAGGTAAGCGCTTCCACTGAGGTATTAGCTTGTTAATACAGCTTTGGGTGCTGGTGGCTGTCACTGCTGGCGTTTGCTATTGGCTTGCTGTCTCCCAGGACCCCAGGGCATCCTCAGCAGGGATCTGACCAGGTGGGAACAGCCTGGTCTCAGCCTGGTGGGAACAGAATGTCTCCTCCAGCCTAATGCTAAAGGTGTTCCATGGGACAGTATTGCAGTGGCATAGGCAGGCTTGTCTGGCACCTTCAGAGAACACAACTTCCTCAAAGCACTGTAATAATTTCAATTAACGTCTCCATTGAATGGCATCCTTTAGTTCTTTTGTAATTAACAAAATCATAAACATTGTCATTTAGTTTAGTTGAGAGGGGTTGTGAGATGTGCAGTGTTCGCTCTGTGTGTGTTACAGTGTGTGTCAGGGATAACAGCAGGTCTGTGTGATGTAGCAGTACTCCATCTGGGATGTGACTTCTGCAAGCTATTGTTTCCAATGAGCGCAGGGTTTATCTGCATGCAGGGGCTGCTCAGCTTCCAAGGGAGTGCCATGGAACAAACTGATGAGGGGATGCAGAACTGCATTATTTGGGCTACATATAAATAACACCAGACTACAATTTTAATCATGTTTCCAACCCACTTGTATGTTCTGATGGGCTTAGGGACACAGACTATTGCCACAGTTGCCAGCTGGAATTTCCCCTGGAAATTAGCTCCCAGATGCCTTAAGCAAAGCCATTCCAGCTAAAATTTGTCCCTTTTTGACCAATTTTGAGGCAGAACTACAGCTGGGTTTAAAAAAGAGAGGAACTTCTCCTTAAAAGGATCCCCAAATCCGCTGCTTTTAGTACTGGGGAAAGTGGCAAAACTGCTCCCCAAGCTAAAATGGTTGGGAACAGCAAGAGAGCTGTGAAACCACTGAACCACTGGTACCAAACCCCAGTTGTTCCAGCGGGTCCCAGCAGGAGGCGTGAAGCACTTGATATGAAGTAGGTCAGGTGAGTGTACTCAGAGCCTTTCTGACATGGAACCATAATTATCATCAACTCCTAACACCAGACTGTTCCTTGCTCCATGTTGAAATTCTGTGTTGCCTCCAGACTGCTTAAGCAGAAAGCAATAGGAGGAGTATACGAGGAGGAGTCGTATGAGCAGTGAGCACCTCTGCAGCGTAACGGGGAAGGCGTCCCCATTGCAATATTGATTCTCCTTCCTCTCACTGTCATGGCCAGTCTGGGCTGAACACAATGAGATGCGATCCATGCACTCGGGGGAAGCAAGGCTGCTTTTCTCTAACTAAGCCTTCTCCAACTCCTAATAAATTGGGCATTAAAAGGGAGTGATTCCATTTTGAATTTTATAAAATTGTTGGTCGTCTTCCATTCGAGCACCAGACTCTCATGATGAATTCAGAGAAAGCATTTCTAGTCAGGCTTCTTTTTATTTCAATCCCCACTGATCCGGGGGAAGAACAAAACATAAAGAAACCCCAGAAAACACAGCATTTAGCTGACCTCCCACAATACATCACTTGTATAGCTTTCGCTCCGTCTTTCCAAAAGGCCATTTAGCTTAACAGTCTCTTCCATTTTTCATTTCCTTATGTTACAGGTGCTGCGGGGATGATTTTCAAAAGAACAATGGAATGACATTTTACCTGACTTTGGAAATGAATTCACAGCAGGGGTTTAGCAGTCTCACACCTTTTGTGCCTTTAGATTTGCCTTCCATAATACAGAATGGGTGGTAAGATGCTGTAACGAAGCAATAGACCATTTAAAATGAGAGAATGCATGCAATTTTCTGTCCTACAACAATTTTCTGAAGCCATTAGTAAACTGTTTATATGTCTGTGTTTGTAACAAAAGGTGGACTAATTGAATTTTCAGAAATTTAAGCAAAGATGAAATGAATTGGCCTCCATTCTAGTTGAACTATATGCCAAAAAAATTTACACCTACAAAATAATGATTTTAAAAACCCTTTGAAGAAAACACACCTTGTAGCTGTACAATAAATATTTAGACAATATATATTTCAGCCCTGTAAGAAGCTAAAATATTCAATGTACACGAAGTAGAATGAATGAAAAAGGGGCAAAAAAAATGAGTGTTTTCCTGGAAATGTGGAGTGGACTTTGTAAATCTGTATCTCAGTATTGGTTGCTGCTGTTCTTAACTACCATTGATAATGAGAGGTCATTCCGTGAAGGTCAGTTCCTTGTGGAAGAGTTTGTTGGCATCTTCAGGGTCTTAAAACTCATGAAGCATGAAAGTGATGGGACAAGGGCCATGGCTTCAACCTGAACGAGGGCAGGGACAGGTTAGACGTTAGGAAGAAATTCTTTACTCTGAGGGTGGGGAGGCCCTGGCACAGGGTGTCCAGAGCGGCTGTGGAAGCCCCTGAATCCCTGGCAGGGTTCAAGGCCGGGTTGGATGGGGCTTTGGGCACCTTGGGCTAGTGAGAGTGTCCCTGCCCATGGCAGGAGGTTGGAACTAGATGGGCTTTGAGGTGATTCTATGAAATCACAAATTTTGGGGAGGTATTTGCATTTAAAAATGTAGAGCTGGTGGTGATTTGGAACATCATGGAACATCAGTTGGTTTGTGAATAGCCAACAAAATATGATCCATTGCTGAAAATGTCCTTAAGTACTCAGCCAATGAAGGAAATATTCTATAATGCTATGAAAGTAATCCTAAGTGGGACTTCAGTACCAGAACTTCCACTTTGATGATTTTTTTCATGCTCGATAGTGATACTCAACTAATAACATTAATAACCTTACTATTTACAGGTAATTATTCCTATAAATGAGCTGTGATGGTGTGAAAACATCTGTTTCCTTTTTGGAATCAGTGTACACTTGCCCTTAAACAAGGTGAAAATTTGGTGTGATAACTGAGGACTGAATTGCTATTTTTTTTTTCTGCAGTGCTACATCCTCTGCAATTAGATAACAGCTTAAAATATGATTACTGGCTTTTTATGTATCACTGTGTATATTATTAGAACGTCTGTTTTGTTAATCTCTCTGCTTTGTCTGATATTTCGGACATTAGGCAAATAACAGGGCTCATGTATGTAAGGTTTTTTTTTTTCAAAGATTTGTTTTATTCTTTTGTTTGTGAAATCCTTTAGTGGAGACACCCTTCCAGGGAGCTTCACCATCACTGCTTCCTCCTTGGAGTCTCAGACCTGTGCTGTGTATATCCACCCACACGTTCATCCAGACCTCTCCAGCTTCCACGGACACACACAGAGCACGCAAGCACAATAACCCTCTCAACCAAGAGCTGGTTTGATGGCAGCTGAATATTCAGCTAGTACTTGAAACTGCTGGTTATCAAACACCTGAAACATCTTGTGCAGACTATTTCCATCTGTCAGAAGGCGTATTGCCCTCCCGTTCCCAGCGGAGGTTTTCACCATCGCTTTATCTGAAGCCCTTTAAAGCTGGTAGTCAGTTCAGTGTTTCACTAGATTCTCTCAGGTAGAGGAATCCTCTTAATGTGACGGTTATGCTAGTAAAGAGAAAATACTACTCTATGCAGAGTTTTGTACGTGACAGAGTTATCTGACAGAGGTCTCCTTAGCCATGCAGTTGGCAGCACAATCTCTTTTTTCCCTTCTGACAGAGACAAACTGGCAGCTGGATGGATTTTGCATGTGGGGCAATGGGGGAATCCAAACACCTCCCTGAGGCTGTGGCTGCACTCCCAAAGGGATTGGGCTGTACCGTGAGAAGGCAGTCACAGGTTCTCATGTTGGGAAATGCTGCGAGAGCAAGACTGAGATGGTCATCCATCTGCACGGTTGAAACCCTGGGACATGGAAGTGGCAGCTATAATCCTAGCCTACAGACAGCTATGAGCTCAGTGTGGCTGGCGTGTCCGATATGAGTTGTAAGGCCAGATTCTCTGTGATTTTCCAGCTCTTTCATGTCTCCCATGTTCTCTTCAAAGTGGCTGAAAAGCAGTTAAAGGGTTTCCTGAGACTTCTGTCAGTGTGTGAATGTTCTGAAGCATCATGCCAGGAGAGGGTAAAGAACATGCTGAGGCAGACCGAAAGTGCAGCTACTTTTGCTGCACCTAATACACCATTACCTATGGGATGTAGGCTGCCCTAACCTATGTGAGGGTCAAGGTCCATGAAAGTCCTGCAAAAGCAAGAGCAAAACAAGAACTGTGGAAGCATAAGAGCACGTCTAGAGTGGCCATGCCTCTGCTCCCCCAGGCAGAAATCCAGCAGAGGTGGGCATTTATGTCCATTGTATGTAGTTTATGGCTGTTACATTGGAGTGTGTATTTTTTCCATCATCTTTGCAGTGCAAACACCTTTGGATTGGAGTGGTGCAATACTCAATGCCACTGCAAAAAAAAAAAAAAGCTAGGGGGTGATTTTAGCAATATAACTTTCAAGCCAAGAAACAGAGAAAAATCTAAGTAAGAAGACTACAAAGGAAGTGTACGCAGGTATCTACTAAATACCACAGAATCACATGGTTGGAAAAGACCTTTAAGATCATCTAGTCCAACTGTTCCTGTCCCATGCTAAACCATATCCCTAAGTACCTCATCTACCCTTTTTTTAAAACACATCCAAGGTTGGTGACCCAACCCCCTCCTTGGGCAGCCTGTTCCAGTGCCCAACAACCCTTTTGGAGAAGGATTTTTTTCCTAATGTCTGATCTGACCCTGGGTAAAGAGACCATTGCCCACCTCTCTGCACCCTCCTGTCAGGTAGTTGTAGGTGGTGATAAGGTCTCCCCTCAGCCTCCTCTTCTCCAGGCTGAACACCCCCAGCTCCTCAGCCGCTGTTCAGGTTTGCTCTCCAGCCTTTCCCCATCCTGGATGCCCTTCTCTGGACATGCTCCAGGACCTTGATGTCATTCTTGGAGTGAAAAGTCCAAAACTGAACACAGCACTCGAGGTGCAGCCTCACCAGTGCTGAGTGCAGGGGTACAATCCCTGTCCTGGATCTACTGGCCACACTGGCTCTGACACAAGCCAGGATGCCCTTGGCCTTCCTGGCCCCCGGGCACACTGCTGGCTCATGTTCAGTTGGCAGTCACCCAACACCCCCAGGTCGTTCTCTGCCAGCAGCATTCCAGCCACTCTTCCCCCAGCCTGTAGCGCTGCTCGGGGTCATTATGTCCCAAGCACAGGACTCTGCCTTTGGCCTTGTTAGGTCTAGGTTTCCTCCCTTTTCTTGCAAGTTCCACTCGCTGTCCTTTTTTCTTCAGTGTTTTTACTCCCCTCCTTGTAAAACCATGCATTTTGTTGACAGCTGTCCTGTGGCTGTTTGTAGCCATGACTTCCAGCACACTTACGAGGTGTGCTTGAGCAGTAAAACTTCACAAAGAGAAAAAAGCCTAAACCTCTGGGTGGATGGAGTGAAGGTTTGATAAGTGACGATAGGAAGTATTGTACTTGGAGATGAAAAAACCTCAGAGAGGTCTTGGTTTCACGGCCTTGTCAATGCTAGCTCTGACTCTGGGATACGTTTGCGCTGCCATCATCTGCTGAGGTTACCTGCCTTCTTCCCCCAGACAAACTGCAGCCAGGTGAAGCCTCCAAAAGCCTCAAACGGCATCAGGAATGTTTTCCCCAAGATTAAGGACGATATTGTTGTAAATGTCACTGTATTAACTCCTCTGAACCTTCCTGAGTGCTGAGTGATTTCTCTGCATGGATAATGGCAGCAGCACGCTCTGTGTACACAGTGCAAGACAGTACTTTTAACTTGCGCTCAGTACTCTGCATTTTAAACTGAAGCCAAATTTATTAACTGGTTACCTCTATCTAAATGAATATAAACCCATTTACATTCTTTTACATAGTATATGGGACCAATTTAATTGTCTCTGTTGGTTAATGTATACATGCATAAAGCTGCCACTGCTCACACTCTGAGTAGTAGTTGCTGAACTGAGCTCTCCATAAACAGACAGGGCTACTTAGACCTTCTCCAGCAGTACTGTCTAGAACTATATATACATTGATCTTTTTGCTAAGATGGATGCTGACAGAACCAATAAGAACAAGGGAGAAAGAAAAAGAAATGTTACAGCTAGTAAGACTCAATGAAATTACTCCCCTGTACACTGGCAAAAGATCTCACCACCTCATTAACACAAAGACAACCAAAAAATTTCTTTTGAATAAATAAAGATCAGACCTCTATCTCTGATAAATCTTTTTTGAGGCTTCCACCAGCTGTGGATACATCAGATCTGTGCTAACCTTCACCTGAAAACTAAGGACGTCTGTTGGGGTGGCCTGGGAGCAGTGCAAACCACAGTGGTTTCCAGAGCACGTTAAGGAAGCCCTAGCAAAACCCGTTTCTTCGCAGCTCTCAGATCAGCATGGTGTAACTGGAGCTCTGCTCACCACCACAGCTGTTTTTCCCAGTGTCACTTCTGTCTGTCCCTTTGAAGTGCAGCTCCCCAGAGCCACAGAAGTGTTTGGAGCAGCTCCGGACCTGGCTTTAAGGCCCGTCTTTAATTTACATCAGCAACTGTAAAGCTGCCTCTCGCCGACACTGATTTACGGCTCTATTTGTAAGAGCAGCAGTCACACAGGAACGGGTCTCGGCCCCTTTTCTCAGAAGGGTACACTCATCTCTAAGCTGTCTGGAATCTCTGGATTTATGTAAAAGCAACACTCCTAAAGGCTACTTAAAGGACACAGGGCCTCTTTGACCAGGTATGCCCTTCAGCTACTGTTACCAAAATGGAATTCTTCTTCACTTTCTATTCTTGTTATTGAACCAAATTTCTGTTTATAGTCACATTTGCTTTCTATGCCATGCTGTCTGTCACTAGTGTTGAATATGGGTTTTGCACACATGCCAAATAGTTTGTTACTTGGCGAGAGTTCACTGGCAAGAGAATTTGCTTCTATGCATAGTAATAGGCATGTTTGGCTAATAGGCTCTTTGTCTGAAAGCTTTTGCATATTCAGAGCTGCTCATTTGTCACGCTAGCCTGACCTAGGCAGCAGATATTAAAAAAGTCATAAGTATGCCCTGTTCTTGCTAGAATGCCAACTGAAGCAAGCAATAGCTGCTTAATGATAAACTAGTCATCTGCTGCTCTTTAACTTCACAAGCGTTGTCCAACCACACTTATTTTGACTATAGTTCTCCTGCCCATCGCTGCTTTTTTTGTCTTTGGAATTGTGGTACTTTGTTGTCCATGTTCTCTCAGAGTACATTTAATATTGAAATGGGTAACTCAGATGATACAGAATTTTTGGGAAGGCAGATTCGCCAACCTGGTACAAGTGATGCTGACAGCTCAGGATCTGTTATGGTTTTACACTTAAATGGGGGATTTACACTTAAAAGGAGGGATTTTTTTCCCTATTTGCTGGGTGTGTGTACCAGTGCCTTCAGCTGGAAGTCCTGCACTGAAGTTCTGCACTCAGCTGAATATGCCATGCTCCGTGCATCAGTGGGCAGGTGATACCCACGCTACCTGGTATGTCTTCCTAATCTGTGCAACAAAGGATCAACTTGAAAAGCCACAAATTTCCTCAGGCACATGGAGCAAGTGTCTGTAGTGCAGGGCCTGCCTAGTCGTTGGTCTGAAGACGGCTTCATGTATTTTTTGTAACTGGCTTTATAAATGTCTGAAATATAGATTTTGTCCTGTAACTGCTTTCTTACCATCAGTATTTAATAAATCATCTAAAGGTTGAGAGTCATTTTTTATTTTGAAATACTTGGTTCTGCCTAGAACTCGAAGGTCTGGGGGTGTAACAAGCCAATTTATTGGCAGAGTGGAGATCAATGGCATGCGTAGACAGGACTTTTCCTATTTTACTTAGACTATACAGGTTAATTTTTTGAACAAAAATAGTCAAAACAGTGTGTTGCAGGAACAGGCAAAAACCTAATTGAAAGCGATTAGGTCAGAAATAAAACTTTTCCACTGCAAAGCACCTCAAAATAGAAATCCCAAAGCAGCCAGTGCTGCACAGCTGCCCCATCCTCACAGAGAAACAAGATCTGCAGCAGTGTATGTTACAGCACCATCTAGTGCCTCTTATCCCCGCCATACAGTAAATGAATTTAATTTTCCACTTAATTCAAGTATGTAGGTGGAGAAGAGGGAGTGCATTGGCTGCTTCTACATTCTGACAACTTTCTCTCAGCTAGTGCTGAGATGGGAGGGAGCTGGGGGATGTAAACGCGCTTGGGCATTTGACATGGTGAGGATTTTGTGTGTTAGTTCCTCTTCTTTTACCAGTCAGGTAGTTTTTCCTTCTGAGGGTAGTAAGGAAATGGGCATGGGAGTGCACATGCTGAGAAAATGGGAGGAAAAGTACTGCAGTTAAACAGCCACCTGACTGACTGGTGTATTTTGTGAGGGAAGAGATGCATTTTTGGTAGACCATGTATTCAGTTGGGTGTGTATGAAGGACTGATGTATGAAGGGAGGTTGGTGTTTGCTTGCAAAGACCTTTTGTTGAGAACTGCACATGTAATTTATGTACTTGTCTCAGGGAACCAGCTCCCCAAGCCTTGGTTTTCTCCATCCCAAGTATGATCCCCAGCAATGCCAAACAAAATCCTAACCATTGCTATGTCTCAGTATCCCTTAAGCTGCTGTCCTTTTCCATGGTTTTTTTCTTCTTGAAATGTCCTCTGGCCACCAGTAACTTTGCAATTAGCCAACCATCAACTCTAAGATGCAAAAGAGACAATGTGAATTTGGGCATTGAATCCCACAAGGTCTGGTAGCGTGGTATTTAGATTTTGTGTCTAAATCAATGTTCTTATAAACAGCCCTCTGAAAATAAAAATGAAAACTCGCCACAGTTGGGTGTGTGTATCTTTGATAAAGAGCTGCTAAAGAGAAAAAAAGCCCCTCATCATGTTGCAGTGCTCCGTCTTCATTTAAATTACAGTCATTTGGGTGACTCACAGACAGATTGGCACTGACCAGATTAACTTTGGGATATACATACACTCGCCCTCAACAAATTTAATATAATACCTTGGAATTTACACAGTTGCTTGTCAGTCTACAACCTGCTGCTTTCTGTCTTTAACCCGACCCAGGGTTAATACTTCTGGAAGAACATGAAATGCCTCCCAGTGAATCCAGTCTGAGTTTGGGAACGTGGCACGTGGTGGATTAGAGTGTGAGAATAATGACTCTCCCACTGTCCAAGCTGAAGAGTGTCCTTTGTGATAAAAACATAAATATTTATATGGTAAATGTATTTTCAAGCAGGTTTAGGTTAAAAACCTAAAACTAGTCATACTTTAGCATGTCTAATAATTAACCTGCCAGTAACATATAATATAACCTAACAGAAATCATGTATCTCAAGCTTCACAGTGTCTTCACTATGCCCCTATAGGAAAGGCTGGTGGAGAGTGATGTCTGTGATTTATAGTCAGAGACTAAACTAGAGTTAATGTCCCATTTGGGGGGTGGGATTTAGTTTTAAGACACTAGCTAGAATTATAAATGCTGCACACAAATATAGCTTTTAGCAATGTCATCCAAAAAAAGAACTAGGGAACTCTTGGGTTTTGGTCCCACAGTTTCCAATGCTCATAATTTTGATTACTGTTTTTCTTTAAAAAAACCCACACCAAAAAAAACCCCAACAAACAAGCACCAGGGCAAGCTTCTTCAGTCATACGAATTATTTAAGAATCTCAGTAGCCATCAAAACCTAAGTTCTGTCCCTCATGACTACAGAAACAGGCTTAAATGTATGACTTAGGTGTACCCTCAGCAATTAAGTAAAAAAACATCAGAAATCAAAATAGATTAACATATGAAAAGAAACCAAAAATACTTAATGTTGGTTTTTAACCAAACCCCAGGGTTTGGAGAAGTGGCTCATATTTTTTTGTTAATTTGCAAGACTGCAATCTAGCCTGACAACAAAAATTGTATTTTTTTTATTATGGTGTATCTAACAGATACAATACTCTGAAGTTATGTATATAACACTGAGATGATGTAGAAAAAGTTATAGAATCATAACTTAGTAATTTCAGTGATTATTATATTTTTCCAAATGCTTACTGTATCATCACAGGCATGTTTGCGACACGTTTGACATTTGGCAAACGTGATACTGAGTGCTTCTCTAAAGACATATTTGGTTCAGTACAGATTGTGAGTATTTTGACATTCCCTACCTATGATGGTAAGGAAATTAGGTTGCTATTTATCTTTAAAGTATGTACTTCTCTGAAACACTTTAGTTTGGGAAAGTAAGTTTTAAAAAGCTACTTTCCTTGCTGGCTAATCATTGGTTTACTCTGTCACTGGCACACGGGGAGTCTTATTGCTGAACTGAAATTGGACTTTTAAAAGGGAACAGTAGAAAAGACAGAATTTTGCCTGTGAAAAAGGTCTTATTTGGGAGAGAGTAGAGGGCTGAGATACTGGGCAACTGGAAAATGCTTGGGAGCACTGTATGGGATTTAGTGATCGATATGTCTCCAACAAACGCCAGCAGCAATAGAACACCTGCATTTCAGCTGAAAGGGAGAAATCCCAGAGCCATGGTATGACATTTAGTTGGTTGTTAAAGGTGAAAGTAACATATAACTGATGAGATAGAGCATCGGTACAGGTGTTGGGCAGTGTGGAGGCAGCTCCAGCGAAGGAACATTTTTGGATGTACCCACTGGGTTTACATCCTGCGAACTGCTTCTGGTGACCACACCAAGCTCACAAGCAGGGCAGCCCTTTGCCATTTCACCTGGCAACACTCAACCTTGTTCTTTTAGTGCCTCTACAAACCACAGTGTTTTTTACTAAAATACAATTCTCAAAGAGAGGAATCCACTACTTGTGCACCTGTGAGGCCCAGCAAGTGCCTCACACATCACACACGGGGTTTGGCAGTCCAGAAGACATTAAGCTGTGGGTGCACCTCAAATCCTTTGCCAACTGTCTAGATGTTTTTCTGAGGCAGAGGCCTGGCAGCAGTCCTGCTTTGGAAAAGGGTCCCTTGGAAGCCTGTGCCATGTGTTAATGTAGCAGTGTGCTAGTAGAGTGGAGCTATGGTTCAAGGCACGGGGGAGGTGACAGGGATGACCTGGAGCTCAGCTGCAGGTATCAGCCAGGGCCTGCGGTGCCAGCTTGGAACAAGCACTGACGTCTGTCCCATGAGCAATGAAGGTCACTTCAACCTTCCTGTGCCCCAGCATAGCTCCCTTGGCTCTGCTCCACCTCACACTTCCACATCAGCGGGATCCAGTCTCCCTCAGGAATTGCCGCTGGGGATTGCACGTATCTAATCGTTTGGGTTTAGTTTCTGCTTCAAGCTGTTTACCTCAAAGGTGACTCACCACGGATTTTATTCACATCCATCCCCACTCCCAGAACTCAAAAGATGGGGCTCAGGCGTGAGGCACTTTAGGGGATCCACACCAAGAAGCTCTGGTGAGGTCAGTGGTGGCCGGGTCCTCTGAAGAGAGACGGCACCCGGGGACCGAGGGACACGCACGGACGGCCTCGTCCTCGTCCTCGCTGTTCCTAGCCGCTCCCCGGGCCCCGGGGATCTCCAGGCGCAGCCGGAGGGCCTGTCCCTCTCTGGGGGACACTGAGTCGCCTCAACCCAGCGGTCACCCTCATCTCAGCGCGGCACCGAGGGACACCCCGCGTACACCCGGCGGTCCCTCCCTCCCGCCGGCGCTCCGCCAAGCCTTTCTCATAGCCTGCAGCATAAAATAAACCCGCTGGGAACCGCACAAACCTTCGGGGGGCGCGGTTGGGTCAGGCGACAGCCGCCCGACCCGTCAACAGCCCCCGCGCTCCCCCAGCGCTTCCCCAGCGCCGCCGCTAGAGGCCGCGGCTCCTGGGCTCGCTCCGGCCGCGGTTTGGGCTCCTCCTCCCGCCTCCTCCCCCCGGCGCGCCCCGCTTCCCAGACTCCTCTCGGGGTAAACAGCGATGGCCGCCGAGGAGGGAGGTGGTGAGCCCCATAACAACATGGGGAACCACCTACAGCTGGTGCCCGGTAATGGCCGCGGCCGGCGGGAGGAGCCGGCGGGGCTCTGGGCTGAGCGCGGGAGGAAGCGCCGAGCTGGTCGTGAGGCGCGGGCGGGGAGTGGGCCGGACCCCGGTCCGTGGGCGGGATCGGGGGGTGAGAGCGGCAGAGAGGGAACTGTGGGGCCGTGGGGAGGTTGTGTGGGAGCCCCGGCGGTATGGGGAGCGGGGAAGGCGAAGTGCTGCTAAGGAGAAGGCTGCGGGGCTGTGTAGGGGGAAGGGAAGCCCGGAGGAGCCCGGGCGGCGTTACTGAGGCGGCCTTCGGGAAGGTGCTAGGCGGTGCGGCGCTGGCTGGCGGAGCCGCAGCCTTCCTGCGGCAACCAGCTCCGGTGCTGGCACGTCGGGCGCTTTCAGCCCTGGTTGAGCGAGTCTGGATTAAAGACGAGCTCCTCAGTCCCTGCGCGTTAGGCAGCGGGCCATCGGCCAGGTGAAACGGGCTGTCAGTCTTACACCGAAGCGAGCAGGTGCAGCACTCCGTACGTGTGTGCCTCTGTAAAACCAGGCGAAGTCCGAGGAAAACGTTGGTTGTTTTAGAAAGTTCCGCTGAATTTCAGTGCTCTCTGATGCCGTTAATAAGCCGGCGAGTCAGAGGTGCTGCGCGCCAGGGTTGGATTTCACGCTCTGCCTGGCCTTGTGCAGTATCTATGCTGGGGTTTGTCCAACGGCCTAGCTAGTCTGTCCTCTGACACGCCGTTCGTTGTGTGGATGCTTAATGCATAATAACATGCGGTTCTCTGCTTTAACGTATAGTGCCCCCAATCTAACCAAAGATGATACGGTTTCAGCAGCAGCTCATGCTAAACTTGAAAGAAAACATTATCCAGACTAAGCCTGCAGAGAAGTGCAGCCAGTGGCCAAAGCGATTTCCTATAGCAGGAAATCCTACGAGTATTTTATGCCTGTGTTTTTAAAGTAATACGAAAATACTTACTGAGTATTTTAGGAAAGCACAGCTTTTTTTTCTACTCTGGTGGGGATTTGTTTGTTTGTTTGGGTTTTTTTTTAATGAGATTCCTATTTCCTCACTTCTGCACAGAGGTGTTTCAAGTGGATTTGGTAGTGTTAGTGGTCCAGGATGAGCACTTGGGGATGCCTGACCTGCCATGAAGGAAGTGCAGTGCCTCGTCATGCAGTGTGCCTTTGTGACTTGCATTTCCCTTGTGCTTGTACTGGAAGGCTGTTAATCTTCAAGTTAAAAAAAAAAATCAACAGAAATTTTATATAGTGAAGGTGTAAAAGATGCAGTTTCCTTTCCCTTCTGCCTGCTGTTCCTGTAGCCTGGTCGAGGAGGAGAGTGAAGACTGTGGTGGTTTGCCGACGTTCGCATGGTGCTGCTGCAGTAAAATGAGTCATCGTTCCTCCCTGCCACCACACACCGCAGCCAGTGTGCGTTTTTGGCAAGAACGAGCAAAAGTTTGCAGGGCACAGTCCTTTCTGATCAACTGCTCTTAATTCCTTTTGTGTTCAGAAAACCGACTGAAACAGCCTCTCTCCAAAAGGCTATTAAAACCGCTAATGACTGTTGCGACTCGATGAGACTGCTTACAAACCAGAATATAATCTTTATGAAGTCAGCTTCCCCCTGGCACTGTGCTGCTGCCCCAAACCCAAGGAAAAACTTCCAACTCTTTCCCACCATTGAGTTAAGCAAATGCTGGCAGTCTTGCACCCAACCCAGACCACTCTATGATTCTATAATTCTATGATCTTAAACATTTTGCAGTTGTTTATGGTTAGGGTTTCTAACTGAAAATAACGGAAGAGAAATTTCTTACAGAAATGGAGTATTTTTTACAGTAATTAGGAAGATGGTGGCTTATTGCTTTAAATTCTGTAATGAGACAAAACACCAAAGAGACACTGTAATCTTTTTTTTTCTTGTGCCGCTTCATTTCATATTGAGATAAATGCAATATTGGATGGATCCATAACATCAGTGTGTTATGCTGTGCCTTCTATAGAGAAGCTTCTATAAACTGTGCAATACTTTTTAAGAAAAAAAAAAGGTAAAGCAGAAAGAAGACCATTGCCTAAATATTTTTTTTAAAAAAACACACTTAACAAATGTGTCTGGAGGCCAAACAGGGAAACAGATCGTTCTTCAAAACCAGCTTATAGTGTCTTCATTGTTCTTCTGTCCTCCCACTCTCAGAAATAGTAAGATCTCAGGGAAGGAGAGTGGTGGTGCTCCCATTTCTGAAGGAAGACTGCTTTCTTCTGGAGCATCTTTCTTTTGTAAGATTTGCCTACAAAACCATTTGGATAAGACTATCACCTTTTAAGTTTTCAGCTGAGGATTATATCTTAATAAAATTCCAATTGCAAAAGTGGGCAACTAGATTATTGTGAAGAGATTTTTCTGCCTGTCTTGTAGTACTGTTACAGCTTTCAAGATCTAAGTGATGTTTTTCAGCACATTTAATTGGGATTATCCATTACCCAGCAACTATTGGTGTAAAAATCCTACAGATTGGCTTGCAAAGTTCATGGTAACATCCATTTTCGATACAGCATGGTGTATAAATACTGTTTGTGTTAAAAGAAGTAGGATCAGGTAATACAGTTAGAGAAGTTGGATAATTGCATTGCATTTGTTTTGGGTATTTGCAGACATGCACTGTATGACAATTCACAGAACAGCCAGTGAAACCAGCATTTTAGAGAGAGGCATGTAGGGTTTTTTTTTTATCTTCACCACATTTTAGAATTAATTTTAAAACATCTATACAGATTTTCTACAGGTAACTGCACTATTTATGCTTCCAAAACAAAACACTGATAATTCAACTGTCCTCTTGTCTGAAAGGAATTAGAGGGTTGACACCTGGAACTGGGAAATGGGAAGGAAGTAGTAATTTTTAAATACTATTTTGTACCAGAAATCCATTGCAGAGTCATATTATTTGCTTCCTGAGTAGTTTGCTGGGTTTGTGCATGGGTTGGGTTTGTGTGTGTGTTTGGTATACACACAGGAGAGGCTGACAGCAGTGACATTGTCTAAGCTACCAGCAAGAGTCTTTGCATGAATATAGAGCTTCATTCTGATTACTTCTTAACTCACTCACTTGATGTGTGCAGTTCTATTGTTCAGGTTTGTGCTACTTCAAATGCTGCATTCAGCATCTTACGAGAAATTAAGTTATCTGGCATCTTGGTGTACAGGCAGAATACGTTTAGAATTGAGATAAGGAATTACTGCTGCAAGGAAGACCTGAGCTAACAGAATTTATTATTTTCTTCCAGGAAAAGTTGTTCTTTAGCTTTTAAAAAATAAATTGCCAGCTTTTGACCCTTTCTATAGAATGGTTATTTTGCTGTGACAGCAAGAAAACTATTTTAACAAGTTTATGAATACCAAAGTTCCTTCCCCATGAAAGCCTGTAGAATATTGAATGCATTTCTGGGATTCTCTGGGTTTTTGCAGTATCTTAGTCTTTGCTTATTGATTTCTATACAATGTTCTTTATGTGCCTCTTAGCAGAAAGCGAGGAAGAGGATGACAATGAAATGGAAGTTGAAGATCAAGACAGTAAAGAAGCCGAAAAGCCAAATGTCATTAACTTTGATACCAGTTTGCCAACATCACATGTGGTATGTTCTTTACATATTGTCCATTAAATATGTCTTGAAGTTTTGATTGTTTATTTGTAATTCTATTGTAATACCCTTAGGCCAAAGACAAACCAGGATTTTATTTCACCCTTGTAAATAACCAAAACCTTTCATACTACTCTCATTTCCAGTATCTAGGTTCTGATATGGAGGAGTTCCATGGCAGAACGGTGCATGATGATGACAGCTGTCAGGTGATTCCAGTGTTGCCACACGTGATGGTGATGTTGATTCCAGGACAGACGTTACCCCTTCAGCTTTTTCACCCTCAAGAGGTTAGCATGGTGCGGAATTTAATTCAGAAAGACAGAACGTTTGCCGTTCTTGCTTACAGGTAAAATGCACACGTGGGTTTATGGGATGGTACGCAGCATGCGCTTCTAGCATAATTTCTTTGGATTACTAGATTAAAAGCAGATGGTTGCATCAGTTCTGTGGTGAACAGCAGAAGTTGTGGCTTGAAGTTTTTTTACAAAAATTGCCTTCTGATACATAATGAGAACGTTTTCCTGTTATATTGGGTAGCTGTGTGACAGAACCACATGATTGTCTCAAGAAACACTGAGCATTGATCTGCTTTTCTTGTTTGAGCAGCCTTTTGATTTCAGTGTTTGAATGCACTGCTCCATCTTGCTTAAAGAAAAAGCCTTGTCTGAAATGGGCAAATCAGTTTCTTTTTCTTTTGTTTTTGAGAGCTGTATTGTTATAAAGGTGCATTTGCTTGGGTTGTGTGTAAATGAACAAGCACAGACAAATGTTGTACAATGAACAGCAGGAGGTGATAGAAAAGTGGAAAAGATAAAGGCTAATCTGTGCTAAAAGAAGTTGGGAGTGTTCCTTCCTCTTGCCCCAATTTACTGGGGTTGAATTATTTAGGAGGTGGGAAGAGTGATTTTTTAGTCAGTGTAAAGAATTTTGGTACTTTCAGTATCTGCATTTAAAATGCAAATAGATTGGTGATCCCTGTATCCCCAGAATTTCACTGCTAGACACCAAATGAAACTTGTCAACTGGCAAAAACTCCCAACCAAAAAAAACCCCATTAGAAATTGCTTTTGAATTGGAAAAATAATGATTACAGTTAGTTGAAGTTATTTTACCAAATTGATTTAATGAGACTAATCCTGTACAGCCAGTGCAGGCAGACTAACTTGTGAAATCTGAATGAACAGTGCTGTTTGGAGGGTAGGTAACCTTTTTGATTCCATTACTTTTAGTAACGTACGTGAAAGGGAAGCACATTTTGGAACAACAGCAGAAATATATGCCTACAGAGAAGAGCAGGAGTATGGGATTGAAACGGTCAAAGTGAAAGCAATAGGAAGACAGAGGTTCAAGGTGCTGGAAATAAGAACCCAATCAGATGGGTAAGAAAATTTTGTATTTAATTTTACATATTTCAAATCTTGTTTCACCTGGACACTTAGATTTTACTCCACATGCATCTGCCCTTCCAGTCACACAATTGACTAATTATTGTCGATATTAAACGCTTTATCAGTTCCTTTTCTGCTTATTAAAGACTTCTGACGTGTCCTGTTGTAAGACTCATGTTTTAGTTGTAGCTAACTTTGCAATGGAATTCTCTGAAGAGTATCTACCTGTAGTTTGATTTTTTATGTGTGTGAGAAGACATGTCAGAATGACTTTGTTTCTGAAAATGAAGTCAGGAAGAAGATGTTGATTTGCCTGCACTGTAAGCTCTACAGCTTTCTTTCAAAATCTCTCACATCCCTGTTTCAAAACCAGGTGTGACATGAGAAGACACAATACCGTGTGTGTGCCCTGTGTTGTCTTGCAGAAAGCCTCCCAGATCACATTCCTTTGAAAAAGTGTAACTTCCCTTTCCTTAAAGAGATGGTCTGCATTGGATGTGTACCACTTTGATAACTTGATGGGCTCTAAATGGCTGCAGGCAAGGGTCTGACACTACAGCTAATAACAATATGCTTCTCTGGTTTTGTTCTTGGGGTGATCTTTAGCTACTGAGCCTCAGCAGCTTGCACAAGGATTCAGCTGCATGATTCAGATACAGAGAGAACAGTAACTGTGCCCAGAGGGGTGGTGGTGTTCATGAGAAGCTGCCCATGAGAGGGGAAGGCTGGAGTCTGGTAATAATAAAAATGAAACAAGTCACTTCTCTTGTTCATTTTCCCTTTGTAAAGCATAAAAGCACACTGAAGTCTCTGGATAAATAGCTGAATATGAAAATAGGTTCTTTTTTTTGCTAACTACAAGAAGGCCATCACTTTCAGTTTCTTAAATACAAAATCTTGTTCATTTAACCACTCCCTTTCTGACTATTCACTGATACTTCACTGACAGAAATGTGCTACTTCTGTTCGTGGATGAGTTATTTTCATGTGCTTATAAAGCACACTGATACCAGCTTTGACAGTGTTCTCTTGTATATTAGAGTCCTGTTCCATATTCTGGCGAGATACCTGGGATAGTTAGAGGCTCTTCTTCTAGCCAGTTTAATCATGGTATGTAATTAATACCAGTCTTGGTTTATAAAAGTGACTAAAACCACTACCACTTAGTTCAGAGCATGCTGAGTCTTCTGTCCTTTCAACTTTTTTTGACATCACGCTCTGCATTGCATCACCAGCCTCTGCCAAAGTCACTGTCCAGAGATACAGGCTCCAGACACTGATTCTGACAGAGGTTCATATAAACATTTCTGCTACACATGTAATAGCTTACTCCAAATCTAGAGCTAACCATCCATATTCTGCTCTTGTTCAGTAGAGTGGCATAGCTTTAGAAAGAGGCCTAAGAACAATCAGAGCTCAGCCTTTTATGACCTGCAGCTGAAAAAGTTAAGAATACATGCTACTTGCTATATTTCACTAACGCTTAGTTACCAATAATACTCCAAATTTTACACCTTTAGAAAAGCCTTTGCTTGAACACAAGGTGGCAGTACTTGGACAACTACAATAACAACATTTGTACTGAGAATTCAGTATCCAGAAGCAGTTAAGATGTACAGTGATTTTTGTTGTGCTGTTAAAGCATTTTATTATGATGATTGTATATCTGCTGACTAGCAGAGATCACTGTTACACAGCACATTCACAGGCTTCATTCATAAATGTGAGTTTTTAAACGCACAAAGGAGGTCACAGAATCCCAGACTGGTCTGGGTTGGAAGGGACCCCAAGGATCACAGAGCTCCAACCCCCTGCCACAGGCAGGGACACCATCCTCAGGGCGGATCTACCCAGGGCTCCATCCAACCTGGCCTTGAACACTTCCAGGGATGGGGCATCCACCACCTCTCTGGGCAGCCTAATAATAAAAATAATATAAAAATAAAGCCTAATAATAAAAAGGTCAGATGATAATTATTTTTTTCCCTCATCGTGGCAAGCTGTAGATTTGTTGGAATGGTTTGAAGTATATAGAGTGACTGTGTTTGAAGTACTGCACGTCTTAGGGGTTTGGGGAGTGATCAGTGAACTGGAACCTCCTGTTCTGTGTGCTTCGCAGGCATGAGTCTTTGTTCTTCAGTTCATCCTGAGGAAATGGTCCTGTCTGCAGGTGGTGAGATGCTCTCTGGACTGTGCCAATGTGCTAACTCTTTCTAGGACTGAGCCTGGTAGCATGGCAGTTTCCTGCTGCTTTTATCTGTAAATCAGAGGGGCATAAGAAGGGAACGGGACAGAAGGACAGTGTCCCATCTGCACAAATGAAATACGATCACAGTGAAAGTCTTCTTAATTTTCATGTATTTGAGGCAACTAACAAAAGAAATGAGAATTACCTGTCTAAAATTCTGATAGAGGGGAAAAATACAGAGCTTCTTCACACGAGAGAAATTGCCATTGTTCTGGGCTTTCTGATTACTAAGTGCTTAAGGCAAAACACCATTTTGTTATTTATAGTAAGTTAGCAGAGTTTACTTTTGTCCCTGTAAGTAAAATTGGAAACTTTTTAATGGCTTGCATTTTAGGATTTCTGATGCATAACTGTTTAAAACGTGAAGTTCCTCCTGCCAGGCAATATCCTTAGTAGCCATATAACTATTGCTGAACTCTTTGCAGAATAGGTGACCTGGTGGATGCTGGGATATTAAAAGATGATCAGAGTCTATATCCTATTTCTGCTGATACTGAACTCTAGCTAAGCACATAAGCTTTTGTGGGATGAAGATAGCAAACTGCATTTCAGCTAAGCTTCCTGAGGGTTTGATATGTAATAGCTAACTAATAGCTTATACCAGAAGGACCTTCAGGAGACAAAAACCTAAAAATACAATGCTGAGGCAGTAGATTATTCTGCTGTTAATATTCTGAGTAGGGTATTCACTGCCAACCTGTCTTTAATTCTGTTCACCACTACCCCAACATGTATCTAACACTCTAAAATATAAAGTCAGCCTGTTGTATCCCATGGAAAAGGTAGCTATTGGTGTGAGGGGGTGGGGGAAGTGGGATCAGCAAAGAAACTTAGCTGAAAAAGCTAAACCAGTAAACGTCGTAGAGTTCTGTGTACAAAAAACAGTTGGGAAGAACTAATTCTGGTTTTTAAAGGAAAAAAAAAAAAAGAAGATTGCTTCAGTCTTTGTTTTAGGTAGACTAATGTCTAGTCAGCACAGTGGCTTTAATAATTTAGCCACATGCCTGGAAGAATCTGTGTTCCAGAGCAGTATGTGTTTTGCTAGCTCAGATGTGCTGGATGTTCCCTAAGGTCATTTGATTTATGCAATACAGCTTTAAAAATCTTGATGAAATGGATTGGTGCTTGAATTCGGTAGTGCTCTGTAGTGACTAGATCTATTAGGCAGCCCTATATTTTTCTAAGCAGTAAAATTTTTCTTTTTTAAAATTCTTGTAGATGTGTGTATATCTCATCTTTTTAATTCTTCCCTTCATCAGAATCCAGCAGGCTAAAGTGCAAATCCTTCCTGAGCGTGTGCTGCCTTCCACGATGTCAGCAGTGCAGCTGCAGTCCCTCAGCCGGCACCATATATTCCCTGCTTCGAAACCCACAGCCTGGCAGGACCGAGCTATACATCAGTGGTGGCAGAAGTATCAAAAGGTTAGAAGCTAGTTGGGGTGGTGTTTTTCTTTAAATTTTTGATGGTATTTTGGAAAATCAATAAAACATTCCATCTCTTCATCTTTAGAGGAGGATGCACAACCGGGATGCTAGGTGCCAACCTCCTGCTTTTGTCTTGTGTGGGTTTTTTATCAGCCATCAGCAGTGGGGAGATACACATTTCACATTCTGTGTTAGGAGTTCTCTAAAGAGAAGACCTGTGATACCTTAGGTTTTTGGAATCACAATTCCATTTGCTAATTTTGCTTCAAAACCTGGATTAGTTAAAAGATTAATGTCGGTGCCTGCAGTTCTGGTTTATAGAAAATCTGGTTCTGTGTTAGAATGACAGGCATAAGGGTGTTTTCTTTTTATAACTCAATCAAATATTCCCACCCAGATGACTGTTGGCTAACAATTAGGCTGTTGTGGATGGTTTTGAGCATGCTTTTTGTTGCACTTTGATTTTTGTAAAGTTTTTACATAACATGTCTAAATTTCTTGATTGTTTTTGTGCTTAGTTATCTTTGTCATATCACGATGCTTCTATGCAGTCTATTTAGTATGGCCAATTGCATATATATTTCTAGCTCTGTTTTCTATTTATTAGTAGTTGTTCAACAGATCTACCTTCAGTGATAGTTAATATGTAATTTATTTTTTTAACTGAATTTAGAAACTTATAT
Source organism: Hypotaenidia okinawae (assembly GCA_027925045.1). Lineage (NCBI taxonomy): Eukaryota > Metazoa > Chordata > Aves > Gruiformes > Rallidae > Hypotaenidia > Hypotaenidia okinawae. The sequence goes on along the minus strand of BSDF01000011.1, from coordinate 21,272,920 downwards.
TTTATTACAGTACTAAAATTGACAGGATAGGAGAGGGTCATGGGAATCTATTTTTGACATGCACTCTGTATAAGTTGACATAGTTGTAAAAGCACCATCTTCCACTAACAACTAAGCAGGTGAATTGGTAGTTCCATGGTTCTACCCATTTTATTTTCTAGATATTTTTTAAATAAGTATGCAGACTTTACACTTCTTTAGAAAGCTTCTAGAATTTTGTTTACTTGACTCTTATTTAAAAAAAAAAAGAGCAGAGCAGGAGTAATCATTGCCAAGATGTTGGTGGTATCATTAGGGAATTAGGTTCTACTGTCCTATTTTTGCTTCACTGGCACAAGTTCTGCCTTTGCTTACACTGTTTCTGCAGCACTGCAGCTGTGACAGTCTTTGGAATCAGGAGGGAATTCACACTGAGATGGTAGGGCAGAATTTTGAAGAGTCCTAAGTGGCTGATGCCAGGTCTAAGCTACAAACCTTCCCATTGCTCAGGAGAACAGTAAGGTGTGATTTGTGCTGGGGACAGCTGTGCTGTTTAAAAGGTGCTAAAACATGCATTTATACAAGTGAATGTACACTTTTACCAGTGTGCGGCATTTTCCTTTAGGAGTCTGAAATAAGGCATACTATCAAAAGGATAAGTTAGCTGGAATAAATTATGTTTCCCATAATAAGCACCACACTAGGGTATGGCACTAACATAGTTCCATCAGCAAAAGCCTTTCTGATGTAAACCTAGCTTGTTCTCAGGCTTTTCAAAAGCTGTCATTAGCAGTGGACAGGTATGCATGGTAAGGTTATCAGGGCAAGAGTTAGTGCTGAGGTTGGTAGGAGAGGATGTGGTGAAAAGGGGGAACCTGATGCTCCTGAAAAAATAACTAAAATTGCAGCTTTTTGATTTATTATTTATTTAATTCACTATTTCAGTCAGTGGTGCATAAGGGAAAGAGACCTTGACGTCTTCTATATCCGTAGAGATCTTTGGAACTCCCACCAGAAATCAGTATAGAATCTCAGTAACTCTCCTCACTCTCAGATGCAGCTAAGGGTTGGATTTTATTTCTTTTTCTTCAGAGGTTGTGAACTCTGTAGCAAAAAACTAACAAAAATCATTAATAACAAAAAGCTGTTGATTCTCAGAGTTCTTGAACAGGTTCATCTATGAGTTAACAAGCCCAGAAGGAAATTAGGGAAGTTCAGTTATCATCTTGGCTTTCTTGTTTGCTGTGTATGCACAGGCTATCTACAGGCTAAAGATCTTTTTTTAGAGGTGGTATTTGTGGCCATTCATATTTTGTTCCTCCATATCTGCTCTGTATTGTTGTGTAGGTGTTACTGTAAACAGCTGAAGTAACTGTGTTAGTAGTGTTCACAGTCGCGTGGGCCTCTCCTATTAGTAAAAATTTCATTTTGGAAGAATATCCTTCAATAAAAATAGTTAGGGAGACCTTCAGGGGAATTTTTAAAATGCTTTTCTGTCCCTCCATGTTTGTTTCTTACTCTGTGCTGAATCTGGGCCTGAGTTTTTAGATTTTTCTTTACAGGATGTCCTTAGATGGGTACACTACAAGACTTTGTTCACTGACTTTGGGTCGTTATAATAAAGCTGTTTCATAGATTTTTCAGTAGGCTGGCACAAGTATTTGATGTTCATTAAGCACAAAAATAGGTACCAGGATCCAAGAGGTGATTAAACATGAAGACTGCCCAAGTTTTCTTAGTCAGTACTTGCTCTGCTGTAAGAAAGCATCCTCTGGAATACCTGACTTGTGTGTTGGTAGTTTGAGTTACATTTTTAACAAACTAGTTTTACATTTTAAAAATATCATCATGTATCCTTAGAATTTTGTCAGCTTAAAGTACCTGATACGACCCATTAATCTCCTCCTTTCATCTTACACGTTTGACTAAATTGCTATGAGTAGTTTATTCACTTTACGTAGTGGCTGGCTCTGGTTGCTGAAGTAGCTGAGATTGATGGAGAAACTTTGGCAGAGATGCACTATCTATAAGTCCTTCTGCCTAACTTTCAGATGCTCTTTGAAAGGAATCATTTCCTATTACTAAACATCAGGAATGCTTTTAATGCTGAGATGAGTTTTCTGAGAAAATCCATATGCCATCTGTCTTGTACTGAAGTCTGAGCTCTCAGTGTGTTTGAGAAGTGGTTTGGAACCTTCACATTGAAGTACTGCTGATCATTTGTTTTATCTTTAAATACTTTGGTATCTTTTCTCTGCTCTAGTTGTTTAAGAACTGTCCCTAAGATCTGATAATGTTAAAGAATAAATATTTTTGCTTTTGGTTGTAGAGGAAGTTCCACTGTGCAAGTTTGACATCTTGGCCTCCCTGGCTCTACTCTCTCTATGATGCTGTAAGTTCACACAACTTATTACCAAATAATCTATAATTGGCTTTGTATGTTTTAATATCTACTTATTGGATAATGTAAAAGCTTTAGCTTTGTTGGCTCATAAGTTATGTTTCAAAGAAGTATATAGCTCTCAGTTTACTGCTAAGAGCAGGAAGGGCTTCCCCCTCAGTATGGTTCTTCCCTCATGCCAGAGCGTGTGTCTGGGATGGATAACAGTGGTTCAAGTTCCTGCTGTGTTGTCTTGGAGAAAAAACTTGATCCTCCATCCCACATGCTGCAGGCAAGTGTCTTAACCACCATGGTGCTGGATGGTCTTTTCTGTTGGAGTTAGTTTACTCTTTAAAAAGTATGTATTTCTTCATATACATATGTATGTTAGTACATAAAGTATTTGGCATGAGAGAGGTAGAAATAGGGAGGAGGCTTGACCTAATCTCATTTGTACAGCTCTAGAATTTGGACGGTTCTCTTCTTATCTCAAATGAGAGTTAGAACCACCTTGGGCCCTTGGCTCATTTTGGCCCATTTCCCATCCCTATTTTGCTCTTAGTTTAAAATATGTAGGTGCAAAAAGAGTCTGTATTTAATAAGTCTTAAAAGCTAATGTCCACTTAGGGAAAATAGCTTACTCTACATTTTGCTTCCTTTTTTTTTCCTAAGAAAACAGAAATACCTATGTATTTAAATTAGGCTTTTCTTCTAACAAAAGGAAACCTTGATGGAAAGAGTCAAGAGGCAGCTACATGAATGGGATGAAAATCTTAAAGATGAATCTCTTCCAACCAACCCAATAGGTATGATGATGTTCAGTTTGAGTTCAATTCTTGTTTTTCATTTCCTAAGAAAAAAACTCTTAGATAATGACCTTTTTACTGGCAGTCTATCCCTCGCTTCCAGTTTCCAATACATTTTGATGACTGACTTTGACAAAAGGGTGACAGAGCTTTTAAAGACATAATCATCCTTCAGCTGTGAGGAATCATGTTCAGTAAAAGAAATGGAACTCCTGCTCTGTGACAGGAGGAATGTGATCTAAACGTTTTGCAAGAAAGCAAGAGCCAAAAGCATGTTAGATTTTTTTCTTAGCATTTGTATGTAAGACTGAGTGTTAGAATATATTATCTCTTTGTTCTTACTTATTACCTCTTATCAGACATGAGGGACAATAGCACCAGGAATTGAATTGCAGAAAAGCTGGGATCAGATTTCATGCCTTAGCAGGCATTGGATTTATGCCCTGGTGAACAATTCTCCTCGTTTCTGTGTGTCTATAACATCTAATAAGAAGGAAATTTCAGTTTAAGCCTTTCTAAAGGGAAAAACATTATTTCCTGTGTAGACTCTCAGATGCCTAATAAAGGGGAAGTCCAAACTGCAGCTTTCAATTAAAGTCAGTTAAGCACCAAATACTAGTCTGGGCTTAATAATTTTGATGTCCATGGAACTCTTTTTATTTGCTTAAAGTGATGGTTTAAACTCCTTCCTGTCTGCTTTGCCTAGAGTGCTGCTTAGAGAAACATATATGAGAAGCATAAGAAATAATCTGAAAACAAACAAAAAATCTAATACTTTTCTGACACTTCTTTTCTCATGATCCACAGTGCACTGCTATTTTTCTGATGTAACTTTCAGCTTTTGAATTCTTTCTCAGGCTGTGAGGTAGGGGTTGATTTCCAGCTTAGCAAGGTTTTTTTGTTAGCTAAATTAAAGAATGACTGTAATACAGTCTGATACCATTTGTGTTTGTACCTTAAATACCTCATCAAAATTGCTGCCAGAGAATTTTCTATTCTATTAAAACTATTAAAAGTTTAAAAAAAAATCCCTGTTGACTCTTTTTTGATCTGCATTCAAATTGGATAAAACCTCCAGAAGAGTCTGTCCAAAGTATGTGGGGTTCTTTTTCCCCTTCTTGCAATCTAACAATAAAGAATACCATCGTAGTATGAATGTGAGTAACATAACTTGGTTGCAATTGATGAAGGAGGTGTATGTTTGGGGTTTTATTTCTCCTCTCATAAAAGTGTGTCTGTCTTTTGGATTAAAAAAAAAAAGGAAAAAAGAGGAAGTGCAAGCATAAAGATAAGCACTGTTGATTGGAAAACTGAGTAATTCACTGTCAAAGGGCAAGTTCCCTAGGGTTGTGTTCTGCTTTTAGACTACATTACCTTACCAGGTTCGTTCAGTCCCCATCACTGGTGGTGATTAAGTGTGGATTAAAGATCTTCATCATGTTTTTACTTGTACATGATCCGGCCTTAGGGCAGAAGGATGTACCAAGATAACCTCTAAAAGTCTATTATAAACCAAAGTTTCAGCACACTCGCTGTACCTGAGTAGAAGTAGGAGGTTTTAATTCTTTCTCAAATTCTAACAGGCCTGGTACTTTCTCATTTCTAGATTTTTCTTACAGAGTTGCTGCTTGCCTGCCAATTGATGATGCATTACGTATACAGTTGCTTAAAATAGGCAGCGCTGTTCAGCGGCTCCGCTGTGAATTAGATATTATGAACAAAGTGAGTATTTTTTCTTGTCCTTAAACTGTTCTCACCAAAAATAATAGGAGTAACTGTTATAAACTAACAAAAATGTATGAAATTTCCAAATGATACTTCTAGAGAATGATTAGGGAGTTCTTTTATTTCTTCTTTTGCCTTTAAAAGTTTGCTTAAGAAAGAAAACGCTCTCTCAGTACTAGACTTTTATGTTTGGCAGTGAGGGAGAAACATATAATACCATTTGCCTTTGTTAGAAGACATATATCAACACCTCACAGCACTTTTTTAGCCAAGAGATGGTGCTAGAAGTCCAGTGTTGCTCATAACCATCTTATGAACATCGTAACCCCATATTGACAGTATAATACACTGCAATCAAGTAACATTCAGCCATCAAAACTTGTGGATTTTTGTAACAGAAGATAAATCTTCCTAGTATTAAGTAAAAGTCCAAGTGCTGGGCTGAATGGATTTTTGCAGAAGACATCTATCACCTTGTTAGGCAGTGCCTTTGTAAGATGCTCAGAAAGTCGTCTTCCCTCCCTCTCTTTCTGCTGGCATGACCATGGAACGATGTAGATATAGGACATTAAAGTGGTGCTTTGTTGGGGTTTTTACATAGTACATTTCTTACATAATATGAGTTATATATTATTATAACTGATAAAGCAGCTAAGCATCAATCACATCAACCTCACACTGAATCCAGCGGTTCTGGGAGCAGCATTTGCAGCGTCTCCAATAGCAGTTCACATTGCTGTGCTCTTTTGAAAGAGAAAACACTGGAAAAGCCATTGGTATAAATACAAGCTAAGTGTAGCCTTGCCTATGGGTTTGATAGTGGTAGCTGGAATATTTACTATTCACTTTTTGAATGGAGGGAAAAATTAAAAGCTTTTTAATGCATTCGTATCAGAAAGAAGAGCTACGTACGCCCTGACTGACCCTCACCTTGCTGGTTGTAAGTTTGCTGGAGATAGCAGAATACTGTCTGAAATGTTAATGTAGTGTAACCCTGGTCACAATGAAGGGCTTAGCTGCTGGATATAGAGCAGTGGAAATTTTGCCTGCTTGCCTGAAAATTACTGCCTGTATTGGGGAAAAGAGAAACCAGGGTGTCATTTTAATACCATTCCTCTTACCAGAGTTCATGCACCAAAAATCTAAAAGGGAGCAAGTAGAGAAAAGTAGACAGACAACATCTGTTAGAGTTTCTGAGACAAAAATGGACAGCTTCTTGTGTAAGCCTCTGAATTCAGATTAATTTTACTGTCTTGTCTGACTCAGAAACTCAAAACATAGTCTGATATTTAGGTAAATTGTTTTGTTCCACTTTCTAGAAATCTTAAGGGTTGTATTGATATTTCTCTTAAATATATAACAGATTAATGTATTTTACATATTTTTCTTGAGGAAATTAAAACCACTGATCTGCAGTGTTAGGAGATTTTATGAAAACTTAATGGTTGCATTTGTACTCATGTCCCTTTTCCCTGTTACATCTTTGAACAACAAAGGCTTTTTTCTGAATTAGCTTTTAAAGGCCATGGAAGGTTGACTCATTCATTATCACTGTGTAGCCATATCCTCTTCTCTGTGTGGATTTGGGAATGGGAAAAATACATTACAACTGTGTTTTGTCATTTAGATAACAATGAATGTTTACCATTAATAAGTAAACTACAGAGGAAATTTTGTACCCTTTGATAGACATAGTATCAGTGACTGCTGCCCAGATAAACAAAAGAATTGGTAGAAAATCTGGTATGAAAAGGGGAGAGATTTTTATAGTCTATCACTGTGCCAACAAGTGTGTGAGAATAAGTGAAATTACATTCTTTGTTTTCCTTTTCAAGTGTACATCTCTTTGCTGTAAGCAATGCCAAGACACAGAAATAACTACCAAGAATGAAATATTCAGGTGAGTTTATTGCTTTTAATCTTTGGGAGGTTCTCTATCAGATCAGAACCATTGGTACACCAAAACAGATTAAGTGAGGTTATATCTTATAACTACCATGTTCTCCACAGCTCTCATAAGATTTAAATAAATATTTATAGGGGATTTTCTTCATAAACCAAAACAGGTTACTTGAACTTTTTCTAGTAAGAAGTTAGTAAACCCAAACATCACCATGGGCATTATAACAGAGGCTAGTGTGAAGTGCTGTTATGTCACCAAGTCCAGCACCTTGCTGCTGAAGAATTATGAGTCTGACGTACTTTTTTTGATAGTGAGCTTTAGGGTTTTTGGGGAAAGACTAATAACTGCCTTAAATGAGGTAGTTTCCATAGCATCCCATCAGCTGTCCTCAAAGTGACTTGTCCACTGGAACAAACAGCTGGGTGAGGTTCGTCTGAAAGCGGAAACATTTTGATCCTTATGTGCAAAAATATCTATTTAAATACCTTTTCTGAAGTAGGGACTTAGTGAGGAATGCATCTGATCCATAACACTGGCAGTTTAAATTTCTGCAGTTACAAGAAAACTTGACACTGATAATTGACAGTAGCCAGTTTTCAGTAATACAATTAAAGGTACGTTAATTGTTTTCTTTTTGTAGCCTAAAGTGGTCCTTTGGCTATGGAAAGCAATTTTAAGCATGGTTTTTCTTCTGTCCATGTGTGACTGCCCTTGGGTTTTGTTTCTTCCTTGAACTCTGACCAAGGTGTTAATTGTCTGTTGCAGTTTATCCTTATGTGGACCCATGGCAGCGTATGTGAATCCTCACGGGTACATCCACGAAACCCTTACTGTATATAAGGCCTGCAATCTCAATCTCAGCGGACGACCATCAACAGAGCACAGCTGGTTTCCTGGGTAATAACTGTTTAAAACAACTTTTTGGAGAAGAACTCTGCAGAGAAGGACCTGGGGGTCCTCACAGATGACAGGGTGGCCATGAGCCAGCAGTGTGCCCTGGTGGCTGAGAGAGCCAATGGGATCCTGGGGGCATCAGGAGGAGTGTGGGCAGCAGGTCCCAGGAGGTGTGGGGGACAGGGGAAATGGCCAGCCCCTTTTCAGTGTCTGTGGGGACAGGACAAGGGGTGATGGGCTCAAGTTGGAGCACAGGGAGTTCCACACCAACATGAGGAAGAACTTTTCCCCAGTGAGGGAGCCCTGGGACAGGCTGCCCAGGGGAGTGTGGAGTCTCCTTCTCTGGAGAGATTCCAGTCCCGTCTGGACACCCCCCTGTGCAATATGAGCTGGGGAGCTGCTTTGGCAGGGGGTTGGACCCCATGATCTCTTGAGGTCCCTTCCAACCCCTGTGATTCTGTGATTCTATGATACTTTTATTAGTAAATTACAGAAAATAGGTTGGAATTGTAATCCTGGGATTGTGGAATAGCAAATATTTAACTTTTGAAGTGTGCACAGTCATTGCTCATAGGAAAAGCAGGAATGTGAATTTACACTTTTTCAAAATACAGAATAAAATTAAAAATTCAGATAGAACACTTTCAGAGTTTCTCTGGAATTTTTTACTATGTGGAATTCTTAAGATCTTTAAAACATGCCTAGCATCTGAGAATTATGAGCAGGATACTGATTGTCTGGGAATTTCTTTGTGAACAGTTTGTACACACCACAAAGCAGCTTTCTTTGATCATAAATAAAGTGCAAATGGAAAACACAATATATAAATACAGTTATTGCACCAAAATACTTTTCACATCTAAAAACTAAATGTTACATTTATTTTAAAATCACCAACATTGTGTGAATCCAATTAGTTTTGATTATTTATTAGTCTTGCTCTCCGAAACAGTAGCAGAATTAACTATTCAGCTGTAGAAGTTTGCCTGGTAATGAAGGGTCTTGCATCTCTGGTAGTTTAAACTTAACTTTTTTGGCTGGATAAGCATGCTTCAGGCACTTATTCAAAACATTGAATATTTGACTCTTAAAATAGCTGAAATGTCAAACTCTATTTGAATTCTAGCTTCACAAAAATACTCTTTAGATACATTATCACCACATCACTTCTGTGTGTGGTCCTTCCTGTGCCATAATGTGAGGTGCCCATCACCCTTACTGTGTCCCTTTTGGCTATCACATTCTCTCCTAAACCAGTATAAAATACTATGTTGCTGTATTTGTAGCCAGTCCAGAGTTCATGACTTGTGTATGTACACATTTACTCTGTCATTTTCTAGTGCTGATTTGTGTTTAGGGTTTTTTCTGGATTATCACCTAGAGCTGAGTAATGACTTGGAAGGTCTGTGGTGTATCTGCCACAAGTCATGCATCATTTCAGACTCCCTGAAGAAACCTTGTGGCTTATAATACCTGGAGTTAATTTTTCTCATCCTTATGTGTTTTCTCAGCTCTTTTCTGCTATGAGGGTTTTGAAATATTCATATTCTACCATTTAAGGCTCTTAAAAAAATCTCTGCTGCTCTGGAAACTGCAGTTCCCTGTTAAGCTAAGAGTAGAGCAAAAATCACTTTTATTTCTGCTAAGTAACTTACTGTGAGAACCATTTTCTGGCTGTTCTTTAAGGCACACAGCATTTCATCATGCTTTTGAAATGTTGTGCTAATAAAATTCTTTAGTTGCTTTCTCTACCCAAAGGCTGATTTTTTTTTTAGTTGGGAGCTGGGCACCTTGATTCCAGAAGATTCTTTCAAAATTTAGCTTGGGACCAGTATCCCCTTCTTACCTGACGAGTGATCTGTGTTCCAGGGCTTTTAAAATGTGTTTTCCTTACAGGTTAGTGACAATTTGTTTTGGTTTTGGTAGGTATGCCTGGACTATAGCCCAGTGCAGAATCTGTGGAAACCATATGGGATGGAAGTTCACAGCTACCAAAAAGGATATGTCACCCCAGAAATTCTGGGGACTGACACGGTCTGCTCTCCTGCCTCGCATCCCAGAAGCGGAGGAAGACTCAGGCCACGATAGATCACCGTTACTCTGCCTGTAATCTGACAGCCTGCTTTGGAGATGAACAGGCAGCAGTCTGTCTCTGAAACGCATCTGCTCCGTTCTGCTTCTGATGCTTACTTAAACTCGAGAAACCCAAGAAACCCAGAAACCCCCACCCACAAACCAACCAGGCAAGCCAGCTCGCTGCGTTTGGGTTGGGTGTGCGTCCCCATCGCTGGTGTTTGAGACACGCTGAGGACTGAAGGGTGAATCTGAAGTGACAGCTGGGGAGCGGAGGTGAGGTGACATGAGACTCTGGGAGATGGATCTGATCTGTCTGGACAGACTTGAGACTGAACTTTCTCCTTCCTTGTGCAACTTCAGAAAATGTGTTTACGGCTCTCAGCTTGCAGTGAAAGAAGGTTGGGGGGGAACTAAAATTAGAAATAAAGAGTATAATTTATGCAATATATGTATGATGGTAAGACACTTACTGAGAAATACCTTCTGTAGTATTCTTACAAGTGGTTTTGCGAGAATCCCTCTTTCTAGCTCTGTGGAATACTTCAGACTTCATGCTCATGCTGTTCCTCAGCTACTCACTGAGTAACCGTCACGGGGAGTTCAAGCCTGAAGTATCTCTTCTGGCTGATGCTGCATTAGTGATGTCAGTGGCGGTGCCGTAGATGCAGCCGCAACAGCCGCCTTACACGATGCCTGCTGAAGGATCCAGTCCTTACACCTTGGCTCATCCATTTAGCCTGTTTGACTTTGGAAGTCTTAAATTTCAAACTATTTATGTAAAATATGCAGGTCAGTCCCAGGACATAAAACTACATGGTCATTTTCTGTTGAACGTGCTTATATTTACTTCTCAAAATCATTTCTGTGGGGATTGTTTTGCCAGTGTACATGTCAGGGTTCTGGGACGTGCTCTCTGAACACCTAAACTGTGGAGATTTTTTGGTGGTATTTATTCTGACAAGGGGAGGCAATATCTCTGATTTTTCTTTCTCTCGTGCTTTCCTATCATAAAGTAACATTTCACATTATCATCCCTACTTTACAAAAAGCAAAAGTTTCTAAGTAAAACAGAAATAAAAGGCAGTGCACTTTTGGCTTTTGGACTGAAGCGTGCTGTCTGTGCTACAGAAATCAGATGCCAAAACGGGGCAGCTTTTGCCACTGCTTTGTTGGGGTTTTTTTTCCTCAGAGTGCACTTTGATGGCAACTAAAGATTTATTTCTTCAGCACGATTGTGTACATACGCACTTGTTTTTTCTTTTGAAGGTTTAACAGTCACTATTTCTTCACAGTCAATCTTTGAGAGCTTGCATACTGCTATAACGACACACAGCTACTTAAGATTTAAGACACCAGCCTGTAGTAACTTGTCCTCAGTGTTGGCCCTACAAGTCTCTCATTTCAGTGGTCGTGTGGTTCCTGCTGGGGTGCGGGTGTGTAAAGATGCCAGGTGCTGAAGGGCTCTTCGGTAGTTTATCATGCTGCGTATGTAGAAAGTAATTGTGTAACTCAGGTGTAGTTCTCTGAAGCCTTCTACCTCTGTGGTAACTTCTGTTCTCTCCGTAGACATCTCTCCTACTGCGTTGAATTGTGTGTGCAGTGCTCGGACTTGGCAGTGAACTGTGAAAAGCAATACTTGGACTATAACTGAACAAATAGAGGGGGGATGATGGCGCATTTTCTTCCAGAAAACGTTCTGTGTCTTGATTATGTTTCTGTAATAAGCTTTCAAAAGGCTGAAATGACAAACACTAGTGCGAGAGTGAGCCTGTTGAACCTCTGTAAGACCCCTGCACTTGGATAACCACTGGAATCAAGCTTAACTTCGCGTCGTGCCCTGCATGTGCACACACAGCCAGGGGCACAACATACCCGTGTGTGCACAGGCATCTGCGCCTGTCGCGGTTTTGCACTGTTGGGAACTGGAGAGAGAGAGAGAGAGAGAGACAGGGGCTGCAGAAAATGGCTGCTGGAATCTTCTGCAAGCCTGCTGATAGCGCCTCTGAGAATCACATATAGGAGACAAAGACTCCACCAGAACACGGAGTGCCAGGAAGGCTGCAATTTTGGCCCATTAAGGGCATTGGGATGTCTATTGGCATATAAATGTAAGCAGTTGACAGACACAAAAGGCCAGGAAGGCTGGGGGAGGAGGCGCCCAGGTACCCAGGTGGGAGAGATTGTCCCTGCAGCCCGAGCTGAAGCCCGTGGAGTAGCCGGAGGAAAGGAGCCATGGAGGAGACAGAGACCCGACCTGCCTGGTGGAGAGGCTCCACGCTGGATGGAGCCGGTGGAGACATAGAGAAGATGCTGTGACTGACGTTGGGATGAGCCCCTGCCAGCACAAGCGACCTACAGAGATGAGCCAAACAGGTTTGCTGGAGGAGGCATCATAGCCCCGTGGTGGACTGGGACTGAGAGACACTGGGATTGATTGCTGCCTGCCAGAGCAGAGATGAAGCCCGGGGGGAAGAGATTTGCCTTGGAGAAAGTTCCTGGAGGACTGGCTCTTGTGGGTGAGATCCTACGGTGCAGCAGGGTGAGGGTGTGTGGAATGGATGCCCCCATCCCGGCCGAGAAGGAAACCATCTTGCCAGGGACTGACTGAAGCCCCCATCTCCTAGTCCCTGCCCCCCGTCCTGTGCTGCGAGCAGGAGAGGGGAAGAAGGGAGCAAAATCATGGCTGAAAGGGAAGTCTGCTTTAGAATGGAGGGGTGGGGGGAAGGTGTTACCCAGACCCCCATTTTCCCCAGTCCCTGCCCCTCCTGGGCTGAGACCGGGAGGGAAGAAGGGAGCAAACTTCTAACTCAAGCCTGCTGAGGAGGGAGTGGGGGGGAAGTGTTTGCCTGGTTGCATTTGTTTTAAGATTGTTGGTTGCACTCCTGACTCTGGTTCCTTTTCACTGTTTCTCTTTAGTGTAGTGTAATAAATTAGATAACTTTTCTCTTATGCTCTCTATGTTGAGTCTGTTTTGCCCGCGTCATTAACGAGTTTGTCTCTTGAGCCGCCCAATTATGTTTTTTCTCCCCTGTCCAACTAAGAAAGGGAGCAATAGACTGATTTTGGTGGGTGTCTGGTCTTTAGCCAGGGCTCAACCACCACAGCACCTCAGCTGTAGGCTTGGTTTATTCCCCCTCCCAATACCTGGCTTCTGGTGTTCCCCTTACCCTCAGTAGGGCATGTGGGTGGCAGGAAGTTTTAAGTGCTCTGACCTTTAGGGATCCACCCAGGGCAGGACGGGTGAGGTTTTCAAAGTGATTTATTTTCTCTCAGCTATCGCTGAACTTCATGAGGTTTTGGCTGAGTCTTTTAGATTGCCTCAACTAAAAATGGCATTCTGCTGGCAATGTTTGGACACAGAACAGGCCTATTTTTGGTATTGTGTACATACAGTCAAATGTAAACTAATAAAATCAAGAGAAGTAAGTCAGAAGTGTTCCAGACCTGAACACAAAGGCAATCACATTTTACGCTAATTCCTGTATTTACTGTGTTCGTTGGTTGGCATGTTGCTTCAGGCATTAATTAATCTGATTGACTTGCCGGCTCCTGCCAAAAGGATCTTTTTTCTCTTCTCTCTCCTCTTCCTCCTCCTCCATTCCACCACCGTCTGTCCTTGGTGAAAGGCTCTTGGGATTTGGGATTAGGCAGCCACAGTGCTGGTGTCCCGGCTGCGCAGCCACATCCCCACTGGGCCTGACAGAAGGTGGAAGGGACAAACAGATGTCTTGTAGGGACAGGAGGGCTGTCCTGCGTGGCAGCAGGTCTCACTCAGCTGGCTTGGAATACACATAGCATAGAAGCACTTGTTTTCAGGCCTTCCTTGCAGTAGCATAAAGATGTCATACAATCAGAGCCTGTAATATTACACTTTTTCCTATCTTTTAGTTTAGTTTTGATGAAGAAGTAGAATCACTTAGGACACTCACACACTTGGTCTAAAACATGTTCAGATACTCCCCTGTTTGTTTTCTAACAATGCTGGGTTTGTACATGCTGCAATCCACCCTGTTCCTCTCATCATTCCTTCACCTTGGTTTAGTTGCATTGTAAAAGCTGCAGGAAGGGCAGCACATTCTCTGCTTTCACCCTTTCCAGAAGAATCTTGTTGCTTGCAAACATTTGCAAAGAATAAAATTCTAAATTTACTAAGTGGTTTAGTTACTGAGTAAACTTGATTTTCTTGTGTTTCACTATTTTTAGAGCAGACAGAGGTGAGCTGGCTTAGCCTTGGCTGGGTGCCTTGGCCTTCGTGCCAGAGGAACCCCTGCAGGGATTTGCCAGGTGCTGCTTCCCTTTGCAGGTGCAGTTTTCCACCTGACCCTGCTGCTGATGCGGGATTTCCTGCGCTCACCCTGCTCTCCTGTGGGCTTTCCTGTTCCTCTGGATTTTAAGACCTTTGTCTCTTCTGTGACTGCAGTGATGTTCCTCCTTACAAAGGTTTGGATAGCAGATTGAGGGTGGTTGCCACTCCATTGGAAAAGAAGTCCTAAGCATTGTACAAATACCACAAGGGCTTTGTAACAACAGCAGCATTTACGATGGGCATCACTGTCACTGCTACATGAAGCCATGTGGGGAAGAAGGACAGCTTCCTGGCCTCCTGGTTCTTTCCATAGAGCTTTGTTGGAGGAGCAGTGCCCAAATGAGGCCGTAGGATGGGCAGTTCAGGCGATGCGCAGGTAGTGGAGCATGGGGAATTGAATTTCAGACCCTTAAAGAGCTATTCTCGTACCACATTATAAAGAAATGATCTGAAATGTCAAAGCTTTAAATCCTTGTCCTCTTGCACAGCCCAGTAACAAAGGATGCCACCCTGTCTCTCCAGCACTAAGGCTCCACCAAGGTCCTGTCACCTTTTCTGTCCCCCAGAAACTGGAGTGGCTTTTAGAGAGGAGAAGGTGCCAGTCACAGCCCAGGGTGTGTCACAGGACCTGTGGATTTACTGAAGCTCACAGGAAAGGCCACCCTGCACGTAAGCCCTGGTAGAGCCAGCATTGTCATTTGTATAGTATAATAAAGCATATATTATTACAGGTGGTAATAAATATGATAAAATAGAATACACAATATATGTGTATATATATATATATGTATGTATAAACTCTATGGCTCCTAAACATTTAATGTGTATATATTACAATATATAAATGTTGTTACATATCATTTAATATATATACTAATATTATATAATATGTAGATATAGATGTATTATATATAGTGATTTTTAAAGAATATTTATTCATTTGCATGAGGTTCAGGAGCCACTGATAGAGTGGGGTTGGGGGGGGTGTACATGTGTGAGCCCCTGCACCTCCCCACACATGGTGCCCAAGTCTCAGGGCAGGTGTGGGTGCTCTTCTCTTTTCTCTTTGCTTCAGGCCCCAGGGAGAATTAGCTGTGCCCTTTCCCCTTAAAACGCCTCCAAGCCAATCTAGCCTTTTAATCATTTTTACAGATCATTACATCTTGGGAGAATGGTAAAAACCCTCATTAATCCTCAGACGCCATCTGCACAGGAAGGCACTCACTGTTATTTACTGCTCTGCCCTTCGCAGGCACTTCCTGGGCAAGGACAGGGGGCTGGTACCAGGGACCCCCCAACACATCGGGGCTCTGGGCCCCCTGGGATGCTTTGCTTTGCAGGGGGGCTGCAGCCCTGCCTCTCTGGGCTCACATTGGAATGAAAATTGGTTCCACCCACAGGAAAGTTTATTTTGTTACTCTTTGTGAGCTTGTGAGCTACATCCCTGCCAAGGACAAGCGGGTGAACAGAAAGCGTTAGTCCTCCACCTGATGTCCAACAAGCGCCAAGAGTGGTGGCCTTAGCGTCAGTCCTGGCAGCTGGTTCTGGACAGGGCTGTCACACCAGGGAGCTGGGAAGCAGCCAAGCCCCATGGGTCTTTCAGGTACGTAACTTTAATTAAAACACACTGTGATCACTGTTTAACTAGTCAGGTAATCCTTGGAGAAGAGTACTTGGCTGTATCTGTACCAAAGAGCTTCATCTCTTCCCTCCCACTCTGCTGTTTTCTATTTAAATAGTTTAAATGTCCTCTAGAAGTGTTTGTTCAAGCACAGCATTTCTCCACAAGCTGCTACTGCTTGCTGAAAATACGCTGCTGTTGTGATTTAATGCAGTTTCATCTTTTATAGGGTTTAATGTCTCTGAAATGCAGTAAACCAGAGATGCTCCACAGCCCAGCCGAAACCTCAAGCAATTCAGAGCAGGTCTGTTTAATGAAGGTGCTTTTGGGATAATCTGGGTTGGTTTTCACTAGTGCTGGAGGTTGTGGAAGTTTCAGGCTGGTGTTCTTAAAAATCCTCCCTCCTCGTGGAGTTTGACCTTGATGCCAGTTTTGGGCAGCATGAAGAATAGGTTCTGATGTCTTACACCTCTAGGGAAGTTGCCATAAAGGATGTAGTTTTGTTTTCTTTTTATAAGAATCTCCTGCAGCACTAAATTTCACACTTCTCTCCCTCCCAAGCTTTCAGTAGTTAATAAATTGCACAAGGAGGCTTCAATTTAATTGCATCATTAAATCAAACACCATAACCTCCTTATGAGAATTTCCTTCCTTATTAACAGAGGAAAACAGTTCCCTTTTCTTCCTGAAGCTCCCAAGTATCTCCAGAATCATTTATTTAAACCAACTGACTTCCCAGGGGGAAAAAAGGAACAAAAACCAACAAAGGAGCTGGAAAGTTCAGTGTATGAAAGCATAAAATGCTGATTTTTTTTTTTAATTACTTTTTTGTTGTGGCACTGTTCTGGCATAGCTGCCATCTGGTGTTGCAGAATGGTATATGAGGAAAACTAAATCCAAAGGATTAGTAAGTACCATGGGGTTGTAGGAAAACTTAACCCTGGCATAAAATTTATATACACATGAGCTATTTTGTTCTTGACAAGCACACCAGAGAAAGCCAGGACTGGCAGGACATGTTCATCAAACCAGGCAGGAACAGCAAGGCTTCAAAAACCTGTCCTCATGATACTGATCCTGTAAATCATGCTTTTAATTTGAAATTGATTCTGGAATTATGGAAAATAAAAATATTTAAAGGAAAACAAACAAACTTGTTTTACATGGTAAGTTGGTTTGGGAACTGCTGAGGTGAGTATTTCAATCTGGCATCTAGCTGTGAACTACAAAAAGACCCAGAGCTCATTATTTCCAGACACTCTGTCCCCTCCTAGGCACCTCCCACCCCGTGATTTTATCCAGGGGACAGAAACACCTTTTTTGCTACATCTAAAAAAACCTAAACAAAAAGTCAGAATGAGAAGAACCTTGACATCACCTCTAATGCCCCAGCTGAGATAAAATCCAACGTGTTTATCATTCAAATACAAGAAAAAGAGGTAGAGAACGTGGAATTTGGCAAATAATGTTTTATGTTGCTACAAAATTAAATCTCTCCTTACAGAAGTTACAAAGAAAGAGAACTGTGCTGCCTGAAGATCTGAAACATGACACACACTTTTGGCTGTGAGCACAGTGACAAAGTATTTACTGGCATCTTGCTCCATGCCCTGTTCTATTCTTCAATGTTACAACTTCTTCAGGCAACTCAGCAGCTCCTCTTTATCCATGTGGTATCCGCTCTTCTTCCATTCCTCCCTCAACTGCTGTAATGCTGCTCCAATTTCTTTTCCAGAAGAGACACCCATTTTTCTTAAATCATGGCCACTAACAGGAAAAGTAGGAACAGTCCATTGCTGCATTTCTCTTAGATGCTGTTCTTCTCCTTGGTATTTCAGAAGCTCACAGATCTTGGAGTTTGTATTTGCTTCCCTAGACTTAAAATATTAAAAAAAAAAAAGAGGGTTTACTATGAAACAGTGGAAAACAGCTCAAACTGTGCTCAGCTTTGTGTACTCCCAAGACATCAGGCAATGCCTGAAACGTGCTACAACTATGAAAGTCAGGATCTCTTCTGCCTCACAAGATTTGAAACTCAGCCCTAACATGGCAGCTCTCTGGGAGATCCATGGACACCTCTTGAATCCCAGGTAACTTCTGTTTCACATGAGCCTGATGGAAAGGCAGGCTTCTAAATCCAGTCAAGAAGTTGCTGTGGAACACAAGGTGCTCAGAACTGCTACAATACAGTGGGTTTTCTTCTTTGCTTGTTTGAAATAAATTTCTAAATATTATTTTGGATGGGAAAGAAGAAAGCTTTTGAACCCAAGTAGAAATGTCAGCAGTTTATCCTCCTTCAAAACTAAGCTCTACTGAAGGAAGAGTCTTTCTATCCCAAAGTTTCTACTTTATGTTGCAGAGATATGCCAGGATGTTTGCTATCACAAAGGTTAATTTCTGCTTCCCTCTGCAGAGGAAAGACTGAAGAACAAACCAACCACACCTTCATTAACAGGAGCAAGTATGAATAAATAGCACAGAAAGATAGCCAAAATTTGTAGGACTAAAACTTTTGGACTCTTTAAGGCCCTTCCTTTCCCACAGGCACCGCCATCTCTGCTACTCTGTACAACTGGAAACTGGGTTCACTGTAACAAAATAAAGCAAGGTGAAATACACTCACATCCATGATGAAGTCCTGGTAAGGTCTGAGTGGTTCTGGCCCCGCAGCTTTGGTTAACTCTTGCCGGTGCTTCACTAAAAAAAGGCCAAGGTTTTTTTCTTCTTTTGAGATTTTCAGCCTCAGATCAAGGTTTGTGACATCATCCTTCACCTTGAACAATGATGTCAGAACAGTCATGGGTTTTGGGCACAGATTTGTAATATGTTTAGTGACTCTGTCAAACTCCTCTAGACTTCCATCGAGTGGCAGTCCTAAAGGCATACAGACAAAAAGTGCAAGGAAGAATGTCAGGAAGAAATGGGGAACAAACTGCAGAACAAAAATACCCAATTTCTTTCTGAATAAAAAGGTTTATCTCACTTAGCCATACTGTGGGGTTTCTTGGACATGAATCAATCTTCATTTCACTTTACCTACGTATTGGGCAACATCCAGCTCGTACATAAGTCGAACCAAATGATTTACGTGGTTTCCAAGAAGGATCTTCTTCAGTTCCACCCAAATCCTTTCTCCTGATATTCCAGCCAAACCTTTGGCATTTTCTTTAACGGCTTGCAGTGTACTAGCTTCATGATCACCAGGTTTTTCTGCAATTCTTCCATAAAACCTGCCCCAAAAACAACCCCTCTGTGTTAGATTGAGAACAATCATTCCATGTATTACTTCTACTCAGACAATCAATGTCATGACATTTAAATATTCTGATTTATTTCCTTGCCTCTAAAGGAAACTTAACAGTATGACAGTTACAACTCTCTTAACATCAGTGATCTGTTTTTGCATGTTTCTGAGACTTTCTGCAATGCTCACTTCATTCTTTTATCTAGGAAAGGCAAATCCTAGTACCTGAAATATCTTAAGATTCGTAAATAATCTTCCTGTATTCTCTCACTTGCCTTTCCTACAAATCTAATCTTCTTGTTTCTCAGGTCTTCGTATCCATTAAAAAAATCATACAGCATCCCATCCAAACCTAGAAAAAGGAGGAGGAAGACTATTAATTTGCAAAGAAGGCTGGCATGGTTAAACATTGTCACTTGAAAAGACAAGAAGACATGTTGTGTGATTTGAGCTGGTCTGCCAGACCATCTCATGTATGTGTACAGACCTTGCAGCTGACAGCAGTACAAACAAACAGCATTGATAGAGCCCAAGAGGAGTTGCAGTGTCCTTCAGATTAAGCCAGTATCATCTAAATACTTGGTTTTGATTAGAATTTACCTAAAAACATGGAGTTGACAGTCAGATCCCTCCTTTCAGCATCTTTTTCCCAGTCAGTGGTGAATTCAACCTCTGCGTGTCGTCCATCGGTGACAACATCTATTCTAAGAGTAGTAATTTCAAAATTCTGTTCATGGACCTGAAAATCCCAGAGACAATGTTACTTCAACACATAAATATAAATGTAAAAGCTGTGTATTTTTTCAGCCTCATGGTTGTATCCAGTTAGTGCTCAAGCTGGACGTATACAAGCCAACACATACCATGTTTTCATGCAGAGCAGACAATCAAAAAGCACCTGAAAATCACTTGTTTTCTATGATAGCCTACAGAAATGCTCCTGCAGAGGACAGACTAAGAGGCAGAGGAAGCCAGATTTGGGGAAAATCTGGAGCAGGAGACACTAGGATTGACTTCCCCATGCTGCCTGAACATGTGGGCAGCCAATGTTATCTTCTCTAGTGATAACACATCAGCACAAATGGGCAATGCAGAGGTAACATGCATTAAAATATAATAATTAGGTGAATTCTACAGAAAAAGAGTAATCAGAACATCACTCTGCACTTTAAAGCAGGGTCTCGTTCAAACTCTTGGTATGACACTAACAAAGAAGGAGCATGCTGCCAGTTTTCTATGGGAGACACCGTACACCTGCACATCCAGCTTGAAAAGATCAAGTCAAGAGACAAACCAACCCTGGCAGTGATGGTTCCGTGTTTTTCTCCTTTGTTATTGATCAGACGAACACCAGCAGATGTGAACATTTCCTTCATCTCTGCTGGCGTGGCGGTAGTGGCAAAATCTATATCTTGTGGCGTCATTCCGCTCAGTAAATCCCTCACAGCACCTCCTGCTATTCTCAGCTCATAGTTCTTCTTCTCAAACAACTCTGGGAAGGCACGGAAAAACACTCTAAAGTAAAAACCATAGCACACTGCCAGCCATAACTTACCTTTCCACAAGAGATGACCACAGATGTGGGAACATGGACTTAGACACACGGTAAGCAAGACATACATGCAAAATGCACCAGTCAGGAACACAGCCCAGCACCCAGAGGATTTGCCAAGTAATTTCTGAACTATTTTTCCAGTGTATGTCTCATAAACTAAATACTAACAGCTTGCTGACTGACTGAGCGACTCCGGGCTGCAGAACGTGTTTAGCAGTTGGGAACCCACATGGGGTAAGCTCACTCCTGGGAAAGCACAGCGAACCGCGGACCCAGGGATCCCCCCGCGCAGCGGAGGAAAGCCAAGCTCCACCATGGCCCCCGAGTCATTTTAAAGCTACCGGGACTGGAGCTGAGCAGCCGGCCGCCCCTCCTGGACACGGCAGGCTGGTTCTCGCCATGAAGGCCCCTCTCTGCTTCCACGCCCAAGGGCCCGGGGCTGCCCCGCAGCAGCGGCAGGACGCAAGGCCTGCATTAGCCGCCCCGGCTCTCCGCGCCGGCGTTCTGCCCCTCCTCACGCCGCAGCGAGCCGGGACGTGCCGCTGCTCGGCCCCGCGGATGCCCAGGCCCAGCCGCCCCTTCCCGGGCCGTACTCACCCGCCACACTACGGAGCCCCGGCGTGAAGAGCGCCTGGAACTGAGGAGACTGCAGCTTCATGGCGCCCGGCGCTCGGTGCCGCAGGCGGAGCGGCGGGAACAGCCGCAGCCCGGCCCTGCAGGGCAGAAGCAGCACCTCAGCCCGCATCTGCGGAGAGACAGCGACACGACGCGTCAGCCGCACCGGCCCGCACGGACACCGACTTCCCCCCAGCCGCCGCACGATGAGACCCCCCTCGCCCCCCGCCCCTCCCCCGCGGGCACAGCGCGCCAGGCCGCCACACGCACCCGCGGGACTGCCGAGGCGGCGGCGGCGCTAGGCCCGACCAGCCGGCTCCTGCCGCTTCACTCTCCCCGGCGCTGCGCGATGAGCTCAGAGGCGCGACGGGCGCGCGGCCCACCCCTTCATCGGGGAGGGCTCGGCGGAGCCGGGGGCGGAGCCAGGGGCAGGGCAGGGCAGGGCAGGGCAGGGGAGGGGACCCGGGGAGTTCTCCGCGGAGCGGGGAGGTCGGTACCCGGAGGGGTCTGTGCGGCCGGGGTAGGGCCGTGTGTCCCGGCGCAGAAGGGCCCCGCACGACTGGATGCAGCGCAGACACAGGCGCCGGCCCCGTGTGTCCGTGCCGTGGGACGGCTGCCATCCCGGTTCACGCACAGCGCAGGGACGCGCGTTGCAGAGGGGGCGGAGCGGGGCACAGACGGTTCACCGCGGTTTGGGTTCAGCTGGGAGAGAAAAGGGGTTCCGAAGGGGGAAGGGGAAACGTTTGTTGATAATGACACAACCCTGAGGGAGGCGACGGGCTGCTTACCCCCGCTCGCCGCGTCTGAGATCGCTTCAGAGTCGCGTTAAGCTTGGCAGCTGCGGGACCCTGTCCTCCAGCGCAGCCGCTGGGCTGCGCCAAGCCGCGCAGTGTGGTTTAGATACCAGTTAAATACCAGTTTAAATACCAGGCGTCTGTTTTCCAGCCTGGATTGATTTAAGGTGTCTTTGCTCTGTGGAGATGTGTGGACGAGAGAAGAGAACAGTCCTGGGGGTTTGATGCGTTTCCTGCCCTCCTCACAAGTGTGACATCAGTGCTGGGTGGTTACCGACCTGTCACCGAGCTTGGCCAGCTGCACGTCCCCGGAGAGCTGTGGGTCTCCTGGCTCCCGCAGCAGCCAGCCCTGAAAGGGTGCGAAGGAGCGGATGGAGCCTGCAAGAGGAGCGTGGTTCCCTGTGAAGTTGGAAGGCTGAATAAAATTCTTGTCTCAGCAAAAAAAGAGTGCTACAGTTTCTTGGTAACTGGCCCAGAGCCTTTCAGGCACCTAACAAATGAGCGTGTCCCTGCTGAAAGGAGGATGCCTGCAAGCACAGAAGTTTTTTTGGGGAATGAGCTAACAAAACACCCCCTATCTCAGATCTGTGATAGTGCAGTCAGGCCTGGGGAAGAACATAACCTTTTTTTCCTTTTTTTTTTTTTTCCCCTTTTCTTTTTGTGTGATTACTGTTTCTTATTAAACTGCTTCACTATTAAAAATTATCTCTTTTCTACAGAAGCATTTGACTGTCTGTGTCAGAGTTCTCTGCCCAGTAATTAGCCGTTTGCTCAGAAACATACAGGTTGGCCAGACCTTAGGAAATCACTTAATTTATCTTCATGCCTCATGGCAGGATTTAATTACAACTGTCATCCTCGTTGATGTTTGTCTATAGATGCCCAGTGACAGTTTCTTTCAGTCCTGGGGTGCCTGCTCTGCTTCTTCCCATCCCTAGCACTGAGAGCCTTCCCTGATACCTAATCTGAATTCTACTTGTTATCTTCTAGTCCCAGGAGAATGGATTTGGAGAGCACGTGAAAGCCTTAACGTGTTACGTTTCTACATGTCTTCCCTTAACTTGTTCCCTCACTGGTACTGGTCAGGCTCTGGTGGTGTCCTCTGCTGTGTACTGGTTTCTCCTCATCTGCTCCATGGCTTGCTTAAGCGCAGCGGCTCAGCTAGACACAGTCCGTGTGAGTAGAGGCTTTATCAGCACTGAGCAGAGCGGAACGATTACTTCATGTGTCTTGCAGAGGACACTGAGCTGACCTGGGGTGCCCTCTTCACCAGTGCTTCCCTTTGTTTATTCCTCTTGAGCTCACGACCCTCCAAAACCCCAGATCACTCCTTTGCAGAACAGGTGATACCTAATCAGCTGATAATTGATAACTCACAAGTAATCAATTTACTTATAAGTAAATTATTAATTTACAGTTGATAATGCCTGAATGCAGTTGAGAGCTTCTCCACATTGAACTGCACCCGATTCCCACCCCGTTTGTGGAGAACTTTCTTAACTCTAGTCTTGGTCTCCAAAGCACGTACCTCTCCCAGCCTGTGTCACCTGCACATTCCTTGGGCTTGCTGTACTTGCAGTCTGGGTTGTTCATGCCTGTGGCCCCCTTCTCCTCCTTCCTATAACTCCATACCCACAGCCCCACTCTCGTCAGGGTGTTCTCTGGACCCTTGGGTTGGTTTCTGCTGCTTACCCCATTGTGAGCCTGTGCTATCCATACTTTGGATCACAGCTCAAAGCTCCCAGCATGAGGTTAGGAGCATGGTCTTGCCGTGGTACTGGTAACACGACTGTATGGCAGAAGCACCAGATAAGATGGTGTAAAACCATTGGACAAAACCTGCAGCTTTCCAGCAACATTTGGATTTGATTTTCGAGGGGAAGATCAGCTTGGGATAGCAGCAGTGGTCAGTAAGTAACTGACTATAGATTATTCCTTTGTATTCAGTCATTAAACTTTCCTGCTTTTGCAAAGTTATTAGGAAATAATCAGACTTTGATATATAATTAACTCTCAATAAATAAGTAAAACCCTTTCTGGACTCAACTTGTATTGAGCCTTCCATCCTGTGGTTAAATCTGTAGTTCCCTTTTTCAATGCATGCTTGTCTAACTTATCATCTGCCATCACTTCTGAGGTACCTATCGCATTTGTACTTGAAAGGCAGCAGTTATAGAAGAAACCCACAGGGAGATGACCCAGAGGACGTTTGAACAAACAGAGCGGCCTTTTCACAGAACTTTTGAGACTCCACAGGTAACCCCCTGGGATATTTGTCGTGGCTTGTTTATGTCATCTTGGGCTGTGTTTGAAGACTGCAAGGGTCCTGCTTTTCAAAGCCAGATTTGCATTGCACTGGGAAATGCCTCTGGAATCCAGTTCTGACCAGTAGCTTGTAAGATAGTGGGACACATCAGCTATAAAGAAAGAAAATTGTCACCTTTTAGAAGCTGCATTCTGTGGTTTGGATTTCTGCTGTCCTTGAAGAAGGAGCATACCCTTTAAGAAGGAAAAAAAAACCCTTTACCTTCTGCTTATTTTACCAAATATAGCCAAAACCTAATATAATCAAGGCTTTTATATGTCCTGAGAACTTACTATATCCATTTTTATGAGTGTAATCCTCTTGTAGATGTCTCATTAACATCTATTACTTGAATTACACTTACTTTGATTCTCTTTCCAGTAATTTCTCACATGAAACATCCAGGCTATCACAGACTGCAAGGTGTCCTTACAGGTCATGGTCTTGCATGAGGGGAAATACCTCTTCCAAAGGCTGTATTTTTAATCTTAGTCTGAGAGCAAGAAAAATTAAAATTGCATTACTGAAAGCAAGGATAATAAACCCAGGGATAATAATTGAAAGCCAATCAGCATTACAGCAGCATTTTATACCCAATTACCAGTCGGTAAGCTGCTGCTCAGAAAATGTTACCTCTGTGCCCAACACTTGCATGCTTTCAGACCAGAAAAGTACTTGCAAAAAGTTGATCTTTTTCAAAAGTAGAAGGAAAAGCAGGAAGAATCGGAATCCGTAGTTTTTGAGGACAAAGTAAGAGGTTTTTTGAGGATGTCTTTATTTTTAATAACGTTCTGAAGTAATTCTTTGGGGGTTTTTTAAGAAAAAAAAGTGAGTTCTCTTAGCAGTGGAATGAAGCTCCTTTCCCAAAGGCTTGTAGTTGTACCTGATGTTTTATTTGGTGAAGGCTTTGACTGCAGGTGGGAGAGCAAAACCTGTCTCTCCATCTCTCTCCTATGCCAGTGAAATGCCCTGTGGTGGGTTCTTGTGCCTCACTGCAGTGCCTGATACACATTACAAGAGCTTAATCTACTGGAAACTGCTTCTCAGGTGCTGGATTTGGTTGTGGGTGGTCAGTGGGAGAGCTGGGATGAATGTGGTGTGTAAGGGTAATAGGTAGGAAGGCAGATGTGCAGTTCAGAGCTGTGCCATGGCAGAGTTGTCCTGGGGGTTTTCACAGCATGGAAATAAGAAGCCAGTTTTTATTTTCAGGGTCTTGAAGTTGATACATTTTTACTTAAAAATAAAGAGAAAATAGTTATTAGTTAATAGCCTCATCAGGTAAACGAGCTGTATGGTGGGTTTTGAAGGAAGGAAAGCCTGATGCCAGTAATTTGTACAAAGGCATACTGGAAACGTGTGTCATGTTCTGGAAGGTTTTATTATCAGTAAAGCAGTATTGCTGTGGTAGCGGTGGTCAGAAATGAGCATTGCTTGCAGATGCCATTGTAAACTTGTGTTTAGTCCTCTTAATGCCTCCCAGAATAACATTGCCTTGTGAAGCAGAGGTCTGTGTGGTATTCAGGTCAGAAAAATCTGTAAGAACAGACTTCCCACGAATGTTAACACAATGGGAAATTGTCTTGGAGGCATCATGTAGGCACAAATGTACAGTGTGAATAATAATTACCTGATTGCTCACAGGCATTTTGGAAGAAACAAAATGCCTGGCCCAAAATGTTTCCAGTAACCCAGTATATGTAAAAGTAAACCCTGACTGCCCCAGGAATAATCTGTTAGGAAACTCTGAGGTTCAATTAGCCTGAGCACATTTGGGCTAGTAGAATAGAATATACACACAAAATACAAATACAGCTAATGAGTGGACTTGGGCATTAAGAAACTCACTGTCTTGTAGATGATGTGTCATTTTAATGAGCACAGCATTCATAGATGGGTTTTGAAAAACAGTTACTGTATAGCAGAAGTACTCCAACTGTGATCAATTGGAGTGCTTCCAGTCCCTGGGTTATTTATTGGAGGTTCAGGGAGAACTGATGGGTTAAAGATGCTTTCTCTGCTCATTACCATCTGAAAATATGTTTTCCATGCAAACAATTGCTGTAGTGCCCTGGGGAAGTGGTGCGGTTGGGCTGGGAGGGCGTATTTCTCTTTGCTAAGAACATTTTGGAAAGCTGCTGCTCTCTATTTCCATGTTGCTTATATTAGGTTATACATGAATGATTACACAGAGATTTTATTTTTTTTTTCCTCCCAGTACTTCATGAAGCAATCTGTAGGAAGCCTAAGAACATGCTGGTTTTAAACATTAAAAATAGTCGTTCGTTTAAATTAGAAACAAACAAAGTAGTTTCTCTTACACCCAGTTATTAACGCCAGAGAATCAGCCTTGAGGTGAGCACTGAGATGGCTTCTTTAGTGAGCTTTATTGAAACAGAAACTGGAAAGTAAATTCCAGTAAGTAGCCATTATATGTAGTGGCAGCTAAAATATGGTTATTTCTGGTTTTGGAGTAAATGGGACTGTACTTAAAGCAAATACACTTCAGCACGACTTGCTCCTCTCTGTGGAGATGTGCTCGAAGTCTGAGGCTGCTGACCTGAACTGCTACATGTGACAGTGTTTGGAACTAGGAGCTTTTTTAAGGGGGTGGCAAGAACCAAGGAAGCAAACTGAAATGTGGGTGGTGGCACTTCAAGTTATCTACAGCAAGGTGCATTCTTGTGCGAGGAAAGGTGTCGAGTCTGTCCCCTGCGAGGTGGCAGTTTTGTCCCTTTGATGGTGTGGATATACCATGGTCCCTGGTTTGGCTGCTTAATGCTTGGACTTGTGTTCACTTGTAGCTCTTGTCACCTCTGTGAAATGGTGCCAAGGCACAGGAGCTGATAGGTGGCAGTTCTCATTTGCCATCTGAAGACTATGGCCAGAGTGGGGAGACGATTCCTGATCCTCCTTTGGACAGTGAACTGGGTGCAGCCAGACGTACCGCAAGCCACAGGAGGTAAGGCGTTGTCCTTCTGCCAGTGTGTAGCTTCAGCCCCTCTACGTGTTGGTCAGATGTGCTACTGTACACACACATAAAACAGCCCGTGGCATGCTGTGAATACAGCACCACAGGTCACCATGCTGTGTTAATGTGTGTCCTGGCACAGCCGTACCCCGTCTCAGTTAGACTGCTCCCAGCCAGTGCCTGTGGGTTGCTTTGCTGTGAGAAGAAAGGTCCACGAGGCATGCAAACACAAGTCGTGCCATGCCACTTGCCCTCTGGGCTGGACAGTCGCTCCTGGCCTGGTTTATTCAATGATTTAATCCAGGCAGAGCAAGGGCTGGGTTGTAGCTAGCAATTCGACTTCCAGGAGCAAAACCATGGTTAGCTGCAGAGACATGGTGGCACAAAGCATCACTGGTATAATCCTGGGGTGTCAGCGACCATAATGGGGCCCTTTTTTTGGGGGCAATCTCAGCAAAGGAATGTTTGAAGGGAAGCAGTTCAGGGTGGTTTATATCAAGGTTTTTTCTGAGCCTGTGTGAGGCAGTTTTCCTAGTGCAAGGTGCACGCCTGAAAATTGAACTGGTGGGCATCAAAGGTTGAAATCATGGGAGAAGAGAAGTGGATATTGATGTCCCTCAGCTGCCCTGGAGATGGCTGTTAAGGGAGGGCAAGCTCTGAAGAACTCTAGAGATGGAGAGGAGTAGATGGATTATTTCACTGCCTTGCTATTTATATGCTAACATTATCCCCCAGCAAGAGATCATCCTCATTTCCATATGAGCTCCAGGAATCCCTCTTGCCCTGTCGTTTTAAATTATCATTCCCATCCTTCTATGTTTTCTTCCATTTGTGCTTAATTCCTCTGTTCATCATTTTGCTTCTTCTCTCACATATAACTTCTTGTGGCTGTCAGCCTTCCCATAGAACCCCCCATGTTACTCCCTGCTGCAAGCTCCTCTGGGTGAGAATATCAGCCCCCTTTCAGTACAGATGCCCAGGGTGTATGTGGCTATGAAGATCAAGTGGAAAAACAAGCCAAATGTAGTATATCATTGTGATTTTCAAGTTGGAAATTTGTAAAAATTAGGTTTTTAAATGAAGTTTTCAGTAACTCTTGATGAAGTTTCCGTTGTTATTAGAAACTTTTTATAAGAAGCTGTTGAGAAACTATAATATTGAAATGAATTTTTTTGCTTGTATGGCTCATTCCTTGTGAACAGCTATTGCTCTGAACAAGTCACTGGATTAATATGTTTATTTTTGCCCTTACAGTTCAGGTTTTCCCACCTGTTAACTTCACCCTTACAGTCTCTGCGTTAGCACAAGTGCTTTTACACTGGAAGCCAAACCCTAGACAAGAACAATGCAACTACACTGTTAGATATGATGTGAAAATCCTAAGCCCTGTGCCTGAGGAGGTAAGAGAAAAGATAAGTCCAGCATCCTAAGAGGGTTAAATTCCTGTTGAGTTAAATATGTTGTGCCAAACCAGGGTGCAGAAGGTGTGATATATCTCTCAGATGATTGGCATATTGAATCACTTATTTTCTTATATCATAAACAAACTTAGAGCACTGAGGAGGTTCCCTTGCAGCTTGGCTTATGGGCACAGATCTGCTGGGACAAGGGTGGGCCTGGGAGTTGGCAGTCTGAGCAGCATTCATCTTGGGGGAAGCTGGATACTGGTTTTAAGTGATACTGCTCCCTGTTGAAGTCAGCTCAATTAATTCTCATCAGTGCAGGGGATTGTTAAATCCTCAGGCCACTCCATCACTGCTTTATGCTATAGACACATTTGTGATAAGATGGGAGGCCTGCTGCCTTAAATGAGAAACCTTGTGTGGATTATTTGTACCCTCTAGCCTTATGCATGTGGTGTAACCAGCTCAGCTAGCTGGCTGGTCTGCCTCTTTGAAAAGACTGGATCAATCCATGGGTGCCTTAATTCAACTCTCATCACGTGTGATGTATCTTTGATCTGGCTTTTTTGCTTTATTTCAAGTATGATACAAAGAAGACTCAGAGCATCCGAACAGCCGCGCTGCACGATGGTTTCTCTGCACAAATTCGGACCTTACTTCTCCATAATGACATTGAGATGAGCAGTGACTGGGTGAAGGAAAAAATTCCACCTCCACCAGGTAAGAAATGCCAGGGAGGTGTGAATTTTTGTGTTCTTGGCATCAGTTTTGTGGAATTAGACATCAAAAGGTGGCAGGTTTAATACTGCAGTTTCCCCTCTACTTGCTACACTGATCTTACAAAATGACTTAGCCCAGAACTTCCTCTACTGCTGTGGAGCCTGGAGTACAATCTGGAGGTGCACAACATGGATAACCCACATAAATTTTCTAAAATGTCCTTGCTAAGGCTAAGATAACATACTTTCACACAACCTAAGATATGAAAAGATCAAATTGCCTTGAATTGCGAGGTGCATATGAAATAAGTCCTGGTGTTGTGTGGTTCAGCTTTATTTCCACCATCTGGAAAACTTCATCCATCCATAACTGATAGACCTGTGTGATAAGGAGTACAATTTGATGCAGTAGACATAGATGTAATAGACCAAAGACTGTAATCAAAGTGTTTGAGCAACGTGAATTTCTTATGACTTTTTGGATAAGCTTTTTCTGTCTTTATAATCCCTCAACTCTCTAGGTGCTCCAGAGACATCTGTCACCAACTTGTCCTGCGTCACTCGCATCACCGTTTCCAGTATTGTTTCCCTCCATTGCACTTGGCTCCCTGGCCAAGGGGCACCAGAAGATACCAAGTACTTTTTGTTTTACAGGTTGGTGTTGTCTTCCATTTTAGCCAGCAATTAATTTCTTTAAGAGCAGCATGCCTTACAAGTATTTTAATTTAGGTATGAGAAGTACACTGAAGAATGCCAGGATTATGTCAAAGACAAGTGGAGCAGGAATACTGAGTGCAGATTTGCAGTGACTCACATTGATCCCGAAGAGGTTGACAATCTCGTTGTGATACACATTAATGGGTCGAGCAAGTATGCTGCAATCAAGCCTTTCCAGCAGCTGTTTAACCAAAATGCCATTGGTGAGTAGAAAAACATTAAAAAAAACCCTAAAAACATCTAGCAGGATCATCAAGGGATTTGTGAGAGAATATTACTGGATTGAATGGTGAAATGTGCTGGTTTTTTGTGGCCCTCAATGAAATTAGAAGACATAATGAGACAAAAATGGATGGTTTTAACTAACTTTGATTTAATAATTTGTTTTTAATCACAAAATAGCAAAAAACCCCAAGCACTAGAAAAGACAGTTAAGTTACCAAAGCATTATTTCCAATATTCATTTTCAGTTGATTTAGTCAGTATGCCTTTAAGTACAATTTTTACTGCCTTTTACTTCACAGCCTTTCTTTAAAAGGAGAAAGACACATGATGTTCAAGATAACCATGTCCTTTTAAAGAAAGGTGTTAGACTCAAATAAAAGCTGCTGTCAGCCATGAATGCCTAGCATCTTTCATCTACACAAATGATTTCCTTTCCTTCATTAGTCCCATGCCTTTCACATTTTTACAAAATTTCCTTTTTTCATGGCTTTACCAAGATAAAACAAGTGACATTCTTCCTTCTTATAAATCATCCCCATAACAGCTGCTGATCCATTCCTCTAAACTTATTCCAGTTTTCAGTAACTCTCCTGGTTACACCTGGTTTTGTTGTTTTATTTTTTTTCTGTAAAGAAGTTTTTCTTCACTGTTCTGTCATTAATTTAATGTTTTTCTGAAATTTAATTTAACAGATTAATCCCCTCCCAGTAAACTAGTTTTCCAAAACTTTTAAGTAGATTTCTAAAACTGTTTTCCCTTAAATATTTTCTGCAGTATAGTTTTCCCTCCTAAATCCTTATCTTTTGTGTCCAAAATGTGAAATAAATTCAAGGATTATAGGCCCTACTTGGAAACACTATCAGGTCATAAAATGCTCCAGTGGTTAGTATTTAAACTTTGCTCTGTAAATAACTCACCAGTATGATTTTCTTTTTGTAGAGAAAGTGAATGTTCCCAGAAATGTCACTGTATTCTTAGAGCAAAATGACCTCCTGGCCACATGGCAGAAGCCAATTTCTTCTTTCCGTAAAGAGTGTTTTAAATATGAACTTTATCTCTTCAACTTGAAGTCAGGTACCAAGCAGGTAAATGCTTCTCTGATGCCCAGGTATTACCTGGAGCCCCTGTCCCTGAACTGACTGTCCTATACAGGTAGAAATTGCCTTTATCCAACCTAGTGACAGAGTCTTTATGGTCACTGATGTGTTATGGATTTTAAACTGCACTTGGGTTCCACGAGTTTAAGTTCTTAGGATGAGTTAACAGCCCAGTGCTGCATGAATGGTTTGGGTTTGCCAATGCAATGAAGTTAACCACTTTAAGTCCAGCACTTGAGTGATTCATTCTCTGAACTAAAAAAAAAAAACCCCAAACCAAGCCCTAAACCACAGTAAAAGTAGCTTTGTCTTTTTAAATTTAAACTTTAGCTTGGTGGTTTTAAATTTAAACCATTTAAAATAACACCTGCTATTAGTGTGCTTCTGAGTGTGTGAACTTCTGGTGAAACTTATGTCCTGGTTGTGATTAGGTTTCAGTAAAGCCAACATCTCCTCAGTTTTCCTATTTCCCCTCCCTTTTTCTGGATGTCATTGATGCCTACAACAAAATATCCCCAAGAGACCTAAGAAAGCAAGAGGGGAAAGATGGGAGTTACTCAGTTCTACACATCTGGGTTCAGAACAGTAGGAGGATGGACAGTCCTGAAAATCCAGTCTTAAGGAAGAATGCAAAAATGAGGCATCTTTCAAGAACTGCCCTGAAATATTGGTGTATTTTGGGAGAAAATACACCTAGAAAAATAGAGATCTTGCTACCAAAGCAAGGCCAGATGCTCACTCCTTATCCAGTAAAGGAGTTTAAAAAAGAAAAAGGAAAAGGGGACTGTGATTAAAGTTTGGTTTGGGTATTTTTTAGCCTTAAGTAATCTGTAACAGCACAGTATTGCTTTCCTAACAGATCCTGAAAATATCCTCAAACGACTTCAGAGTTCGGATTGATGGTACCAGCCGGTACGCCGTACAAGTAAGAGCTAATCATCACATCTGTTGTGCCAGAGGAGTCTGGAGTGACTGGACTGAAATTATCTATGTTGGTAAGAATGACGTGCTTCTGGCTTGTAGTGAGTGTTGTTACACTGCTGGAGAGCAAGTGCTGCCTAATGATGGCCGTGCATGCCATCAAGGAATTTTAGTTGAAGCCAGGGAAATAGGTATTTGAAGGAAGAAACTGGCTTCTTAATGCCAAGGGGAGTTAGATCTGTGTTCCATTAAGAATAATTAAAAACTCTTCCAAGCAAACTCCTGGAACTGGGGAGAGGTATCTTAGGCAGCATTGCGTTTTCACATGCTTATGTTTTCAGAGACTGCTTTGATCTGATTAAAGGCCTGAGGTGTAGGGCAGGCCTTTTAGCTGCATTACTAATGCAGTGGTGACATGTGTTTCCATGGCACACATTGTGGTGTCCATGCTGGAAGTTAATATGAGTGATCTTGGCAACTATTACTTTACTGGAGCTATCCAAACCCTTACATGTTGGGGCAGGTGGAGGCAGGGAAGAGCATGGTCTTAGCATCTTTGGAACATGACACTTTGCCCACTTTGTTCTGTATGTCCTGCTTGCTGAACGTGCTTTTCTGGAAATAACAGTTTCCTTATCATGGTACGTTATCTACTGTTTCTTCTTAGACATCCTCCTTTGCTCTTATCTCTTGAGTTTCTTAACTTCCTGGTTTTCACTAACACACACACAAAAAAGGTCCCTAACACTCTCCTGTTTACTGTGCTTTTCCCTCTTACATCTATTTGCTGCTGAATGCAATTACATTTGCTGGTGTTTTGCTGCCTTTCCTATTAACACATCCCCTTGGCCTCCCCACCTGGCTCTATGACACTGAGAAGCCCTTGGGAAGAGAGGCTCAGCAACCAGACCGCTCCCTTGGGGCAGGGGGCTGACCAAACATCCCATTAATTAAGAAAACCAGGCCTGTGTGTTAGCCTGGTGCACCTATCTGAGAAATACTTGTATGAGACCAGCTTTAAGACCAGTAGAAGTCTTCTGAGCCCACACCCTGAGAAAAACACTGGCGTCACCTGCCCATCCTGTAGCAGTTACCTCCAACTTTGTTACCAGCTGAAAGCCAGTTGGGGTTTCTTTCCTTGGGCTGTGGTGAAATGCAGCCTTGTGCTGCCAAAACGTGTTTTGTAAAGCTACACCTTGACACCAGCTGTCTCTGAAAGGTGGTTCAGAAGTGCCACTGGCAAAGCAAGCTACATGAACACCAGTAGTATGGCCAAGGGGGCTGGACACCCCCACTAATTACACAGGGCAGCCCAACATGAATCAAATCTGTGAAGCTGCAGGTACTTGTGAACATCCCCTGCCAGAGTTCACAGTTTAAAAGAGTCACAGGTCAAGTTTGGGGCTGAAATATACCTCACAGCACATTTGTGCTGTCCCAGTTCTGCTTTCCCAGCAAGGTGGAAAGATTTGAGGGCCCCTCTGTGTGAGCTGGAGTGCTTTTGGAGCTGTCTTTGCTGTGCAGAGATGCATGCACAGCATGATGTTGACTGAGGAACCTGGACACCATTATGGACGCCTCCACTCACACTCTGCAAAGATCAAATATGGAAATGTCTTTCTGAGGGTGAAAAAAATAAAATTGGTCTTCAATAAAATTTATTTAAATCTCAAAATAGTCAAGCCCAATCACTTCATCTTTTCTTATGAGAAGGGACACTTTGAGGCTTGTTGCAGCCCACTGACGCAATACAGCATAAAGTGGTGGCTTTCAGTACATCCCGTCTCGTCAGCATCGCTGTTTATGTGCTGTGTCGCTCTGAGGAAGTTTCGCCTGTTCCCTCTGTTCCATGTACTGTGTGGAAACCTCTCACCAGGCAGGTGCATGGGCTCAGTGCTGGTTCTAAGCGGTGTCAGGGCTGGGCTGGTGCCTCCAGGCACGTCATGGGAGAGATGCCTGAGGAGGAGCACGCTGGGCAGGTCCCCAGAGGACAGCATGGCCTCTGCAACTGCTGCTTCCCCCACACCTTACTCTGAGTTGCAGCGAGACATGGTGTTGCCTGACTGCCTTTTTGGGGCTGTAAGATGGAAGAGACTTGTAGGACCCTGCCATCCCAACCCCTTTGTACAGCAAGGCTGACTGCGTACCCCTGTCAAGGTAGCGCGGAGGCACAGGCCGGTCACGCAGGCCTGCTCATGGTGGCATCCACGTGCTGCTCTTGGTGACCACTGGTGGAGGCAGCAGGGGCAGCTCCTTGCTTCTCAGAAACAAATCTGGCTGCAATGGAATATTGCTTTGTCTATAGGGCCAACAAACACAAGACTCTTGCTGCTGGCTGATGTGTATCCTTTCAATCACCTGGCAATGGCAGTGCTGACACCTCGATGCACAGGACAGTTCGTTGTCAGAAGCAGACACCGACTCAGCAGCCTTCTGAAAATGCAGTTCAGTGTAAATGTTTTTATTAGGTGGCATAATGTGCCACAAATCAGTGGTCATGGCCACTGAGCAATGCCTTTTAGAACAGTGGCCTTGACAGGAATACCTGTGCCTGCTCATGCACAGAGGCAGTAGGGAAAGTCTTCCCGAGGAAATGTGTCAGCAACCAGCTCACAAGGAAAAGGGGTGGAAGCACTCGATGTCTTTTTTACAGCCAAGTTTAGGAAGCCAGAGGAACCCAGTTCCTGGCTAGGCAGGATTAAGAGCAGTGAAGAATGGCTTCATGGAAATCAAACCATTTGTACCTGATACTATCAGCAGACAGCGTCTTTGCTGAGTATGAGCAGTGTGCTCGCTGCATGACAGTGAGTCTGGGGACCATGCTGTCCCCCCCATGAGCCTAGCTCCTCACATCCTCCCCATGGGCATGGCTCCCTCTGAACTTGGCTTGTTATCACCTTCACGTTAAAATGAAAGAAATCTGTTGTTGAAAGTAGAAAGTAGAAACTGTTCTTGAAGCTATGAGTTGTGTTTCTGGTTCCACATACCAAGCTATAATTGTTTGAATGTTAGTTTGTGATCTGAGTGTAATCATATAAAACAGCTGATGATTTATTTAAAATAAGATGCATATTTAAAATAAACTGCCCTAAAATAATATCTATCATTTATATATATAATTATATATATAATTTCTTTTTTTTTTAAACTCAGGGCAAAACAAACTGGAGAATACCATAGCCTGGATCCTTGCTGTGCTTTGTGTGCTCACATGCTGCACATTTCTACTTGTTGCTGTAATATGCAAAATGTAAGTATCATTGTGTTATTTTAATTACACTATAACTAAGGACTAGCAGTTCAACAGGTATGGGGGACATTACAAGGTTTTACTTAACTTTAAGAAAGGGCACTGTGTTTGGTGTTCAAGCATAATTGTACAAAGCAAAAGTACTGAATAAGTAATAATCAGCCTTGTTACTTATCAATAATAACATTCAGCAAAGTTGGTGGGGTTAGAAGGTTACTCATTTAACCACAAAACCATACACTAAGTAAAGTGAGTTTGTCAAAAATCTGTTTGCCCTTATCTCTGAGAAGACTCTTTAACCCTGGTGAAAGCTGCTGAGAGCATCTCTCGTGGCTTAAATGTCCAGACCAGTGTTTTCTCAGTCATGCCTAGTTCAGCCTGCAGACCTACACTCTATACTGTACTATAATGTAGTCTGGATTTCAGTTGACATCAAGGAGTGTGGTAGATGCTCTGTAGAGGTAAAAATTCAGTGTCTCTGTACTTGAACTATTGTTTGCTTTGAGTTTTTGAACTGTTTAGATTATTTTAATTACTACAGAGACTATGGATGCTAGGTAGTGGAAACAGATGCCATATAGCCAAACTTCCCAAAACATACAGTGAAGAAACCCAGCTATATTTTGGATTTCTGTAGCTGTCACTAGTTAAATCATAAGTGATCAATTAAAGAATCAATGTAATTACAAGATTCTCCCCTGAAACATGCAGCAAGCAGCAATTATCAGTCCAGAATAAACAGCTCTGAGTATTGTAAGTGCTGTCCTCAATCCTGCTAATTTCTTATTAATTTCTTTAATGCCTTTTAATTTGTTGGTCATCCTGATGTGTCTTTGGCTATTTTCTTTTCCAGACCACAGTTCCTTTAGCAAATCAAGTTCTTATCTACAGGCATGTCACAGGCATGTCATATTAGAACATATTACTGACTCTCCCTGAAGTGTCTGGTGTCCATGATAACCTGTTCTTAAGTAGCATAGCAGGTCTCAATAAGCCTTTTGGAGCACGATAGAGTAACTCTAACAGAGTTTATTCATGTTCTGCTTCATACACACTTGTCCCCAGTTATGCAGCCTTAATGCATTGGTGGAAATCCCCAAAACCACTGTTACATCACTGGTTCTTTTATGGATTGGCCTGTCTGTAGGTCCTCCACTGCACCAGCATCATCTTCATCAGCAAACTCCTCTCCCTGTGGGACAGTGAACACCAAGTAGTTCCAACACCAGTTAGTAGCAGACATGCCCTTCCATGTTTTCCTGTGGAGTTCTGCAAGTATTTGGATGCTATTCAGTTACTCCCTGGGGAGACCCTGAAAGAGATACAGGGGGAGAAATAGGCACAGGGGAAGACTTCCACAAGATCCAATTTTAAACTAACTTGTCCAGGTTCAGCTGCCTGATGAAACATCATTGGCTTCCAGGAGTTTCTCTCTGCCTGGCTAGTGTGTGATTCCCTAGCACCCAAAGCCTCATTACATTCCATCTTTGCCAGTGATTAAAATTTCACCTGCCTGCTGCACTGACTGTCATGAACTTGCTTTACTCCACCCTTCCCGAGCTGCTTCTGGCTCTGTGTCCTTGCCACCTCTCCAGTTCCCCCAGCCCGCCCTGGGAGGACCTGGGACTCGTAAGATGAAACACAGTGCTCATATGTTGTATCTGCAGATATTAAAAAAGGAAAATAGAGCAGGTTCCCTAGATCACACACATTCCCATTAGTACTCTCAGTTTTTACTGCTCTTGAAAATTCATGAAGTGTCCCATGCAATTTAAGCCACAGAATAATTTCAAATTTCATAGGATTTGAAGCCATTATGGGGAATTTCATTCTAGCAGAGAGTTCTATAAATTTTTCTTTGTACCTTCTGGTGATTGCAGGCACCAGAGAGCCAGCCCACCATTTGGGAAAAATGCTACAAGGCAAAGAAGTCCTCTGGGACTGTTTGCAGAGTCTTTTCCCTTCTCTTCCTTGCAGCAGCTGATGGGGTTGCTGTCTGGATAAGCACGACTGAATGTTTCCCTAGCTTGCACCCTGCCTTTGTCAGTGAGTCTCCTGTACTTCCTTAGGCTGGGCCTTGGAATAACGTTCTCTCCTGGAGGTGAGCCCACGGGAGGATGTAGCTAATAACTTGCTCCCAGCTGCTCTCCACTTAATTAACATGAGGACAGTCCTCCATCCCTGAGACCACTGTGGTCACCCCAGGCTCCATGATGTTCCCCTCCCTCTTTTGCACTGCACTCTGGTCCCCGACCAGGAGCCACCAGCCACCTGGTACAGGGAAATCATTTGGAAAATGTCCCAGGGGATCTCAGGGGGCACAAGCCACTAGAAAAGGTGCTCTAAAGACCTGTGAAAACAAATAATTTATCAGTCTCGTCATAGAGGGTAGAGGAGGGAAAAGAAGAACTTGTTCCCTTACTCACTTCTCTTTATTTATCTTTGTCCTTTTCATGTCACAGCCTGTGGGGAAAGAGGCAAAGTTCAGAAAGACAGACCCAGCACAAGAGCTTGAGGCTCTGAAATACCCAATTAAGGCACGAGGGTCCCGTGGAGACCCAAAGCCTGAAGGTCCAAGTAGCGCTAATGGAAAGAGCTGTGCTCTAACCCGTGTGTAGAGACGAGCAGAGATAACTGGAACACTTGGTGACAAGATATTTAATCACATAACTGCAACTTCTCAGTGTCCTGCAAAAGAGAACAGGATGATGCTGAGGGCACCACTGCCACCACCCCCAGCCAGCGCCTCACTGCAAAGACCTGAGGGGCAAGCAGCCCCCCAAACACAGGTGCGCTTCTGCCTCACTCTGTCGGGCTTTGGTGCACCCCTCCTTAGGTGATCCTGTTTCAGAAGTGACATGTAACTTATGCTTTTTGCTGACTCAATAAATAATTCTGATCTGGCTCCATCCAAATCTTTCATTGACAAACAGCGCAACTAGAAACATGCTGGTTCCAAACCAACCCAGATCTTCTTGGTTACATCACACAGCAGTAGCATAACTCAAACCCACACTTGGAGCTGAAATAAGACGCAGGTGAAACCATGTGGCCTCTGGGGCCTTCCTCCTGAAAGTCTTGGGAGACATGATAAGGCGCAGGAGCCGTGATGGCAACAGCAATTGCAAACCTCACCTGGGTATGGTCACAAAGACCTAACCCTTAGCAGGAAAGCTGGGAAGAGTAGAGATGATGCCAGGAGTATAAATACTGGCACTCATTCTGTCCCACTCCTGAGTTACACCAGTACCACATTACTCACCCACTCTGCTGGTGGTGACCACGCAGCTTGACTTGTTGTCTTCAGCCAGTGATGGCTGGGCTGCCTTCAGTGTTTCAACAAAGGGGATGCAAATGCCTCCTAAAACCAACTCACACCCTGCTTTTCCTCCCCTTATTCCTGCTTCTGGCTGTACACCTCTGTCACAAACCCTCACCCATATGTAGCAATGGGGAGGCATCCCATAGCTTGCTTGGTCAGGTCTACCATGTGAGCAGTATATGGCCCTTCCTCTTAATTAGTTAAGCATCAGTGTGTCCCTCTGGGCAGCAGCAGCTCAGCCAGGAAGGTTTAGCTCCAAGCTGAGAGTCAGACAACAGGTTAAAAGGAAATTTGACAGAACTCAGAAAACTTTTGGAAGAAGAGTAATTGTAAGAACATAAGCATTGACCCAACCAGACATCAGCCAGGAGAACGGTCACAAAATAAGCAGGGCAGAGCAGCAGATCTGCCCTATTCCCAACAGGCTGCACACCTTGTCCATGTCTCTGTGTCATGGATGTCAGGTTTGCTCCACAGAAAAAGCTCCTGCTACGAATCCTGAGCTGAATCCTACGCTTCCCACTCAAGCCAAGTTTCCATTGATACTCATCCCTGTTAGGACACTGTGCAGCCTAGGGGTAGAGACAGCAAGTGAATTTTGGTGCTGGAAGTGTGGAATCTGTATTCTGAGATATATCAAAGGCAAGAAAACCTTCACTCCACAGCACTTGCTCTCACAAGAATACCTGTGTCTGCATGCCAGAGCCATAGCAGTACTGGGAGGGAAGGAGTACCTCACAGGGTGTTAGCAGAAGTTCTTACACTGCTGAGCAGAACTGGTTCCTGTCAGCCATCTCTGGTCCCATCCTTACCTTGTTCCCTTGGAACACAATTATTTGTGGTTGTTCTCCTGCCACAAGACATAGGCAGATTATGTCCTGAAACCAAAGCCTGAGCACGAGGCTCTTGCCTGTCCAAACAAGGTACATGACAGCACGGCCCTTGGGAAGAACATGAGTGTGAACAGATGGGTCACAGCAATTAATTTCTCCCCAAGACAGGCCTGTGCTGGCTGTTAAAAGCTGTGGCAAAGTCCCCTTGGATCAGAACTAGCCCAGCTCTTTGCTGCGATGGGAGAGGCAGATGAGGAAAAGCATCAGCCCACCTCCTCTTCACCATCCACATGTCCCCAGGGCCAGGAAGGGTCCTGCTAGGAACAGTGCACCTGCCCAGTCCTCAGGGTGTGCGCTGGAGCACCACGATCCCTTCCTTTACATCTTTTGAACCTGCTGCTGCTGCCAGGTGCCCATGACTGAGCAGGGCAGGAGGTATGGTGGTGCCAGGAGACATGTCTTCACGCAGGGCTAAACACACGCTGCTTTTTGGACACGTTGTCCATCCCAAAAAGCAACGCTTTCACACCCTCCCACTGCTGTGTTTTGCAGAAACCACGTATGGAGTAAACTCTTCCCACCAATTCCAACACCCAGCAACAAGTTCAGAGATCCCTTCCCCAATGACTATGAGGTAAAGTAACATTTCAGTCACTCTTTGCTTTTTGGGGTTGTTTTTTTCCCCCTTTAACCAGAAGGGACACTTGTGGGGGTGTGCAGCTCTTTCCCTGTGAGGCTGGGAGCACACAGCTTGTTAGTGCTCAGCTAAAGCCTCCCAACCTCACAGAATTTCTAATGCCTGTATTAAACGTGGGCTACACCATCAAACATGTGCAAAACACGCTGAGTGGAGATTCAGGGGCGCAGTTAACTCCACGTGCACACAGCCCTGATGGGAATGTTGAGGTAGCCCTTGAATTTGGCAATTTTCAGGCTGTTCTTGCAATCATAGCTGCTGTGGTTGCGTCTCACCTGGTCATGTGGCCACCTCCGCTGCTGAAGACTGGTCCCAGTCTGCAGTAGCTCTGGATCTGGCCTTGTTTGTAGAGTTTTTCTGGGGGGAAATGGTTTAAAAAACAAGCCAAAGGATTAAGTGCTATTATTAAGTGCTCTGCTTTTCATAAAGGGACACCTTTTGTGAGATGCCTTTGGTACAGAGCTGCAGTGCTGTTGGTTCTTCTACCCAGGTAGTTCTGCCTTGGCAGGGACTGGAGTTTGGCTACTGGAGAGCTGATTTATAACCTAACACTGGGAAATGTTTTAGTCCTACTGTTAAGCTGGTTTTAAGCCTTATTATGTTTGCTGTTGCTTCCCGATAAATACATTTGCCTTACAGATAAGATAAAGCTCCTTATTGTCTGCTCAAGGGAAGTGCTGCTCAGTGACTTCAGTTTAATTTGTGCCCTTAGAATAGGGGCATGATTTTTTTTGGGTATCGTTCTTATTCCATGGTCTGGCCAAGGAAACAGGTTTAAAAGATTATCATATAATGTTTGGTTTTAATCAAATTTACTGGTTGAAAAATAACATGACTTAGGGTATGACAAATAAGAATATGAGAAATAGCAAATATTAACACTGCAGCTAAAAACCTGTGAGCTTACAGAGGCTGTGTCACGTTATTAAAGGCAACACTGCCCAGCAGCTAGTTGTCTCTTTAGCTGAAGTGAGCTTGGTCCAGGTAGGCAATACTGGCTGGGGGCACGGGGGCTGCGAGGGAGGGGTGATGGCTGGCCCTGCTGTCTGATGAGATGTCCTGAGAGAGTGAAACCCCCAGCAGCTGTTTGTTGTGGACATTCAGTTCCTAAATTCAGAGTGTAAACAGTGAGGTGAGGTGATGAAAGCCCAGCGCAGCCCGTGGGAACCGGCTGGGCCCCAAGGAGCAGCTCTGCCTCCCGCCACCCCAGCGGGCTTCCCGGCAGCCCAACTACTGCTTTCTGCTTCCTTCCTTCCGTGAGGCACCCCGGCCCTGCACGCTTGTGTGTGCAGCCCCGCTCAGTACAAGGGGTGGGGATCTGGCCACACAAGCGGGCTCCTCGCTGCTGTTTGTTCAGATAGATGCGTGTGCCTCCTGACACACCGTCCAGCTCTTCCTGGGGCTCTCTGCGCTTGGCTGCTGAGGGCTGTCTGATGGCTGAGTGGGAAACTTGTGGGTGCAGGGGGCTGCTGGCTCAAGGGACAGAGTGATGAGCAGCCCTGTGAGGACTTCAGCAGCAGCATGAACTCTCTGGAGGAATCCCAGTGCTTTCTCAGCTCTTACCCTGCAAAACCTTTTGGGTGAATCTCTCTTTACACACACCAACTCGTGTTGTTACCATGAGGCTGTTTGCGCCAGTTGTTTCCTAACAAAGATTCCACACAGGCTTAAAACACTATGCCACAACTCCTCTCTCTTAATTAGCACAGTTTAGTTGATTGATAGCCTCAGTTTCCCGCCCAGCTGGCCAGCTAAAAGCTGTGTTTGCTTTCCAGAGAGCACGTACCTGCACCAGTGAGACCGAGACCGAGTTTGGCAGCTTCACTGAAGACCTCTACTGCAGCGCCCTTGATGACTCCGTCTTCTGAGAGGCGTTGGGGCTGGCAAGGCTGTGTGTCACCCAGCATCACCAGAGTGAGCTTCATGTCACCTCTGCTGTGGCGGTGGGTCCTGCTAAGGAAGGAGGACTCGCTTCCACGAGGTGCCCCACGTAATGCTAAGCTATTAGACAAAAAGTCCCAGTTTAAGCAGGATATAAATATGTGGTGCAGTGGCTGTGTAGGAAAAAAAATATTGGAAAAGAACTCATGGCTGCTTTTTTCCCAGTTGACAGCTTAATCTTTGAGAGTTTTGGTTTGTTTTAAAAATACCTCTGGCAAGCTGCAAAATTCAAACTGGGACTTGGGGCATCCTGTGTCTGGAAGCAAGGTACCAACATGTAGCCCCTGGCAGCACCCAAGGTGGGTCAAATATCAGGAAAAGAGTAAAACGAGTTGTAGAGCACCTCAGTGCTGTCATGCCCAGTGCTATCGGACTCCATCACAAGCGGGGACTCCCACTTTGCCTTCTCTGATATACTCCATAATGACACAGCATGAACTCAGCAAATAACCTGAATAACCTCCATGGAAATGCTGTTCACTGACTGAACACTGACGTCTGGTTACACGTGTGCCTTGCTGCGACAGGCATAACTCCTGTGATCCGAGGGTTTGTGAGAATGGTCTGGGGTGCTGTGTGCGCTGCCGGCCTGCGAGGAACCACAGCCAAACTGGGAACTGAAAGTGTTCTGGTGAAGAGCTATGAAATACTGCACAAAACTGACAGGAGTCTCCACTCATGAGTCGCTGAAGAGCCCTTGGCAGCTCCCAGCCAGAGCTCCTACCTCCCGGCTGGGCGCTGCCATCTCCTGGAACGCTGCTGGCTCTGCCCGCTCGGACCCCTCTGTGCCAGGCACATGGAGAGACCTGGACAGGGGAGCAGTCCCACCCTCCCATTTTTCCTGTGAAATTCCAGGACAGGGGTAAAAATGCCTAAGCTCATGTACTTCTGCTACTATGTGGATAAGGACACTCAACTAACAATAACCCGACGCAGGCTGCACGCCTCTCCTCAGGTGTCCCAGCTGCCCAGCACACAGAGGAGTCCTTGCTGTTCACTCCTCTCCTGCTCAGTGGATGTATATTTTTATCTGCAGGTTTTTTTCTTTCCTGTAAGACTTGTACAGCTTGCAGAATAAAGTAGGTGGGTTTAATATCCTGGTTTCCCTGGAGCTGAAACATCCCCTCCGTGAAGCTGGTGGGATTATGGTGTCTGGCCCCGGCTGCAGCCTGGATGCTGCGAGGCCTTGGCTTCAGCAGGAAATGGGAGCGTCACCTGTGTTCCTTCTGCTCCCTTCTCCTGAGTGAGGGAATGCTGCTGGGATGGGTGGGCTCTGCCTGTCTGCCCCCACCTCGGATGCTCACTGAGGGCTGCAGGATGGGGGGAAGCACAGGGGGCTTCCAGGTGGCTGTTTCCAGTCCAAGGCTCCTTTGCAGGCCTTTGCATTTGACATCATCTGCTCCTTGGCACAAGAGGACAAAGCTTAAGGGGGAAAAAAAGAAAGAAAAATAATAAAAGACAAATACCACAAATTGATAAGCTCCCTTGCTTGCATGTATGGCCTGGGAATGCAGCTTTCGGCTGTATGGAACCTGAAGGAACATGCCAAGGGCCCTGTGGTGCTCCTAAAAGGTTTTGTGGGATGCAACGAGCTGGGCTCCTCCTTCCTCTGCAGCCTCAGCTGCCTTTGGGTGTTGGAGATCCAAGCCCAGTATGGCCACGTGTGTTTCTGAGCTTGAGAGTGTTGGTTTCTGCTTGTGATTTGTTTACTTACGTTGTGTAATCCATAAAGGGAGTTACCAAATAAACCTCCTGCCTGAAACAACCACTCGCTTTGACCTCTCTGGCTGCAGACCATGAAATTCTCCTGTTCTTGTAGAGTCCCTTCTGCTTCCAGGAAGCCTCCTGGCCGTCGAGCAGGCCCGAGGTGGGGTTAGGCATATCAACGCACAATAAAAAGCAAGATTTGACCCAGTAAGTAAATGGTTTGGGAAGTGCCAAATGTAACGGTGTTCCCAGGTGCTACAGAGTGAAAATAATGCTAATGAACAAGCCAGTTCTCACCTGGGTGAAATAGCAGGGCTCCATGAAAATTAATGTAGCTCATTAATATAACAACATTTGTGCCTCAAATGTCTCTCCCACATGTGATTTTAATGGATTTGAGGTGCCCAGCTTCAACAGTCTAAAAATCCGAATTTC
Organism: Hypotaenidia okinawae; assembly: GCA_027925045.1. Taxonomy (NCBI): domain Eukaryota; kingdom Metazoa; phylum Chordata; class Aves; order Gruiformes; family Rallidae; genus Hypotaenidia; species Hypotaenidia okinawae. The sequence continues at coordinate 21,228,482 of BSDF01000011.1, read as the reverse complement.
ATTACCAAAATCCAAGAAATGAGGCTAAAGAGAATTCATTTATTATAATTTTATGTCACGCCTTCAAGTGGCCTAATAAATAAAATTTCTAAAGATAATTTCATTCCCTCTAATGGGAAGATATCACAGAGATTAACACAGGAACATATCTCAGCATGTTTTGCATCTGAGCCGTTTGAACGCTTGGGACTTGCTGTGAGTGCCACAGCAGCGCTGGCATTCCCTGGATGTGTGGGCAGGGAACTGGGGTCATGAGGGGAGGTGTGAAATCCACTTTTGCTTTTCTGTGTCACTGATAATGATGTGCATCAACAGAGAGCAACACAGACAACTGCAACAAGACGGTGGTGCTGAGACAACCCCTTTGGCTGCTCCTTTGGCCAGGAAGGGCACATCAAGGCCTGGGTGCTTCCTGGAGGATGGTTTTCCTCCAGGACTGCCAGGGCCTGATGGCTTTGAAAGCGTCACATTGAGGTTCTACTCACTCTAGGAACTAAAACCAAACTGGTGTGAAGTAGCAGGAGCATCATTTCCCCAGCCAGACTGTGGGTCCAGCCCAGTGCTGTCTCACGGCGGGTGTGGGTGTGGGTACCTCACTTTCGCTGAAGAGCCGCCAGTGAAGGGGGAGTAAGTCGGTTCCTGGCAGCGCTGCCTCCTCACAGCCCTCACACTCAGAGCAGTCATCCTTTGGGGGCACGTTCAGCACATCCTGGGCAATTTCCTCCCATTGCCATGTGCCGCTCACCAGCTCTGCAGTGGGAACGCAGAGGATGGGCCATGCTTGGGACTGTGTGGAGCCTCCTGCCACTATTACGCCAGCCCATGCCCCAACCTCACACATCAGTGACACGTTTTGTGCACAGAAGCGCTTGTCCTTAAGTTTTTCTCTCCCTTTAAACCCAGCCACAACCCCAGCGTGCTCCGCCTGCCTCAGCTTTTCCCTGCTGTCTGAGCGCACCCCAGGATCACACCCCTTGCCCACCTCAAGAGACAGCAATTTTACATCCAAGCCCCCAAAACTGCCTTACCTGGCTGCTCCCGTTTGGAGTTTCAGGGACTGCCAAGCACAATGCTGCACCTTGAAGACACGGAGTGCAAGCGTATGACTCCTGCATTGCCATCAGCATCAGAAAAGTGTTTGGGTGGGTTTAGCCATTCCAAGCAGGGCCCCCCAAAAGCCTCAGAGACCCGGGCGGACAGCCAGCTGTGCCATGCCTTGTGGGGGTCACTGGGGCGCAGGGCCAGCGATGCTCCACTTCCTCAGTCCCTGCGAGCCCAGAAAGCTCAGGACCCTACTGAAATAGATGTTAACACCTCAAGTTCACCCACACAGGCGTATTCCAAAGCAGAATTAAAGCAGAGGCATATAAATAAGATTATTTTTTGTTTCCCTGCCTCCACAAAGTTTGGACTGAACCTGACTCCTGGTTTGTACCTGCACATCCGTGACAACCCCAGCAGGTACCGTGGGGAGGTTTATCACCAGCTACAATGAAACATGGAAAAAAAAACACTCCCAGCAGACAGGTATCTTTACAAATGACAGAATATTTATTACCAATACCTTTAAAAAAAGATTACATCTGCTAGATCACTGATAAATATCATTTACACCGGGGAGAAAACTACAGCAGCTTTTTTTTTTGTTTTGTTTTGTTCCATTTTTCTTGTTTTTGTCTTTTTTTTGTGTTTTTTGTGGGTTTTTTGTTGTTTTTGTTTTTTTTTTTTTTTTAACATAGAAGTAACCATATCAAACTAAGAAAGGAACACAGCTTGAAATACTGACAATATTTCTCTGGTCAACACCCCTGACTTTTACACAAGTGGAATCCTGATTATGAGTTACTGAATAAATATATTTAGAAGGTCTAAAAGTTAACTGTATTATTTTGTAAGCAAAAAATAAAAAGGACGAGTTACAGGCAAATTCAAGCTATCAGGGAAAAAAAAAATTAATAATAATAATAAACCACTGCAGCGCATTTAAACTTGAAAATTTTATAGAAAATTCCGTTCCTTTTGCTAGCGTTATCCCATCTGAGTGAACTTACAAAATTACCCCGTAGTAACAAACAGTCCTTCTCTTAAGAAGAATTATTTTGCTGTGGATATCGTTGTTTTTTTCTGGTGTGCCTCATATTTTGCTTCCAGGTGTCTATGAAGAGCTTCTGAAGAACCGCGGGTTTCCCAGCAGGAGATCCCACCTCCCCACGGACACCCTCCACCTCTGTGGGAGCCTGAGCACCACATGGCTCCTCTGCTGCTCTACGTTGGGACGGGATCTCCTACGTGCTTCCCACACTGTGGAGCTATGAAGGATGAGGAGTTACGGTCCGATGGATGTGGAGAAGCGAGCGTGTGTTCAGACAACCAACCCAGGGCAGCTTTATGTCTCAGAGGTGCTGTCTTCTAATTTCCTTAGAGGAAAATTCCCCTGAAGCAAGGTGGATTTAGCCAGGTTTACAACTGAAGGCAAGAACCGCGTCCTTTCTCTCTCTGGGTACCTGTCCCTTTCTGTCACTAGAGGCAGAGACGGCATCTTTGCAGTATCTTCATTCCTACCCAGTTGAATGCTAACGATGATCAAGACAAAGCTATTTCAAGACAGTAGGAAAAGGGCCCCTTACAGCATGATGCCAGAGTTTTAGCTACAGGTCCTGTAGTCCACAAACAACCAACATCTGTGTGGTTTTTCAAGATTGCAGTGCTCTTATTTTGGGTTTTCCTTGCTTAGACCTCTGAATAAAAGACAAGACCTCGTGTGTTACGAGCACTCGCTCTACCACAAGGATCACGGTGACCTCCACTGAAATCCATCCGTATTCCCAACTGCATCTGGAACAGTTCTGCCTGGTGCAGCCTCGTAAAACTGTACAGGAAAGTTGCAGCCAATTTACTGAGAACAACTTTGAACTCTCCATCAGAAAGGAAAAAATTCCAAAACAATATTGTCGTGATAATGTCGTCCGTAGCGTTTTAGAGCAGAGGAAAAAAATTAATATCTACATCATATGTTAACTTTAAAAAATTCTATAAAACACTAAATATATAATAAAAAATATGCATATAAGGACATATGTAAACTGCTTTGGTAACATCATATTACAGATGTTTTCAGTGCATTGCAGAGTTTCCAAGGAAACTTCAGACAAAGCTATATTTGCTTTGAGGAAGTACTGTATAATGCCATTCCTAAAGAAGCATAAACATTTTTCCAGTAGTAAGATGTACTCAAACCACAATATTACTTAGTACTGGGTGTCTTCAAAACAACTAGCTAAATGTTGCTTATATTATAAACAAGAAGTCCTGTATGTAATTTTTGTCATAAACTGGACCGTGCTGTGAGCGATATCATTATTGTGCTGATGGCTGACAGTGTACAGGCGTTGGAGGTCGACGAGCCAGATCCTCTTGCGTATGCATCTGAGCAAAGGAGAAAGGGGAGAGGATGAGGTGAGGGTGATGGGAGCGGCTTTTGTTAACCCAACCTGTCCCCCACACTGGAATTCTGTTCCCCCCACTCCAGATGAAGCGTGGTGGTGGCAGGAGGTGCCATGGCTCCTGGGAGGGTCAGACCCCGGCATGGTCCCCTCCTCCTGCTTCAGTAACCTCCTGTTTCACCTCCCTCACTGAGTTTCTGGTTTCATTTAAACTCCCGCCCCTGTTGTGCTGAGGCTGCTTCCACAATTACATCACCTCATGGCCTGTTTTGTATCAGAAATAGTGTGGCCAGTAGGTCTGGGGAGGGGATTGTGCCCCTGTACTGGTGAGGCTGCACCTCGAGTGCTGGGTCCAGTTCTGGGCTCCTCACCATCAGAAGGACATGGAGGTCCTGGAGTGTGTCCAGAGAAGGGCAACCAGGCTGGGGAAAGGGCTGGAGGGCAAATCCTCTGAGGAGCAGCTGAGGGAGCTGGGGGTGTTGAGCCTGGAGAAGAGGAGGCTGAGGGGAGACCTTCTCCCCACCTCCAATGCCCTGCCAGGAGGGTGCAGAGAGGTGGGTGATGGTCTCTTCAGCCAGGGGACAGGAGATGGGACAAGGGGAAATGGGCTCAAGCTGTGCCAGGGCAGGGTCAGCTCAGCTGGGAGGGAAAAGTTCTTCCCTGGCAGAGTTGTCAGGGCCTGGCCCAGGCTGCCCAGGGAGGGGGCTGAGTCACCGACCTTGGGTGTGTTTAAATAAAGGGTAGATGAGGTGCTCAGGGATATGGGTTAGCATAGGGTGGGAACGGTTGGACTAGATGATCTTAAAGGTCTTTTCCAACCTGCTAATTCTGTGATTCTGTTTACTGATTTCTGTCTCCTACGTTTGCACTACATTCAAGGTGTTACTCACAGCATGAGCCTGGCAGGATCCATGTCCTGGAGGAGCTGCATACCTGCTCCATGGCCCACAGCGTTGAGCCAAACAGGAGCTGGCATGTGTTCCCACTCCCCTTCGCTCTCTTGGGTCTGCTGATTAAATTCCTCTGTACGGTTTATACAGCCACAGTGTACAACCATGGTGGAGATAATTCCACTCTCACCCCGGGTTTTTTCATTGCTGTAATTTTAATGCCATATTCCTGCATTGCAGAGGCTCCTGATTTAATGCAGCTTATAAACTGTGGCATTATTAATGGAAGATGGGACAGGGAGATCTTGCAAAAGCAGTGTTGTGTAATAAAATACTCTCCTTTCTGTTTGTTTTTCTACACAACCTCATTTCCCTAAATAAATATTTATGCATCCAGCACACAATGGAATATGGCTATACAGTGGCCTTTATAAATTTAAAAGCCTCTGAACACCACATTTTGTATTTTGTTATGGTGAATTGCAGTGAAACAATATATTCAACATATAGATGTATATAGGAGTATGGAAGTAAGAGAGCCTAGGAATCTTAAATGCAAATGTACCTACTCATGATGGCATTTGGGGCTTAGTTGTCACTGAGAGTGAAATCAGAAACGACCTCTGGTCCCACCTAAGCCTGGGTTTCAGGTCCCTGCCCTGACAATGGCCAGACATACAGTGCGTCCCTGCTCTGCATCTCTGCCCCATCCCTGCCCGCAGACCCAGAGGCTGGCTGTGGGGAAGCCGGTCTGTCCTGCCAGAGGGTGAGGAGTATCAGGGCTGGGCATGCTGGCTACCTGGGACACTCCCTGCCTCCCAAGTTCCTCCCATCCTTACTTGATATCTTTGGGATTCGGATTTGTTCGCTGCTGCTGCCGTCACCCCCGTCGCTGAACGGCTTTATCTCGATGATGTAGTCCTCATCGAAGGGCAGGGACAGCTCCACCGAGGTTTTATTCGTTTCTATGACTGACGTGCTGCTCTGCCTGTTCCACCGGTACAGAACCTGCGGCGGGGAGAGAAAAGGAGGCAGAGATGGCAGGGATGGCCACTGGCCTGAGGGCCTCTGGATCCCCCACTGCGCCGCTCCTGCCTCCAGTGTGGTCACACAGCAGTGTTTGCTGGGGTTTCAGTGCAGCCCCCCACCAGCACGGTGGGCATGGAGGTGACATTGGGAGCAAGGCGATGCCCACGTGCAGCATTGTGGACCTGGTGGAGCTCCTCAGTGAAATCTGTAGCTTCATCAAGCTAAAATGAACCCTGAGGTTTGTTTACAGAGGCCAGGAACTTCTTACCATGCTCCTCCAGGAACAGGAGTTGGGCTATTTCAAGCAGTGCCACCAACGGCTTCCCAGCATAAATGGCTTTCCTGAATGACCTTTTAAGATCTGGGAATTCTGCTAATTTAGATCATCACTTGTGACACATGATGTAAGATTTCCAGGGAAAAAAAGACGACAAACGGGCAATGCTTTGCTATGATTCCAGGCAGAAATCAACCTGTCCAGGCTATCCTAACAGTAAGTTAAATGGACTTTTTAGTTTGGTTGTCCGGGGTGATGAGTCTCTCTCCCTCCTTCAACTGGCTTCCCAACTTGCTTGGCAAACCTAGAATGTGTAGGGAAAACTTGGGCCAAACTGCTGAGGTTTGTTTCAGGCTTGGGAATAAAAACCCTGAGGAATTACTTACTTTTGATAATCCAATACAGTGTGCTAAAGATCCTTAAACAGTCGCACAGAACTTTGGGAGGGTTGCCAGAGGCTGCAGCAAGACACAAAGTGTGTCCGAGTTCTTCAGCATCCCAAAAACGCCTGCACAACCTGCCCCACAAGGTAATGGCTGGCAACTGCACATCAGCAACTTCTTGGGGCCAAATTGAACCCCTGTGTAAAGCAACAGAGCTGAATTCTTCCCAAGATTTCTCTCTAGTTAAATTGTACCCTATTAAAACTAATGAGGGTTCTCTTTCTTTTCCTTTTGGCTTTGCTTTCTGAAGAAAATAGGAACTATTAAGAAAGCATGTTATTTATCTGCAGTTAAGGCATCAACTGCAGCACAGAAGGCTTCCCCCAAAAAGGGAGAGCTGTCCTGCACGTGGGAGCTTCAGAGGGAAGGGGTGAGTGATGGTCTGTGGGCTGAGACCTAGATGGATGCTCGCAGGGGCGAGCACTGCCGCAGAACGTACCCGGCATGGCATCTGCTCCTGTCTTAACCTGGAAAACCGTGTGAGTACTGCGACTAACACCATGTCTGGTCTTGCTGCAAACCCCATGTTGAGCTTGGACTCATGGCAACGTTCCCTATAGCTCAGTACCAGGCTCTAGGATGGCTGGGGCTCGGGGAGGGCTCACTGCGTGTGGGGAGGAGGTGTGGGGCAGTGCTGCTGCTGCTGGCAAGATACTCACTTTGTAGCCTCTCACTTCTGACTCGTTATCCAGCGCTTTCACTTGGTCCCAGTTCAGTATGATCTTGGAGTCGGAGGAGTTCCACATGATGTTCCCGGGAGGCTGACTCGGTGCTGTACCAAAAGACACCCAGCACAGGGTTCCTAAGGAGAACCACTGCCCAGTGGAATCCCTCCCAGTACCAACGGGGCTCCCACCAGCATGGCCAAGCGTGCTCACTATCACCCTGGGAAGCTAATGAGCTGTTTCGTGATCCGTGCCTTCCTGGTCACTGGAGGTGTGACACAACACAGAGGTCTAAATGCAAAGAGGATTCGGTCAGTTGCTCAACATGTCTGAGACCAGAAGAAAAAAGCCCTCTTGAATGATGAGATAAATATTTAATCCTCCTGCGCTGCTGTGATTTCAGCTTTGCATGCTCTGCTCACCTCACATGGGGCAGGGCCTTACAAAAAAAAAAAAAAAAAAAAGGAGAAAAAAATAAAAGGACGGGAAAAAAGGGAGGGGGAAAAAAAAAAGGAGGAAAAAAAAAAGAGAAAAAATGAGAGGGGAACCTCCCCCCACCAAGGCTGGGAAGTCCTCTGCACAAAACCCTGGCCAAGAGAAGTCTGACAGCTCCTTCAGACCTGAGAAAGCTTCGAAACACAGGAGGGGAGCACGTGCAGAACCCTCCCAGGCAAACCCCTATCCCCAAGAGCACTCACGTGGCTTTTTGGTTGTGACGTTGACGGCGGCGCTGGAGGGGCCGGTCCCAGCCGTGTTGTACGCCCTGACGGCCAAGTGATACAGCACGTTGCCTCTCAGGTTGCCGACTTTTGCCGACGTTTGGTTGCCAACCGTTCGAATCCTCTTCGCGTTTTCCTCCTTTTCATCATGTCTCCAGCACCGGACCTGAGAGCAGAGCAGGTTCATGTTCCCCACAGGCTGGTGGAACATGGTTGTTTCTCTGGTGCTTCTGCCCAAAATGCAGGTGCCACAGAGACAGATCCTGGGCAGATCTGTCAGAGACATGTCCCCGGCACAATTGCTTCTCACTAGGAACCAGCCTGGCTGCCACACTCCCTACCCAGGACTTCAGATGCTGCCTGGCCATTGAAGCACATCCCCTGCCCCAGGATGTCCCCAGCAAGCTCTGCTCTCCATTTGCAGCCAGATCACACACACAAAGATGTGTGATTGTTCACTGCGTGAGAGAAACTACCCCATGCTGAGATAAAAGGAAGGAGACTGGCCATGGGAACCCACCCGCTCCACGGCAGGCAGGAGCAGCATGGCATCAACTGGCCGTGATGTATCTCCGTGTCTCCTCAATGCTTAGTCTGGAAAGGACGTGGGATTGTGTTTCCATACCTCATATCCCTGTATTCTTCCTTTGTGTTGGTTCTCCCGAGGCGGGGCCCAAGAAACTTCAACGTCTGAGGCAGAAAGACTTCTGGCCAGAACAGTGGTTGGGGCTCTTGTTGGCTCTGGGTTGAGGAGTTAAAAATACAATTAAGAGTTTTCACTTTGACATTCAGTTAGTCCCTAACTTCAAGGGATCGATTTCCTTCATGGGACAAGAGGCATGCCACCTAAACCAACTCCCCCTTTCCAAAATGATGGCCTGTCAGCCTGTGCCAGACAGCACTGCTCCTCTGCCTACGGAATAATAAGATGTCATTACTAAACTCAGCCCAGGATAGCATGTACTCTAATTAGGACAAGAGGGAACATTTTCTAATCAGTGGACATTAATTCATTGTAAATCTCAGCGGAATTTTTTCCAGATTACATATTACTTTTCCATTAATATCAAAAGATTTCATTACGATTAATGTTATTTTAATGACTATCAAAAGAATTAATCACGGCTCGCCATTTATTATAAATCAGAGCAAGGATTAGGTATCAAAGGATATGTCAAGGTGGATACTAAACCCTTTCAGACCCGGCCAACCTCCCCGTGTCCAGCGGCAGGGAGGAGGGAGAGGCGGTGGGGTGGGCTCCTGGCTCTACCTTCCTCTGCCGAGTAGACGACCGTCACAGGGCTGAACGACCCTTCCCCCTTGTTGTTGTACACCCCCACTTTAACTTCGTAGGGGGAGAAGGGTGGCAAGGTCTCGTTGCGGAAGACGTATCTGGCGGCGTCCGGGGAGGCCACGACTGTCTGCATCCAGCTGACGGTGCCGAAGGGGCGGAAGGCCACAACGTAGCCAAAGCCGCCACCGTTCTGCAGCTCCTCGGGCACTGTCTGTGGGCAGCAGACCATGGGAGAAACTTTCAGCAATGGCAAGTGTTTTTCTCCCCATCTACAAGCTGTTTAGGTCAGGTCTCAGTCCTTCTAAAGCAATGGCCGCAACAGGGATTGGAGCTGCTCTCCTCTCCAGTCTAACCTGAGTTCAGCCCAGCCTGTCTGTGTGAGAGTCTTACTGCTCTGCCAGCAACCCGCAGCTGTGGGGAAAGCAGCATCCCAAGAAGACACTTTTCCCAAGCCTTAGCTCCTCTCCATGGGCGCCCACCTCCCTTCACTGCCGGGATGGAGCCTCAGTAATTGGAGGCACTCGGTGATGAAGAGGCTGGGGTTAGCTGGGGGTAACTGAGGACATGGCTCCTGCTTTCCCAATATATGTGCAGCCGGTCTCGCGTCTTGGGGAAGCCCTGCAGAACATACCCTGGCAACGTCCCAGTCAGCACGGGGCTGGTGGTCCCTTGCTAGCCAACTGAACCAGCTCAGCTGACTACCCACATCCCATATGATGTGATCCATTGGAGACCACAGCGGCAGGGAGTGGCTTGTCACAACTGGGAGCAGAAGGGCTCGTAAGTGCTAGGTCACAGCTAGAAGCAGAAACCCATCTCTTCCAGCTCATGTCTGGACACAGTGCCACTTCCTACCCTCAGGCTTACCTCACCCCAAATCTGCATCAAACCCCAAAGCTTCGCTATAACGAGTAATCTGTAAGCTCAGGCCACTCTCCTACTGATGCCCCGGGGCTTAAGCACACACAGGGGCTGCTGCTGGTGACCACTCTTACTCTGCAAGGTAAGGCTCAAAAGAGACCCCAGGCCACCAAGAAAAGGCCTTTGGACATTCAAAAGAATAAACCGACTGTCCTATCAAAATACAAATTATATTTGGTGCAAATTATGGCTCAAAGTCACAGCTGATGTTCTTGCCATGTGTGTTTTTGAAACATATTGCTGGATCTTTAGGAGACACGGCGTAGCTAATTAGTCCAACGGAGAAGGAAATGTAGCACAGTGAGCTGTGCAGGAAGGACAAAAACCCATTTATAGTTTTTTAATAACCTTAAAAATATCTCTGGCGATTCATTCTGCCAGCTTGGTCAGAAATAGCACTAAGTGGAAGTGTTAGCATGTCTAGTGAAGTTCATTATTAGGAAAAATATGCCAGCTGCATCGCATCATAACATGAAAATATGAGCAGACAAATGACTAAAGTTCTAACCCCGGCTGCCTTAAGGAATATTAAACATTTTTCATCTCTGCATCTCCTCTTGCTGCTTTCATTAGCCAGCATGTGGCGTGTTGTGCTAACTCTTTACTGCCTGCTGCCCACCTCCCAGTGCAGGGGGAAGGATGGAGCTTGGGAATTGACCCAAGAGTTCTCAGCCAGGTCGGGATGTGCCATGCTGGGTCTCACAAACTCTGCTTCTGCCCACCCGTGTTTTGCCGTATGGAAAGCAGAGCTGGCGGCGATGCGCAGCCTGTTCGTGGCAGCCCCTGCTCAGGGATGGGGAAGGGGCTCAGGGCAATTTCAATAGCTGGGCTATTTTCATCACACAAGCTGGGCTTTTTACCACACGCTGTCTGACACCGACAGAAGCTTCGCTGGGGCCTGGGGTGAAAAGGTTCATCTAGATGAGGATTATTAATTTTCCTCCCTCTTCAGGCTCCGCTTACCTCCCAAGTAATGACCAGCTCAGACTTGCTCCCTCCACCACCGCTGACGTTAGCGGGGGTCACTTCAGGAACTGCAAAGAAAGATGCAGGAGATGAGCTTGGTGACTCAGAAAAGCCCAATGAAATGCACAGCAAGAGGGCTCCGCAGGCCTTCCCCTGCTGCCTGCCAGAAACGCTACGAGGAAATGGCTAATTTGCCATGGCAAACAGCACATTAAAAGTATGTCAGTAAGACTATATTAAAAGTATGTCAATTAACATGTGTATTCAGTTACTAATTGCTTAGTTTAAACATTTATCTTTCATAAAAAAAGGGCTTGTATTTATTTTCCTGTTTCATGTTCTGTTCCAGTACAGGGTAAAACAGAACAGAGGAGCCCGGGCCTGGCAGCCTCTTGTAGCCAAGGCACAAATCCCTGTAGCCACCATGCTGAGCCCACTTCTTGCCGTGACACCCTGCTGCCAGATCAAAAGATGGGGACAGCATCAAGGAGCTTTAGAGCTCTGCAGGCCAGCAGTGTGTGCCGAAATCCCTACACAAGGTCACTGCTGCGCTCTGCAGAATGACCAACCCTTCAGAAAGCCCATGAAATGATCAAACTCAACGGGCAGCCCAGGGTGATTGCTCCAACACCGATGGCCCTCAAGGTGAGGTCCAAGTTACTCCAAGAAGCAGGAAAGCCCCCAGCGTCCAGGGACAGCTGACTTTTCAGCAGTGAAGCCCGAACTCCTGCTCTCAATGTCCTGTAGTCTGCGCTCCAGAGTTTCCATCACATCAATGATGGGAGAGCAGAAGGACTGCTCTCAGAGAACATCTCCCAGCAATGAATAATGGGCAGTATTTTCAAAAAAACCCTGCCCAAATACCATTTTTTTTTGGAAAATCATTGCTTGTTACAGAGCATGAAGTCCTTCTGTACTCCTGGAGTGAGCAGAGGAACTCATCAGGAACTCCACAAACAACGTGTCATGAGGGAGGAGAGCAACAGGCGCAGAAAGTGCTCCTCAGCTTACTGCAGCACAACTCATCCCTTAGTGCCAGTGAGCATTTATTTACTTATTCCACAAGATTTAACTCAGCTGCCCACCACTACTTACGAGCTTCTTCAGTCCTTTTCTTCTCCGAAGGTCGGCTGGGTTCTCCAATCCCAATCAGGTTGGCAGCCACTACTCGAAATTCATACTCCACCCAAGGGTTCAGACCCACCACTGTTGCTGTGAAGGTCCTGCCATCGATGATCTCTGGAACTAGGAGACAGCCAGGGGTCAGGAATGCAATGAGAAATGAGAAAGGGTACCAGGTACCCGGTACCCTTAGAAGTGAAGGGTTGATGTGAATACAAAGTGAATATGGATTGATAAAGCTTTTCCTGTTTTCACAACATTTTGTTAGCCGTGGGGAAGCAGAAGAGGCACCATTAAACATCATGCTTTTAGCTCAGCCTTTTCTGCTATTAAAGAGCTCCTTCTAAATCGCCACGTTTTGAAAACAAAGCATCCAGACAAAAGGTTTAAAGGGCTTTTATTTTTCTCTTTTTAAAACACACTTTTCTCTCTCTCTCTCTCTTTAATGGTCACCAGAACAAAATTAACCTCTGACGGAATGAGCAATTCCATCATGGGATTTTCCCCTCTATCAGGAAAATAACTCTCCTTAAGGACAGGCTGGATGACATGGTCTGTCCCTGAGGGATGTCTTTACAGACCACAATTACTGTTGTATATCTCCAGTGTGGCAACAAAAGATAGGAATTCGTTCTGTTTTCCCTTAAACATTCATGAGAAAAATGGATGAGTAATAGCACTGCTGGACCCTAAACCTTGGGGTTGCCAGGCTTGAAGCTCATTAATAAGACCAGCGCTCTGCAGGTGGTGGAATTACTTTTCCCTTCAGGGAGCAGAACTGCTCCCCTTGGGCTGTGTGTGGTACCGATGGATGCTCCATCGGTGGAGCTCTCGGGGGCTGGTGATGGACCTACCTGTGCTCACCGCTTGCCATCCCACCGAGAAGGGGGTCCTTGCCTGCACCACATACATTGTAATAGGGCTGTGGTTGTCTGCTCCTGGCCTCCAGGACAGCTGAGCGGTGGTGTCTGTGATTTCATCTATTGTCACAGCTTCTGGGGGACCTGGGGGACCTATTGGAAGAGACACAGGAGAGAGGTGCTTGAGGCTTTGCGGTCACTCGAGGAAGGAGTGCTCTGGTCCTCTTCCCTCACCCAGGACAGAGGTAACAGAGTCTCCACAGAGGAGTTAATCGCAGCCTAGCTCTCAGTGCCCACATGAGACTGGGAGGTCCCCAAACCTGGAGAACCCCAGCTTCACTCAGGCCTCCCGGGTACCTTCCCATGAACAGCAGCGCTGAGCCACCTGACAGAGCAGCCCTTGGGACCACCTGCCATCCCTCAGCAGCTGCTTTAGGACTGCCCTGTTGTATCCAAGGAACAACTTGGGCGGCAGCTTAGATGTGCCCAGAAGCCAGTGGAGAACAGAGGACCTCTCTATAATTGAGTGCCTGAGTAGGGACCAGTATTTTCTGCTTCACTGCTGGGTTCCTTTGAAGCAGCAGAGCACCGAAGGACACGCTGCTCAGAGAGAGGACCTCTCCCTGCCATCGTACGGCCGTTGCTGTCAGCACTGGTGCCTGAGATGAAGTCTCTCCTCCCAGAGCACCATCTCAAGCAGTTCACTCTGTGGACTAAAATTATTCTCGTATGGTATTCAGAGAGCTGGACCTGTCTGAATATCTAAAATAACCCCAAACCTTCCAACATCCTGGCTTTAAAGTGAAAGTTTCAGCAGGTCTAGGCAGATTTGATTTCTCAGAAATTAAACCTTTGAACTGTCTTGGTGGGGGGAATTACTCACAGAACGTGGCCTCAGGGACCATCTAAATAATCTAAAGATTATTCTGAAAGCTCTGTGTGTGCACCGGCTCTTCACCCCCCTCCAGCCTCACAGTCCAGGGATACCTCCCAGTTCTTATGCAGCTGGTGAGATGGTACAGCAGAACTCTGGCTGGGACAGAGATGTCCTCACTTAGGTTTTTAGGAAGCCACAAAATCAGTGTTTTTACCATCACCAAGGGTCATTTTCTTGTGAGAATTCAATGCTTCTCCTGTTACAGAGGCAGCGCTAAGGCAGGAACCTACCCAAGGAGTCCATCTGCACGTTGCCTTGAAACGTTTGTGCAAAACAAACCCCCCAAAAAATCTAAGGAGCAGGAAAATAAACATCAGATTGATTGTAAGGATCCAGACTCAGGTTAACTAATTGCATCTCTGTTACAGTCATTCTCACAGATCACCTCTGCATGGTAACGAGCAGATCTTGGAACACCAGTGAAGTTACTAAACCATGTTTATGCTGGGAATGGAACAATAGAAGCTGGATGTGGGTTCTGCTGCACAGTTCATCACACCACTGAGCTCAGTTGGTGCAAGTTCTGTGTTTGGGACAGGAACATCTACTAGTGTGTCTATCTGTGCCATGTGTCTGTTGTGTGAGCATGTATATATGAAAGAATCTTTATATGCACTGTTTGAAATCGTATTGTGAATGCTCATGTGTACTTAGAGCTTATTTCTTCGATTAATTACAAGATGCTGGCATCCCAGTGACTGTCCCTTGAGCCCAGGAACTGCCTGACCAGCAGTAGGAGATAGAAAAAAAAAATCCAAATAGAAAAGGAAATTGTACAACAACAACAGTACAAAATTCAAATACCTCTTACAATCAGGTCTGCAGCAGCCGAGAGCTTGTCCACACTTGTTTGCACCATGCAGACGTATTTCCCAGCATGCTTCAGCTGGATGCTTCTGATCATCAAATCGCCAGCTGAATCCTGCTGATAAAGTAGGGAAAAGTGGTTACAATTACTTTTTAATGAGCGCTAAACATCATTATCACATGAAGGACACTGTGACTAATGGATTTACTTTACACTGGCTGATGAAAACATTAGTAATGCAAGCCGTGGCCTATTAAAATTATGTGAGTCTGCCTTGAAGATAAAAGCAGGAGTGTTTCTAAAATTATGGCTCCTACAAGGGGCAGGGGAGCCCCGTTTGGGTCCGTTAAGCAGTTTCCCCATTAAAACGATGTGACAAAGCTTATGTAGGCCGGGTTCGCTCTGATTCCCCCTTTATCTCTCTAGATATCCCAATTTACAGCCTCTCTGGTATTCAGATGCCCAAGTTGTGTCTACATCTATTTCCTTAGTGAACACCAGCCCAAATGATGAGGCATCTGCAGTAGTTTCACAGCTTTGTGTTCCTGCCAGCATTCTGATTGCCCGGCGTTTTTGTGCTAAAGATCATGAGAACAGCACTCTCCAAGGAAATCTTGCATCACCTAACAGCCGTAATTTGTTTTCCAAACGCCAAGTGCATGTCTGATTAACTGCTGAATAGAACTAATTATGTTTCTGTATGTATAGGAAGCTGGAAACTCTCTAAATTTTTCTCCCAACACAAAGCATTTGATACGTAAGAAGTCTCAGGGTAACCTTGGGATTGGGGCTTTCCAGCTGAGGAATATTAATAAAGTTTGTCATTTCAGTGTCACCACTGATGTGCACCCTGCACTTTTAAAATTATATATTTATATATAATTAAAATGAAAATATTAATTTAATTTCAATGAAAAGATGCACTTTGAGTGATGTCCAGGGTGCACATAAAATATATATAATAAAAATAGAACATATATAATATATAATTATCTATAATATAGATGATATTATTATATAAAACGGATATATCAATATAAAAATATAAATACTATCTATCATTATAGATAATTTTCTATATCATCTTATATAAGCCATACAATTTATATTTATCCAGAATTATAATTATAGATACTTTTATTTATAATTTTATATATAATATGATTTATAAACAAACAGACAGCCCAAAGATACCGATGCGCCAGTGCTGGGCAACGTGTGCAGATAACACCATAAAGAAATGTCCTTTCCCATGTTTGTAAGACTGTGCAAGTTATTTTGTGCAGAGGCAAATGCTTACTCTAAGCAAGTGGTCACAAGGACACAGAGATAATCATGGCAGCAAACACTGCCTGACCAACTTTGAGGCTATCCGCTGACTCCCTGAGCTTATCTTTGTACAAGGACAAAGCTCTAGATTTGTCATATTTTATGTTTCTTTTACTGTTACTATGGACTTCTTGAATGGGGAGGGAGGCTTTCTGCAATGAAAAACTGTATTATAGGTCTTCTGACCTACATCCCACGGCACTGTGACCACATCGTTCATGTAAGAAGATTTAAGCCATGTCATTAAGAAATCATAACAATCAATTACCTGGAGGTAGGTAGTGTATCAACAACGTTCATCTTCTCAGCCTATGAGAATGAAGATAACGGCTCCTACTACTTAGTCCATTCCTTCTACTAGAAGCTCTTTTCTATGCTACCTACCGATGGTTCTGTGAGGAGATTGCTTTAGATTTAATACTTACCCCTCCAACTCTTTCAAAGTGATCCCCATCTTTTTCAAAGTCTATCAGGTGTCCATTAAACGACCAGGTAAAGATGATATCCAGAGAGTGATCGTGAGAAACCTGACAAGGCAAGACAATGCTTTCTCCAACGGTGACATCCATGCTAAAAGGTGACACCATAACCCGGGTTGGATCTACAAAGAAAGGAAGAAAATAAAGGGGAGGGGAGGAAAAAAAAAGCATTAATCCGGTCCTCCTGAGACACTGACAGAGATGAGGAGTTGGGAAAGATCCACAACTGCAGCACGACTGACAGAACTTGGGAAACTTGCAGTGATTGCTTGGCAAGATCCTTAATGCAAAAGGAGAACTGGGACATATTTGATTTTATCCTCTGATACCTTTCTCTCTTTGTCAGAGTGAAACACTATTAGGAAACCCTCCAGAACCTTCTTGCAGCCACCACCCTGATGAGAAAAGGCTGGAAAAGAGCACAACAGATCTGAGAGGCTTGGCTAAGATTTTTGAAACAGCTTGGAAAGCAGAGATTGTTTTACTGCCATCTTCTTTAAAGATTTGTTTCAAAGTTATACATTGCTTGCCATGGTTATCAAAAGAACTAGCTTGCTTTTCCTAAATTAAGTGCTGCCCTAAGAAAACACTCTCAATGTAAAATCTCCAAAAGTAGAATGAAGAAGGGTGTATTAAAAGCATCAGTGATATCTGCTTGGACCTGGAAAGGGAAAGATTAGACAAACGCTTACATTATGTTCATTGGAAACCTGGAGCTTGTTTAGAATATTGGCCCCATTTTCTGTCTGATGGATGGTTTTACATTTTAATCCAGGTAGTCTCCTTTGTGTTTGAGGGCCCACACAAAGAATAAATACACATGATGAGTGATACAAACCAAACCTCTTGCACTGTGGACACCAGAACTGCACCAGTAAGTCCTGTAGTAATTTCAGATGGAGGAGTTTTGGGGTAAGACATGGTTTTGGGTGGAAAACTCCCCTGCCTGATGTGTAGCTGATCTGAGTCAGGTTGTAGGTCAGACCGACTTACCTTTTAGGACCTTTGTGTTCTCACATGAGATGTCCCTGACCTGCTGAATAAGATCTGAGAAGTGTTTTGGGATGGTGAAGCAGAAGAAGGGTGAGAAAAGGCATGGTCCCAAACAGGACATCTCCAAAGGGAAGCTCCCAAACTTCCATGTATCCATGGTGTAGCATGTTGTGTCTATTCCACACAGGCAGCAGCAGCACCAGCTCCACCCTGGGCCCCAGCGCTCATCCCTTATTCACAGCAGGAGTTCACACAGATCCTTTACCACTGGTTTAATTGTCTATTTTTCACTTTCCTCGAGCAGTATGAGGAAAATGGTGGCACAGAAAGATGAGCCATGACACATTATGCAGACTTCAGCTCCTCATCTGCGCCCGTGAATTCCCTCTGCCTCTAAAGTTAACATTTGTCTTTCATTTCTGTTGACAAAAACACAGTAATTTTTTTCTACAGGGCCTCAGAGGAAATGAAAAGGAGAAAAAATATTGCTTAACAATGAGACCAAAAGTCTGAAATTCATATACAGACAGATATTTTTGCTTATTCCAAAAGTCTATTCTGCAGTGCTGTCATGCTAAAATACTACCAGCATTATTCATTCTCTGGTACATGAACCCAAAATCTTAACTACTTCTTCCAGAGACTGTTGGCCGGCTGCTTAATTCTCTGACAAAATAATAAGGATATAGCAACCAAGATGTGCCCTGGGCAGAACTCCTCACTGAAGTTCAGGGCATGTGGAGCTGCTCCTGGGTTTCAAAGACCTTACTGGACTTACTGAGGTGAAAAAGGTTTCATCACTGACTATATATATAGGCTTCCAATCCAGTCCTCAGGGACTTGGGAGTATTATCTTGAACAAAATTAATTTAGGTGTATTTTGGTCTCACTTCTAAGAAAACAAAGTAACTCTTAGCAGAACCACAGTAGCTGTTACGAGGTTTAACTAAGTAACACAAGTAAAGCCTTGGAAATTTCTCAGCTTAAGCAGTGTAAGTGCACATCGCTAAAGTAATGTTTAATTATTGCCTACACTTATGACACTGCTTTTGTATAACTGATGTACCAAGATCTTACACTCACTTGGGATTGCTGCTACTGAAACTCAAGCTGGCCTGGAGCATCCCAAGCTCTGGATGCCACAGAAACGCTCAGCACAGATTCACTAGGTGAAATTCCTTTCAGGATCAAAAGTTCATCCTCTGCCCCACTCAAAGCCCGTATGAAATATTTATGAAGGACTTGACTCTGAGATGAAATGGGCGCTTCCCACAAAGCCCTGAGCTCTCCTCCATGAGTCCTGCAATGATCCATGTAAGCTGCAGTCCTTAACAAGTGTCAGCACTGAGGTTTGCTCTATCTAACCCTCCCTTCCATGGCGCTTTCTGGAAGAAGTGAGAAGTCCACATCACAAATCTGATTCCTCCTGGAATGGGCTGCTCAGGGAGGTGGTGGAGTCACTGTCCCTGGAGGGATTTAAAAGACATGTAGATGATGTGCTTGGGGACCTGGTTTAGGGGTAGTGTTGGCAGGTTAGGGTGATGTTTGGACTTGATGATCTGAAAGGTCCCTTCCAGCCACGACAGTTCTATGATCCTAATGCATACGGTTTAGAAGGAACAAAACATGGGTGTTTGCTAAAGACCTGCTCTCCCAAGCAGCTCCAGGGGAGATTGCACAAACTCCACATGCCTGGTGCCTCTGAAAACCAGGCCTGCAGGTCTCAAGCCGATCACTCCGAGAAGCATCACTATCCTACAGCCAAACATAGTGGGCACAGAGAAGGGCTGACAGTGTGGTGATGAGTGATGCACGGGGCATGCTCTGGCCCATGCTGTGCTCAGCAGGAGCACAAGCCCCAGCAACGCACCTTAGAAATCACCCCGAGGAGAATGCTTACCCATCTCTTCTCCAGGACTGGGAAAGCTGAGAAGCAACAACAATCCCCCTTGCAATATCCTAGCAAAGCAGCAAATGGAAGATGTTATTCCAGAGCCAACTGAGGGCAGCCGAGCGCAGGCACACCTCGGTGCAACGCAGCCGAGCAGGAATCCAAACTATTGGATCTGTGCTTTCCAAACCTGTACCATCAGGGGCTGTTTAACCCAGGGCGAGTGCTTTAGTGATACTAAAGTCATGTTGGTTAGGATCCAACTCAAAAATAATAATAAAAAAACCCCTATGATTGTTTTTGTTTGGTTTTTTTTTTCTGAGCTAGCTACTCATTTATTTACTGCCCACTTCCAAGGCAAGAGAGGCAATTAGGGAGACAGACACTACGGGAGAGCTGATCTTAACCTTCTATTACTGTCCTCTTGCCCCAAGTGCAGGTTATTTTCATTAGATGTCAAGGACAATTAATTAAAAATAATTAAATAAACAGTGATTTTGGTGATATTTTGAGCTGATCTTCTCCTTTGAAACACTACGGTGTATTTTGAGAGAGCTTTGAAACTAAGGCTGACAGATCGAGCTGCAGGTGAAGGGTCAGGAGTCCTGTAAGTAACAACTCCCCCTACAGCTGCCCTTCACAGATGGAAGCAGTGCCCGGCATGTCCCAGCTCCCCTTCAGAAAGAAGAGACAAAACCCAAGAAAATCACTTTTGAGAAAGCACATCTGGCATTACTGAGAAGTTTTTAGAGGAGAAAACATGACCGATGCATGCCAGTGGGAATCTCTCAAGGGGTGACAAGCCCCCTGTCATCAGGAGGTAAAATAATCTGCTTTTCAGTCTTAAACAGAAAACAGGGGGAAAAAAATAACTATGCTGTACCTGCAAACATATTCAGGAGGTGTCCTGTAGCTGCAGCAGATGCAGCAGCAGCAGATGTGGGCAAATTTATCATGGTCTGGGCTTGGCTTTGGCTTGGAGACTCAGAGGAGACCCTGTCCCACAGAGCACGGCAAGGGCAGAGGCATTGCGGGCTGGGGGCTGCGCGCTCTGCGAGTGGTGGGGGCTGTGTCTGTAGGTGTCACTGAAGGCTCAGGAAGCAGCAGAGCTCCCTCTCAGCCATTCTTCCCGTTTCCAGGAGCACACTTGTAGCGTGACAGGAACAGCACCGTTCATTCTGCACGTGGCTTTTCCCTGCATGCCAGGCAGGCTGGCAGCTCACGGACCGGCTCAGCTTGCAGCTTGTTGTTAGAGCTGGGATGGTTTGAGCAGCGTAAAAGCTCCTGGGGATGGTCCTCAGCTGGAGGAGACCCTGCTGCTTCCCAGGACAGCTCTGGGCCACCAGCCCGGGGCTCACCATCAGCATGCATGGAGGTTATCTGAGCTTTTCTTACCTCCTTTCACCCTCACTACACCCTGTAGTCACATTGCTACAACACGTTGCAGAGAATCTAGTGTATTTCTGAGCAAGTGAATACATTTGGTTTGTACTACAAGAGATTTTAGTGGGATTTTCTTGCTAGTTTTCTCTTAGTTAGATGAGACAGAGCTGAGTACCACTTCCCACCTGTAGAAAAGCTGTAATCTCTTCACTTTGCCCCACATCCCTGCGAAAGGGAGCCTGGCATTAGCTGTTAGTCCTGCCTGCCTTAGTGGCTCACTTTGGGAAGCCACCATGGATTTCCGAGCCGGCTGTAGGCATGTCGGGTACGGTCTGAGGGTGGCAGTTATCCAGCCTGAAGGAAGCCATGCCACCCTGGCTTCCTATCGATCGGGTGTCCGTTGGGAGGGATTACTTGTGTAGCGTAAACAGCTTTGCGTCACCGCGCTGGGTTGCTGTAGCGCAGGCAGCGCCGTGTGGTGTCATATTGATCTGGAGGACACGGCCCAGTGGGACACGATGTAAGTGACATAAAATGAATCAGAGACTGACACTCAGAGATAATGCTTTTTTTGAAAAAAATAGGTCAGTCCAGAGTAGAATCTGTGATTCACACAAATACTTTTTGAGTGATACGAGAGGACCAGGGCAAAGCAGGAAGCAATCTCACAGACACTGTGCCCACCAGCAAGACTTCCACTGACCAGAGGGGTTTTTTCCACCTAGAGACAAGAGTATTGGTCTGCACTGGATGCTCCTTGGCATCCCATTTCCAAACGTGCTCATTTCCAGTTTGGCTCAGGTGTGGAGACTGTGTGCTCCGCTCTGCTGGGAAGGGATTCAGCGATGCTAATAACCGCAGTGCCTTTCATTTAAGGCTATCAAAGTGCTCAGTAAACAATGTGACATGCTTTGCCAGCCCTGGCTGCAGAAGGAATATAGAGTACTTTACTATAATAAAAGATTGAACTGTGACAAGCTCAGGAGATACAGCTCCTGTTGTTGGCTTCAAATCAGTGGAGTTGAGTATCTCTGAGAAAGACTCAAAACCCAGATCATGTCAGCATCCCAAATGCTAGTTTCTGCCTGTGCACCTACTACCTGTACAACAACAACAACAACATTAATAATATGCTTATTTCAACATGTGTCCTGGCATAGAGAAGGTGACACAGGAGAATGAAGAGAAGGGAACACTCAGGTTTTGAAATATTTTTCCAGGGTAAAAACCTGGAGAAATCAGAACTCTCCTCAAACTCAGCAGTGCCTTCAGACTGTCTGACTTGCAAAGGAAATCCTCCTATATTTTGCTAAGACTTATTCCCTCCTTTCTTCTTCCAGCCCTACCCATTTCCCTGCATTCAAGATTTATTTGCAGGATTATGCTGCTAGGTTTGGCTAGTGGAAACTTAAATTCTTCAATGAAAGTCTGCAGTGTATATATCCCTCTCCCCTTTGCTCTTTTGACTAAATAGGCAGAGTATGTTGTAAGTATCCATGGCTTTGGAGGGGAAGGTATGGCAAGTGGCATTTCACAAATCAGCTTGTGAAAACTGCAACTGCTTCTTACAGACAGAAGAAACATGGTCTGGTTCTTTAAATGGGCCCCCCTGACACACACCCAGCAGTGTGTGTTTTTTGCTGAGGGATATGTACATTTTCTCCAGGTACCTAAGAAACATTAGTGTCCCAGCTCTTCTCCTTAGAGGGAATGTCTGAGTTACACAGGAGTGAGGAGCTCAATGGCCAGGGCGGCTGCTGCCAAAGACATTCACCCCAGGCTGGACAAGAGGACACCACGCAGACCGAAAGCGTTTCAACACACAAGGTTCTGACTCTCTGCATCATGTACCATGATAGCAGCGTGCCAGGGCATCTGTTAGCTATTTAATGAAAGCCAGTGTGGATGACAAGGTAATTTCAGGTTCAAGCATGAACGCTCAAGTGCAGGAGTTTATGTTCAATTACCAGATGCTTCAAACAAGCTGCTAAGACAAAGGCAAGCGATGCCAAGCACACAGGGCTGCGGCCAACGTGAGAGAACGGACAGAGTGCTGCTCCTCGGGCTGAATTTCCATTCATGTTGCTGATATTCCTTATGTGGACCTAAGCAGTGTTTTCAAGTCTGATTGACCACCTAATTACCTAACTCTCTTAAACAGCCATTAGTGTTACAGTGTTAAGGATCCAGCTACATTTTTTTCCTTACCTATATAAATCATACTCATGTACAAGATTTTAAAATAGGTTTTTCTTGTAGACAAACTTGAAGTTGAATATTTGTGACTCACTTTTTCTCCTTCTGGAATACCAGCATGTTTACTGTTTTTACTTTGGTTTTTTTTTTCTTATCAGAGGGAGTTGATAAATATGTTGTAGATCAACGTCCTCTATTTGCAATCATATTTAGTATTATTGTATTGATTTCAAGGCAAATCATGTCTGGAGATAATAAAAATCAATCTCAGAAGTAGAATCATCTGTTTTCTATGAACAACCGTAGAATCAAAGTCCAATACATCAATACTCAAAATGTGCTCTGATGTTTCTTTCTTTTCTATTTGTGAATGAAATGTTTATCATTGAATAACCTCAGGCTCCACCTAGTCCCACCCCCTGCCATGGGCAGGGACACCCCCAGCCCAAAGCCCCATCCAGCGTGTCCTTGAACCCTGCCACGGATCCTGGGGCATCTTTATCCAAGACTATAAAGTCAAAAGCATCTGAGACTCGATGACTGATTAAGCTGCTGGCAGCTCTTGGTGCTCTGGACACCGTTGGGCACTGTAAGAAACTCTGAAGAGAGGAAAATATGACCCCAAACTAAAGAGATTAATAAACCAGTGAACAACAAAACATGTTGTATGAATTAACATAGCAAACTACAGCTATCTGAATAGATTGGTTGAGTACTTTATGGGGCATGGCCAAAATTAAGATTAACAAAAAACAGGGAATGGCCAAGAATTCACAATATTCAGCCTTCACAGTAGCACAGCCAGGAGCTGTGATGAGTCACATAGATGCTTCCAGGAGCAGCAACGTGGCTCTTACGCCAATATAACTTCTCTGTTCCATATAATCAGCTGTTATACCTGTGCTCTCACAAGACAAGGAGCTGCTTCATATGGCACATTCCTTAACTGAAAATTTTGCAGCACTTACAGTATCCTCTGGTGAGCAGTACAGTAGCTCAGCCTAATGAAATGTAATCTGATTAAAAGCTAAAGGAACGCTGTCAGTTCAGAAAAGGGAATTCAGTCCCAGGACTGTGGTCACTGCTCTGTTTTGAGAGATATATGTGGGTAGTGGTCGAGACCTTCCCACGTAATCAGGCAGTGCTGATCTTTGGCAAGGGAGGCAGTGATACATGGCCGCATGTTTAACAGGGATTAAGGAAGGAGGGGGTGGAACATCTGACCTTCCCTGAGCAGAGCCTCTGAGTCAGCAATACACTGAGCTGAGCATTTAAGGCACACTAAAATTGCTTTCCTGAAAGAGGATCCTTATCATGCAGTTACCTGGCTTAAACCTCACCATATCAGAACCAGAGTGGCGTGGGGGGCATGCAATTATTTTATATAGGTGCTTCAGCATATCCCCTTTCTCTTAGGCAGCCTCTGCTGTCAGCTTGGGCAAGGAGTTTTCACGAGGAGAGCCGGGATG
Organism: Hypotaenidia okinawae; assembly: GCA_027925045.1. NCBI lineage: Eukaryota > Metazoa > Chordata > Aves > Gruiformes > Rallidae > Hypotaenidia > Hypotaenidia okinawae. The sequence continues at coordinate 21,204,368 of BSDF01000011.1, read as the reverse complement.
CTGTTCCTCGTGACTGCACTCCTACGTAACCTGCCCATCCAGCTGCTGAAGATTCCCTTTCAAGACTGGCAGCTTCCTTTCTCAGCTTCATTCAGAGCTGAACTGCAGTCGAGGTACAAGTTATTAACATATTTCTTAAACCAGCATTGAAAAAAAAGAGCTTCCCACAGATTGAAAACTGTCTAAACTTGATGTAAGAGCCTCCCTCCCAGGAATTGATGCCTCCCACCTCCCAGACAGGGACCAGGCAGTCAATCAAGGGATTGCATTTCTGCATACTCAAATATGTATTCTTTGTGCAGCTGAATAATAAATGAAGGTTAATTTAAATCTGAAAACACATTAAGAATGGAATTGCATCAAAGGATACTGGGGAGGGATGTGCCATTACAGCAAATTCAGAGACAAAATATATGAAAATATATCCACTCCACTGAGAGTACAGAGAGTGTTACTTAAATAACAAGAGGGCACAATACTTCATTTTAACCTCCATTTTACCTAGTGCAATGCAATCTTATCAAATCAAGCTCTCTCCATACAACTGTGACAAAGAAAATCATACATAATGGGGTCTGGAAATGACAATCAAATCTGTCACTCATAGAAATGTGTACTTGCTCTTTATAGCAGCATGCAACGGTGCCTGATTACACCACAAAGCCCAAACATCCCTTCTCTATCTCCTTGCATTTCAGGCTAAAATAAAAGCCACTTCACTTCAGGGGTGCCTTAAATGAAACTAGTGTATTTGACAAACGATTGAACCGTTTGTGACACACTTTATAGATAAGCCAGGGAATTCAGGGTGTCACCTTCTGTGGGCTATTGATTGCAACTAGCTGATATCCGTCTTTTCAAGTATGGAATAATCTACTGTCATTGCAAAAATGATGGCCATCTTACAGAGAAGGTTAATCAGATACAGGAGAAATCATATCTAATCTTTGATAAATTGCAAGTCACTCAAGGATCAATCACTGTTCTCCTTGTAACACAAGGCATAGGTAATTGTGCAAGGCCTTGGCGTTTGCTGTGCAGCCCATGTGCATGGTGGCCAACAGCACTTTGCCCCTCTGAACAGTTCAGCCTGCTGAGATGGTTGATTTATGGGAGTTTTAAATATGTTTTGAATAGTAATGACCATAAATAAATTTTTTTCAGGAGAGAAGCAGAGCAGCAATGCTGACATGCAGGCATTCGAACTGCAAAATTAGGAAGTGACTGGCACAGCCTTTATATTTTTCTGGAATGGTCTGTGTTTTATGTCTTTCCTATCCAAATTCTCTGTCTATTACTTACTCCCTACTCATCAGGACCAAGATGTTAGGAATTAGTTGACATGCAAGAATAAATCCCAAATTAAGAGTCATTAGAAACAGAGGCCTCTTGAGCTGTCAAAATTAGAGAAGAGCATGAAAATCACCAGCTGGACTTTCTAGCTTCCCAGTGAATTATCCACAGCTTACCCTTCCTTAATGTCACCCAGATCAAGGCTTGCATGTGTCACGAATGTCTTGGGATAAGCAAGCCTTGGCGTATGGATCATTTATCAACCAGCCCAACACACATTCAGTGTGAATGCAGCACGTCACCACTTGTACTGGCAGGGAGAGCTGGATGGGAGCACCCAGGATACCTCTGAAAGCAGGGAAAGTTTGTACCATTCCCTTCATGTTAAGAAAACAGGCAAATTAAAGATTATTCTACTTCAGTCTCAGTGAGTTTTAACTTGGTGAAAATAAACCTTTGCACTAGAGTTCTATATCAATATATTCCCCCCAGCCAGTAAAGCCCATACACAAGCTATAACACAGGTTAAATAAATACCACTTTATACAGTACTGTCATCTAGAGGAAGACACGATACCTCTTGGTTCTCAAAATTCATACAGCTATTTCTCAGTAACCCTCAATTCCTTGCTGTTATATTCAGACTACACTCCCTATAGAGCCCCTCCACCCCGACACAGAGGATGTCACAGCCCCATTCTGGTACGTATCAATGCATAACCCAAAGTAAATTGATTTTCATTATAGTGTGTCTGCAGGGTGGCCTCTGTTCAGGGATGTCCCTAACTTACTTCAGGCCGCTATCTTCTTCACCTTGGGATTTTGGCTATCATGTGCTGCAGTAAAAAATACAGACCCCCCCAGCTGTCCTTAAGCACCACCTTTTGTTTTTGTTTGGTCACGTCAATGCAGGCACTCTTGTATTTGGTTTTAAGGTGTTTCTTATAAACCTTATTTTCTTAATTGGTTTTTTTTTTTCCTGAGAATTTCCATTTTCTGCAGAATAAGAGCAGCACTTAAGATTTTACTTCTGTGAGATGAGGCTAAAGGGTCTTGCTGCAATTTTTTGCAGGCTCTGCCAACTTCATTGCCTGGCCCCAGTTGGACCTGTCTTAGGGACAGTGACTAGAGAGACCTAATGCAGGCCAGCACTTTGAAACACAATTTAGGGATCAGAACCAACAGTTACATGTGAAACTATCAGGTGTTTGCTGCACATCAGCAGAACATGCTGAACATTTCCATAAGTTAGTTTGGCTAGTGTCTCCTGAGGGATTGCTTTGCATACATAGGGAAATCTCTTACATCCACAGAAGAACAGGGAAGTTTTGTCTGCACTAAATCATCTTCATTGATTTCCTCTGACTGTGACTTTCTTGGTTATGAAAGCAAAGAACTGGGACCTACAATATACACTCATTATTAAATGAAATATGACTATACGCTCATTATTCAATGAAAAAAGCACCTGGGATGTTTACAATGTCCAACTCCTGCCATTCAGCAGTTGTACCAATTCTCAACCCTACCTTTAAAACACAAACCCATTCCAGTTCAGAATGTCCTCTGCCACTTCCAGATGCCTGAACCCTCACGTTCCGCAGGTCTGGGTGGTTGAGCGCTAACAAGCCCTCAGGACTTACTCCCTTACTCTGACTCCCTTCATTTCTAAGGTACAATGCATTTTCCCCTTTCCTCCCCTCACCTCTTGGCAGATCTCAAGAAAATAAATCTTCACAGAAGGCAGACTACAGAGATGCACTAATTTTAGCAGGTACCAAACGTATTTGTTTATTAAGGAGTTTGAATCTCCACTGGAACACAGAACTCAATATAAAGACCCAAGAACAACCTGGGGAGTTTCCCACTGGAACTCATGGCTATCCATCACTAGGAAAAACGACCATCTCCATTTCCACCACTGAGTGTCTATGTCCTGCTGTTATTACAACAGCTTATCTGCTGGGTGGGTTCCTGTATCCTTCCCATGAATTCCTTCAACCCAAGTACTTCTCTAAAGCAGCATCTGCTCCTACTATTTTATAATTAGAATATAATTAGTAGAAGTTCTCACAAATAGCTCCCATAGAGAAATGACTCTACCACACAAAAGAAAGATCTAAAATTCCCAAGCTATTTACAATCTACATTAAGAAGAAAGCTGTGTATTTCTCTAGTGCCTCAGGAAATGACATCCAGACAACAAGACATAATTAAGAAGTTGTTCTGCGTTGGGCAGGATGAGGCACGACAATCTGCAGACAGGTACGACAATCAATTATGCAAATAACTTTTTAAGGTTTGCTCTCAGTTTCAAAAAAACCTTTGTCAGCTCAAAAGGTCAACTTTTTAATAAACTAAGTGCTTAGAAAAACTATTGCTATTATAGGTAACATCCAGTTTTCTTCTATTTAAAATGTTTTGAAAACAAAATTGAATTAACTTTAAATAAAACATTATTTCAAGTAGCCAATGGATGCCTCTGGTTAATGCTAACACTGAATTCTTACTCGAGTTGGGCATATAAATAATAAGGGAATTAAAGCCTATTCAAGCCAACTTGTGGAAAATACACACTTCAAAAAGTACCTGTGAATTTAAGCCAAATTTAAAAAGTGCTTGTTGGCAGGGGGGCAGCCCCAGCACCCAGGCTTGCATGGGGCTCTGCTCAGGGCCAGCACAGCAAGGCACCAGCCCAGGGACAATAGTTGGAACGTTTAGGCTTTGAACCACGACCAAATGGGAATGATTCAGTTTAACAGTGTTCCATCGAAGAGAGAATTAGGCAAGTAAAAGAGGGGGAAGAGCATGGAGTGAAGGACAAGGCTGCTCTGTGGGGTGAAGGCTAGCACAGACCTCAGAGTGAGTGACTCAAACAAGTTCTCACTTTCTGTCTGACCTTAAACAAATCATTAAAAGTCTTTGCTAGCTTATTCGCCCAGCCTATAAAATGGAAACAAGACCTTTGTTACAAACTGTTTTGTCGTCTAATACCACTGTGCACAGCAGACATCTAACTTTTTCTTGCAACTCTGTTGCTACCATGGGCAAGACTGAAGCCCAAGCTTCTCTTTCCAAACACATCAAGCATCAGTAAGAACAGAACCAACAAAACAAACCTTGAAAAAAAGTTTCCAGGGCCACAAAGGTCTAATTTGTTCCCTGGTGAAGATGAGATGGTCTCTCGATGTCCTGTGATCTCCTGCAAGGAAGACTTGTGTCTCCATATCCTAATTAATTAGTGACACAGTGAGAAGGCAAACCCCTCTTCTGAAGGGTCTTGCTCTCCTGTTGGTTGAGTCCTGGCACTGATGTTATGGGAAGGGACAGGATGGAGGCAGGCTCTCGTATGAAATGAAAATAATAACCTGTAAGACCATCTCATCATTATAAATTGCTCAACGTCTTCAGCTCCTGAATGAACATTCACTATAGTGCATCATTAAAAGACTCCCTGACATTTCTCCCATTTACACGACATTTTACTTCAAATTAACCACAAGTTTCTCTTATGTAAATCACTTCAAAACAAGAACCAAGCTCTAACTTGCAAGATACAGGGAGGAAGGATAAAACAGCCTGCCAGTGCTATCACCTCGCAGCCCCAGCACAGAGTTCTGCTAGGGCTTCGGTTACAGGCTACAACATTTCTTCTCAGCACTCCCACTCCTGGCTGGCTGCTGCATGGCATGCTCCTCCTAGAGGGCACCAAGCAGTTCAGTTACCAGCACTAATGGGCTCAGGCTTAGAATTTTACCAAGACTTTCTACTGTGCATTTAGAAAAGGAACCGAAGTTTCCATTGGTGAAATACTGCTGACTTTCTAAACAAACTCTAATAAAGATTGTTACTGAGATATATCCACAGTGAAGCTAAAAGAAAACACAGCACTAAAACCTACAACTTTGAACACCAGCTCTTCACTTAAAAATTTTACACACAATTAAATTCATATCCCAGATGTGTGTGTGATGGAGACAGAGAGAACCAACTCAAGCCATGGCAAATCAATTCAGTGACAAAGCTTCAGCCAACCTGTTTTTGAGTCATGAACATTCATATTCATATCTCATTCCCAAACGAGTGGCTTGAACACTGTGATACAGCACACCTAGAACTTAACCTGTTCTGGTGGTGTGTGAATTAAATCCTCTCTGCCATCACGGTTTTGGGATTAAGGCAAGGGACTCTAGTCTCTACATACTAACTTTAATAGGATTGCACATAATCTTACTTAAATTTCAATACAGGAGGGGAAAATCACGTCCCAGGAGTCCCTACTATCACAAGCATCACCTCCTCATGGTTCAGCAGCGCTTTAGTTCCTCTCTGATGTGTCAAACCCCACCACTCCTAGTCTTTATCCATGTGCTGCTTTGGCTGTTATTATCTGATAAGCAATTCTGAGTAACCTGTTTGCAATCCAGCTAGACTCAGGGAGAAAAAGTCACAACAGCTCAAAACCTCAGAAGTTTGGTTCTGCTTAAGCCGCTTCCAAAAGTGCTGCTGAGAAAATACACAAAAGGATTGATCTTTCCCCAAGTCCTGCCCCAGATTCTTCTCTTCAACACTCTTAACACTTCTCCCTCCTACGACAGAAGATGTGGTCTCTAAGCACTTCTTCTGTACCTTTGATGTTAAAAACATAGCCTTCAGGCCAGGCTGTTCTTAGTCACTGTTTTCCAGGATATAAAGTTCTTGGGATAAGAGTCATTATCACTGTCCTCCTTTACTCTCCCAGTCTGCTTCCTTCATCTTTACCCAAACCAGAGTGGTAGCCACTGTCTCGATGCACATCATGCTTAGATCACTGTCTCCCCTATCCCTAACTGCAGAGTCCAACTGAATCCCTTCGGTATGGAGAGAAGGGGGTCTAGGGAGACCAGCTCCCACCTTCCACAACTGGTCCATATACCACAGTGATCTCAGTTTTCTCAGGTTATGACCCTATTTTACCCAAGATTTGCAGGATTTCCATGAAACTCATGTCTGGAAGTTCACCCTGTATCCTCCTTTGGGATGAAGATCAAACTCATAATGCTAGTAGACTTACAAGGCAATATCTTCTTGAGCAAAGAATAGAAGAGACAGGGGATTTACATCAAGCCTACAGATTTTCCCCTGCTAGAAATTCCTGGTAACTCCATTAAGACATACAAAGCTGCAGGAGCTGAGATTTGGCTCCTTATATCCAACGTGGAAAATGTTAAGTCAAACACATTCCCTTTTTAGGAATTTGTAGCCATCACTGGTCTGACAGTAACTCACAGTTAAATGGCTAATCTTCTTCACTTACCAAATTAACTATGGATAAAATAGTTGGTTACTTATGTTTTATATACCATCACATCCATAAACACATATACATATAACCAAATACACTGCGTTTATTTTGATTAAAGTATCTATCTGAAGTCCCTGCCCTATGGTTTCATTTTAACTATGTTGGGTTTTCATTTGTATTCAAAACCTGAAAAATATTTTAACCTTTCTGAAATGGATCATGTTAAAATAAATTGAAGCAAGTTGATGATAAGTGTTAATTAACCTGCTTTCATCTCATTAAGAGTCTGTATTTAACCTATAGGTCATCTCCTCTTTCAGCTGATGTATGGATTTGATCTTCAATGATGAGCTAAACAACCCGATCTTCTATTGATGACTGAGAACTCCCCAACCTCTTGTTTTTATGGAAGAGGAGAAGAAAATTCCTAAAGCAAAAGCACTGAGCTTTTTAAGGAATTACTCCAGACTCTTTTTTATGGCAGGAGAGGTTGTAATAATGTTGACCCTGCAATACATCGCGAGTTTAATAATTTTAATAAAAATATGGGGGTTTTTGCCTCCCTGCAGGGTATGCAGACATAATGGTTGAACTTTCTTTAAATAAAAAGAGTAGTATTATTTTTCCTCCCTGTTATGTGCTGAATCAGGACTATTTATAAGCATCAGCCACTTCTTCTTGTCCTGACTTCCTTCTTTCCCCATGCAGTCATCATTTTTAAGACCCCTGATGTGCTTGAAGGTCGGCTCAGGGGTTGGGAGAGACACAGAGGAGAAAGGAGAAGGTGGTGGGAATGGAAGTGGGGGAGGAATCTGATACATTTCCCATTATCCAGACCAAGTATTTCACACCAAGTGGCACTCTCTACATCAGCATCAGATAGGCAAAGTATCTGGAGAAGCTACTCTAGAAGAGTCAATATATTTGTATTTCTGCTTTTAAATATAGCTCTAATAATGCTGGAGATAAGTCCAAAATTGGCAACAGAGATAGGCCGGAGATCTATGCTTTTTAATATCAAGCTCTTCACAAGATGACTTTTATCACGTTAATGGCTAAATCACACTGATTGTAAAACAGCCAAAATGAGGCAATTAGTAAAGGTCCATGACAGCCCCAGAAAACGAAACGCACAAGGTTTTCAGTGCAAGCCAGATGGATATCTTCAATATATTTCTTATTGTCTGCTTGTGGTAATATATTCAATTAAACTGAATCAGTACTACAGAAGACCCTTTGAATTGCCTGAAAAAAATTAATTGCCTGCTGCAAATTTAATGAAGCTTAACAGTTGTATTATGTTTACAAGTTTTGTTATGATCAGTAAGTGTTTACAACAAAAAAACCCCAACTAACTTACTTCATTCAACTAGCCCGAAGAGCAAACCATTGGCATTGTGCAATTATTTCATTTACATGTTTGTTTGCTGTTTGTCCTTAGCAGCTGACCTGTATTTTTTTCTCTCCCAAATACGAAACTGAGAGCCCTTGCTGTGCTGTTCGTTCATGAGTTGTGGTGAGTAAAGCATCACTCAACAGGTTTGACCACAAAGTTGTGTTACAACACGTGCCCAAAGGGGTGGATGGGAATGGTCAGCCATGGGCTGGTCCCTCTGAGGCTTGCTATCACTCTCAATGTCAAGGTCACCGACCTTCCCCAGCACAGTGCAGCCAAGGGTCCAGGGCTGTTGTGTTTGACAAGTTCACATGAAGGGAATTAAAAGCAGATCCAGGGAGGGGTGGCTTTTGGAAAGCTCGATGGCAGATGAGGCATCTACTTCCCATTTTGCCACTTCTATAATCTCAGAACGATTACTACCCTTTTTGCTCCAGTTAACTGTCAGGAAAATGGAAATGCTGACATGATGAGCAGCTATTTCACCTTCCCTGGGGTGCGTTGGGGCTGACCTGATTTTTCTGATGACCTCAGGTTCTCACATGAACGGAGCCAGGAGAAAACCCACCTGTTTTCCGGACTCAGGTGTACCACGCGCAGAGAGCAGCTGCCAGCTCTGAAACACAAAGGTGAGCTCCTTACAGATGCAGAAGGCCACCTGGATAGGCATCATATAACCACCTTGACCATGGTCTGCAGTTGGAAACAATTAAATCAGTTGCCTGCAACTATAAAACACCCGGATTAAATCTTGTGTTTGAAGTGCCATATGGAGAAGAGCTCCTTAGAAGTGGCAGGGACCTTCACTGGGTACCAGCCCCATCACCAGCTTCTGCTTGATGTTTTTCCACCCAGTGTTCATTAAGAAGATCCAGTAAAGTGCAGCCTGAAGCATGGGGGCTATCACAGTTGAGGAGATGTGGGGGATGCACAGCTCTCTCATTTATAATTGTGCCTTTCATGCAGTGCTTTGGGTCATAATTTTACTCAAACCTAGCAAAAGACCCGTAATTGTGTCCTAGAAATAATTGGTGTCAGTGGAAATAGTCCAATTAGAGCTGAATATGTTCCTTCACAATTTTATAGCCAAAGATTATTGCTTTCATTGTCAATTGTCAAAATCAAGCATTTGCTGCTGGCTGTGAGTTAAAGTTAAGGAAGATTTTCAAACTTAGCAATAAGTTTTACTTCCTATACATGAGAATACGGCAACACATACTCATGAATAAATCCATGCTTACACATCTCTATGGCTCACTCTAATCCTTTTTTTTTGCCAACAAAATCCTGATTTAAAGATTCAGAAGAACAACAGTTTGTACTGTAAATTGACCTTTTTCTCCCTGAAATTTTAAAAAAAAATTTGTTATGCCTGATAAGGAATATTTATTCATGCCTGGGCTACATATAAAACCCCTGCCCAGCAACTACTAAAATAAGCCTTTAACAACAATAAAACTTCTTTTGACTTTTTCAGAGTTCTGAGTCTTTGTGCAGGGATCTTGATCTCACCTCATGAGCCATCCAGCATAATTACAAAAAGCCCATAAAATATGGACAGCCCCAAAGTGCTGCTCTGGGATTATTACTTTAAACTCTGCCTCTCTTTTTGAAATTATGTTTTGTGCTTTCCACACCAGGTGTGATTTAACCGGGCCCTTTCGTAGGGGCTGAGGCATAACCAACACGAATTTAAATGAGATCGAATTGAACTGTGAGGACAGAAGAATAAAGACCTTGTGTGACCTTCACCACCACTGGATCAAGAAAGACCTCACAAAGAGTGACGGAGGAGCTATTTGTGTTTCAAAATGACTAGCTGCTAAGCCCACGACATATGGATGGGTGGTATGGAAAATGCCTGCAAATAGCTTTCTGGGACAGCTTTCCATCTGAGCACAGAAGCAGCAATATATCTGATGGGGGAAAATCAGGGAGGTATAGAGAGGGTTTCTGGTAATGTGGGTAGTGCTTAAAGGGGTCAAGAGATTTAAATATCTGCTGTATTATTCTCCTGTTTAATGTAAAAAAGCCTTAATCTTGATGTATGGTTTGCTCTTCCTCTTGGGAATGAAGCTAAACCCCCATCACAAAAGCAACAGGTACCCTAGGTACTCAGTAAGGACATACATGAAAACAGCTGGTAAAATTTGAAATAGTTAATTGTATTCACTGATTTTAAAAAAAGGGCACTCATGAAAACACACCCTATCCATGCTGACAGATAAGCATTTCACCCAGCAGCCAAGCCAAACCATCACAGTTTTTCCAGCCAGACCCACTCAGAGTACACCCTGACAAGGAGAGACACTTGGTTAATGCACCCAACACCTCTGCAGAGGTCGGTAAGTACGTTTTGAAGGAGCTGTATGTGTTTTTGTGTAAGAGAAAATCAGGTTCATTAAACACCACCAGATTATTGATGGAGTTGGTAATGGAACTATTAGGAAGGAGATTGGTTGTAGGCAGGTCCTAAGTTTGCTGATCTCAGTCTTGGAAATGCCCATCACCTTAGATCTAAGGCGGGCAATGAAGCCAAAGCAGATGCTAAAACCAGCAATACTAGCTCTGCTACACAGAATCAGTGTTAATGATAACAGAAAATAAACAATTTCTAAGTACAAAACAAGATACAGAGCCATGCATTACCCTAAGGATGGAAAGAATTTTGTGAGGAGCAAACAACTGTCATCGAAAACTCGAATAATAAAGCCCTGAGTTTATCTATCAAAATCCAACAAAAAGTGTAAATATTTCTAAGAGAATAAAATAATTATCTGAAAACTCAAAAGAGATTCAGACTGTATGATTCTCCACTTGATTTTGTTCTATTTTCTGCATGTATTCTTTACACTACCTTAACATAAAGATGGGATTAAGTGAAAAGTCTGGACCCTTAAATTTATAAAAAAGTAATACATTTTAAAAAAAATATATCAAACTGAAGGTCTTACACCTAGTTGTCGTTAACACAGTTATGGGGGTTTATGATGACATCTTCAAAGGTTAAAAGAACAACAAACAACTGAAACTCTACTCCTGTGGAATGCAATAGATGATGTTTCACCGTTGGCACAACACGTTCTGTGACAGCCTCCGCACTGCTCAGCCTCAGAAGGCTGATGAGGACCAAGGTGTCCAAGTCACCTTGGCCCAACGGGAGAATGTTATGCACAAATAGAGAAGGAAGCACAAGCAGTTCTCTTGAATGGCACGTGGGATCGTTAGCACATGCCTGCTTACTGTATTATGTGGAAATGAAGCCACAAATGACCCAAAGAAACCCTGCACTACGCCTTATCACCACGTTCAAAACAAAACTCCTGCAGCATGCAAAGGCAGACAGATGGTCAGTCATTACAGAGTGATGTCTCTCCACTGGTGTGTACCTGTGGGGCTGGAGAACCAAATGGTTTTCAGTTCTTTATGGGCAGCACAACATGAACAAGCTGAAGATGAAACATGGTTATTCCTTATCTACTAAAACTGGTTATTCCCTATCTACTAAGACAGTCCATTGCAGTATAAACCCAATGTAGTCCCATGGAAACAAGGCAAGCACAAGACGTTTGTCCAAAGGACGTAGTTCAGTACTGATTGAGTGGTATCCAAACAGTGACAACCACCAATGGCCAGAAGGAAGAGGAAGGCCATCACATCCCACTGATGCTGGTTTTACGCCGTGCCTGTGCTGATCAGCACAGTGCTGCCTCTCAACTAAGAGCCCAGCTACTTTCAAAAGACCGGAATAACACCATAACAATGGCAGGTTTAAAGGCAATAACATTTGAAGGGCCAGAATTTACAGTATTTAATCAATCGTTTCAATTTTAAATGCAGTAGCCCGATTCAACGTTCACACAGAGGAATAGGCTTGGGATGGAAAATATGCAATTTTATAGAAAATAATTTGGATCACTGTGCTGGACAAAATCAAGACTATCAGTCTATTCAAGCGTGAGGAAGAAATAACCTACTGACATTATCTTTGTATTCTTTTTCTGCTAAAGTGCTACAGATACCAGCTAACAAAAGTTCTCTTGCTTTTACTGCCTCAAGCCCTTCCGTGATAGTCCAAACGAGACAAGCTAATGGCAGTAGGGAAATGTTAAAGGTGCATCATAATGAAACAGGCAAATAAAGTCATTGGAACCTGCCCTTGTCAGAGATGCAACGCTGTGACCAGAACTGCTGTATGTCCCGTAAAGAACAGAAATGGGAAGACTCTGCCAACATTCACATACAGTTTCTGTCCATTAAACCACAGAGATAAGGAGTCTGGAAAGGCCTGGAACAGCCTGCTCTGCAGTCAAAGGCAACCGGGTAATAAATGGTATGAAAAGCCGCTTCAGGCAGGCTACAGTGCTCTGAAAGCCAAAAGCATCTCTGCTGCGGCACAATCCCTGCCACCTCTCCTCTGAGGCCAGCTCCCCCTGTACAGGTCCCATACAGAAGCAGCAGCAGTTGAAAGAAGCCACATGACAAGGATTTTCTTATACTGTGAAGGAAGTGGTGGCAATGCTCTGTCATCATCTGCATTCCTGTCATTAGCTCCTTTTCACTGCTTCCTCCATACCTAATGCTGCCAGAGAAACTTCATTTAGGTCTTGGGCAGGATGTTAGCACAGGAGCCTCTCCTCGCACTGCCTGTACCCAGAGCTTTATTACTATGTCTTGAAATTAGTTTTCTATTTCAGAGCTGCTGCTGTATCAGCCAATCTATGTCACAGAATCACAGAATGCTTTGGGTTGGAAGGGGTTCAGAGATCTAGTTCCAACCCCATGGGCAGGAACACCCTCTCTAGCCCAGGGTGCCCAAAGCCCCGTCCCATCCAACCTGGCCTTGAACCCTGCCAGGGATCCAGGGGCTTCCACAGCCTCTCTGGGCACCCTGTGCCAGAGCCTTCTCACTCTCAGAGTAAAGAATTTCTTCCTAATGTCTAACCTAACCCTGCCCTTGTTCAGCTTGAAGCCATCACTCTTTTCCTGTCCCTGCACTCCCTGGTGACCAGTCCCTCTCCCACGTTCCCGTGGGACCCCTTTAAGTGTCCGTACATCACAATTAGGTCTCCCTGGAGCCTTCTCTTCTCCAGGCTGAACAAGCCCAGCTCTTGCAGCCTGTCTTCATAGGAGAGGAGCTCCAGCCCCTTGGTCATCTTCGTGGCCTCCTCTGGACTCACTCCAACAGCTCTGTCACTTCACTGAATACAAATAAACTCACATTATACAGCCCACACCTGCTTACGCTGTTTGTCACTTAATCCCCAGCACTGAGAAAGTCTGTAGTCTTTCTGTGTGTTGGAAGAATTGAACATTTAGCCCCAAGTCCAGGGAAAAAAAGGAAAAAGAAAGAAGGAAAATTAATATTTATATATGAGATGTAAACACACGCCATGCTTTACATAGCTCTGAACACCAGCTGCGGGATTCTCCTCCATCCGTACAAATTCAATCCTGATTTTCTAATTTAAAGGTCAAACTGTACATGCAAGTTTGTGAGATTTCAGGTCTCGGAGGTCAGAGCGGTTCTCATTCAGCACCGACCAACAGAACAAACCTAAGCCACAATCCTCCTGGTTTGGGAAACCACCGAGGTTCACCAGTTCTGACAACAGCATGTTAATACACAGCCCTATGGGCACCTGTCAGAATTTCATATTTTTTAAGCTGTCTACTCATGCATAATATGAATATTTATTCATCCCTCTCTGGTTGTTTGCAGGAGATTTATTTTAAGCTCCTTGGTTCTGGTGCAACAGATATTCTCCTCCTCCTCCCATCCTTACCTACGCTGTCTTTGACATTGTCAGCATCTCTCCTTGAGAGGGAAGGAAAATTAAAAGAAAGGGAAAAAAAAAAAGAGAAAGAGAGCCTGCAGTATTAATGCCAGAACACAGGAAGGTTAGAAAAAATGTCCTTTGACCTTCACAGTTTTTTACTCAATGACATGAGTTATAAAAGAATATAAGCATCTCTTAAGGTCAAAAAACTCATCAACTGATAAATTAGTCTTTTTGTAGACCACAAAAAGTGAGGTAAAATAAGGTATTCAGTCTTATTTCTGTCAAAACTTGCCAGTGTTTAACTTAGGGCAGAGAAACTCAAGCATTTCAGTATAAAATACAGTATTTTACACAGTTCATTTGGAGTTCAGAATAGTCTCTGCTCTTTTATACTTTTTATGGGGTAGAGTTTGAAATTGCTTTTCTCAGTTTGCTGTTAATATCCACATCTTGGGCTTAAGAGTTTATTCTCTGCTTCACGCACACGTGTCGCTCCCATTAATGCTAATGGAATGGAGTCAGAACGGAGCACTGAGGGAGAAAAAAGTACTTGCTAATCCTTTATAACCTTACTGCAAAGAAAAGTGATTCCTGAACCCTGTGAACCCAAGGAGCAGGTACAATAGCTGCTGACTGTTGTGCTTGGAGTTACGGGCTATTCCTTGGGTGCTGCGAGGAAGAAAGGACGAGCCATGAGCTGCAGACGCAGGGCTCTTCAGTAACAGAAACAAAACATGGTCCTGCTTTCAATGATTGGCTTTTTTATGGTGGTACAAGTGCTCCCTGAACTGCAGAGCCTGATTCAAACCTTCAGTGCCTCAGGGAAGCAGAAGGACCTCAGCCAGAGGGTGAAGAGCTGGTACCTCCTGCCACCCACATGCCATTCTCCTGCCATCCCCACAGATCCCAGGGAGGGATGTCACTGCTCTTCTCTCCAGGTTTGCTCTGGGGCAGAAAATAGCTGATTGACACTTTTAAATAACAGACAAGGTCTTGTCTGTTACATTCAGTTTCCCTCAGCATTGCTTGGGTCCCTTGGCATGCCCACCAGTTTGCTGTGGGTGGCTCCTTAGGACAAGAGGGATTAAGAAAAGGCAGAGTCAGCTCTATACAGATCCAACACTCACCTTCACCCATCTGATTTTGTTTGTGGGGACTGACATGGGCATGGGCAAACTCTGTATTCAAAACCACCCCAAACCTGTGGAACTCCTGGTGTCGTTGTGTTACAGGAGATGTGAAGGGATGGCACAGCATTCCACCCTAGGGCTGCCCTGCTGGCCCCTTGGCGTAAGGGACCCCCAGGAACATCCCTTCTAACCTTAAATACCTGGCTGTGTAGCAGACGTTGAGGCATATGTTTTGCTCTGGGAAGAACCTGCTGCTGTACCACCATCACCGTCAATTTGCAACTGTACCGGGGGCTCACCAGCTTCACCAGCACTTCCTTGATCCTGACAGGACTTGCTGAAAGGTGTTCAGACTATAAAAACCATGAACTAAATCTGGCATTGAAACATTTTAAAGTATTCCCTATATACCATAAAAATAATTGACGAGGGGAGCCTCTAACCAAACACTATCCATCAATGCCAATACATGAGGGAATTAAAACTGGCAGCATTAGAGCTTTGTGATTGATTTATTGCTTTGTAATCAATCTTTCCTGATTTGTTTTCCAGTATAGGTTTTTCCCCAAATAAGAAGACGACGGAGAGTGATTATAAGTGTAATAATCTATATATTCATTGCCTATAATAATTCATCAGACATTGGACTACTCATAAGCAGGCCAAAAATTAAGTTAAGACATTTGTCAGTGTCTCTCATTGTTTATCACTTTAAATAATTTTGTCAGACATTATAGCTGGCACTTTTGAAAAATCTATTTGACAGGAAAATTCTGAACACACGTGAATAAACACTGAATTCCTGACAGGCAGAACTTCATCCCTGGGAAGAAGTAACAAAGTTAAAGCAGCATTTGTTCATCTTTCCAGAAACTATGACATAAATGGCAAGGGTGAAACTCTTGCACAATTCTACAAGACAAGATGTATTAATGAGTTTTTAGAGATAATAGCAGTTTAGGAATAGCAAGAGTAAATGAAGCTGAATGAGATTCAGACATGGTTTTAAAGACAGCACCTAATCCCAGCACACAGAAGGCAACCCTTGCCCACAGGTATGCCATGGCTCTACCCATGCCCTTTGCAACGCTGCATCCTATGGCAGAGCCGGCTGCCACGACAGCCAGTATTTCTCAAGCCACAGCTAGAAACAACTTGCACAACAATACTGAGCAGGGACCTGGCTTTGCACTACAGTTCCCTTCTCATTTGCAGTATAATTTTAAAATACACGTGACAAAAAATGCATTGACTTGCTCGAAGGAAGCAATATCAGGCAGTGTGACCACAGACACCTTTGTCCTCTTACCCTTGTCCCCAACCCACGAGGCTCAGCAGGTTTCTGAGATGCAAAAGACATTTTAATCCCCTCCTGGGCTCTACTTGGATCAGCTTCAATGTGGAAGGTGCAACATGCACGGGGTTGCTTGGGATGCTCTTTGGCGCTGGAACAGAGCATCATTCAGCGGCAACACGAACTGCAATTACCTTTCACAACCAAGCTGCCCGTGCTGCTGGCTGTCCCGAAGTGGTTTGTGGCCACGCAGGTGTAACTTCCCGCGTCAGACTTGGTGACGTTGACAATCCGGAGGCTCCCATCATCCAAAACAGTGATTCTGGAAAGGCAGCAGACACAAACACATTAGGTATTTTTTTCAGTTAGCATAAAACTCTTCCCAGTGCATCAATTTTTGATGGTTTGAACAACAGACAGTCCGTTGCCCGTTACAAAGGGAGCGTAGCTGACAGAAATCTCTCAGGACGCAATTCATAAATACTGAATGCATCTTTTACATGAGTTTCCTGTGTCTTTACTTGAGGGCAACTTTAATTTACACACCAGCAGCTTGTATAGGTTTTACATGCAGCTGTACTTTGATATCCAGCACTCACCATGACAACCCTTGCAACATGTGGTACACAGGCTATGTCTAAAAATCTCCACGCTCGCTGCTTAACAATGTAAAAGCTGCTGAACAGATGCAATGAAGCAGGTGTTTCATCGCTGCTTTGTTGTGGTTTTTTTTCAAGAGGGCTGATGGCTTTTCTGCAAGGCTACCATGCTGCCAAGCTTCTCCTCCTTGCCTGCAGTGTAACTGAGCCCACGGGGCTTTGCTACAGTTGCAGGTTAAATAAAAATAGACATATTCACATACACACACACATATATAAAAATTCCTATTTCATTCCCATTCCTACTCCTTCCTCACATATGTACTCCACGTCAAAACAGTGTTATCTGCAGCAGGACATGTCTCTTGGACAGCAGGAGCAGGGATCATAGAATCATAGAACCACAGAATGGTTTGGGTTGGAAGGGACCCCAAGGATCACAGAGCTCCAACCCCCCTGACACAGGCAGGGACACCAACCTCCAGGACTGGAGCTACACAAGGTTGCCCATGGCCCCATCCAACCTGGCCTTGAACACCCCCAGGGATGGGGCACCCACCCCCTCTCTGGGCAGCCTGTTCCAGCCCCTCACCACTCACTCTGTAAATACTTCTCCTAATATCTAATCTAAACCTTCCTTCCTTCAGCTTTAGTCCATCCCCCTTGTCCTGCCATTACCTACCCTTTTAAAAAGTTGATTCCCCTCCTGTTTGTATGCTCCCTTCCTCCTTGGCCCTGCTCTCACACAGGGGCTGTGCTCCAGGCTTACTGTGCTCTTGCAATTAGCTTTGTGTCCTGTTCTCTTTTCCTTTACTCTGCTCTAAGTCACTGAAAGCAGAAAACCTGATCCTGTCCAGTACGTCTCATTGAAACATGAATGCCTTGTGTCCTGCGGAGGTATAATCTAAGGAGACTCCAGGAAAACCTTTCCCCCAGCGTCGTATTGCCTCCTTCAGCAAAACACCACGTTGGCTGCTCAGAATTGTGTCTTCCAGCACAATCTTCCTTCTCCCCTTCAGCCACTTTGAGATCTGCATTGAAAATTTTTTATTGAGTCCTGACTTCTCCCGCTCTGCTCCTTCCCAATCTAACTAATTTGAAGGAAAATGAAGAAGCCTTCCTGCATTCTTAATGCCATTCAAGCTGTGTGCAACAGGATTGAGAAATCAGGAGGAGGGAAACGTGGCAAGCAACACTTGCAGAAGAGCTCAGATGGCACGACCCACCTGAAAGGACTCCAAGAAACAGACCACAGGAGCCTTTTCATGCAGCCATGGGGCAGCACTGAGGCCAATGAATAAAGTACCAGCATGAGACATAGCACAAACACAGCCAAAGGACATCACATCCACCCACGGCAGCCACGGGGCTCCCCAAGCTCCTGCTGGCTGCAGGCACCAGGCTGAACACGGTCTGCAGCGAGGCTCAGCAGACATCACAAGGGAGCTGGTGCAGGTGCCTTTCATCACGCTGTGCTCTCTTGATGGGCACACACTGACTATTGAGCCCACACGCTTCAACACCTGGGACAATCTGAGTGTCTTTAGGATGACAGTACTGAGTGAGGAGGAAGGAGGTAGCACGAGATGCTCCAACAGCAGCAGTGGGTCGGTGGCCTGGCTAGCCTCTCCATGACCTGCTTTTGCTGCAGCATGACAACACGCAGGCCAGCTGGCAGAGACCAGGGACAGAGGTTGTATTTCACACATCAGTAGCAGCAATATTAATAGAAGTTTCTCAACTGGCTTATAGGTCTCCAAATTGTTGCAGTCAGTAGCATTCACTACTGTAATTTATTTCTGTGGGAGTCCAGTGCCATATATATGCTTCTGTAGCAGTTGCTCCAGCTCAATAATTGGAAGAGAGTAGTATATAGCTACTTGTCTCTTATCTCCACTACTATGTTGGCACAAATCAATGCACATATTACATTAAACATGCACTGGAGCACAGGACTTGCCACGCTGGCCTCCAGTGCAGGAGCCTGGGCAGCAGCAGCACCAGGAGCTCCCAAGGAATTTATTTACTGCTATTATCAATTTCAGGTCTTCGGAAACAATAGTGTCTTTCTGAAAGCTGAAGGTGCCCTTGGCATGCATTAAAATTCAAATCAATATAAATGACAGAACAAGCTCAGCAATATGCTCCAGCTCAGAAAGGACCAGCCAGCTCCGGCGCTGCCCCTGCCAGGCTCTGCACTCACTCCCACTGTGTTTTTGCCATCCCAAGAAATCCAGAAAAAAGTGATGGTTTAGACTATTTCTGTACAACTGAGATTTTATTTTATATATTTATGGTTTATTTTTAGCCCTATGATGGAAGACTGTTTACTGGATCATCTGTTCCATAGTTGTTTTAATTATACCTGTTGATGAACCCAGCTTTAATTTCGAGTTCTAATGCCTTTTCTGTCTCTTGGTCATGCTGTCAGTTTCCTTCTAAGCCATCTTTATTCCCAATGTGAAATTGGTTTCCAGTTAATGTGGGCTGGATTGCTCTAGAGATGTCCTTTGGGTGAGGACAGTTGACCACCCCCCGTTGGCTTTGGCACATCTCAGGGGGTCACTTTATCTCTTTCCATTTTGAAGCTGAAAGTGGCAGTCAGGTGGCTTTACAGTTTGAGCATCCTTTAACTCTGCTAAGGGCTAAAAAGATTTCAGGTGGGACTTGCATGAGCTGGCCAAACCCGTTCCCTGGAGACTCTCCAGGCACATTTAATTCTCAGCTGGCAACCAAGTTAATTCCCTGCACACCCCAGTAAATGACCAGCATTAAAACTGAAAAGTAATTGTGCAAGTTAACTAAATTTTCCTTTTTAAAATAAATAAATCAGACCATTAAAACCTCACTGTGACTCATTGATTAGGAGGCCTTATGGTTATGCAGCTCTTTTTTGCTGAAGGTGCTTTTCTACATTGAATGTTTTGTCCTCTAATTTGAATCCAGCGTGCTGGAAGTTAACAAGTAATTACTTTAACACTTCGAAGTTTGTTACAGTTAGTTGACAAAGTAGGAAGGACTCTCACCAATTCTGCTAATCCACAGATTTTCTTTGCAGACATATCCACACTAAAGGAGAAGAGAGGCTCATTTCGGGCCTCTAAAGGTTCTCAAACTGCTAATTGGCTCAAAAGCCAGCATCCCTTCATCAACCACTTTCAGCAGTTTGGTTGATGAATTTCTTCCAAGACACAAAGTTCAGACTAAATGAAGCTCTGCTCAGCACCCTTTCTTCCTCTTCTGAAATACACCCCCAGATTGTTTCCCAATAAGATTCCTAAGAAGACATAAAATCAACTCCCATTTCCAATAAACATGTGCTTACTTCAGAACAGAGCATTGGCTGCTGAGTGTGCATCTCTCTAAACCACAATGAGCTCAAAAAGGAGCTGTTGACTGGGTCTTGAGTGTTTGGGGTTCCCTGACACTAAACCACAATGGTGGTAATGACAACTCGCAGTGTAAATCTCTTCTTCTACAGATTAATGCAACAGCTCTGCTAATAACCTGGCTCATGGACACTGCTTATATCAGAGAAAAACCAAAGGCAAGCAAAATACCCATTTGGATGAAAAAGGAGAAAGATGTAAGATAGTTTAGCATCGTTACATAAAGAAAGGTCATCTATTTTAAACACAGCATTTGTAAGAGAGATTCTGCTGGTCTGTGTTGTCAGCTGGAGATGTCAGGTCCACAGAGAGCAGAGACATCTGAAATCAGGAGATAAAAGGATTGTTTGTTTCCTAAACCCAAGGTTTGGGTTCTACCCTAGGAAGAACTGACCTTGTCAGTATTTTGATCAAAACTCTTCTGAGGACAAAGGACCTTTAAAAACGCTGAAAACATTCCTCACCAGCTGCTTAGCTTTTGGTTGGGTTTGTTTTTTTTTTCCTACTGCAGCAGCAAGCATCAAAATTGCAAGCTGAACACTTTGCATTCCTCTAAAGAAGCCTTTTCTAAAGGTTTCCATTGCAGCTTCTTGGGGATGCTACATGCCCGATGACTGTGCCGGCCCTTTGCTGGCTCCATGGGCACGGCAGATGTCTCAAGGGGGTTTTTCTCTTGGGTTGGTGTGAACCCTGAAAACTACAGGAGTGAGAAAGGAGCATCTTTATGGATGAAAAATATCTGAGCATGTGCTACAGCCGTGCAGGGATCACAGACCCCCCAACCTACCCACAAAGACCCCACCTTGGCACCACCACCACCTCAGCAGGGCCAGCTGCCTGGACCAGTACAACAATGCTGATTTGCCCAGCGCCTCCAGCAGCTGCTGGCAACTGATGGAAGAGGTCTGACACTGATGGAAGAGGTCAGTCAGACCTGATAGAGTATGAGAAAAAAACAGCAGTGCATAACCATTTTGACTGATCTATTAGCACTTATTTGTTATCTGTTAAGTTGCCCATCAGCAGGTTACCTCCAGCCTCAAACCGAGCACAATAGATCTGATTCATGTAGCTCACTGCATCATTCCCCACGGGCCAGGCAGGATTCCCAGGAGCAGATAAATATTTCTCAGCCTGTAACATATGCATTTAGAGATAGAATTCGTCCTGTTGAGATCACTAAGTTTTATCACTGTCTTTCTGAAAAGGAGATCAAGCCTTTATTTGGAATATAAATGATAACTGAAAAGGAGCAAGCAAGGCAAGGCTCCCGGAGCACATCATAAAACTGAGGATCAGTAATTACCTCCAGCCCAGCTCCTAGGCAATCTGACCTTTGGGTGTCTGACTGCATCACTCACATCTACCAAAGCATGCCTCCGACCTGCTGCTCAGGTCTGACCTCCTGCTTTTACAGAATGGCTAAAAAATCTCGGACTTACAGTATCTACTGTAACACCTTGCTCTGTTCTTTAATTAAAGGAAAATCCGTGTGGGTCCAGGAACCAAATCCATGAGCACCACAGAGCCAGGGCTTGTTCAACCTCAGCCATGCTTTGGGGTGAAAGCCTTTGCAGGGATAAGTCGTGGGTCCACGTGCTACCCTATTCACTGCCCATCGTTTCCTAACTTGCAAAGCATATACGTCACCAGCGGAAGATCTGCACCAGCCAGATGATGCTGCAGGTATCCCTCAATATATTCTTCTCAGCTTGCCCTCTATTTCTCTGTGCAGCAGATGGAAACAGGTGGAATATGAATGGACTACAAATGCAGTGCATATGGCAGGCTGCGTGTGCGAGGGTAGCGGCTATGCTCCCCAGGGACGCGGCACACAGGCGGGCAGCACAGCTACTGGACTGTAGATCAGTGCTCCAACCTTTTCCTTGGAGCAAAGTGCTCATCAGTATAAAGGGACTTTAGTTTTTCCTTTCAAATGGTTTTATTAGCAGGGAAATAAGGTATGCTGTTTCTTATCTGGTAACATTAACATTTTAATTTATGAAATACAAGCGTAACTACAGTTACTTTCACTGATGATTGAACACAGGCATCCGAAATATTTCATGCTTAGCCAAGTGAATATTTTAATTATTTTTTTTTCCCCTCAGGAAACAATACTTAGGATGTCCTATCCTTTTTCTATTATGGAGAGAAAAGATGTCTTAGAGCAGGCATTTAAATGAATGTCAGCTGGAAGAAACACACACTGAGTGCAATTTGAGATAAAACTACCATTGATCCCTTCATGTACAGCCTTTGTGGCGGTGGTTGACGTGGCTATTGAAAAGAGACTGTGGTGCCCGAGTTCTAAGAGATAATCCGTCTTCTGAGAGAGGATTTAGGTTAAATGTACCTGTGAAAAACAGTGTATTTCAGCTGATATGATGAATGGCCTATTGTCCATCCTCCCAGACTTGCTTGGGCTGGGGTGGGGGGTCGAAGCAGAGGAAGAAAGCCAGAGCACGAGGCAGACCAGACTGCAATCTCAGCCTTTTCCCAGAATTCATAGGCAGGAATATCTACAGCAATTTTTAGCCTAACAGTGCCTTTGCTTCATACCACAGCTCTGCTGCAACTGTAAATGATTCTGGGCAATTGCATTATTTATCAAATTATTTCTGTTTCTATCACATGTCTTTGTAGCAGTTTATTACCTTTTTAATAACACTTCCTACGCAATGAGGCAGAGACTGGGATTATTAAAACGATCTCATAAAAGCAGCATTGGCCATTAGGCTGTTTCAGGAAAACAGACTGAGATTTAGAAATATTCACAGGTTTGGCTGAGAGGGAGGATTCACCGCTCGGAGCACAGCCCTCCCCGAAATCTGGGACACTGCTCGCGAGTACCTGACCGTCACACTTGAAGGATGGGCCAGTTTGGAACATGGTCCACAACTAATAATTTCTGTGGCCCCGGGATGCCATCTTCATGTGTGACTGCAACCTTCATGTTGCAGAAATAAACAGCAGTAAGGTCAGAGCTTTCTGTTTCACAACATTAATCCCAACTAAAGTATATGCTGAGGTCAAACCCCAACTTTTAGGGGCTTCACTCAACAGGCTCTGTGATGCACAGGGAGGAGAGGAAAGCCCTGATCCCACCTCCCCCAGCACCTTGGCATGTCATCTGAGACTTCCCACCCTACATCAATAGTGTCCAGAACTGCTCAGCATCACACTGTAGAGCAGATGGGGCTTTCCAGGCTTGGGCTTTGCTCACATCCCGTTATCCCAGATGTTTCTGAAAATGGGTGCAAAAGATACACCACAGAGTCACCAGAGTGAGACATCAACATGTCCTGGGCTGTGGTCAGGACAGCAGCGTGAGCATGGTCAGGACAAGTTGTGTCCGTGCCTAAGAGCCATTAGGGTAATTCCAAATGAAACACAGGATCATATTGTTCATTGGATTGTATATTACAGCTGTTTCCATTTGATCACCCATCTAAACTCAGAGCTGACATGGACACTCACACTGTGCAGGGAGTCTTCTACGCATCTGCAACCGCTCGTCCAAGACCTGTTAGTTTTGATTTAGATAACCACCTACAGCTGCTTTGGTACTTATTTGTCTATAACTACTTGTCTTTTCATGGTTCACAGAAAAGCCTGGGCTAATTTAGTGCCTCAGTCAAAGCCCATTTAATTTAGTGCATGTCTTTCCCTGGGTGAAAGCAGGCAGTAGATAAGGCCTTCCTTATCCATGACAACTGGCAGGTCTCTCAACAGCAAACTCCCTATAATTAATTTTCAGGTAAGAACTGTATTTGCTCAAAATAAATGGAGGTAAATTCTGTTGTGTGGAGCTCAACAGAAGGTTTCCCACAGGATCTGCTGGAGATACATTTTGAGCAGAGCTAAGGACCCCATGGATGGAATGTTTGAACTCCTGAGGTTGTGCATGGCACAACTCTGTGGGGATGTTGTGCTCCCTGTCGTGGCAGGGCTGCTCCATCTCCAAAATATAGATATTTTGTCCTGGATTAGACACTAAGGAACCTTTGCACCACTTTTACTCTTACATCTGAGTCATGAAGGACACCAGGAGTTTGCTGCTAAATTACAGGAACTGTGAATTGGCTGCACATCCATGGTGCACAGAATTGGGGTTCATCTGTCCTTTTCTGTGTTCTGGGACCTCAACAGGAAGGTATAAAAATTTAAAACAAATCTTTCGGAAGGTCTTCCTAGGTAATAGCTGGTCATACCTTGCTTTACTGAAAAATACAGAGCACTACATTTTTTTTCTTACTTAATTGTTGACATTGATCTCTGAGAAAATACTAAGAACACTTCATCCAGGGATGTGAACTGCTGTGTGTAAATGTGTTTTCACTTGAGGCTTTTCATTTACAGGCTGGTTAAGTATGAAGAATTACAGGTGAAGAGAGTATAAATTGCAATTCTTTCAGATTAGTCTAAAAAGCTATTCTAGAGAGAGGGGAAAGAAAAAAAAAGAACATATTTTGCTCAGATAAATATTTTGGAGGAAATAGTAGGGACCCCTTTGGCAACATCAAACAACATAACTCTCCTGAATTCAGCATCAGCTTAAACCAGTCATGGATCTGGCATTCTAAGTTCACCCATAATTTCCTTTTTCAACAAACTGCTTATCTGCAATGATGGAGCAGTCCAAATAAATAATGCTGCACCCAGCCTGTATTAATATCTATAAATACAAAAGCTGTGGTTTGTCATCATCTTCCCTTAGCCTGTAAATTTTTAGGACGAGTCTGGAAGTGACAAGACCTCATCCCAAAGGATTGAGGCAGTGGGAGGGAAAGAAAAGAGCATTTACAGCTATTAGAGACTTCATGTAAATTCTTTAAAAGATGCCTAGAGTCATAATTCAAATATAAAAATATCCCTAGGTTATCTAGGAAGAACAGTTCTCTACAAAATATCTTTCTTAAGGGATGCTGATAACGGGGAGAAACAAATGAAAACCAAACACAAACACTGCTCAGACCCTGAAGGGAACGAGTAGGCTGCTGTGAATTTCAAATACCCAAAAACCTTTTGCCTTCTCTCCCTTTCTGCTCTTTTTTCACTACACACAAAATTAAAATAAATACAGTAAGAAATATCATGTCAGGAAAATAAATATTTGAGGAAGCAGATTTGAGTAAAGCGAAGGAAAGTTCATTTTTTTCCCCCAGCTTTCATTCCTAAGACATGAGGTGATGATTATTTGAGCTATATGGGAAGATTTTTGCAAGTCCAGAAGGGTCCAGTGGTGCAGAGAGCCAATTTCCCATTGATTTTGGTGGGAAATGAACACAGTACCCCATGGGAAATTGCCCTTTTGACACAGCCCTTCAACTTCACAGTTTATTTGCACAGACAAAGCTGGTTGTTTGCCATAAACCCTGAAAGCCCCAACAGCACAGAGAAGGATGGGGATCCTCCACAGCATCAGGACTCCCAACAGCTCTTGCTGTGGTGGAGGGGAAAAGCACACTTGGAAACAGCCCTGTGAAAGGCTAAAACATCCCTTTATGCACAATTACCCACCCGAAGACACGCTGCTCCCCACAAAGCTACCTCCTGCACTCGGAAGCCCAGTGAACCTTGCACAGAAAGCAGCAGGTGCTGTGGAGTCACTGCTGCGTTCAGTCTGCCTCGTGTTTGGTGAAGTATCTTCTATGTTCATTCTTCCAGGACAGCAACCATAGCCAGAGGCACAGAGATTAAGTCACTTCTCCCAGCCCATGCAAGGGGACAGTGGAAATTTGTGCAATCAAATCTGGAAGCGCAACCTCCAGCTGCCCTCGCAACAGCTCCTTCCCTGAGGACAAGCCACCATCCTCTGTCTACGGAGGTTTGGAGAACACAAGCATTAAAGGGAAGTCCACTGAAGCCCATAAAAATTATCCTTTTATGAGGAAAAAGAAAAAAAAATCCAAGATTTTCTGTGCATCAGCTGCTGACACAAACCATTTCTGGGAGCAGTCGTGAGATTAGAGCAGAAGCACTAAATGCGTTCTCAGCGTATCTGTTCCAGCTGATACCACCTGAACAGAAGCCCAAAGGCATAGTCTTTCAAAGAAAACACAGCTTTTCCTCCACTTTCAACAAAAAAACCAAAATGCCCACAGTACAAAGATAAATTACCCACTCACTGGTAATTGGCATTAATGTCGATTTGCAAGATCCAAAGACACATTTATGTCACTTCAAAACGACATTTGAATAATCATCAAAAATATCACCAAGTCTGGTAGGTTATCCAAGTAGTTCATTAGGAATCTTTTTTTGCCCCACAGACATGTAATTATTTCCTTGGATTTTAAATGTGCATTTCTTAAAGCGTGGCCCTAACTGTAAAGTCATTACCTTCTTGCTCTTAATCATGAAAATATCCAAGAAAAGTATTTGCTAATAATTTTTCCCTTCCAAATGCTATGGACTTACTAAAAGCATGATTATTTTCTCCAACTGGAGGACAAGTATGAACCACACATCCATTTCTAATTGCATTTAAGAGACTAATTAAAGGCATTTGTTTTTAAAAGCGTTGGCTGCAGCGTGTGCTCACAATGGAGAGGAACCTGCCTCACTGCCTGGAGCCAGATCCTGCTGCCCCCAACACAGCAGCACTGCGGGGAGGAATGTGCTCTTTCCTGGAGCATCTTTACAGGGAGACACAAGTAACTTGTAGCTGCATGCATGGCACCTAGAAATGACTTTAATAATCAGAAAGATGAGAGACCTCAAGTAGGAAATGCAGCAGCTGTTTAACAGCAAGCAGTGACAGTGTCCCTGATAAGGATGTGTCAACTGAGGGCACATCTTTGGTCTGTAGGTCTGATACCTCCAAGATGGGGCTCTCTGCATGCTTCATCCTTTCTGTATTATAATTAATATAAAAGTCTCACAGCAAAAAAACATTACCTTCTCTAGATACCTTGGGTCTCCTTTTAAAATGAATACCCAAGTCCCAAGATAAAAGCCCGCTGACTTCTTTAGGTACCTTGGGTCACAGCAGCACTGAATTTGGTCAAACCATATCTCCACTGCAGCCACAAGCTCGTTGCAGCAGCAGCAGTGAAGTCCTCTGTGTGCATCACTGAATACTACAATAACACCATGCTGAAAATAATCTGTTGGGAAAATAGGAACAGATTGCTGCTGTTACAGGAGACTGTGTCGACGAGTGAGAGAGTCTCACTTCTGGAACGTCAGATGAAACTTGGCAAAGGTTGGGATTACATTCATTCCATAAGCTCCACAAGTTGTGGTTGGTTATAGGGAATAATTTCCTAGCTCTACATGAGCAGATAAATGAACACACAGATTTTAAGAATCAGCCTAATTACATATGCAAAAGGAACCAGCACTGAATCTGGATTCTAGAGAACTCTCTAATCCTTCTCAGGTAACCTTTCATAGAATCCTTACAGTTTGAAATGATATTCAAGATCATTAAGTCCAACCATCTATCCAGCCCTACTAGGTCCAACACCAGACCATGTCACCAAGTACAACATCTACTCTTCTTTTAAACCCCTCCAGGGATGGTGACTCCAGCACCTCCCTGGGCAGCCTGTGCCAATATCTGACAACCCTTTCAGTAAAGAAATTGTTCCTAATATCCCACTTAAACTTTCCCAATGCAATTTAAGACCCCTTGTCCTGTCACTAGCTACCAGGGAGAAGAGACCAGCCCAAATACCCTCCTCGCGAAGAACAGTTGAACACCAGCAGGAAAATATGATGAGATAATGAACTGGAATCACTGACTGCCTATCACTGCTGAAGAAACATTCAGCCATTGGAAGGCTGCTGAAGTGAAACAGATGGACAGCTAAGCTCCATGGAGATACACCCACAGTGCATGCATACAGCCATACCATAGGTATTGTAAACTAGAAAAGCAACAGGATCCATTGTCTTGGTGTGACACACGCAAAGGAAAGCAAACAGATCCATCTAACTGTCCTTAAGAAGCAAGGAGAGGTTAGGGGCACACTCCTCAAGAGAACTGGGCCAAAACTGAGCGGTTTTTACCAGTGAATTACAGAGCATGCAAATGGGCAGGTTTAGTGTTAGCGCAGACTGAACAACAGGTATTTGATGTTGACAGACCCAGAGCTCATCTTAAAACTTACCATGACCTTCAGAACAACACAGAGCTACAACCAGCTAAAACCAGCTAAACCCAACAAATGCTCCATGAGCACGAGGCCATCAAGCCTAGGACGACTGCCTTCCAAGACCTCAGACCACCGAATCAAGGGCATTTCCTGGTTCACCTTAGTTCCTTCTGCAGAAAACTGGTTAAAGTCAGTTGACCTGTCAGTTATGTCAGTTGTTCCAGGGAAGTAGAGCCATCTTCCACCATTGTCTCTGAAAACTAAGATGAATGCTGCGCTGTCAACTCAAACTTCAAAAAGCTATTTGCAGGGTGTCATTTTTCATTTTGCCTGGGCAGGATGTAATGAAAACCCGACAAGTTATTGATGCTTTGGTTACCTGTCTGCCTTAAAGAAATTGCACAGGTGCTTTATTTTTTCTAAAAGAGACAGTCAACACAATTAATGCAAAACAATGATAGGAAGCATCCTTTGAGGTTTTATTTTCTGCTGAAGTGTCACTAGACTGTGCATCCAAAAGCCACTGCTGGCAATTCATCTCTGAAGTAATCAGTATAAAAATATTACCATAGTTTGTACCCTGGCACCGGGCTGGGAAAGATGTGCTGTCTGTCCTGTTGCCATTTCCTTTCTGGCTGTTTAAAGTAATTAACCACTAATTAGGAAGTTTGAGGCAACAAATAAAAACTTGGAATTTATACAAATTTTAAACCCAAGACGTGCTGAAAGAGTAACAGGAAAAGCCTTTGCTTTCTTGTCTGGTTTCACAATTTTTCCTTCTCAAACTGGCAGAGCATCGAGGTGGAAGCACTAACGTTCCAGTCACAAAAATCACACCAACTGAGGGGTGTGTATACTGACACCCTTGTCAGGAGGCCTGTAGGTTGTGAACCCCCATGAAAGGCTAACCTTTTCCAGAGAGAAAAGTCCTTCTGAACTCGTTTTTAAGTGCAGAAGATAACAGAACACATGAGCAGCGGCTGGTTTACCCTGTGACTCCCACCGATGGCATGCTGGTTGGGCACTGAGGGCAGGATGGTGAGACTTGGCTTCCCCTGGGCAAGATTTCAGCTTCCTCTCCGAAGCAGCTGGCAGCTGCTGCGTCGGGCGGTCTCTTCGTTATGAACAAATTAACATTCCCTGCCCATATTAATAAGCCTGCAGGCACAGCTGTGCATTAACACATCCAAAAGGCTTTCCAGCTCCAGCTGCCCGGTGTCCTACAGCCCCAAGCACAAGGCTCCTGGTCTCCCACAGCACCAAGCACCAGATGACATCTTCTGATGCGGCTGGGATTTTGGGGTGGCTCTGTTTGGGTTTTCTATCGAGGATGGGTACAAAGCCCCAGGTCCTTGTTGGACTCCCACAGCTCTTTCCCAATCTCAAGTCCTCAGCTTCTTTTCAGAAGTTACCAGGGCACCATGGGACTTTCAAAGCTGTTTGTCCTTCTAGATCATCTCTAACCCTAGGCTATGGTGGAGAGCAGGAGTGGAATGAATACCAGGGAAAATATGGATCTAAATTACTTTAAATAAAGGACATAAGCCAGTTTTGAAAATGAATTGTGAGCACTTTCTGGAAGCACAGTTCTTTATCTCGAATGTTATTTAACAAGTCCAAGTTAGCCAGGCACTCTTTACCCTTCCAAATGCTGCAGTGACTGAAGTCCATGGGTAAATGCCACTATCTGCTGCTTTTCTGTGCTTTTATTGGTTTACAACTAAGGAAAAAAATAAAAATCCTCTTGCTTTAAGCAGCACAGCTTTGTGTGTGCAAGAGTGCGCTCGTATATCACCAAGCTTGTCAAGACTGCAAGATAATGGGACCAACTGGGAAAATTTCCATGAAGATAGTGAGCGTGCCTGGAGTATCTAGGTCAGATCCTGCTCTAACAAAGTGCACTATGAGGGTCCCTTTATACAGAAACTTGTTTAATTAAGATAACAGATGTTGCTATTACACAAGTCATACTGAGCGGCTCTTTAATTGGACACTTTCATATTCTTTGCTAACAGCACAGAACATCATTTGTTTTTTATGAATTTCCTTCCTTACAATTAAACTGTATAAACAATGCATGTGCTGTATATTCATAGAAAAGAAAGAGCTCTAATGATGTAAGGGGTTTATATGAGCAAGGACAGCAGAAGAGCCATTTGTTTGGGGCCTTAAAATTGCCATTATTTTTCTGCCCCAGGCTGGGTAGCAGGGTAAATGTGACTTCCAGCAGCCTTGGGAGAGTATTAGGAATGAAGACCACTGTGCACATATTTTAAACACTGGCTATGTCATGGGAATACCCATTAGATTTTGATGTGTGCATGAAGTAGGCGATAGCATTGCCAGACCCGCTCCCTCCACGCTGCGGTACCACAGCCTGTCCCCGTGCTTTGGCTCACCGACATGTCAGCAGGTGGCTGGTACCAAACCATAAAACTGGCAGAAATATGGTATTTTCCTAAATAAATGCTCTCTTGGGTTTTGCTGCACACTGTCATTGCTGCTTGGAGTTGGGAAGGAGGGGAGGATGAGTGCTGCAGGAAGCCAGGGTAGACCAAGAGGCTCCAGCGTGATGTCTCTCTCCCTCTCCTGTCTCCTCTGGAACCACACAACACCACAGCTTCACCTCTGGGAAATAACAGTACATGTGTCTCAGACTGACTGGCATCTCAAATGAAATACTCTGTCTGACATGAGTAAATGTAATTATTACCTTGATGGCATGTCCATTTCTGTAAGTCCAACACAAGCCCTGAGACAACAGGAGAAACTTGTAGGGAAAGTGATGCAAATCTTGCCTTTCACAGCTGCACTGGACAACCCCTTCCAATGCCATGCCAGCAAAATCATCCTATGCCAACAGCACAATACATCCCTCGACTGATTCCATGAGAAGTTTCCTTGAGATGCTCTAGCAAAAGCGCCTTTGGTGGCAAGTTATTAAGAGACAGCTCAATCCCTGCAGCCAAATGCCAAAAAGCTCCAGACTGCAGATGCAGTTCATAGGACCAGTATCCAGTCTGGTGCTGAACCCTGACAAGCCCTTGGACATCGCACACCTACGGGACAACACCTGAAGGTCTGGTGGGTTGCAACAGGTGGGCTATGGGAAACCGTCAGAAAATTGGGGGAGATTTGTTTTAAAATTAACTGACTTAAATTAACTGCTTTAAAGTGTTTTTAAAACTCTTCCTGATCTATAGCTCAGGGAGGATTACAGTTCCATAGCTGGACGTTCCCCCAGCCGTTGGGTGCATGGGAGATGCTGTGACAGAGGCTTATTTTAATTTCAGCTGGCAGCACTCTGTGTAGCTCTGGGATTTTTCTCTAATCACACACAGCCTGATGCTCCCTCCTGCACCCAGGAAACTAGAACAAACGAGATGGCAACTACAGCAACTTCTGATTTCCACCACCACGAGGATGAACCACTCACAACTGCAACCGAGCGCAGCGTTCCGTGGGAGCCATGCCATAATTATAAAGAAATTGAAAGGTTTCTGTGATAAGATCACCTGAAAAGGAAGGTTGTAAAGCACTAGTCTCAGTAACAAACGTATCTAATGTTGTGGCATTAGATGTAATTGAATTATTATGAGAGGATTAACGAAATCCGGCAAGAACAATCTGACTGCTGTGATTTCCCCTCCTACTCCCGCCAATGAATAATATGTACAATGTAATGCCAGGAAAGAATTGTCAGGAATGGGAAATGCTGTGGACTGGAGGATGCTTGGCTTTGGCAGTTGAGGAGTTGAACAGAAAAAAAGACCCTGCATTAAGGAGCTGCTGTCATTCACTTCAGTGTTACACAGGGGCCATCAATTAATAGAAGTTTTTCTGGCCGTGTGGGTAACTATGGATTTCTGTTTCATATTGGTCAATCTCAGGTAAAATTACCTTCTACCTCAGTAACTCCCACTGCCACCGCCACCTAGAAATGATTGATTTGGTTTCTGATAGAGCTTTGGAGTGAAGTACAGGCATGGTTCAAATCATCTGTCTTTCGCACAGCACAGTAGTTGCAGAAGACCAAGTCTCTATATAACGCCCCATGTGACGCCTATCTCCTGTGCACGTGATGCCAGAGATGCTAACTCACTTGACATTTGACTACATTATTTCATAAAACCAGGAGGATGAAGGCGTAAGACCAAAGTGCCACTGAGATGTAAATAAAACCCATAAATCCTGGCTCTATGGGAGGAGCCTTTGAATGCCAGCCCTCCTGGGGCAGCTGGGTACGGACACTCTCCATTGCCATCTCACATTGGTCAAGTCCAGCACCACTTCTGAGTCACAGCAATGTAGCTGTGACATGAGAAAAGAGAATCTGTGGATAGGGCCCAGTGATGCTGATCTGTGTCATTAACAGGCCAGAAGACCTTTCCCACACAGTGCAACTGCTGTTTTGCCCTGAAATGGGAAGGGAAGATCAAGGAATGAAAACGATCTCTGAATGAAAACAGAGACACTTTTGTTTCCAAGCAGCATCTGCCATACATCTATATCTCCACTATAGCTGTTTCTATAGAAAATTTACCTTCTGGAGTCAGGCCGCTAACATTATTTTGACTCAGTTAGCCCTCCAAGGCAGGATTTCCATTATTATGGAGATGAACTGCCTTTAATGACTGCAATAATGTAATTGTACCCCAGGGCAGAATTTCTAATAACACAATTGCGCAGTTCTCAGCCACCAGTAAGAGATACCTTCAGGGCAGGTTATTCATTAGGGGTGCAGTACACACTACCTCAGCCTCAGAGAAGAGTATGAAACCTAAAACAGTAAAGCTCCTTTTTCCATGGTAGTCTCTGCCTTCTGGGCAAACATTGAATAACACACTTAGTTTTGCCTCCTGGACAGCGGTACCCTCCAGAGCTAGAGTCCCAGCAGCAAAATCTGATGTGAGCTATTTGTGTCGCCAGCAAGGAGTCCCTAACATCACACTCCATCTGAAAAGTCACACGAGCCCCAGGAGAAATGCTCGAACGATTGCCATGGTAGCTGCCAGGCTGTACATCAGAATTCAAAGCAGAGACCAACACGGCAACGTCGCCTTTGGCTCCACCTGGAATTGGAAGGACCATCTATATTGATTAACCTTCACACGATCAAGTTCAGTTTGGAGAAGTAGCCAGATGTTCAGGTGCCCCTCTGAAACTCAAAACATCAGTTTAAAACAGAGATTTCATTTAAGCTTCTTTTCCCACACCTGTCTCAAAGTTCAGTTTTCTGCCCTAGAAAAGAAAAGCAACAGCTTTTCTTGGCATCTTTCTTCCTATATTGCACCAGATTTTTTTCAACAACCAAAGAAGTTCTTGTTTGAAGCCCACACATAAGCACAGGTATAGGGAGGTACTAGGACTGGACATCAGTCAGTACTGCAGTCCCCTCAAGACAGCAGAGAGGAGTTAACACTTCAGCAACCGAGGAAACCAGAAAGGCAGCAACATAAAGCAGAGGTGCAGGCACTTGGCCTCGCCTCCCTCTGTGACATCAGATGCACTGCTGATGAACAAAGATGATCCTATAAGACAATAATTTCCCAACTGCACATTTTCTGCAGTACTCACGCACAGATAGCAAAGATGGTGTGGTTAATAAAGGTGATGGCAAGGATTCAACACCTCTGGACCCATGGGAGACACAACCAACTGCGTGTAAGGACTAAATAAATCCAACTGCCAAGTCAACGGAGCGGTGTTCATTAAGACATTTTGCCAGATAGGCCCCGCTGGATGATGTGGCTGGCAGAAAAAACCCTGGGCTGAAGAGGCAGAAAATTTCACACCTGCTTGGGCACATTTCACGTCTGGTTTCCCATCCAGGGCTCGGTGCCTGGGTGGGAGGCTCCCTGTCCTGGAGCATTGTGCTCGGCAGGAGCAGGAGGAGCGTGGCAGCCACTGCCATGAGCATCAACACCTCAGCCTTGCTGTGGCTGGTGTTTGAGCTCAATGCTGAGCTGCTCAGAAGGCTGTGGTGTATCTAGAGCCTGTTGTTCCAGCCACTGCCTGAGCTCTAGGGACTGAGATCAGCACACAGCAGGGTGTATGTACACATACACACTCTGTTTAGGAAGTTCTTATGACTGTACCTGTCCCTTGCCACCATATGCCTCAGAAGAAAGTCAGTCAGGAAAACGCTGTAGGTACAGCTTTACTCTACTGACCCAGCATGGCCTTTCCTTACTGACATGGACACATGCTCTGCTGCCAATTCCCCCAAGTCCACCATGGTGTGACCTTCAGTGACAGGGTTTCACTGAAGGGAAAATAATAGTGTCTCCTTTTTCCAGTTACCTACTGTGACAAAGCTCTAAACAAACCTCCTGGTTTTGAGGTGTATCTCTTCCTCTCTTAACTTTGGTGGAAACCAACCGAAACCTCTACAGCCCATTCAAGTAACCAGTATAAAAATGACTTGGAAGTCAACACACAGGCAACCCGAGCTGCCATTCAGCCTTATGCTACCAGTGTGTGAGCCACATTCCCGTGGGAAATCAGGATCTGGGGGTTTCTGCTGTATTATAGCTTCCAACTTTTGGTAAGTTTGCAGATGAGAGAGTAATGCTAATAAAATATAAAAGACAAAACACTTTGTTGTCAGCACTGCACAGCACTGACAGTGCAAGAAACAGTTGCTTGTGGGGTATTTTCCCTTCCTAAGCCCTTGCTCAAATAAACTACTGCTACCTCCCTCACTCCTAAATTAAAATGAACAGAAAGAACCATGCCATGCATAGAAGACCAGCACCAGAGAAAATAGCATCACAGAAAACATTTCACATCTACAGACAGTGGCAGGAAGGACAGGGAGATGGATGGGAGCTCATGGGGCTGACACTCCAAAACTTCCAGTATTTAGTACTTCCCATCCTTTGCACAATCTTCACCAGAAGAACACGTTATTTCAGTTTTAAAAATCAATATACCTTGATCTATTATAGCTTTGACCTCGCACAGCTTTCTACCCTGGCTGCTAGAGGAAGCTCTGGGTAATTGATCACCCAAGTCTTTTTATTCCGAGAGGTGAAGTCGAATGGTCTGTAGACAACAGCTCTGTGAAGACCAGGGAACAGGAGCTAAGTCAGAAACAGGATATTATTTTCCTCACCTGGCTTTAAATGAACTAGAGCTTTGCACATACTTGTATACATCACTGAAGTACAACTCCAACGACTGCTAAAGGCAGGCAGGTTGGATGGAGCAAGAGAAATGAACGACTCTTAATGGGTTTAAGAGTTTAAAGATAACAGTTTCCTGTAATGCCTGGCTTTTTGACCTTTACTAATAGGACAGGATTTTCCCCATCAATCCGAGTGACTGTCAAGGACAGCAACCCAGGTCCTGCTCTCAGGTGTGGCACGAGAAGGACGGGTAACACACCCACACATCTCTGCAGTCAACAGCAAATCACTGCAAAGCCACGCACGTGAAGCTGAAAGGTAGGCTGTGACTCCTTACTAACGTTCTCCTCTTGAATTAAAAAGGAAAAAAAGAAAACAAAAAAGCTTGGCCAGTCTGAAAAAGCTGCCTCCAAGTCAGGTGTTAGGACTGCCAAATTAATTACTGACCCCAAACAGTGCCTGTTTGCAGGACACTGAGTAATGCACCAGAGCCATGCAATTTGCAGTGGATGGTTTTATCCCCTGGGAAATTTTTTTGGAAAAACAATGGCTATTTAGAGCAATGCAGAGGCAAAATATTTGCTTTCTAGAACGTATCTTTATCAGCTGCTTGGCAGGGATGCTTTAATAGTACACAGAGACCGAGATGAACACAGTGGGAATAGAAATGTCACCCCCAGCTCCTCGAGACCGAATGCTGGCTGTTTTCACATTTATTTGCAAGTCAATTTTGGGAAGCTATTAATGACAAATTTAGCTTTCATTGCTGAAAGCCCCTGGGTTGGAGCAAGCTAATGAAAGAAATGGTTACTTTAAGGCATTACCTCTCGTTTTCTCTTAGGATGTCTTTTCCTTTCTTCCAAGAGTAAGTAGGTCTGGGGGAAGCTTTTGGCTTACACTCAATGATTACTTCTCCACCCACTTTAACCAGAGTTAACTTTTTCAAGAGCGTTTTGGAAAAGTCTGGACCGACAGCTGAAAGAAAGAAAGAGAGGAACAAACAAACCAAAAAACAATATATCAGAATTCCCTCTGGAAAAGTCAGGCATCACAGTATTGCAGGGATGCTTCTCACCCACAATTCCTAAATGATCTGGCTTTTGGAACTATGTGCACATACAGGGGGGTGCTGAATGCTTCAGCTCTTTACTTGTTTAGAAATGCACACCTGACTACAAGCCTCAGAAACTAGAGTCCTCAGCAGGCAGCAGAAACCTGGTGTCACACACATATTATTTGGGGCAGCACCCTTAAGGACTCTGCCTGCAAGAACTGTATCATTTCTTCTTTTTCTGGTGTCATAATAGCATGATCAACGTTTTGTCGAGCAGCACAACAGTGAGCAGGAGAAGTCACAGGCACAGAACCCTTACCATTAGTCAGAACATTTCCAGAAAAGTTCACATTTTTACTTATATTCGTAATGTTTGCATAAACCAGGTCTTTTAATGCTGTAAAGGTGAGAGACCTTGACACAACCAGGTCCTGAACCAAGCAAACCAAGGCAAGACTTGAGTAGGCACCAGGGCATGAGGTATTCTCAAACCATCTTCTTCAATCGCTCCAGGGCATACTCTTCTACACCACGAGAGAGAGTCAGACATTCATTGAAGAGACAGCCAAAGCCCTGCAGACAGTCTGCAGCCTGGCTGGAAGGCTGGCCAGGGAGGGAGGAGATTGTTTGACTTCTGATTCCTGCCTCAAAAGATTTTTAATGATTAATTTGATGGGACTTGATGACAGCCTGAGCTTCGAGGCAGCTGCCTCTGGATGGACACTAGCAGCAGACTCCCCAGAGATGACCAGAAGGCTTCACTTACATCAAGTGGGACGATTCGTTTTTTCAACATAGGAGCTCAAAGTGAATAGGTGAGGGAGCTCACGGGTTTTATGGACAACTCCTGCCCTGTCACTGTACCTTTGCTGACAGTTTGCTTTCTGACAGATCAGTGGCAGCAAATTCTGCCCAGTGCCTCTCACGCTCTCCACCCCATGCTAGCTGTGTGCCTGCCTCCTGCCCCATCCCTGCATTCCCAAACCTGCAGCATTTTCCTCAACTTTCTCTCTCATTGCACTCTGGGATGTGAGAGTTCAGATCACCGTGCATCCTGTCTGCTTGATGTGCCATAAAATGATCTAAAGCTTACCTGAAGGAGCTGGGAGACAAAAACCTGCCCTGTGATACAGAAAGCAAACTCATTTTTCTCAGGGCATCTCGTCTGCCTCAATTCTTTTGGATATCGTTCCTGCCACAGAAGAGCTGAATAAAACATAATCCCTACGCTGATAATGGGATGTGCTTTATGATCGAATAGATCTTGTTTTCCACTTTCACGAATCAGAGTTCACTAATCTCTGAGCTGTCTTGTCCTTTCTGTCTAATCACAGACGGCTGACTTCATTTTAGCATAGAGGAAAGCATGTATGTTATTAAGGACTATAGGAGAGCTGTCTGGAAACCGACACCGGCTATATAAACCATTTCAGAATTAGAGGAGGCATCCTGAGGACAACTTCCCACCAATGCACGTGGAATCAGAGGGATTATTATCTATATCATACTATCATAATTAATACAGGATCATTTCTGGAAATAATCTCGCAGATGATTCTCCAAAATCTATGGGCAAAATAGATTTGTTGAATAATCCTGTTGTTTCCATCCCTGTAAAGCACCCTTTTTTGCAAGATGTTTGCTGTTCCCGTTTTGGTCCCACCTGAGGTTGTCATCTGCCTGTGGTCTCAGTTCTCAGCACCACGCAGCTTCCCTGTGCCACTTCAGGGGTGATGCATTCAATTCCCTCACACCTTGTTCGTAAAACGAGGATTTTAATTACTTCTTTTCACTCTGTGCCAACCCCTTTTTTCTATTTTTAAATTTTTTATATTTTTTTACACACTCAGCCTGAAAACTCTTGCAGGCAACAACTACATCTTACCACACGTTTCTGCGGTACCCAGCACAACAGGATCCTGCTTTTAGCTGCAGACTCCAGGCAATATAATTGGCAGTGATAACACAGAAGAATCACTGTGAAAAGCTTTGTCTGTAATTTTCCATTTCTCTTTTTCACTTAATTTTGCTCCAAGTCTCCCTCGCTATTAGTGGTGTTTATGCATTTCAAGTGCTTAACTCTGGGACCTTTGAAAATCACCATTTTTACACCCTGAAAGAGGTTTAAAAGCTAACGTTTCTCAGGGGGAGCTTGGGATGCTGACCTCCTTTGAAACGCTAGTGAAAAGGAAAGCATGGATCCACAGAAACTCATCTGCTGCTCAGCACATCCTTCTCCTGCTTTTCCTTCCACACGTGGAGGCGCGATCGCGTAACTCAAGTGAGAAGTCAGCCCGATACAAGCCATCTGGCAGGTTCTCCAGAGCTCTCCAAGGGCTTCCCCTCTTTTAAGACCTGAGATCAGCTCCTGGGTGCACAGGAAGGTACCCCAAAACACAGGCTAAGCCTCTGTCTTCTGAGATCTGCCTTCCTCCCTAGAGCTTGGTTTTACCAGGGTTTTGAATAGATGGGAAAAGCATCAGTGAGTTTATTTTGATTTCTTTCACGCAGTAACACAGCCAATAAATCTTAGCTCTGTGAAGTCTAATTTATTGAGCATTATTGTATTTTTCTTGAACAGCAACAATGACAATCTTTCAAATGAATTTTTTTCTATGCAGGCATCTATCGCTGCTGATAAAAAATGACTGGTATCAAAAATGCCATAATCAGAAAAGACCTCATGCTTTGTTCTTCAGGATAAAGTGGGGAACCATGCTATTGAACATTCTCTTTGTAACAACTAAACCACTGTTTTGTAATCACTAATTCTATTTAACCCTTTGAAACTACGTATCTATGCTGATGCATCGTTCCCCAGGCCGGCAACTTGTACGACAGCAATGCTTGTGAACGAGGTACAGACTCCAGGACAGCCAAGACTGGCAGGGACCCCTGGAGATGGTCCTGTCCCACCCCTGCCCAAGCAGGGGCAGCTACAGCAGGCTGCCAGGGTCGTGTCCAGCTGGGTGTCAAGTATCTCCAAGGATGGAGATTCCACAGTCTCTCTGGGCAACCTGTCCTTTCATTTCTTCCATTTAAATCATCCTGGATCTATGCTCCCTCCCCACAGCTATTAACCACTTGAGTTCAGAGGAGCTTTTCCTGACATTAACTGGGACAAGCAGAGTAGGTATACACAAAACAGGTGGGGCAGAAGTTGTTTTTCTAGGTGAGGGCTCAGGAGGGGAGCGTTAATGATTGCCATGGAATGGTGAGAGGTCTATTTGGACAGGTGAGTTTTCAATATTTCCTCCTGAGAGTCAGTCTCTGCGGCTCACAAGCAGCCAGTTACTGTCCGGTATGCTCTGAACTGGGGCAACAGCAACACACGGGTTTCTCCATCACACGTTTTAACCAGCAAGAGGTTAGTGCCAGCTCTCCCAGCTCAGTCACCTGGATGAATACGAGAAAGACGGGATGATGTAAAAATAATCTGTTCTCTAATCTA
Source organism: Hypotaenidia okinawae (assembly GCA_027925045.1). Lineage (NCBI taxonomy): Eukaryota > Metazoa > Chordata > Aves > Gruiformes > Rallidae > Hypotaenidia > Hypotaenidia okinawae. The sequence continues at coordinate 21,164,460 of BSDF01000011.1, read as the reverse complement.
CTTTCTCAAGCCTTCATTTCATGCCTTATTTAAAAACGTGTTATCAAAGATCCTCAGTGGCTCTTTTGCTTCAGATGCTGAAACTTAGGGGGAAAAAACCAGCCTGGGTGAAGGCTTTGCAAGGCTCGAGCCCTTCAGGAAAGCACACTTACCTATCACACTCAGTTCTGCACTGGCAAAAATGATGCCATGTCTGTTTTCTGCCACACACTGATACATTCCAGCATCCGACAGGCTGACGTTCGTGATTGTGAGTGAGCCCTGCTCCAGCTGAACTCTGCCCTGTAGGAAACAGGGAAACAAATGAAAAAGTAGGTAAGGAGATCGTTTTCTGGGACATAAACCCAGCAGCTGTGAGCTGTATTTTATACTGAGATGCTCCAAAAAACCAAGTAGCGGTAATGGGAAGAATTTGCATGCTTCAATCTATTTGTCTGCCAGCTGAATTTATGTCAGGTTAGATGCTAAACAGCAAAGCCAATACAGTAGACAGTAAATGCAATTCAAATTGGAGGACTTTCCCTTGACTTCTCTTTGATTTAATACCCAAACCATTTAGATTAATATCCCTTTCAAGTTGCTAAAACTTGAGTCAAAAAATGCACTTTTGTTCCATGGTGGCATATTCCTTACAAGAATGGGATTACAAATATACACGGCGATGGTTAGTGAGACACGTTGCCATCTTAGCTACCACAGACAGAAACACTTAAAATCCTCTGCAGTTTACTGAAAACAATATAGATGTTAATAATTTAATGATCCTTTACTCCATATCAGCCACTAACGTGATTTAAGTACAAGACCATCTGCTAGTGACCAGCGTGAAGCAAGTAAAATTAGTGTGTGGAACAAAAGACCAGGGTATCATTTGTCAGCCTAAGGATACAGAGCTCCTGTTATCAATTTTAATAAGTACAGCAAAGCATTCCCTCCCTCCCTGGGAGTTCCACCATTTAAAAAAAAATAGCAATACAAAGAGCTATTGGCTTTCTACTTGGCCGTAGGGCAGAAATTTAATGTTTGTGCAATCTTTATTGGGATTTGATCAAATCCAGGCTGCCATGTTCTTTCACAATAAGCAAAGGGAAACAAATGCCAGCTACCATGAGACCAATGTTTTGGGGACTTGATTCAGCTTGTGGTTGAAGGTGATGCCCCTCCAGTGAGGGGCTGGGCAGACAGGGTGGTGTGTGTGGGGGTGCGTTTCCTTGGCTCCTGCTCATCACGCATCCTCAGGCAGCTCCTGGCTGCCTGTGCAGGGACATGGCTCAGCAGGAGGAATGGGAACGCTGTTCGAGACCAGTAGAATCACTAAGTTCACCTGAACATCTTAACAACAAAAAAATAATATGGGGTGATAGCTTTCTGGCCAAGACTCCACAGCCCTAGTTGGCTATACCCTCTCCTTCACAAGGATTTCTCCATAGGTGATGGAGAAGACCTCTGAAGGCAGATCTGTCATGGGTCCAACTCATTGCTAGCAGAGCTCTCCCGAAGCTGTGGTACAGAGGAACTACCCGTGCTGCAGGGGGATTTCAGAGTACCACCATCCCATTTCCAGCCCAAAGGTAACAACCAATCTGTGCAGAGAGGCAACAGCTTGTGGAGCATGAACGCAGCCGCAGGGTCCGTTACCCTCCTGCCCGGTGAGGGGCTCCAGCAGTGCCTACCTGGGGCAGCAGCAGCTCTCCATCCTTCAGCCAGCGGTACGAGGGCTTCGGTCTCCCACTCGCTCGGCATTCCCAGGCGACGCTTTCCTCTATGGCTGCATGGGCATCACTGATCTTCTGAATCCAGTTGGGCTGAGCTGCAATGCAGAAGTAAGGAATGAAGCCTTGGGTCTGTAACTAATACCCTGCTCTCTGTTACAGCCACTTCTTTCTTTATAGCCCATTTAAGAGTTGGATATAACAACATGATTAATTGCTAAATATCCCCCCCAGTGCAGTTCTGCTTTCTAAGGTGGTAAGTGCAAGATCGAGACCCATTTTCATTTTCATTTTCATTTTAATGAAAACACCTAATGAAAGAGCAGCTTTGGGAATCCTGACCATTGTGCAAAACAAAAGCTCAGTTCACGTGCTGCCCCAGTATAACAAACAGCACTGTTAGACCCCTGGTCCTTTGAAGAGAGACATTTTCTTCAGGATCTATACACTTTACACTCCAAAGATCCACAACTTAGCATCCAACTTCAAAACTCGTAATGTAGAACTACCATTGCATTAAAATTAAGGTTATTCCAGTGACTTAGCCCTGCATGGTTACAGGCACTAATTTAGGTCCAAATTCTCAGTCCTTTAGGTTAGGGCCACATCTACAAGTACAGCCATAGGAAGATCTTCCACGTGTATGAAAAATCTTTGCACTCGTTAATTGTATTAATGATACTGAACAAACCTAGAAAGTCCCAATCTCTCAATCTAGTATTTTGAGATACATTTTGGTAGAAGTTTGTGAACGAAAACTGGCACAGGCAGCTTTCAGATGCTTATGAGATTGTGGGTTTGGTTGTGTTTCACATATTTTTATCAGAGTTTGTTGGTTTTTATATATTACACAGCTTAAGTTTAGCCAGGCTCCACATGCAAATATAATTCCTCTAAAACTGCCACCTGTTTTTGAACATCACACAAAACCTCTGACATTTGCATGTTATTACATTCTCAAACCACATCAATCTACATCTATCTACAATACTTTCCAGAAAGTCCCATTAAAAAAAAGGAGAGAAACTTCAGGTTCTTAATGGTCACTTGCCCTATTTTGACACAAGGAAATCAGAGAGACTTTGCAGGAAGATATTGCCAGCAGAGGTCTCCAGGAACCTGGTAAATACTTTTTTCCCCCATGTAATCAGCTAAAGAAAATAAATTAAGATTACTCAAAGACAGGTAGCAACTTAATAGATCTCCTTTTGACAGGGAAAAGGACCAGAGAAAGATCTGAAAGGACAAATTAAGAAATACATCAAAGTTCAACATACAGTTGGTGTGATTATACCTAAAATCAGGGTACATCTACTGTGACATGATGCTGCAGATTTGCATGCAGAGAGCTGAGTGCCTTCCAAACCTGCGCTGAGGCTGTGACAGACACGTGTGCAATCCCACACCTACCACACCTCCCTTCTCATGGTGCCTAAAGCCAACAAAGCACGGGAGAGTGTTGCCCAGCAGCTTAACTCCCAGTGACTTGAAAAGAAAGCAACGGCAAACGGAAGGTAACGAGCAAAAGAAGCAGCTGAAAAGGAGAGGCAAGTCGTGTTTACTTCTCCAACCCCCTGTGTAATACTTTAAGCTTGTTTATTATCTCTACCTAAAGAGATATGAAAGGCAAAGCCTTTAAATATAGGAAGATGAAAGTCAATTCTGTCATCTGGAGTGAGAACCTTAACAATTCCTAACTGAGACACCCTGTGCAACTGCAACGGGTTCATGGCTCAAGGACATTTACAAATTACTCATGAATTTACATATTTACTATTCTAACAGCATCCAACTCATAATTTTGAAGACAGTCTTATGATACCGTTAAAGGAGCTCTATAAAACCCCACAGATCCATCTGCCTTTGCAGCAGCATGGAGCATTTTACCCACTTCCTGCATGAAAACAAGAAAATTCCCACAAAGCAATGGAAAGCAACCTGCAAAGCAAAACCTGGGAGAGGTAAGGGGGCTCCATAACATGCAAATGTAAGCTATGTCAAAAGAAAGCTCTGTGTCAGAAGCAAAGGAATTTCAACACTTAACTTCATTTCAGGCTGACTTCTCAGATGAGGAAAATCCTCACCCCATGCAGCAGGTGGCTTTCCCTGCCCAGTCTTTCTGCTCTACCTTACAGGTTGCAAATCTGAACTCCTGCCCTAAGGGATGGTGGTGCTGAGACTCCAACATGTGGTGCTGAGAAGAACCGGGAGCCACCACCCTGATAGTCTTTTCACTCTTCAGGCAGCACCAAGCCACAGCCTTGCACCTCACACCACTCTAGCACCCCTCCGGTCATCGTAACTGGTTCAGCTTTCTACCCTACAGACATTTATAATGCAGGCAACTATGGAATGAGCACAATAAAGGCAAAAAAAAATCTCAGCAAACACCAGAGGAGCCCTTTGTTTCACAGGAGCTTCATTCTCTGCTGCTCTTTGGGAGAACTTTTCTAATTAGGTCAACCTCTCGTTTCAACAGTTCATTTCAGAGAATAGCAGGCACGCTCTTGACTTAATCTTGAGCAATACACAAGGGTTGGTTCACGTAGCAAATGTGTTTGAGCCACCAAATGAGAATCGCCATAATATAATGAAATCTGACAGGCTCCCATCGGGGATCATACCAAGACATGGTAATGTGACACCAGATTTCAAGCACGATAATTAAAATAATTCAAATAAGGATGTGAAACCAGCTCCATGCTACAACATTATATAGCGACGTTATTGGAGATAATGACAAGGTTTAATTTGTTTCTGGTAGCAGTGCTCTAGAAAAAGTACTTTGGACCATTGCAGTGGTGCTAAGCAAAGAGGAATTATTTAGTATCATTGGTTTGGCAATTTTTTGCCCCTATTAGGAGTGTTTACGTGTTGCTGGCCTTGGTTGGGAACAGCTCAGAGGAAAAATCTGGTGCTGAAGAAAAAAAAAACCACATGGAAGCTGATTAAGAATTCATCTGAGTTGCAAGAAAAATTCATATGCTAAATCTATAAAGTGGAAGAAAAAGCTTAAAAATATAAGCATGAGTCTTACATAAGGACAGTTTTAAAGAAAAATATCCCTTTCTGAGGTGATGAGAGCTGTCTGGAATCTGTACTCAGAAGAACAGAAGAAGAATGATGGCAGCACTTAGAAAAAAAGCCCCTGATTACCTTTGATCACTTTTCAGTCTTCACCAAGCAGGGCATTTTAAACCAGGTGATTAGGAAAGTATGCCCAAATATACTCTTACTTTTTTTAAGACCAGAAAATCCAGAATGAGTCTGTCTGTCTTCGTAATAAATTGAATGGCAAAATTAGGCACTGGAAAGCTGGATGAGAGATTGTGTCCTAAAAGGCATTTGAAAATGAAACGGTGCAGTTGGTAATGATGCATCGCAACAGAAATGAGTAAGAAAGCCAAAGAATTATGGGAGCAACATGAGAAAGAAATCAGAAATAAATCTGTGGGACTTTGCAACCGTCTCTGAGTTCAAAACAAGCAAAAAGACTAAAGCAAATGAGGGACTAATACATATACGGAATCCAATTCTCGGTCGGTGTATATTGATTTCAGTGTTCCTAAGCCAATTTATAGCAGCTGACGACCTAGTGCAGACTGTGTAATTCATCATTAATGGCAGATGAAAGGCTGAATGACTTGTCCATTACTAAATCTAAGGAGACTGAGACTGAGCCCAGGATCAGAAAAGTCTAAAGACCAGAAAGCCAAGCATAAGTAAGAAAAACGGATGGTGAAAAATACATGAGTAATTAAAAATAAAGAATGTAGCCAACATACAAGGTTTGTGCCGACAAGTGTATGCACCACCCTGGTCCAAAGGGGGATATAGTTTCTGTAAACAAACCCCATATATCCCTAATTTGTTATCCTTCCCAGTGATCACAGGAACGTGAAACTGGACTAAGTTACCACTTTTTTTCTTCTCTTCCTTTCCTCCTCTTAAACCCTTCCTCCTGACCTCTAGTGCCAATTAAGGACTATTTGAAATCCATACGACTCTCAAAGCTCTGCAAATCCTCTTCCAAAGTCATTTGCTTGAACATTGCACCTAAACGATCTCCATTTGTCTGCATCTCTGGAAAGTTCACCAGACGCTGCCACTGGGGCAGGATGTCTCCTTTCTGCCTTCCTACCAGGCAGACTATAATGAACCAGCCCAAGAGATCTGCTTGGGACTAAAATATTAAACATCAGAGGAAAAATGGAAGGAGTTAACCTTGCTGATATAAAAATGACTTAAATTGTCCCTTCCTCTTATTTACCTCCTGTTCCACAAGCTATTCTGCACCATTAATGTGAGTTTCTCCCCAGTTACGCTGTACAAAATGACTGTGGGTATTATAGACCCATTTGTAAGGACCAGTCCTTGGGGATTCTGTTATTTTTTACCCCTGTCACTCCAGACTGCAGCTTCCCAGGGGAGTAAGGAAATGTGGGGTGCTCTGTGAGTAGCCTTCACACTTCATTTCTCATACGGATTTCTATTTTTGCTTCTCCTGCTGGAGAGATGGGTTTTTTCATAGGCAAAATTATAATAATTTGAGTACTTCTGAATCTCCTAAAAAAATCATTTCTCTATAAGCAGGTTTCCAGCAACCCCTTGGAAAGAGAAAAGTGGAGGAGCAATATGCCTGTTCTCTGTGCAGACTTGTTCTGGATACAAGACTTCCTTCAGGCAGCAAGTTATTCCCAACTCAGAGAGATTTACACCCTCCTGCACTGAAGTCTGTGAAAATATATATTTCACTGTTAGGAGCCAAGACATCCTCCCTCGGAGCAGTGATTTTCTCCAGGGCAACTGTAACCACCCAGGGTTGCTCCCAAGCCCAACCGCCCGTTTTGGGAAGGATGGATTTGGCTGCCAACAAGCGTTTAAGCGGTGGTTAACCAAGAGTTAAATTGGTATGATACTCTGCAACAACACAAGATGTGAGAACTTTAAATAAAATGAGCAAGGAGAGGCTTGAAGGTGAAAAGGCAGTTGGTAATTTATCTGTGTAACATGTAGCAAACCGCGTTGTCTAGCGAGGCACGTAAATTATAATTAATAATAATACATATTTGTCCTGTTGGTGTGATTTTTTTCCCCCTTGCATTTTATCAGTGCAGAAACTCATTTTATTTCAAGTGGCTTTGAATTTTCAGCAAATTATGTGTGATCTGGGGCCTAAATGGAGCAGAGATATACAACTCCTTGATTTTTGCTCAGGCAAATTTCCCTTTTAGACCTCTAACCATAATGAAGAGCATAACACGATTCATGTTTGAGGCTGTTCTACAGAGTGGCATAAAGTAGCTTTCACACAAGCAACACACAAGCCCACTGATGAAAGGGGGACTCTTTTCACTACAAAATTAAGGAGCCACATAAATTCCTGTTGGGACTTTGATTTGAGAAGTATTTAATCTGAAAAGCAGCCCTGCCAATTAAACAGCTTCTTCTGAATATCTCAAAAACTGCTGCAACAACCTGTAATTAGTTACGATTAACTCTGTCTCTCTGCTAATGTGGATGTTCTGTTACTCGAGCTACTCATGCTCTTGGGGTGGGGGGATCAAGATGTTGCATTGCCTCATCAGAGACAATACAGGAAAGCCTACGTGCACGCTCGGGTGGTCCCAAGGAGTATGAGCTGGCACAACTATCTCATTTCATACTTTGCATGAAAAAAATACACTCATATTATTAACGAGTCCAGGAGAGGAATGTGTCGGTGTGGTGATATGGGGAACAGTAAGGACGATCAGCAGAGCTGTAGAGGGGCACAAGGAATTGCCCATCACAGGAAAGGTGTTGAGCACCGGGATAAGCAGCCACAACACTTTACCAGTTGTTTGGGCTTGTGCATCTGCCTGCTGACTCTCCTGTGCTCGGGACAACCTCTGGGTTGCAACTGTCTGTCTGATAAAGGGAATGAAACAATGTCTGCAATAACAGAATCACCAGGTTGGAAAAGACCTTTAAGATCATCAAGTCCAACCGTTCCTGTCCTGTGCTAAACCAGATCCCCGAACACCTCATCTACCCTTTTTAAAACACATCCAGGGAAGGTGACTCAGCCCCCTCCCAGGGCAGCCTGTGCCAGGCCCTGACAATTCATTCAGTAAAAAATTCTTTCCTAACATCTGATCTGACCCTGCCCTGGTGCAGCTTGAGGCCCTGTCCCCTTGTCCTATCTCCTGCCACTTGGCTGAAGAGACCATCATCCGCCAATCTACAGAATCCCTTCAGGTAGTTGTAGGCAGTGATAAGGTCTCCCCTCAGCCTCCTCTTCTCCAGGCTGAACACCCCCAGCTCCCTCAGCCACTCCTCAGAGGATTTGCCCTCCAGCCCCTTCCCCAGACTGGTTGCCCTTCTCTGGACTCGCTCAAGGACCTCAATGTCCTTCTTATAGTGAGGAGCCCAGAACTGGACACGGTAGGCATCTCCTTGATGCTAGTTCTTTCGAACAAAAAGGCAATTTCTTTTTAAATTAGCAAGCTAAGGTAAGCTGTTTACTGTACTTCTGTCCAAAAAAAAAAAAAAAAATTGTTGGTGGTGCTGATCTGAATCTTGGCCTCATGGAGGGTTACAAAATTTAAAATTTATGAGCAGCCAGATTAAAAATAGAATCAGGTCAATGGCAGTGCTGCTGAAACACCGCGGATCAAAACGTATGGCTGACGGCGTGGCTGACCCTCGCTGCACAGCAAAATGGGAAAGCAGATGCTGGAAGCAGCCAGCGATGTGCTAAGCCTGTGCTGATGCCAGCTCCTGCCGTGGGACCTCGCTTGCCTCAGCCACAACGACTGACCGGGTCTGGCTCATGGGGAGAGAGATGCAAGTTCAGGAATGCAGCATGAGGCACGTTTGTGACTGCTAAAAGAGGGTGGGACAGAAGAGAAGAGGCTTTGCAGTTTCACAGAATCACCAGGTTGGAAAAGGCCTTTAAGATCATCAAGCCCAACCGTTCCTGTCCTGTGCTAAACCGTATCCCTAAGTACCTCATCTGCCCTTTTCTTAAACACACCCAGGGAAGGTGACTCAGCCCCTCCCTCTGCAGCCTGTTTCAGGCCCCAACAACTCTTGGTTAGTTTAATTCGTTCGTTCTAGGGAGTTAATTTGAGGTATGTGGTATCTGGTCAGGATGGCAGGCAGAACAAGAGACTTAGGTCAAAAAAACCCCCATTGATATGTCATTCAGAGATATAATAGCCCAGGAAATAGGGATAAGTCAGTGTAATTGCAATAACATTAACATGTTTTCTATCGTGTAGCTCTATCTATCAAGCAGGACGTACAGTGCTCAGAACAAATGCTTTCGGAGAGCAATAAACCACAGCCTGTTGCAGGGGCTCAAAGCACAGAAAGCAGAGGAAGAGCAGATCTCACTCGCTTAATTAACCTTTCTTGCTGCAGCGAGAATGTCAAACAACCTCAGTGTCACTGATACACCAGCAGAGGAAAAAATAAACATTGATACAAGAATGAAATACAGCAAGAGCCAACCTTCCCTGACAACTTCCAGGAGCACTGAAAGGACCTGACAGTGGAGGCAACGCTGGGTTATCTGCAGCGAGCAGACAACTTTGAATTTCATTTTCTTCTTCTTTTTTTTTTTTTTTATTCCGTACTACGCAGAGAGGAGAGAACTGGGTTTAAAGGAGGCATGCCATCAGAGCCAGACTGCCATCTCCAGGTCATATGTCCTGACAGAGCATGTCACTGTGCGCAGGGGGCACATCCCAACACCTGTATCACTCCTCCGCAGAGTTCCCTTCTCTGGGCACCACAGCCCTGCCAGCATCACAGCTGTATTTCAGTAACAACATAACACTTCCAGCTTTACGAAGAAAAACAATTACAGAAAATTACTTTCAGTTTCAGCTATTTCTAGGAAATGTTTACAGTAAGTTCACAGAATTGCTGAGGCTGCATTAGGTGGGAAGGGACCTTCAAAGGCCATCCAGTCCCAACCCTGCAGTGAGCAGGGACATCTTCACTAGAGCACGTCGCTGAGAGCCCCATCAAGCCTGACCTTGGATGTCTCCAGGGATGGGACCTCCACCACCTCTCTGGGCAGCCTGTGCCAGTGTCTCACCACCCTCAGAAGGAAGAACTTCTTCCTAAGGTCTCACCTAACCCTGCCCTGCTCTAGTTTAAACCATCACCCCTCATCCTATCACTCCCTGCCCTTACAAACAGCCCTGCCCAGCTTTTCTGTAGGTCCTTCAGGCACTGGAAGGGGCTCAGAGCTCTTCCCAGAAAGAAACTTATCTTCTCCAGGCTGAACCAGCCCAGCTCTCTCAGCCTGGCTTCATAGGAGAGGTGCTCCAGCCCTCAGATCATCCTCTGGTCCTGCTCCAAGAGATTCATGTCTTTCCTGTGCTGAGGGCTCCAGAGCTGGACGCAGCACTGCAGGGGGTCTCCCCAGAGCAGAGGGCAGAGTCCCCTCTCTCAAGCTGATGGCCACACTTCTTGTGATGCAGCCCAGGATGCCATTGGCCTTCTGGGCTGTGAGTGCACATTGCTGGCTCATGTCCAGCTTTATGTCCACCAGTACCCCAAGTCCATCCTGCAGGGCTGCTCTGCATCACATCATCCCTGAGCCTTACTTTCCCTAAAAAAATCTTGCTGCCATGTGGAACTCCAGAGCCTGGCTTATGGCAAGTAAGTGTTTAATCAGGACATCCGTTGTCAGTGCTTAAGCTGCTGCCAAACAGAAGCTATCCCTGAAAACTGCATACTTACAAACCAGTAACACACCATCCTCAAGATGGCAAGGATGATATTGTCATCAATTATCTTTAATCCCAGTCCCCAGCAGAAGAGGCAAACTGACACCTCTCCAGAAGGAACTCCTCCCATGGAGAAAAGCAGAGGGAAAGAGTTCCCACCACCACAGAGAGAGGAGGATGCTCCTCTTCTCTCAAACCTTGAGCTGCTTTGCTGAAATGCCGTCTTGAGTGTGAAAACCATTACTAGCCACAGTGGCAGCTTTTGTGTCGGATCTGCAGCGCTCCAGCAACGGGATCCAGACGGGTAAATTCATTAAGGTAATTAGATTATAACTTAATACGTGCTACTGTGGGAGTACACCAAAGGCTCAGTTTACTGCTTTGCGAGGAAGGTGGATTTGGCTGTGGGTAGAGCAAAACTGTACAACTGATGAGTCTTTTCATTTACTGTCCACATGGGAAAAATCAGGAGAAACATCATTGTTTGATGAACAGAAAGAGAAATCTTCAAATCTTTTAATTAAGAAATGAAAACCCAGTTTGAATCAACTGCAGATTCTTTCCTTAACATGAAAGATTTCATTTTTTTCTTGCGGTTTCACTCCTTTTTAATGTTTTCTCATTTTATATTTTACTCAATTTTAAAAGGAGAAGTGTTCAGTTGAAATGTAAGCCCCAAAAGTTCTGATTTCCAAATGAAATGTCTTTCAGAAACGTTTCCAATTTTAAAACACCCTTACATACGCCTTTTTTCAAGCAAAAATTACATTACTCACCAAATTCAATCCAGTTTTGCCAGGAGGGTTAGCTCCCAAACTCTTTCTCTGCAGCAAATTTACTATAAATCAAAACCATTCCTCTCATCTCTGGAGTTCAACCCAATCTTCCCTGCTGACAGGAGTTGAGGCCTCAGGAGCATTTGAGGGGGAAATACTGAATTTCTTTCCATGTTTTCAATAAACAAGGACACTCTATTATGCTCCTGAAGATGATAACAGGGCAGATGATGACAGGGCAGCAAGAAAACAGAGGGTTTGGTGACAGTGGGGAGATCTCTGCACTCCTGGGGGCGGGGGGGGGATGTATCCCACAGCCCTCCAAAAAACACATTGAACAGAAACTAAGTGCCAAACCAACAGCCCATTGGTACCTTGAACTTCCTCTCTGTGCCTCTCATTCACCTCTCTGCAGGTAAATCCAGAGTAGCTCAGAACAGGTAAAACTTTCCCCCCTGCAAGCCTGGCTCATCTCCTAGAAGAATTTAATTTGTTTTGTAAGACAGGGCTGTCTGTTTGCAGCAGAAATTTGGGGATGGGCAGACACCTGTACCAGGATCAGAGGCACTGACGCATCCTTCTGCTTCACACAGGCGGCCTGTGAAGCTGAAACTTTGCATTTTGATTGCGCCTGGATGAATGGCACTGATTTCAGTGTGAGAGGAGCAGGTGTAGAAAGTCTTTGGGTGAAGAAGACTCTGCCGACTCCGACGGGCTTAAATCCCAGCTTTCCAGGTTGCGCAACCAGCGACCTCCCTTGAAAGCAGCACTTCAATGGTTACAAGCCATTCACATTGACTAACACATACGTAACATCCCCCTGGTTGTAGCCCCCCCGACGCCCCACCAGAACACCAGCTTTCCACTCACACCCACAGGAAGGCCACGGAGGTGTTTGCAAGTGTTTTCTGCCTGTTGCCAACATGCTTTTGTTCCAGCTGCTCGGATTCTCAATTAATACACACCGTTCCAACAGGTTTTATTTAAAAGCACACCCTTTTTGGGATATGCTGGCTTTTAAAAGCAAGTCATTTTTTAAAATTCCCCCCACAATATTTCACACAAAATATTTGCTGCCACTCTGTGATTCTGTGCTACTGCACATGATACACTAAACCCCCTGAGAGCAGGCAGCCTGCTTACCGTAAAACATCAGTTGTCCTCGTGCCACGTTTTTCCCCCTCACGTTTTCAGCTACACACTCGTAGAGCCCAGCATCTTCTTGCTGAAAATTTGGGATTTCGAGAAGCCCACTTGATCTGTGTCTCCTGGCTTTCCTGGGTATCTGTTTCCCATCTGCTCTCCTCCAGCTTATCGTAGGAACCGGGCTAAAGAAGAGAAATAAAGCAAAAGAAATACTTTGAAAAAAAGTTCTGGCAAGTTCTTGTTCAAACAGCAAGATTGGATGTTTTATGTTTGCAGATGAAGAGGGCATGGTCAGTCTGAAGACTCTGCATAGGATCTGGAGCAGTTTTATTACAGGTGGCTTTATGTATAATATAAATATGTCTATGTATACCAATGGTGTATCACTCAGCCTTAAAAGCAGTAGAAGTTGCAAAAGGATGTTACGATCCAGTTGAGTTTGGGTTCAGCCATCTCCTGACCAGCCTTCTCATTTCAATGTTGGAAGCGTCGCTAGTGTTTACTCTAGGAACAAGAGTTGTGCTTTAAGCCTTGAAATAGGAGATACACAAACACATCTTTGTGTACAAAGTGTGTTACATCATCTCTCTCCCTTGAGTTCCTATTTTTTAGTGAGCAAGGCCCCTGCTCTCCAAGTCCCTCGTGCGTTCTCAATGCTCTCAGTGAGCAACTTCTGCTGAGGAAAGCGAAAGGATCAGCAAGCCTTGCAAACTCTACAACACAGCACTATGGAAGCGAGAAGCTGGAGGAATAATAACAACGGATCAAAACTTACTTCCCCAAGGCAAAGCACTCCAGTTTCACTGTCGTTCCTTTTGCAGATGGAACAGTTTCTGGGAACTGCACTTCTATTTTCGGCTCATACTCTCCCATCACCCCTGCGAACATAAAATAGATGCTAAGGCTTGGTTGAGTTTTTGCAATAAATTCACAAGTGCTCCCGTGCTAGCGCAGAGCTGTTCCATACATCATTACTTGCCCAATTAATCCATTCATTTTAAACATAGCCTGTTTCTAACAGCCGAGTAGTGTGGGCTCTTTTCCCATTTACTGCCAGAGGAAAATCTGAACCGGTGCTCCACACCATCTGCCAAAGATTAAAATCTCTTCATGGCTCTGTTACTTTCTGCTTTGAACAGTCAGGATTTTTTCAGGTAACTCGTGAAATCAGGAAAGCAATAACAAGGGAGGTTCACCACCTTACAGAAGAACGAACCGCGGAACAAATAGCCATTAGGAAAAGTTTTAAAGGCACTGGAGCTAATCAAGGCTTCTATTAACTTCAAGGATTTAGATGCGTGGAGATCGTAGCTCTTTGGGTAATTTCTTTATTTTTATTGCCCCAGTAAATCATGTATTGTGGCAGCCTCTTTATGAAATTGTGTTTAAAAATTTGTCCACATAAAAAGGCCATTATACTCATGATAAATGGCTCCATTTCTAGTCACTGTACTGTCTTAAAACCGGCACATATAATTTCACCGATAGTGATTATCAGCTAATTGATGATTGCAGTTTAAATCTTAACTGCGCGGCGCTTCCTGGGCGCTGGCCAAGCGCAGGGGCGGGCGAGGAGCGCGCGGGCTGCGAGGCAGGGGCGGTGCTGGCCCCCACCAGATGAATGCCACCCATACAGACATGAGATGGCACGAATACCACAGAAGCGAGCCAGTGCCAGTTCGCAGAGACACCCAGGTAAGGCTGCTGAGGGTGGCCTGTGGCTGCTACGTTGCTCTCTATCCCTCTGCTTTGCCAAAAGGATGCAAGAAAAGCCTTCTTCCTTTACTTTTTCACTGAATTTTAAAGCTGCAAGTGCTCAGTACGGAGCTTACATCGCCCACCTTCCCTTGCTGACCTGTACACCACCTGTGCTGGTGCAACAGCAGGTTACATCAGCTTTCTTCCAAGCTATTTATTACAAATACACATTGCTGCTACATTATATAAAGAGCAGTCGCTGCACAACATTGGCCATCAAAGTTAAATGCATTTATTAACAATAAGAATGCTTACTTCATAGTCACAGCCTGGCCAACACATAGAACAGGAAAGCCACGAGTCTGTCAGCACTCCAGCAAATACGTTGTGTGCAAGCAAGAATTACAGGGCATGCTGCTTGCTCACCCTCTGCCTGTGAACACTGCTGGAAGGGTCTGTCACGGTTAATGTCATGGGAAATCCTCTCTTCTCCAAATCTTTGAAGCCTTGCCTAAATTTCTCCAGACTCCATGCTAAACGTTTACAGGTGAGCTTCAACCAAGCCAAAACCAGCTACCGGCCAGCGGTGTGCGAGGGCGAAGCTGGCTGTGGATGCCTGGCAACACCAGCACTGTTTCACCAGCATTAAACTTACTGAGATCTTTTCCCAGAAGAGCATTTCCATGTTCTGCAATGAAGACTGCAAATTTGGCAGAGGAAGAGCTTTTGAGTCTCCGTCTCCCACAAAACCCTGGCCAGATTCAGGCAGCTGCCTGACTTTGGAAGAGGCTGGCTTTCAAATTGGAGACTTACCTGGAGAAATTATGGTCTCCACCACCCTCCCTGAGATATCTGCAGAGCTCCTTGGTGCCCATGCTACTAGGACCCCCTGCCCACTGCAGCCCAGGTGCCTGAACAGAGGTGATGCAGAGGGGCTGCAGCTCTCCCCAAAACCGCTCTGCAGGCTCCACCAGCTGCCAGCTGGACAGGGGGAAAGGATGCAGTGGCAGCTGAATAATATGAGAGAAAAGAAGCTGGCCTGAGGAGCTGCTGGCTACAAACCAGTCCTCAACAAGCAAATCCACGAGAATGGTTCCTTCTTCTGTGCCTCCTGCCCTGCTGAAGCAGGAACTCGGCCCCTTAGGCAAAGCAGGCTGTAAAGAATAGTTTGACACTAATGGGTTATTTAGGAAATTAAGGCAGGATGTATTATTAATACAGTATTCACCTGGCAGAGCAGGAGACAGGAATAGGAGGGAGGAAAAAAATGACTTTTTTTGCCTTGTCTGCGCTCATTTATTTTACTGCTCCTATTTCTTTGCCTCAGGTCAGGACTGGAGAGCTCTAATCCCAAGGGTGACAGGGATGGGAAGGCTACCTGGGGCCTCAGAACATCATCTCCAACCGCTGTTCCCCACAGTTCTAGCAACTGCTGCTGCTGCCTCAGTGGTGAGGACAGCTGTTTGACCAGCACCATGGACTGCATCCACTTAAAAATCTGGACTTGTACCTGGAAAAATCACAAGGCTCCCACTGCAGTGACAGCACACACCACCCCCACCAGCCCCCACCCCCCAGGGCTTGTTGTGAGTCCTGCCCTCTCTGCTTTACAGAAGAAACTTCACTGTGGTTGAGGTATCCCTATCCTGAACCCAAGACCATTTCCACACAGATGGTCCCTATTTTTCCTCCTGTTCCTGGGTGATTTAACATCTGACTCAGCCGTGCAGGTGGAGAGGATGAGGGAGAAAATAAAAGATTAAAATAGACACCAGGTTTGTAGCTTGGAGAATGTTTCCAGTGTCATGGCACATCAGAGGCTCTACGTGTTTGCATTTCAGAGGCTTTCATATTTTTCTTCCAATTTCAAGGCTTAAAACCGTGCTTTTGGATGAAAGTCCCAGGAATTCAGCAGCAAGCTCATTTGTCGGAGGAGATGATACGCATTTCCTGACAACACCTGTGAAATGTTAAAGTTTAATTGGCCCATACAGCTGCTGCTGATGGTAATTTTATTCCAGGACTATTTCAGTTGTTTTCTACTATTACTGTTTTAATACTGATGTAAAAAACACCCAGAGTGCATTTTGAAGAGAAGCGTGGCACTGCCCGAGCAGCAGCTGTGAACCCCTGGGTGCTCCTAACAGGCTGGTGCTTGCTGTGGGGTCTGGATGGCCCGGAGGGTCCCAAGGGTGCTGTGACAGCAGTGGGGATGGGACCTGCTGCCCTTCCAGGGAGCACAGCACAGTGCCCGTGGCCTCAATGGGGGCAGGACAACCAGGCAATGGACATTGGTTTAGTAAGCAGAGGAGATAGCATGGCAGGCTGGTTCCCTTCCCTCCCTCTCTCCCACATGGAGCTGCCGGGCTGCTTGGCTGGAAAAGAGTGGTTCACATTTACATCCTTTTTCTGCCTGAGCTGCTACAGTCCTTGGGGACACCCCACTGCAGGCTTCATGATCAGCCCCAGCCTTTGGTGCAACACACATTCAGCTATTTACGGAATACAGCACAGATAGCCCTTTCTCCACAATTGGTTCCAACTGGTACAGCCAGGACTAACTCCCATCACAGCAGAACACAAGCTACATCCAATCTCAGTACCTTGGGAAACATGGAAAACCACAGTCTCTGCCACACATGGCGTAAAGGCAGAGCCGCTCGCTCATCGTTCCCAAGGACCTTGCTGGAATATGGGTGCACGCATCAGGAGGACAGGTCCCATACCAGCACTGTGCTGTTTTGGGCACTGCTGCACTTATATGATACTGTATTTAAATCGTTTATTACCCACCTGCACTGCCAGCATCCTCACTGCCACAAATCCATACAGCTACAGGAAGATATTTAAACAGGGGGTGACTACATGCATTTGTGGGACTGAATTAAGAGGGAAAGAGGAACAACATCCTTTTCCCAGCGTGTTCCATACATTGTAAGCTGTATTTCCCAATGTTGTACACTGAATTTATCATTACCAGACACTGTCTGTCCACGGATGCAGTGTTTGGGTTCACACTGACAACCACAGCTGCCTTGCCACTGTCTGTCCCTATCACCACCCTGTAACTCTCTATGATATTTATTTCTCCAAGGAGGAAAAGCTGTCTGAGGGTAACTAACGGGATAAGAAGCACCTTCTGCTTCCACAGCATCGCGACAGGGAAGGCGCCCGCATTCTGCCGGCAAGAGCAGGTACCACTGGTTATAACCAGCCGCTGTAAACAGCATCAGGAGATCTATAACTCCAGAGTCTCGCAGCTGAAAACAAGCCAAAGAGAAGCACAAAAGGCACAGGTGGGGAAAGCAATCTGCCTCCAGGATCCGATTTCCTCCCTTACGCCCCGGATCTTTTCCTTGTACAGATTACAGCTCAAAAGCCTGGCATTGTAAAGCAAGCAGCGCTTGGGAGAAAAAAAAACCACAACCCACCAGGCTGGAAAGCTGTTTTTCCAGGATGATTGCATTCAGGTAAAGTAACCACAACAAAGGTGGCAGGTATTTGATGCAAAAAGCCTAAATGAGTCACAATTGAGTCTCCAAAAAAAATATTGCTGCCCTAAATTGAAGAACTGTGAAAAGAAACCTCGGGGTTCTTGTGGGTGATGTTTCAGCCCAGCACATGCTGCCTTGCAAAGCCAGGTGTGCACTGGGGAGCTGCTCTGGGGTACTGAGGGCTGTTTGTGGGTTTGATGAGAGGTTTGAACACTGGGTGCAGGAAAGAGCACCCACCACGTAACTCACACACGGATCTGTTAAAGCAATTGAAATTTGTGCTATCAAACAGCGAAGGGGCAGCCAAACCGTGAGCATCTGCACTCTGGTTTCTTCCTGCAGCTCCAGAATTGGGAAGTTTTAAAGTTTTGGAGTGAAAGCTTATCTCCAGCATGAAAGGAAAAAGTCTTCTCTCTTTAGCTGTGTGAAGTAATTAAAACAAAACAAATACAGGCATACTAAGAATACTGTTCTTAGTTCTTGCAGATAGCATCGTACTTCACCGTTTGTTCCTTTCAAAGTCACAGTGTATAAACTACAGGGACTCATAATTAAGTCTGTCTAACAGCAAAAATGTTTTGCAGTTTACAAAGAACTTTGATTTTTGAGAAAATCTGAAATTTCACAAGGAGGAGATTGTTGCAAAGTACCTGGATTTTTTCAGAATTCACCTAATAGCATTTCAATACGAAGCCAATCAGGCAGTAACTTCAAACTTTGCAGCAACAGACAATTTGAGTGAGTTGGAGGAGGTTGGTCCATCCTGGCTGGGAAACCAGCCCTCCAGCCCCACACTGAGGGGCTTCAGAGCTGCATCAACCCCTCTTCGACCTGGAAGCTGCTGGAAGGACAGGGCACCCCCACCCCTGCAGACAGACACAACACCTTGCTGCCCATCCCGGGGCTGCAGCTGGAGCAGCAGCTCTGGACACATAAATCAAGTGGGAGAGGTACATTATGATTTTGGTTTCCCCCCCCCCACTTAACTAATTGAAATTAAATGAAACTGAAACATTAATTGTTGATGAGCTAGCTTCTAAGCCTGCTAATTCAATGATAAAGTGTTGTAAGGAAAATAGCATGTCATGTGCATTAAGATATACTGGACATGTCAAATATGACTACAGAAGATAAGTAAGACACATTTGCCAGTGGAAATATGATGTGCCTCACATTTAACTCTTGTTCTTCATGCTTCTGAAGCAACTTAGGCATTTTCTCTTTCCAAGTGGGATAGTGTGTTACATTCCCATTTTACTGGGGTACTCTATGTAGAATGAAAAACTGAGCCGTGCTGATTTTTCAAGTGAAGCTTGCCTGAGATAGGAGTGCAATCCTGTTTTAAACACACACATCCAGCCCGTGTTCAGCTCTTGAGTACAGCCCTCTCTGGCTTGACGGATGCAACAGCACCCTTCCCCTTTAACTCAGGAACGCATTCCCCTGCCCCTCGGAGGTTCAATTAGTTTCATATCTTTAATAAACAGCAGAGTGCACTTCAAAGGAAGCAGCCAGCGCTCCTGTGAATTACCTGGGGAAGGCGATGGGTCCCTGTAAATAAAGCAGAGCGCCCAGAGGAGTGATGTGCTGGGGTAAAGCCCTTGGCCAGGCACTTTACAATCAGACCGCCCAGCAATCATCCCAGCATCAGCCCCAGCTCTGAACAGAACCAGACACTGAGCTTGACTGTGATAAATGGAAGCACTTGCAGCTAGGTGAGGGGTGGATAAAAGTCCTGGTAATGTAATACTTCAAAATATTTCTTCTTCAGCACTGGAAGCGTTAGTATGAGACAAATTTAAACACTCTGCTTCACTGTTCATACATTGGGTGACTTACTCTGGACTCTGAGGGACGGATTTACTGCTGTGTTTGTGGACGTGAGCTTCCTCTGTGGCAGGGAAAAGCAGCTGTCTTCCCCACATCCCAGCCTAACCACCCTGCTTCCTCATTCCCAACAAGGTTTCCAACCTCCCCATCCACAGGAGCTGTGTGGGGGACAGCTGTGGGCAGGAGGCTGACAGCTATGAGCCCGTTTTACTAGCAAGGAAAGTCTGTCAAATACCACTGGGTGACAATGGACCTTCCAGGAGAAGTTTCTCATAGTGCCTTTCTATTTCTGGAACAATAGTCCTAGCTGTTACCCTTTAAACAGACTGATTTGAATTCATTTTAATTGTAAATTAACATGCAGATTTGTTTTTCTTATCTACTCAAAAATGATGACAATACAAAATCAATTGTCTGTATAAATTTAGAAGTTCTCTTTTGGTTTCTTCTTGATTTTTTTTTTGTGTTATTTCACAGGCTACTAAAAATAGCACTGATTCTGCTGGGAAACACAGTCTGAGCTAACAGTTACCAAAACAACAAAGTGCTTTTGTTCACTTTTGGGCTGTGTAACATGAGAAAAACCACAGTATATCCCATCTCTAAAATCTATTTTATTTCCTGTCTTTTGCCAAGTATCACCAGGTTAGGTTTGGGTTTGGGTCTTTTTTATAACTACTGCTTGATACTAAGAGTCATTCCAGTGGTGGGACGAGCAACTTTGGCTACAGCATCAAACATCACCCCTCCACCACTGTCTTTGAATGATGGCTAAAGCAGAGGTCTCCAGCCTCAACGTATCTCTGTGAAGGGGAAAATCTCTCCCTCTACCCTGATATAAACATTTCAGGCCATTTCTGGATTTCTGGGTGAGAGCCAGTCAAAGAAAACACAACAAACTCTCCGGGCCCAGCCCCTGATACTCCTTCCCTAAGTCCTACCGTCATTTCTGAGGATGAGTGGGGTGGGGGGACCCAGGACCCTGCTGTTGGTCACCGTGTTCGTCACCACACACGTGTAGTTGCCCACATCTGAAGCTTCCACTTTGGCGATGTACAGATTCCCAGTCTCCTGCGAAACGAAGCGGCGATTGTCCTGGTGCACGAAGGTCGGGTACTCGTTGAAGATCCACGCGTAGGTGAGCTCTGGAAGCACAAGGTACCACCAGCGTTAGTGACTGGGTGTGTGTCCCCGCGGGCCACTGACTGATCCCAGGCTCCATCCCAAGTCAGAGCTAAAGTCCCCCCAGATTATTTTAATTATGAAATGATTATTTTGCAAGTTCTCATCTTTACAGCTACAAATATAAATTTCCAACTGTGATGCTCCTGAGGCTGCACACAGATCTCATATTGCTGTTGCTCCTTCGCACTCTTCCAATCCAGAATGTGTTTTACAAGAATATCACCTTATTGTCACGAGTATTTCAGCCTGACTCATGATTTTATTCTCTTTTATCAATGTTTTTTCCCTCTAAAGACAGTTGGGAGGAGGATGTGCCGCGCCGTGTTATCACACACTGTATGTTTCATTCCTTTGGAACATCTGAATCAGCAAAAAACCCAAACACTAAATTAAGCAGCTGTAATCTTCTATATGACTAATTAGATAACACTCTGTGTTTTATAAGACATCTTCAGAAGTTATTTGAGAGAGAAAAAAATAAGGGAGAGATGCTGCAAGCAGTTGCAGAGTTTGCAAGTGAGGTTAATGCCACCTAACCCTATTGTGTTCCTAAACATAATGCCCCGACACCCTGAAAACACTTCAAGACCCAAAGCGAATCTGAGTCTTCTAAGGCAATACTAATTATACTAAAAACCATATTCTTAGTTTAATACTCTAATGAGTCATAACTGTAATTGACCTCAACTACCATGAGGTACTTTGGAAAACATATTCTGCCCTTGTGCTCCACTGTTTACACATACGAGAGGCTGAATGCAGATTGTTGGAGTTTATTTATTTATTTTTAACCATGGGATTATAAAATGCTTGCTTAGGCTTTTGGGAAGATATGATAATTATGTTTATGTGGGAATATCTAATCATCGTATTTACACATGTGCATCTAATTATAAGTAACCTCATGCTGATGTCAAGAGGATACTCGGAGCAAACAAGGTACCACTTCTCAGCTGGCTTATTATTTTCTGCAAGTAGCTAAGTTGTGGGTTTGTGGGTTTTTTTAATTTACTCTTGGTGAACAATTATCTTGTTCCTCCAGAAGCATCCAGCAATAGGCAAATAAAGATCACTGCCCTGGAACGCACAGAGGCATTTAAATTCAAGTGCATCTCCACAGAGCAGGCTTCCACCAAAGCCCCCGAGCTCTGCAATATGACAACATTTTGCAGTGACCGTGGAGTGGTGAATTGACCACCTATTCCTCTGAAAAAACACAAGACTGGGAGTGATTTTCTGGATCAACAACCCTTGCCCTGCCCTACCCTTCCCCAGGGGGTTAAACAGTCCCATGCATAAACAGATCTCAGAAGCAGCAAGGCTTTTGGCTCGGATGATTCTGTTGTAAGTTGGAATTACTGTAATTGCAAAGAACCCTCTAATTTCCAGGTTAAATATTTTCATTACTAGTCTATAGCTATGTGTTTCTGGGCTAATGATGTCTTTAGCTTAAAGAGTTCTTGCCCGGTGAGAGCCATCAAGAGCCCTTCTGCCTTTGTTTCCAAGACAGGCTTTCCAATCTTATGATCGTTGCAGTAGCTTTTCTGAGCCTCTGCTGTAGTTAAAATATTGAGTGCTTGTGTCCTTCGAGCTGAGTGCTAGGTTACAAACCCCAGGTAAGCAGGTCAGAGGAGAGCAGGAGGCAAACACAATGTCGTGTGATAGTGAAGAGGTCAACCAAAGAATGCACCAGATGGTGATGACCTGGGAATCCTCCACACAGAGAAACCCAAAGTAGGGGGAACTAAAGGAGAACTATTTCTCCTAAATCTCCCCAAAAGATCAAAACCTCCCCAAAAGCCACCTTCAAATATTAATTTGGCTGCATAAAACTGAGCAATACGATGAAGATCTGATGTTATAGCTCTGCCTTCCTTTCATCACAAGAAATCATTGTCCAGAAAAATACAACTGCCCAACTTACACAGCCTTAGATACTTGCAATCCATTACTGCTATGCAATATTTGAAACAACTGGATAATTCTCTCTCCCCCTCTCTGAAACAACCTGGGACTAATGGAATATAGAGTGCAGGGAATAACCCTGACTGGAGCATCTAGGAGTGCATTTCCTCCTGGAGCAACATGTAAATAAATACTCTATCAAACTCACTTTGATTTCCTTAGAGATCCTAGTGCAATATTTATGGCTTTTCAAACTTGACGGATTCCTTTTGATAAGGTTTCACATGCTAATTGCTCTGGAAGTGATAGACAGTTCACATGCCATCAGCAATTTGTAACAACTGTGTAAACAGACACTGACAGCACAGCCTGAGATGGCTCCTGGTGACTGTGTGGGATCAAATGTTCATCCCAGTTACAGACACAGAGTTCTGCAGCACAAGGAATGAGCAGGAACAGGCAAATCGTGGTTCCCTAATTACAGAGGAATTTATTACAAACTTCTCCTTTCTAGTTCAGAGACCTTATTAATGTAATTTTGTCTAATTTACAATGTTTTTAATTGCCCCTTAAAGCACATTGAGGCAGGTGTCTCAAACATCTGAAGATTTCCATCTCCTGTTTCCTGTTGGTAAGCACAAGCAGAATCTCCACTCCCACCTGGTCATCCACTGCAAAGACCTGTCTTGTATTTCAATACTCTACTTCTCCTCACTGCCCTGATGGTCTGGATATCTGTCCTGGTTTCAGTCAGGATAGAGTTAACTTCATTTGTAGCAGCTGATGGGATGCTGTGTTTGGGAGTTACAATGAAAGCAGTGCTGAGAACACCCTGATGTTCTTAGCTGCAGTCAGACAGTCAAGGACTTTCTCAGCTTCTTTGTATTTCTCTATTCATGAGAAAGGAGGGGCGAAGCCAGGACAGGTGACCCAGATGGGCCAAAGAGAGTATTCCATGCCAATGACGTCCTGCCCAGGATAACGGGGGGCTGAGGGGAGGAAGAAGAGGGGCGGTGGCGGGACGCGTGCTGCTTGGGGGGACGGTCGGGTTCCGGGACAGCTCTGGGTGGTACCTGAGTTGTGTGGGTCGGGGAGAAACTGCATTGGGGATCAAGAGTTTCATATTCTTTTGCTCTAAAGTCCTGTTAGCATTGGGATATTTTATCTTTCTGTTCTCTTAGTAAACTCTCCTTATCCCAACCCACGGGCCTCTTAGTTTCTTGGGTTTGGAGTTATTTGCCCTTCCTTTTCCCTTCCCTTGTTTCCCCCTTTTTCCCTCTTCCCCTGCTCTTTTACTTTAAGGAGCAGGCAGCTGCGTGGATCTCGGCCCACAGCCGGGGGGAAACCACGACAATATCCAAGATAGATCAGAATGAGATCTATAAAGATAATGATACAACGATAATCAGCAAAGACAGGAGAATGGAGAAGTTACCCATTTTTGGTACAGACACGCTGCACATCCTGGCTGGAGCCACCACCAGATGAAGACATTCAGCTCAAACCTTTTCTTGCTTTACTGACTGCATGAAGTCTTTTTCATTCCCACAGGCAGGGTCACCAACCTCCAGGCCTGGAGCTACACAAGGTTGCCCAGGGCCCCAGCCAACCTGGCCTTGAACACCCCCAGGGATGGGGCACCCACCCCCTCTCTGGGCAGCCTGTGCCAGCCCCTCACCACTCTCTCTGTAAAAAACTTTCCCCTAATATCTAATTTAAACCTTCCCTCCTTTAGCTTCAATCCATTCCCCTTGTCCTGCCATTATCTACCCTTTGGACAAGCTGATTCCCCTCCTGTTTCTCTGCTCCCTTCAGGGACGGGCAGGCTGCAATGAGGTCCCCCCACAGCCTTCTCTTCTCCAGGCTGACCCAGCCCAGCTTCCTCAGCCTCTCCTCGTAGGGGAGCTGCTCCAGCCCTCTGATCATCTTCATGGCCCTTGAATATAGATTTAAGATGTTTAAGATAAGCCTTTTTGTCTGGCTTTATGGGTTTTATTTGCTCAGAAAAGCACGCAGCTTGGATCCACCTCTCCTCATCACACACAGATCTCATCATTTCTCCAAAGCTTTTGATGACAAACACTATGAGTCTCTCCAGTGCTGCTCCTGGAATACTCTCTGCTCAGGACCAGAAATGAAGCTAAAGACACTGTAAAATTTTAAACTTTCCTCTAAATGACAGTAAGTGGTGAAAAAACATTACTGAAAGCCAAACAGAAATTCTACTATGAGTAATTATTATAATCAGACCATATGCTTTGCCAAAATAATGTTCTCTGGTCTTCTGTCTTGTCACATGGGCACTATTTTGTCTTTGCCTTGTCTTTTGCCTTTTAGTACAAGAAATCATTTCTTTTTGATTTTTTTTTTAAAAGTCTCTTCCTTAACATCAGGGCTCCCACTGAAAAAGGTCTCTGTAGCTATTATGGGAAAAGCTATTAAAATATCAAGATTATGGTAACCATAAAGCTGAATAGAAGAATGAAAATTTTAAATTAGTATTAGACAAAAAAATGGGGATCATTTATCATTTCTAATAAGAACAGTGTGGTACAATACACTATTATTTTTTATAGGCATTACTGAAAGTTACAGAGATTAATCCAATCTTTAATGATTCCTATAATTTCTGTATTATCACCTACTATGTCACTCTCCACTCAGGCAGGAACCGTTTTGCAGTGTGAAACAAAAGATTTCCAGCATTTCCTGTAAATCTTGATGCACCAAAATCATGGTTCATTACACTTGGCAAGAAACAAATAGGAAATCAAGAATCCCCTCCCTCCCTAACAGTCCCAAGCAACTCGAATTATAATTGCAGTGCTACAGCATTCTGGAAGAGCAGTAGATAATTTCGAGGCATTTTGAAATGAAAGGCTAGGCTCATCCCAGCATATTATACATGACAATTTAAACCCAGACACGGTGAACGCAGCTCTGCGTGTTGGGTCTGTGTTTTTCCCCTTGATCACGTAGCTCCATAAAGTTATTATTACTTTTATTGTTTTCCAAATGCAATTTATTCTTACTCATAAGATATAGGAAGTGCTCAAGTTTGGCTGCCTTACTCCATAGCCCTGCCTTCCAGTCATAAATGGGACCCTTCCAGATACAGCCAACGGTGATACCCAGCTTGGAGGAAGTTTTTCCTGGAGAGAAGCTCTTCCCTGCAGCCCTCAGCTACTGCACTGCAACTGGAGGTACTGAGGGACTGGATCGAATGTTGTGCTTTTAATATGGTTTAGTACAGACACTTAGTACAGTTTTTCGGCTCTGTGTTGCTGTGTGTGCCCTTTCCAGTCACCTGTGAGGAACCCTGGTGTAAGACTTCACTCTGGCAGGACATGACTGCCATACAGCCCCCTTACTACCACCCTGCAATGGGTTCGAGTGGATGACACCTCTGTCAACAGCAGTGTTGTGTAAACTTCATCAAAGTGACCCATTTTTGGTGAGCACTTGGGCAGGCTTTTCTTTCCTTGCTCTGATTGCTTGTGTCCCTCGGAGTTCAAATTTCTCTTGAGTGGTACTACTGGGTACTCTGGTGGTTAGGGTAAATTTGGGCAATGATAAAGCAGAACTGATTATCTGATGAGTGTCCTGTGAATTCATCCTGTATTCTCACCTCGCTCACTACATTTTGCTGACTGCTTGTAGGGGGACATTCATAATTTCAAGATTTCACTGTGATTTGATTAAGCAATCAACATCCACAGGCCCACGTATAACACGACAGGAGCTGGAGAGGAGGCCTGATGTACCACAACACAGTGAGAGCTCGAAAAAGAAATGATTGTCAGGGAAAGGCGAATCCCTGGCCCAACACACCATGTACGTGGCCCTACCCAACCCACTGAAGCTCCTCTCCACCCATACCAGTCACCTCCTGGCAACTGCTCTGCAGTTTCTGGAGTCTGTAGGCATTTTTCTCTTTCACTGTTTTATAGTAAAGCTACATGAATTATGCACCGCTTGCAGGGTTTTTTTTGGTGGGCCTAGAGACCATTTCATTGCCCTGCTAGCACTTTGGATCAATTTTTTATCTTCTTTTCTTAAATAATTGCTGAATAATTTAATGGAATCAACCTGGATGCAAACATCGCTCGGTAATTCTCCCCTTGACTCCGTGCTCTGGCCTTTCCATCGCACAAGGCCGCCCAGCTACGTTAACAGCACAGCTTCTGTGCCTCGAATGCAAGTTTTAACAAAAAGAATAATGAATAATGAACAAGATTAATCTAAAGTTAATAATTCATTTTTGGATGAACCCTCAGCCACGCTAAACCTGACGATGCAGTTACTCAGCAGCCAGACAGTTGCACACCAAGAAGTGTGCTGTCCTTGCCAGATGGGATGGAAGGAAGCACATGCCCTTCATCTCTGCTAATATTAGTGAATCCTTTTGCAGAATTTAACTTAGCCTGAAAGTGCCACTAGTCACCGATGTCAGTGGCAATGTGGTGACAATGGGAATCATCACAAAAATGTGAGACAGTGGAGGGCAACCAACAGCCTGAGCGGTCATCTCTCCAGCCCCAGGCACAACTAGCACAACAAGACTTTTTCTTACAAACCTCCAACAATAACTAATCATCCAAGTCCCATGTCAGACTCACCCTCACGGCAGCTGCAGTGTGTGCAGGGCTGTGGTTCCCAGCCCTGCTACTCCATGTGTGCCCGCTATATAGAGCTTCACGTATGGGTAATTAAGAAGGTGAGAGGTCTTCATTACCTGGAGCCTAATCAATAATCACCCATATCTGCTGCATCTCCATTTTTCTGTATCTCTAAAACAGTTAAATATTTGATGGCTGTACACAATTGCCCTGGCTTATCTCTCACAAACAGCTTCCATACCCAGTCGATGGCTGGCTACGCCGGCTGCTGTGGCACTGGGAAGGAACGTTAATGACTCTTGCACTGTGCCATCAGGGATTCTGATGAAATTCTAACTTTGAGTTTCCTCAGGGAGAAAAATCAACAGCAGCCTTTATCTATGACTGAATAGAAAATGTTATGAGATGGAGCCCTGTGCTGTTGTATTTACTAAGGTTAAATACACAAACCCATTTCAAAAGCATCCGATGGGCAGCAGACACTGTCCCATGCCCACACTGCACGTGGGTGGCAGGTTTTGGAAGAAACAATACGGCTTCTTCTCTGACAAACTTCATAAACTGTCTTATGGAAATTTACAGCTCAGCCTGGTCCTGCCTGGAGTGAAAACCCACCAACCAACCCAACGTGTATTTGTCACACAGGCTTACGGTACCTTTAGGAAACCAGGTTTGGTGTTTACTGAAATGAGTGAACCTTCCCCTGGGGAGATTTGATGCCCCTTGGATTCACACACCTCTGGACTGAACTTAGATTTTTAGAGTAAGGCTCATCCCAGCAGTGATGGAGCTGCTCTTGGCCAAGGCTCTGTGGGATGAGCCAACCTCCCTTGGCTATGCTCCATCCCAACCTTGAAAAACAACACTCTGACACTCACGAAGTTGGCTTGCTGGGCCTGCCAGGAGAAATACCCACTGAGAAAGGGAATTGTGAATCAAAACCTTATTTTTGCTAAGAAACCTTCCCCGGGGAAATCATCTGATGGGGAGTTCTGGAATGAGACAGCACCACCCCCTGCATAAAGGAGCACCACAGGTAGTCCTGGCAGATGATTCCGGGTGAAATACAGATTTCAGGAAATTCTTACCAAGCATGAGGTGTAGCGTGCTAGTAACTACATCAAGCCAACCATAAAAAAGAGCAGTAATGCAGAAAGCAGTGACATGTCCATACACAGCTATATATTCACTACAACCTTTACCCCTACTAATAACACAACACTGCACTTCTGGAGACACACGCTCGGTCTCCTGTGACACCGATTCCAGCCCAGATGATTTCACAGCTTTTCCCACTGAGCAATGTATAGATCTGTATGATGCCCTCTCTGCAAGTTGATTTCAATGAGGAAACGCCAGTTAAAACCCAGAATAACAGCTTGATATGGTCCACTGAATGGCATCAACATCCTTCCAAAGAAACACTCATCTTCACCTGACAGCCAGAGATAAAGTACCTCCGTGGCAGATACTGTCAGCAGCAAATGGAAAGGAGAAAGAGGAGAGATCAACCAGAAAAAAGAAGATAAAGGGGGCTGGGCTGAAGCTGCTAATTACTTATGGGCAAACATCAAATAAGAATAAATATTCTGGAGGCTGAGCACGTGCATAAATGATGCTTACACTGGTTTTTAATTCTGCACTGCACTTTTGCTATTCGAGATTCAACCTTTGCTTACAGTCTCCAGGCTTGTTCTACATAAAGTGCTACACATATCACCTTAAGGAATGACTCAGAGATTTAATCCCTCAGTTTGTTTTCTGTTTAAAGTCAGAGACAGCCAAAAAATCTTCTTTTTTTTTTCCTTTCTGTGCACTTGCTTCAGCAAAGCTAAAGGTCCCTGGGCTTGTTTTAAAACGTATTTCAATGTGACCTAGCTAATCCTTTAATACCAGCTTTCACTACCTTTGATCAGGCTCTTACTGTAGCTGTAAGAGATTAGATCAAACCTTTAAAAAAAAGAAAAGTTGGTTTCAGGGAATTTTCTTACTGCAGTGAATTAATATTATGATCAACTCCAAGGTTGAAATATCTGCCCAAGCAGTGTGGGTGGTGTGTCCTTTAGGGGAGATCTCAGCATGGACAGGCACTGCTATGGGATGCTGTGGCTCTCACCTGTAGTACACAGGAAAAGAAACATTCTCTTTGTGTATTTGATGGATAAACAGTGTTTTGCTACCTATCAGCTGAAATCATCACCACAGACATAATAAATTAGACATTCTGTGTGTATCAGGGAACACAGAATGCCAAAACCAGCACCCCCATTAATTTTCCAACAACCAAATATCCCCCCATAGAAAGCAGTGCTCATGCACCCAGGACTACAGACTTCAACAAAGCAGTGTGTGCATCCAGGGACCTGGAACCCCAAATTTCACTGCAAACACGGAGATGGATCAATGCTGCATTTGTGTGAACAGCATGCTTTCTGCTATGACCACTTCAAGGGAGCTGAAAGTAGATCAGCCTCCCTGGGCACTGCTGAGAGCTTTGTCTGAAGAGACAAGCTAAACCCAGGTTTAGAGGGTGTTGAGCTTCTGCCTGGCCAGTTTAACCTGGTCCTTCACCTGCCATCCCTCAGTGGGATGAGGGTGAGCATCAGAGAAAAAAGAACTCCTGGGTTGAGCTAAATACAGTTTCACAGGACAGAACAGGAAGCTAACGATAATGATACCAGTAATAGAACATACAAACCAAGTGATACACACAGAGCTGCTCACCATCCACAGACCCTGAGCTGCCCCACCTCCTGGCCAACAACCCAGTTCTTTATGGAGTAGGACACCGTACGGTACAGAACATCCCTTGGGTGCTGGGATCAGCTCTCCTGCCTAAATCTCATCCCAGCTTCTTGTGCCCCCAGCCTGCTCAAGAACCTGAAAAGTCCTTGGCTGCTTGGCAACAACTAAAACATCTGTGCATTACTGACATCATTCTCATCCTAAATCCAAACCACAACACCATACCAGCAGCTAGGAAGAAAATTAACTCTATCCCAGTTCAAACCAGGACAGAGGGTAAGGGTGGTTGCAACATGGTTAGCAGAGCTTGGGAGTTAAACTCAGCTCTCTAATTTATTTTATAAAGAGATCACAAGATGTTACAACTTTAGATAAATGCCTATCGACTGAATTCTGTCAGACAGATTTCACTCATCCTTAGCCAGCCCCTGCCGCTCTACCCCCATTTCAATCTTCATTTAGTGGTGACTGCAACTGAACAGGGGAATAAACCACATGCCTAGTGCACAGATGATTTCTTTTTAAAGATGTCACGAGCTGTCACAGATAAATAAAAAATCCATTAATGTCATGTTCCTTATTATTTCGGTATTTCCAAGGTCTTTGCTGGAGAGCTGAGCCTCTTCCCTTCCAGCTCTCCGGGTGGGCAGCATGTGTTCACAGATTCAAAGCATCATAGGGGTTGGAAGGGACCTCCAGGGCTCATGGGGTCCAACCCCCTGCCAAAGCAGGGTCCCTAGGACAGGGCACACAGGGCGGTGTCCAGACGGGGCTGGAATCTCTCCAGAGAAGGAGACTCCACACCCCCTGGGCAGCCTGTCCCAGGGCTCCCTCACCCTCACTGGGAAGAAGTTCTTCCCCAGATTGGGGTGGAACTCCCTGTGCTCAAACTTGAGGCCATCGCCCCTTGTCCTGTCCCCACAGACACTGAGAAGAGGCTGCCCATGTCCCCCTGTGTCCCACCCTTCAGCTACTGATCCCCATTGATCAGATCCCCTCTCAGGCTTCTGAGAATGTCCCAGCTCACTCAGACTTTCCTCACAGGGGAGATGCTCCAGGCCTTTAATCATCTTCATAGCCTCCTCTGGACTCTCCAGGAGATCCCTGTCTTTTTTATACCAGGGAGCCCAGAATACCAGAACCCCAGGCATCCCAACCTCACTGCCTGTCTGGGACAGCCCAGCTGGGGCACGAACATGCAACAGTGGCAGGTGAGGGACAGAAAGCTTGCTGACACCAAAGGTGATAAATTACATGTGCCGGTTGAAAATGTGGGTCTGAATGCCTGTGCCAAAGTCTGTTCTCACCTAAGACCTTGTTTTTCAAGTCCTGCTTGCAAACCCCATCCCTCCTGAAATGAGGCAGATCATATACAACAACTGCAGTGCCTCAGTTCAGTGTCAATCCAAAGTGAGCTCGGCATGTGTCATGGGGAATATTTGGAATTCCATGAATTTCTCAACTGAAGCAGCTCTGTGTGCTCTGCACCCTGTCAGAAACATCAAGCCCACAACTTAGGGGAGAATTTACCCTTATCCCTTATGCTCAAATATGTTGATAAACTTGTGCACAAACTGAATCAGCAGTTTTAGAGAAAGGATTATGTCAGATTAATTTTAATCTAATCCATTTCTATCTCCTGAGAAGCTTTTTACTTCTTGCTTTTAATAATTTAAACAGTGACTGTGGCATAGTATAAAAAATAAATGATTGGAGATGCACTTAAAGTGGAAGTTACAACTCTCAATCACTTCTTATTTAAATGAGAGTTTCTATGCCTGATTTTAAGTTTAATGAAACCCCTTCTTGCTGAACTGTGATAATCTTCAACACATGGAATCAGACGCAGAAGAATTACGTTCTCCTGCAGCTCCCAGACCAGCAAGCCCCATGCCTGAACTCACCCTAACGCTGCTAGGGGAAGAGATACATCATGTGAATTTTGGGCTGTTGATAAAGAAATGCTGCCAGTCTGCTTGGATCCAGCCCCAGGTTTAAGGAACGTCACTTCTCGTGAGTGAGGACCTCTCCTCAAAGTTATGCTGCAAGGTACCAAGGAATTAGCAGGTTTGGGGAAAGTTATTTTCTGGTTCTTTGCTAAGTCATTTGGAGGCTTTTTGAGCTCAACAGCTCTGGAAACTACTTTTTAAATGCTGGCACTGCTTTGGTCATGGGAATTTGCCTACTGCATGGGGACCGGTGAGTGGCAGTCACTATGAAGAGGAGACATCAATAATAGATTGAGGTATCTTTGAAGCTATACTGTTTGCTCTCTTCATGATCATCTCCACTCACACATCTCCAATACCCATGCTTCAGCCTTCCTTCAATAAGCATCACCTAGACAAATCCAGTTTGAATTTCATTTTTTTTTCCCTATTTGGACAAAGACACCTGTGAGCTGCTGAGCATGCAGGGAACCCCACCCTACTGCGGCAACTTCTGCTTTGTTTGGAACCCAAGCCTTCCCTCTGCCATGCTCTGCATCCTGAAAGGGGAACTGGTCACACACAATGCAGTTTAGCTCCTGCTCCGTGACGCAGAGAGGTCTGCAACACATCCCAGTGCTGCAGGTACCACGTCTGCCAACACCAACCCCACTGCCACCACCATGTTCAAACATGCTGAAAGCATCACTGCTTAGTGCTGATGCAAAATACTCTCCTTTTCCTTTCCTGGCTCCAAGGCACAGCTTATCTGCTCATATTTTCAGTCCAACCTTTGGAGCAATCCAGGGAAAGCTACTCAATGACCTTGCAGCATTTTGACACACACTTGAACCAACCTGCAACCAGCTTAGCAGATGTTTTGCTTGGTTTCCTAGAGAGATGGAACTTTTACAACCAGTTGGCCCACCCATTTGTGCGATACTCCTCTCTAAATTAACATCTCATTAATTGGAACCAAATCTGACCAAGCATCAAAGGCTTACAAAGACACTATGTGTATGGTAAGGGAGCAAGAAGAGAAACCCTGAATGCCTCAGCAAGGAAAAGGTAGGGTGCTTGAGCACCAAGGCAGTCTGCTGGGCAAGAAGCACATTTTTTAAATGCTCTGGGCATCCCACACTGGAGGAAACTTCAGGAATATAAAGGCTGAATATTAAGTTTATTGTGTTGAAGATGGGTGGGACATTAGGTCCAAGGTCACCTGCTATCTAAGAAATATGGCCAGAGAAGCGTTCTCATCCTACCAAATACACCACAGTCACAGGACACGTAACATACAACTTTCCATGCCTCTGAATATTCCATATTAATGGGAATGCACAACAAGAAGAAGATCTGGTGCTGGGATGCTGATTTAACATGCTCAGAAACATGTACATCAGGGCTGTTGCCCAGAGCCATTCCCAACCAGCCATCCAGCAGAAATGCTAGATGCATTCCCACAGGAGCATGGATGTTGCAGAGTGGGTGGAACAGGGTGATGCTCCTGGGCAGAACGAAGTAATGTCCTGCTTTTAGGTTGGTGTTAGGTGGAAAGGTCCTTGGTCTCTTTGGCTATGTGCTATTTCTAGAGTCATCTCTCCCCATTCCATCCCACCTTTCAAGGCCTGACTGTTTTCCAAAGTTTTACCATAAACTCTGCTTAACATGGACTGTAAGGGCACCAAAGGAGAGCGTTACAAATGTCCCTTCCCATTGTCACAACAACAGCTCGAAGCGTTTATAATAACGTAGTCATTCTTCCTAAGTGACAAACGAAAAGGCAGCGTGACTTTTTACAAGGAGGAGAGAGAAACAACGGCAAGGTCGGTGCTCTGGGACAGGGAGTAAAAGGGCACAAATACTGGGCTGAAGAAAACTCCATTCCAAAAGCACTTCCTGCTGAGCAGCACTGCTCAGAGGGGGTAAAAGCCCCACACGTCGATTCTCTGATGGTATGAAAACGCCTGATAATAGCCTTTTTCCCTCTGCACTGCTCTCATGAGTTTTCCCACTCTTTTTCCACCCTTTTCCTCCCTGTATTATGCAGCAGGGGCTGGATCAGCACAAGAAAACACAGGATGTGCTTTGTGTGATAGATTAATTTATGAGACAATTCTACATAGGGAGTTCCACCCCAATCTGGGGAAGAACTTTTCCCCAGTGAGGGTGCGGGAGCCCTGGGACAGGCTGCCCAGGGGGTGTGGAGTCTTCTTCTCTGGAGAGATTCCAGCCCCATCTGGACACCGCCCTGTGTGCCCTGTCCTAGGGACCCTGCTTTGGCAGGGGGTTGGACCCCACGGGCTCTGCATCAGGTCCCTTCCAATCCCTGTGATTCTGTGAGACAGCCCCCTCAAATCATGCATCACATAACAGAGGCCATCAGACAGACTTAGAGCCAAAACATTTTCACTGTTTCCAGCCCACAAAGTGCCCATATTATATATATATAATAGAGAGAGAAAAACTGACCAGATGAGCAAGCACACGCTAATCATTTTTCTGCAGAGAACAAGAGTGGTCTTTGCACCACTGTAATCAGTAAAGTGCTTTCTGAAAACATGCCTGGTGTCCACACTTCACTACCTACCATACAGCAAGAAAGGCTGAGATTGAGATGAAATCAGAATTGCCATCTCTTCTGTCAAATGCTAAAATTTGGTTAGTTCTACTTGATTAAGCTGTGCAACAGAACTAAAAGTTCTCCTAGCTACTGGGGGGAAAAATAAAAAGGTAGGAGAGAATGAGAAAACCTGAACACATCCATTATGTGAAAAGACATGAGAATAATTCTCTGTCAACATTTCAGCTCAGACACATACTCCATGGCTGTGCTTCCAACAGGAGGAATGGCATCAGATGGGAAAGAGTTATTTGAACAACTGAGCTTTAATGAATCCCCTCCTCTTTGGGAAGATGGACTTTTACAAGCCTATTGAGAACAGAGGCACTGCAGAAAGACAGGAAACTTGCTTTCCTTTAACTATTTCCCTTGTTCATCTGGGTTCCCTGGTGCTCAGGAAGGATGCCTGAGTCCACAGCAAGGAGCAGAGGGATAAGGTATGCAGGGAATTCAGGTTCAGGACAGGAAATCGTGTTGGGAAGGTTCAGTTCCTGGGTCACTAGGGATGTTGTTTATGCCCAGAAGCAAGTGGGCAGGAGGACATACATCCTTTACAAACATCAGCAGGTTTCCAGCTACATATTTATGCACTTTGCTATCTATAAAATAATAATAATTAAAAAAAAAAAATCACCTGACATTTCTTCCACAGATTACTGAGATAAATTAGGAGGAGAGAGAATAAATATGCTACAGATGTGAGGAGTGGAGGTATGGGATAGGACCAAGATCTCCAAACGTGATATTCCTCTAGGGAATGCAAAAGGAACACCAGTTAAATAAACAAGTAATCAGGAGATTGTTTTCAGCAGTTCTCTGTGTACCTTCACCATCTCTCAGAGCACAGGAAATCTGAATCTCTAACTCTGTAGGGTTTTCCCACGAGGGCAGGCAGGTAAATGCCATGAGAATATGATGTGTATAGATCTTCTACAGATGAACCAAGAGAAAATGGGGGAGGGGGAGTGAGGGAAATCCTGAAAGACAAGTTCATTCATCTCCGTAAAGAAGGGAGAGGGAAGGATTTACAGTTTGCTTTGGTCTGGATGCTTATGGGCATGCTACCAGCCCGTCAAGTGAAATGTCCATACTCTCTCTGATTGTATTTTTTTAATCCCTAGACTCTCAGTGAAATGTCAGGGATGTTAGAAGGTATTTGACAACTGCAGTTATTAAAATATTAACTAACCCTGCCCTGACTATCAAATAAATCTAGTGAAAGGGGCAGTTAAATGACTCAGTTCCCACAAACTTTAATGAAAAGAATTATTTGGCAGAAAGGATCATTTTTGGTCTTAAAATTTGGAGATAAACTAAGAAGGACAGCGACCTCCAAATACTTCCCAGGCATATCCCCCATGGAACACAACTTAGATTCAGAGCTGTGAGAAACACAAAAGTTTGCTTTGGCTTTTTGGAGGCTGTTTGTTTATTCTGATTAAGTTTATCCTACCAAATAAAGGTATCTTGCCAAATTTGTTTAATGATACTGAAAAAAAGGCAAACAAGAAAAGCTAAACCTGTGTCCAGATCTGGGGCCTGCAATACAAGAAAGATGTAGAACTGTTGGAGTGGGTTCAGAGGAGGCCACAAAGATGCTCAGAGGGCTGGAGCAGCTCCCCTATGGAGAGAGGCTGAGGGAGCTGGGCTGGGTCAGCCTGGAGAAGAGAAGGCTGTGGGGGAACCTCATTGCAGCCTGCCAGTCCCTGAAGGGAGCAGAGGAACAGGAGGGGAATCAGCTTGTGAAAAGGGTAGATAATGGCAGGACAAGGGGGATGGAGTGAAGCTGAAGGAGGGAAGGTTTAGATTAGATATTAGGGGGAAGGTTTTTTTTTTAACAGAGAGAGTGGTGAGGGGCTGGAACAGGCTGCCCAGAGAGGTGGTGGATGCCCCATCCCTGGGGGTGTTCAAGGCCAGGTTGGCTGGGGCCCTGGGCAGCCTTGTGTAGCTCCAGGCCATTGGTGGCCCTGCCTGTGGCAGGGGGGTTTGAACTCTATGATCCTTGGGGTCTCTTCCAACCCAGACCAGTCTGGGATTCTGTGAAACCTGAAATGTTCTTCTCAAAAGGAAAACCTTTTTACCAAGAGCACAGAGAGAACACTGCTTTGAAATGTTTCATGGTTTCTATATATATCTAAATATAATGGAGAAGGCTTAAAAAAGACTATGGAACTAAACACTTTGGGCAAACCAAAGGCTGGTTTTGTGGTTTTTTTACTCTGTTGTGTTTTTTTTTGCTTTGGCTAGCAATCCCCCCCATCGATGACTCCCATAGCTCTTCTGAAGAGCGACAGCAGATGGTATTGATCTAGCAAGGCTTTGGAAATGTAAAGCAATATAACATTGTTTTATGGCATCCAAATAATAGAGCTCCTCTTAAGACATGCTGAGACACCTTCACTAGGCTCATCAAAAAAAAAAAAAAAGTCATGAAAAGTTTTTGATGTTCCTCCTGTCTCCAAACCCTGTTACTGTGGTTCAATTACCGGTGGCTGCCCAGCCAACGCTGTGGTAGCGATGGGGAAGGAGGGATGTGTCGTGTTTGCCACAACAAAACCAAAGCCAAATTTCAACTACGTATGTACTGGTAGGTTTTTTGACTGTTCTCTCTTGTCTACTTAAATACCCACAGCTGGGGCTCTCACACCAGCCCTGAATGCCATGTTCCCATAGCAACGTTTACTCTTACATCATGTTTTGGGTAGAATTTCACAGGTAAAACGGTCAACACATGGCCATCATTACACTTTCTGATTAAAAACAGCAGTGGAAAAAATGAGGGAAAACCCTTCACACACAGGGTAATTATCTCCAGAAAATGCTAACTACCCAGGTAGGTGTCTGCTGGTTCTCACACTGATTTAGTGCGTGCAAAGGAAGAAATGGGGAAGGAAAAGAACAAAAAACTTCCATAAATACAGCAGGACTGGCTTTGGGGACTCAGACATCTACTGCTGCAAGAGCAGAAAATACGACAGAAGTAAATGTTTGATTTGCATTTATTCTGGTTTTCAGTCCAGCGACTTCCTGAGCTCCAGATGAACATTTATTTTCCAAATTTCCAGCACTCAGCAAGCACTTCATCACAGGAGGCAATCACATCATTATGCTGCTTAACAAAATGCAACACCAGGATGCACTGACCTGACAAAATAACGACTCCCTGCTGAAACCAAGCTGTAAGAAATACACATTTCATTTTCATCTTGGGGTACCAGAACTGGGAAGGGAGAGGGGGCCCCTAGATTAATCTGCTGAATCTCCAACTCATATTAAACTGAAAAGTGGGACAATACATGGCGATCCCCAAATGGTTCTGCGCAGGCTGTACCATTTTATGATGCTGAAAATACTTGTTAATCATTTGGACTTGTTTTGAGGACAAATTTCTTGCAACGTCTGAACAGTAGGAAGCTCTTTATTTGGCATCATTAAGAAAACAAACAAACAAAAAAGAAACCCTCAACAACTTATGTATGTAGGCCAACAACATTTCACTCTGAGCTGCTCGTTTTTTAAATCTGGATGTTTCCAAGTAGCAGAATATGAGAGCAAACTACAATTGAAAGGATAAAGGTCTGGATGCAGCTCAACCTTGCTTTTGGTTAGTTGTTTTTTTTTTTTAGCAAAATCCACAATTTGTAATACCAAGATGACCAGTGACACAACAGCGGACAGGAACTAATTCCCTTCAAATTTACTATTTTTCTTTCATCAAATCTCTTCAGTTAAAGGTGGGCTCTAGGCCTTGCCACTTGAGC
Source organism: Hypotaenidia okinawae (assembly GCA_027925045.1). Classification (NCBI taxonomy): domain Eukaryota; kingdom Metazoa; phylum Chordata; class Aves; order Gruiformes; family Rallidae; genus Hypotaenidia; species Hypotaenidia okinawae. The sequence goes on along the minus strand of BSDF01000011.1, from coordinate 21,126,312 downwards.
CTCCTCAAAACACAGGAGACATGGGCACTCGGCCCTCCTCAGGCACTCGGGAAGTCTTCCCCATCAGGTATAAATTCTTGACACCCAGGAGGATATCCCTAAGCTCTGTGCTTAGGAACTATCCAGGATGGGGTTTTTTCTCCAAGCTTCTACTATTGCAATGAATACTGTCATCATCAGGGCAACAGCTAGTCTCAAACTGAAGAGTTTTGGTTTTTTTCTTTTTTTAAAGATTTAATAATATACTAACATTACAATGTAATAATAATAATAATAACAACAACAACAACAATAATAATGTAAAAGTGTATTTTTCCCCCCAGACAGTCCTACATTTCAGCATTGGTCATTAGTGTTCCTTTAAGTTTGCTGTCCTAATCAAATTCCAAAATAAATGAGTGCATTTTCTCTCTCGTAACACTGCTCTCCCTTTCAATGAGATGTCTTATTTTTCACTTCTAACCTGAACGTTTTTTACTGTTGCACTACAACATTAAACACTTGCAATGTTATATCCCAGCAGTGGGATATGGGGGTATTGGGAGGAACTGATCTCTACAGCTTTGCTTTGCCAACACTGCCTGGGACCCTGGGGATGGAAGCTGCCGATGAAACACGGCGGTTTTCCAATGTGCAGCTACTTCCCAGTGATATCTGATATTCTCTTATGAACCTCCATCTGACCAGAGCTGGAACAGGAGATAGCTGTGGTAATTGTGCAGTGACTGCTAGAGACCAAATAGCTCGGATTCCACTGGGAGACATGCAGTTGGCTAACGGAAACATGATGCACATGGCTGAAAAGCATCAACTTTGCAGTTCTGAGTTTTAAAACTCATCCTTATTTCTAACCTTAGGAGAAAGGCAAAGAGAATGAAAACACTGTCACAGAGGTGATCATTTCCTGCAGAACAAAGGTCTCAGACTGAATTAATTGGATCTATTTTGACTTTCCATTAAATACTTTCTACACAAACCAGAAAACAACCACCAGCATAACTCCAGCCCAGCTTAGTTACAAATCTGTAATAGTATCAATTAAGACTAATTGTGGATCTGGCTACAGTTTAGATCATTTTCTAGCTGTACTAGAGCAGGTCATAGATGGTGGTCATGTAGGAAGCCATCCCCCATCCAAATGATAGAGGGAAATAATCACCCTTCAGTTTCCTGCCTTTCTGGGCACCAGAAACGCGCTCTCCTCCCAGACACTGTAAGATGCTCTTTCTCACACACTGAATTGGAACTGGAAATAAAGCCAGCGTATTTCTGGAATATTTTTATCATCACCAGCACATACACCCAGAACAAAGCTCTCTCAAGACTAAATCACCTGAGCAAACATAACACAATTTCCTTCCTTCCACTTACATGAACCAGCACCAGTCACCACATCTCCACGCGAGGCGTTTATGCCATGAAGTGTGATACACACATTGCTCTAGTTTGCATCCATTCACGTCCCAACTGTGCATTTGTATGCAGCAAAATTAGGGTCCTTCTCTGCACTTACACCCAACTGCAGATCTCCCTGTACATTCAGTCACCCAGTGTGACCCGTTCACATCCTGGCACAACTAAATCTTCTCCTTCAAGGTGTGCCATTTTAATCTTCCCAAGACCCACCCTGAGAATGAAAACCCTGCAAATCGCCGCTGGGTGCTGAAAGCAAGAGAAGGAAAGGACTTTACCTCCTGAATGCGGCGGTGGTCCACACAGCAGCACCATGCCCTGGCCCTGACGGACAGACACCGTGCTTCTCGTCCTGGTTTTGAAGTTCTCAAGATCTGCCAAAACAGAAAGAACTCAGTTAAAGGGATTTTAATGTTTGTCTTTGTCTTCTCATGAGAAGGGCAGAAGGTTCATTGGGACTTTGCTGCGTGACAGAGTGAACGTCAGGTTGGAAGGTGGGTTGGTGGGACCTGGGTGGATCGCGGAGCAGCAAGAAGCTGCTAAGGCAGCAACACCAGCGAAGTCTCCGCAGGCTGCAGGTCTGGTAAGGGGGAAAGGTGCTGATTTACCCAGGGCAGAAGACACACCTAGAGAAAATCCCAGCAACCTGTAATGCTGCTAGTTTCATTTATGAATTTATGAAGAATTACTGCCACAAATGATCACTACCTCAGCTGTTACAAGTGCATTCCACTTCCCTTTAGGAGACTTGTTACTGATGCCCTTGCAACCCATGTGTCGAAACCCTTCCTTCTCCCATAAGGAAGTCTCTCTAATAACCATACTTTAGCCACACAGTGCTTTAATTAAATTAAATTCCTCCTTCCACCTCCCTCCTTTTCCTCTCCTTCAGAGGCTGTGCACTGCAAAAATGCATCTCCCTCCCCTTGAACAATGAATTCAAGAAACTTGCTATTATGTGATGAGGTGACTAGGAGCTGAGCGGTGGCACCAGGTATTGATCAGCACCATTGGCTGCTGCACGGGAGCACTAATACACTGAATCACTTTGCAAGCCTTTTATCTTTAACAGTCCCCTGCATTTCCATTTTCTTTCTTGGTTTTTTTTTTCTTTTGCTTTCAGTGTAGCTGAGCTGTGGTTTGGTGATTACAAACCTGTTGTCAGTGCAGTTGGGAACCAGAGAAAACACACAGGTGATAAATATTTAACAGCAGGAACTAGTAGGAACATCATTATAAGGTTACAAGGATGAAAAATTAAGCCTTGATTTTTATCCCCTCTTGAAAATATTTTCTGGAAGCAGTGGCGTGCATGCCTAAAAAAATATCTTATAAATAAAATCAGAAGAAGTCACTGATTCATTTTAGAAAGCTTTTTCATGGACCCTTCCTGCTAAAGCCAAGTTCAGGATAAAATCCAGGCAAAAGGGGAGCTACAGTGGGAGTTGTGAGAGACAATTTGTTACAGTGCTGGTAGTCATCGTGACATTTTCAGTACCACTCTGTCATACTCTTACACTGCATGTTACATCATTCCCAGGATCTTATGATGATGTTAGTTCAGCTCTTTCATTTGCATTTTAGTGGATAAATATTGTGGGGACTTAAAAAGCCTGCTGCACTGCAGCGAATTACTTGTGAAAGCAAAACTAGTCCAACCCTCCTGTCCTCGTCCTGCCATGCAATGCTGATGGAACGCAGGCAATCCTTGCTTTAGGGTCCACACAGGAGGTTCACACCTAAACTCGAGTTCAAAACCAGTCTGGATGGAACCTGGGTGTCAGTCTAACAGCAGGTTCTCTCAGCAGAGGTAGAGGGAGACAATAAATCATGGTGTTTCCCAGCCCCAAGTCACAGTGTGAGTCTCTAACTTGGAGCAGGAGTACTTTCTGTGCCCTTTTTTTTTTTTCCCAATAAAAAAAGGAAGGAAAACAGAAGAAAACCCAACCCATTATCAGTGAAAAGGGATAAACATTTTCTGTCCTAAGTACTGTCAAAAGGGGGAATGGAACTTTTCAGGAACTATGACATTCATCTGGCCACCTGCCAGTCCTGTGGATTTAAGTCTATGTTGACTGCATACAGGCACAAGAACAGATCTTCTCCTCACTGAGGACAGTTGCATATGGAACAACAGCCTAAACCCAAGCTGCTGCCTGGAGGAATAAATGTGGTATTAAGAAACATTTTCAGATTCATATTATTTCTGATAAATGAAAAAGTAACATAAAAGCAAAACAAGTCCCAACCACCAAACTAGATGCTTTATGTACATGCATATAGATGAGCTGGAAAAACATTGCATAGGCATTTGTAAGTCTTAAATTATATATAGTGGAGGATTCTTCATCTCTCTGCATAGCTGCTTTCTTCCACATTGACTGAATCAGCACCTCAGGCCATGTACAGACAGACACCCCCCCATGTTTTAGAGATTAGACAGAATTCACTCTTCAAGCCTGAATCCTTAACCCCCACTTTCCTCCCCAACATACCCAGGTCTGGCTTTCAGACATAGGAAAGAAAAACTGCACTGACTCTCAGCCTGCGCTTTAAAGCCGACTTGTACTGTGCCCTGGGGAATTCTCCTGCTAATCACAGGGGAGGGAATGGGAAAGGTCTTTCATTACGCATCCTATGAAGCAGCCACCTGCTCAGTGACCCAGCGACTCTTGATTGCAACAGCATGGAGAAAAAGTACATGACTCAGTTTAAATGCAAACCTAGGCATCTAACTTTATCTTTTTTTTTAATTTTTCCAAGGAAGAAATAACCCTGTTTGATGACAACAAGGATAGCTCTGTATTTATGAAAAGCCTGGCTACCTGGAAAAGAAGTCTCTGCTTGGCTGAACACCCAGGAATCACTATCGCTCACAGTGCAAAGTATTGAGAGCTTTCAAAGTCAACTGTTGGTTCTGAAAAGCCTCGTGCATGTCCTCAAAATCTGGCTCCCAGTAAACTAACAAGATTAAGATAATTATAAGAAAGGCTAATGCCTCATCAAACTGATTAGGCTGATTACGCTCATGCACTCTGAAATCCACACTTCAGATTTATCTTTGCAATACCTAAATAGTAACTTGTGTTAACAGTAATATCGTTAAGATTTTTATTAATAAGACACTTCATTTCAACACCACCATGCAGTCTTTGCTGAGAAATTAGGAACAGTATTCATGCTGCTGAATGGTTACAAAGCGCACAGCTTGGTGATGTGCAGACCTGAGAGGTTCTCCTCTGCTTTCACATGCTTTCAAAGCAGACAAAAGCCTCTCCTACGAGCTCCTGCTCAGGTGGGTGCAGAATATTGCACCGAAATTTCGTACCATACTTGGAGGTGGGACCACTTGCTAAACAAAAGTTAAACTGAAGTGCTGAAACCCCCCACGCAGGAAGCTTTGTCACAGAAGTAGCACTCTAACACTTCTTTCCCAGGTTTGTTCTCTTTCTCCAAAGGAAACACCGCTGTCCACTGTCGCTCTACCCCTGCCCTGACAGTAGGTAAGAAATGGCTCTCTATACTTGGCATTAAAAATCAATGGGATGAAAAATCAATGGGCAAAAGAAGGAAAAAGTAACCCTCAGAGCTGCTGAATGACTCTGAATTACAGCCTAAGTGGTTGGGCTGCATGTGCCTCCCCTGATGAGAGCATTAAGTTCCCCTCTGCCTTCCCCCATGCCCAAAGACCCTGCCTAACACATGATGACTTTCCTTCTTATTCGACAATTACAAACCAAACCCACAAAAAAATGCCAGAACACTTATTAAGGCAGAAAGCTCAATTATTTCTTGTCAAACTTAACTGTTTTGGAAGGTTAGAAGCAGGACTATCACACCTCCATGTTTCCCTTGACATCAGCTCACTCTCCACTAAAAATTGCCCCTGAACCAAACTCTGTGACCTTGGAAAGCTGAGGTTTGTCAGTGTCTGGCTGCTGGAGCAGCCACTGTGCCCAGGCAGACACAGCATGGCTATTCTGCATCTGTTGCTGGCCTCTACTAATCTTCTTCTCACTGGATCATATTTTACCTCCTTCTTCTGTTTCCTACTCCTTGTTAACCTCTTCCATGTTTACTGTTCATCTATTTCTCCAGTATACATTGTCAAGGAGATCACTGGCTCCCAACAGAAGGACTCTTGCCCATGTTTTGAAAAATAAACCAACAAAAAAACCCATGAATACTTTAAAAACAGCTGAGAATGTAGATTAAAAGAAAATTTCAGATTTGGGAAGGAGGCATCTAAAGCCTTGATCAGGTCAAGAAGAAGTGAGACATTTCTGGTTTACATGCAGAAGCACCGGCAGGAGGAGACAATGCCATCTCTGAAGTGTTTGTTAACCCAGTGGAGGATGTAACACAAAACCAGTGGTATGAAGCTGGAGTCATGGAAACAGAGGTGAGAAATTACCTTTCTATGAGTGATGATGATCAGTTGCTGGAATAATCTACAAGGGAAAGCAGTGGGTTCAGAATCCTTGACACCAGGAGGTCAAGACCACCTTTCCAGAACATGTAGAAAGACTAACTATGCTTTAATCATGCTTCAGCAGCCAGGCTCAGTTAGGGATAAACCAGAGGAAAATGTGGACTGTGATAAATGGGAAGGTATAGTCACAGGGCACTGCACAGACACATGAAACGGTGCAATGTAGTAGCAGCTCTGGAAGCTGGTGGGACAGTCTGGGGGCCTGATGCTAACAGACCTGAGAGTCCCACAGGTTCTCTCGCTCAGACCTGGCCATATGTATGTAAAAAATCTGAAAATAATCACATTATGCTTAATAGAAGTACCCCGTGGGGTACTAAATACCTTATAATACAGGTAAAAGACAAGGTCATTCAAGGAGGTTACAGTTAAACGTGAGATGTAACACAATGAGCATTGGTAAACAGGAGAGAGAGAACAAGATAAGTAAAGCAATGCCTGGAAGTGGTAAGTTCATTAAGTTTTAGCACGCAGGCACCTTTGTGACTTAATTGAAGTTTTGAGGGTGTGAATTGCTTCAATTACAGTGATCTATCACTGCATAGATCAAAAAAGAAAAGGAGCTTTAATTTCAATAAAAATATTTATACATGAAACAAACAAAACATGATTAGAATTGAGGACCACTGATAGGAAGAGAAACTGCTTCCTGTCGGAGCCAGGATCCCCACACGTGGTGTTGGTAAAAATACGTCATCAGTGCAGGGATTTGTGGCACCAGGCAGTATGTGACTGTGAAAACCCCACTGTCTCTGTTCCTAGGACTGAAAAGGACAGCAGATGCAAGAAAGATGTAAACTTACCCTTACTAGTCAAAGCAGCACACATCCGCACAAGGAACAACAGGTCACTTGCCCCAACGATTAATCCAGCTTTTATTTTAAATGCCTGATTTCCAATAATCAGGATCAAACATTTGCATGATTTAAGAAAAATATACTCACACATTATATTTTGGCCTATTTAACTTGGACATTTTCTGTTTAGAAAGCTATTGATGGAACTGATTAAGAGAAACAACTGAGGAAGAAACTATTAATGCTTTCCAAACTGGGGGGTCAGGCTTATTGGGAGCGTATGATACCACACCAATGTCTCCACTGAAAATAGGAAAATACTGTGTAAACTCCAATACCTCCAGCATCACATGAGGATGCAATTAGTAATGTTTTCATTACAACAGGGAGGTTTAACAGGAACTCAGACACACTACCCTGATGAACACTTCCTGAGCAATTCCTTATTTAATGAATGAGTGAGGATATCGTTTAAACTTCATCTCCACGGTATCAATTCTAAGTCGGACTTAACTGACCCATATGAGTATAAGGCTGTATGTATTTAATCTGCCAAAAAACACGTGGATTTGTACCACTGACACCCCTGTGCCAGTGATGACATGACTCTGGAGAAGTCATCTAAGTTCTGTGTCAGAGTCTGCACATCCCTAAGGATGAGTACCCAAACTGTGTGTTCCAAATCGGATTTAAGTAGCCAATAGTTGCACAAAACCTTGACATCTAAGGCTGAAATGCACTAGAGTACAACACACTGTTAGCATGTGCACACTATGACCCCCCTTGAATGTGACCTTGAATGTCTTGTCTTGCATTACTAGATTTTTCTGCAGCCTCCACTAAAACTCCTCCTTAACGCTTAGTGATACAGCTCATGCAGGTTCTGGTAAGTGATGCCAGTCTAATACAGGTGCTTATTCCTCAAAAATGCTCAAAAGCCCAGAAGGTGCCAGCAGCAGCTGTCAAGTCCATCAGCTTTCCAGCTTGGGGAAGGTACTGCATTGAATGACCTCCTTCCAAAACCTCCGGTGTGGTTTAATAAAAGTTTAAACAATCTGAAATGATCCAAAGCCCCTTAAGACTGGGTACTTTGTCTCAGTAAATGGCATATGGAAACTTTAATCAGAAACATATGGCTTTTCACAGTAACAATTATCCAAGTTTGGCTAGAGCAATGAAAAATTTCCCCAAGTTTTACATACAAAAAAATCAGTCTTTGTAGCAAAGAAGATTCAATTATAAGCAAAACAAAAGAGCTGTAGCTTTTTATCGTTTACCAGAACCTACTTTGGTTTGTACATTATGATATTTGGCAATTCTTTCTCTAAGTGACCATTAGGTGAGTCCTGGAAATCAAAGTTTTGTCTTTTATATAAATACTTCACAGATGACATCGAAGTACAAGCAAGCAAACAAGATCCCCATCAGCTCCCAAGTTCCTGCTGGTGGGAGCAATGTCCTATTTGACCTCTGATTTTTGTATTTGTATCTTTTCTCATTTACAGCCCAAACTGCTCTATCGTGAAGACCCCAAACCAAGCAGAGTGGCTACAGCGTTTGAGAACAGGGCGAAACAAGGAGGCTTCCCATCTCAGGTCATCGGTGATCTGACAGTGAGGCCCCTATACTTTGTGAGAGCTGAGCTCTGTTTTGCCCACCTTTGTTTGCCAGGAGGGTTTCCATGGTTTTCCTTTTTCTTTTTTAATGCACAGCATATTTTTAGAATCCAAGATGCTGTCATAATTATGCCAATTCTGAAATTAAGAGACAACTCCATTCATGAGGGCTACTTTAGAACTTTATATTAAACAAAGCGAAAAATATTATAGAAAATGGCATGAATAGTAAATGATTCAAATTGATGGTGGCAGGTGTCTGCATGTCTTTCAGAAAGCCAATTTCTGTGCCTATATAATGTGGAAGGAAGCATGGCTGTGCATTGGCTGTGTGGCACACTGCAACACGCTCCTACACCATTAGCACACCCTTTGTCATTACATGTAAGGGTTTTGTTCCTAACGATTAGAAAAGCAGTGGCAATACAGTTTTTATCTATTATTCTTGTTTAACTTATATGAAACTATTTCTGCTTTTACTATATTCTAACAAAAACATACATACATCAATCACTCCTTTGTACATCACTGAATTTTAATTTACAAAAGAAAACATGACTAATAAAGCAGCTTTTATGCTGCTTTATTTTACTTAAAATCTATCTCTGGAGACTTCTATAAAGTGAACTTGCTGACACATCTGCTGAGTTGAAGTTAATAGCAAGGAGCTACCAAAGCATAATACCTGTATCGATATGACTACCTGTATCTTCAAATGGATTGTCAGCCCTACAAGGTGAGTTATTGAATGAATCCTGATAGATGCATGTGCTTGAAGGAAAACCAAGGGATTGGAACATGGGACCCTGAGAATACAGCCACACAAAACCAGCAAAGGGATGGCTGATGCAGCTGCAGAGGGAAACAGATGCCTCCAAGCTGTGAGCATAAACCTGAAGGTTCTCCTTACCAAAGGAACACACCTTGGGACCGGGCAAAAGAGCATTTGAGAACTGCAAGCAAGAACACAGCTTATAGAAAAGAGACTGATTAAACCTCAGACATAAGAGAGACAGGAATCAAGGGGAAATGGCGATCAATACAGTAGTAGTAGCAAATGTATAGAAATACACAGTCAGGCCCAGGTGGGGGAAGAACCCCACGACCACCACGACCACCACCCTCTCCAGAGAAAGCAACCCCAGGGGCAGGCAGGACTGTAAGGACCTCTCCTGGGAAGGCTGATGTCAGCTGGACCAAGGGCAGGAGGAGCAGGGCAGATGATACCCACACCTGCGAGGCTCTGTGTGCCACTGCAACAGCATTAGGAATTAGCAAGAACTGGGTTCTACACGCTCTAGGCCTTGGCACCACTGCAACCGTGCTAAAAATATGTCTTTGATTAGGTTACTGATACCTCAGTTAAACAATCAATAAAACCTTTGACAGAGATCTTTTTTAAAAGGGGGAGTTTTTTAGCCCATGTAAATTTTACGGGGTCTTTGGTTTGGTATTTCATCCTTGAGGCTTGGTTGTGATTTGGATATGGAGAACTTGAATGGTTAAAAATTAACTTGGTAAGAACTGACCTTCATTACATATATCAAATGAACTTTGAAGCACTCACACGATAGGAACTAATGATATAAGCAAGGAGCAATAACCCCTTCATACACATGAAACCACCAATCCACTTATGTCCACAGATACAGCCAAGAAACCTAAAAGGCAATTTTCAAGCATGACTTAGAGAGATTTATGGAGCATAATGGGGTTTGCCTTCTCATCCCCCTTCTATAATTTTAAGATGATCCCAGCAATCCACAATTCAGAATGATGCTTAAGGATGTATGCAGTCCCTTAATCAAAGTCAACGGGATATTTTTGTTATTAAGGACCATATGACTTATCTCAAGGGTATTCTGAATTGGTTGGCAATGACGCCTTGGTGAGAAAAAAACCCAACCCAACAAACAACAAGCGATCAGAGAGTTTGGCCAAGTCTTTCTGCTTCAGACTGAATAAAGAACGTTGTACCAAGAGAGAGCTTGTATGCCCTCTTCCAAATTGTTTTCATCACATTTGCATAATGCTTCACATACAAAAGAGCATACTTTCATATCCTGGACAAAATACACAACCAGATGGAGACAGAAGTCATTTGCATCGCTGCCCATGGAATAATACGACTTCATTGGCTGTAGACTATAAACTATGCTAATCTGGCCCATAAAATAGTCTTGAAGATGAGATTCTAGTGCGTCTCAATCAATTTCGGATTTTAGAGGACATGGGTTTGAAGAAATCATAGCCCGTCTAGATGAAGACAGGCTGAAAGCACTTTAACTGATGACTAGCACCCACAAAAGCATTAAAGCTTTTTGCTCTCGAAACACTTGACAAGATTTGCCTCCTGATATTTATGGCTCTAATATCTCTAAACACTGTCTCTATAAAACCTGTGCCTGACTTTTTAAAAGCAAGGTTTTATGTCATCCCTTTCACAAATACACAAAGATTAAGTTCTTCTGCCCATGTCCTTGCTGTTGTGTTGAGACTACACAGCAGGCTATGCAGCCTGGAATAAAACCCCCTTTGATACAGAGCTTAATAGAATTTTAGTTTAAGAGCTGGTGTTCTAATGAATAATTTTTAGAGTCACTGATTTGAGAAATAGTTTACAAGTCTGGGGATGAAAGCTTTCTAATTTGACCTTTAGAACAGAAATTTCACTGGGATTTCTACTTCAGTGAAAAAAAAAAGTTTGAGAGGTAAACATCTTGCCATTCCCTGCCCTGCCTCTCTCCTTTGGAGAGTAATTTTCTTTGGACTTTATACCTGTAGGCATTACACAAGGTACTTACTGCCTGTGCATCTGTACCAAGTGGGCAAGTGCAGCATGGACTTCTAGACCTTTCTTTTCCCTGATGTCCCCCCAGCACAGAAACTGCTGCTGTTCTTGCAAGACAAAGAAATTCCCATGTGAACCTTTGCGGTGGGGGGCATCTGCAGCTGGAGGAGTTTCACAGTGGGGTTTGCTTTGAGGGCTCCGTTTCACTACAGGATGAGAATAGATGCATAGCTGGTTGGAACTCACAGCAGATGTCCTCAGAGAAGGCTGGCTGCCTCCTGCCAGAAGAAGGACAGCTGCCTGAGCCCGCAGTGAGCAGCAGCAGCCAGGCTCGGGTCAGGAAAGGAGGAAGCTGGTGTGTTGCTGTGCAGACCATGATCTTGTTTTTCTCCCAAATCCTCCCCGCTCTCCCTGTCATTCACATCTCAGATCAACTTGGACTTTGACATCTCCATTTGGGTTCTTATACTGAGACCATGCTTAAATCTTTGGGACAACCATCTATCAAAGACAGACCGATTTGTCTACCTTCATGGCTGAAATTCCTCCCCAGGCTATTAGGTAACATCCCAAAGACTGTGACAGCTTTTCCTTCAGCATTATCGATGCCACTGGCCAATGTGCGGCTGTGGAAGTCACAGATCCTCGTGCCATGCTCCATCAGCTCTCTTCTTCCTTCATCAAACCGATCCTGAGCTGCTCATCCTCACCAGAATGGTTCCTCCTGGCATGCTGTATCCTCAGCACGTCGCTGGGATCTGATCCTTGCTTCCAAATAGACAACAAGGCAGCCTCAGAGCTTTTTTCTGCCTGACTTCATGGTACTCATCTTACCAGGAACAGGGGCTCTTCACAGTATCTGCAAGGCACCCACCGTTCTCTGCCCAAATCAAATTGCTTTATGATGTTACAAAAAAGAGAAGAAAAAGAAAAATCATCCTCAACTTCATGTTCCTTTCCATAGAGGCTGCCTGCTTACTTCCTTTCTACAGGAAATATTTCAAGTGTTCGTTTTGAAGCAACTTTTCTGCTTGAGACAAAACGCTGAGGCCTCAGAAAATTTTATTTTACTACTTTAATCTGGAAAATCTGGGCAGACATTTCCCCTTGGGTTGATTCCAACAGAGTTATTTCACCCCTAGAGGGTTTTTTTTTTATATTTTCCTAGCAAAATAACGTGTTATTCACACTCTCTCCTCCAGCACAGAGGGTTCTGCAATAGCCAGAAAGCAGCACTTCTACTGGGGGCAGGAGATACTGCAGAGCTCACTCTCACTTCAGAGCTGGGCATTAGCAATGCAGATGCCTGGCATGAACCCCACTGGAGCACACTCTGCTGCTCCTTCAGACTTTGTGCAGCTAAATGAATGCAAATGTGGATCCCAAATAATGTAAAACAGCGTGACACAAGCTTGCTGAGCTGGATGTTTCAAAACAAAAAATTCCCTTTGCTTGATAGAAACACAAATGAAAAAGACCCCACAGAGATGCTGGTCCTCAGAGGGTATCTGTACTTGCCTGTGGAAACGTACATTATGATGCCAGGCAGCATCTCTCAGAGAGCAGATCTATTTTTTCATTCTGTTCATCTCTCACTTCTAATGATTTATGAAATGGCAGTCACGTTTGCTGCAGACAGGAAAACTAACATGGGACAACTTTTGACAAACATACTTAAAGCTCCACTGTCCTTTGCATGCCAACACTGACTTCCCTGGTTTTGCTTTCCAGAAGAAATTAGGAAAGGAAAAACCTGCAGAATGAAAAAGCAGAGCCTAGGATAAAATCGTTGTGCACTGGCCTTACATCCCATCGACAGGAACAGGAATTTTCTTAAGAGTTCAGCGCTAGCCTTTGGGTACGGCCTGTGCTTGACCGGGGAGTCCTGTAACTGTGATTTCCCATCCATTTAAAGATAATATTGATTAATATTTTTTACTGATCAGGAAGGATCAACCTAAGGATAATTATTTCTTTAAACTAGGCGAACAGCACTCTTTCATTTGACAGACCAGGGGATCTTGAGCCAAAAGGGAACAAAGGTGTTACAAGAAGCATCCTCCTAACCAAGGACAGAACACAGATCGTCAGATTCCTTATCCTATTCTCTATCCTCTGGACCTAAAAGATCAGCAAAAGTAGTTACAGTATGTCATAAATGCAGGTTCTTACAGGTCTTCACATGCTTGTGTCACTCTACAATCAGTTTTTGCAAGAAGTTTGGAATGATTTGTAGTGGGGAAGTATCTGAACCAAAAGAAGCCTATATGAAATCATGAGCAAGGGCCACTTGTGTGGCGACACCGTGTACCTCCGACCCTTCTAACCCTGGCTGTTGATGACAATATCGCTGTCAAAGTCTCTTACCACTGTTTGATTTTTAATCAAAATCTCAAAAAATAAACATTCCATGGAAATACCCTTATTAAATTGTAATAGCTATCCATAAGTCAAGAGGGAATGGTTTCTTTTAAATTTATGAATTTGCAGTTGGTTTTATCCCATCGTGTCTCTTCAAGAAAGAGTGACTCATTCTCTCTGAATAACCAAGTATCCCAAAAGGTCACTACACTCTCAATGATACCACTTTATACCAGCATCCATGTTTCCAGACTATTCCATTTAATGTCAAAATAGGAATTTAAATTTCTCTCTAATTTTTCTCTCTAATTTATGCACCCTGCTCAGCTGTCTTCAGAGTGAGCCAACTGGACGTCGGTGATTTGCAGAGCTAGGACTGTACCCAGTGAAGAAAGCTGGGCTATCTTTGGAAGTTTTATGCCAAAATTAAACTCTAGTATCATTTAAACAGCTATTCAGCTGTTCCTATCCCCTGTTTTAAGAAAAAAGCCCTCAGAAAGTTATTCAGTAAATACAGTGACAGTCAGGGGATTAATTTCTGCCTCACTGAGACAGAAAAAGAGGTTTTTGGGGTGTGTATGGGAAAGCAGGCCGTGCTATGGAAACCACTTCCTGAAGAGGTAAGAAAAACAAGGAAAATTAAATTATTTATGGCAGATTCATGGGCCCTGGGTGTAAGCAAACTCCAGTGCTGGCTGGGGTTGTTATCTCTGAATTGTGACCGTACATGTGGGAGACAGCAGGCTGGCAGAAACCTCAGGAAAAAGTGAAACAACCCATGGGAAGAGCTGTGGATTGGAAGTCCAGGCTCCAAAAAAGCAGATGTGGTACCTGAGCAAGAAATAGTCAAGGGTGGTATTTCCGTATGTGGGTGAAGACCAGGCTTGGAGCACAGGCAAGCATGTCCTGCACTGGTGGGTGCAGGGAGGGGCTGCAGGCACAGCCAGGGACAGATGCTTCCTCCATCTCAGTGTTGGTGTGCAGCTCCCACCTGGGATGCTGACAACTCCCACCCCACATACCCAGTCAGGACTTTTCACAAGTGCTCTCAGAAAGAACCAGAGAAAGGAATGAGCCAGGAAGATGCATAGAACTGCGTTTTTGCCCTTCACAAGCAGAAAATCCTCGAAAAATTAAACTTCCCAATGCGGACGAGCACGGGTGACTGAGGGATGAGCAGAGCCGCGCACACCCGTCATCCCAGCTGCAGTCAGACTCTGGGGAAAAAAAACCCAACCCAAACCCTCTGTTCTCCTTAATTTCCAGGAGGTTTTAAATGCATCATCTTTCCTCAACACTCAGAGGGTAGCAATCACTGGGAAATGATTTAATTGGTGTGCCGAATGCCTCATCCAGCCGCGTGGCAGCGCATCGCTTCACCGATCAATCAACGCGATTGTTGTTGCGCTTGTTTGTTTAGGCCCAGGCAAGGCAGAGACTTCGGTGGTTCTCTGCAAATGTTTTCATTATTAATTGTTCTTGAAAGAACTACTTCATTGATCATTTAATCTCCAAAAAAAAAGAAAATGAACGCACTTCAGGGCAATAAGAGGGTAAAACCCAGTAAAGAATGTGAGCAGCAATTATAATTTGTTTCTTAGCAACTAATAGCAAAAATTATGGGATTTGCTGGGGTGGAAGATAGAACAGGAATCATTCCAGCGATGGGAATATTGAAAAAAAAAAATCCTTTTCAGTACAAATTTGGGAGTAATTTTCTTTTTCTACCATCACAGGGAAATTATTTGGGGATGGTAGGTCAAAGCCCCAAAGTATTCTCATTACAACTGCATTATTACTGCCTGTTCCGCTACCATTTGCGCTGCGCAGTGCTGTGTCCTAGCTGCTAATTCATGTGTAACAATTATTTTTCGCAGAAACATTTCCATAAAACTATTTCCTTTAATAAAGTGTGTGTGGGAAAACACTTTGCAGGAAGAACAGAGTGTTTCCCTGCAGTCCTGAGGATGCACACAGCAACAAAGGAGAAAGTTAAGAGTTTCTGTAAATAGATAAGCCAAAGGAAAATGGACAACAGGTTAAGTTGGAGATGCCACCCTGGTTAGTGGTGGAGGGAAGTTCACCCCCAAACCCTGCCCTCCGGGCACAGCTGCATCTTCAAACACTGTAAAACAGCCCAGATTCAATTCCACACACCATTTCTGCCTTTTCCCTCATCTGGGACTGTGTGCAGGAGGAAGAGGCTTTCCCCCTTCCATCTCATCTCATCTGGCATCCTCTGAAGATGCCTCCCTTCAGCCCCATCATCTCCTCTCCTGGTGCTTCATTTCTGTCCCAAAAAATGGTACCTGCACCCCCCGGACATCTCAAGTGTCATTTTCACCAGCTGCAGAAAAAATCCTTAGCACAGACCTGCTAAATTAGGGATGCAAAGGAAACTCCTTCATAGGAAACGACTACAGGTTAGAAAAGCACTGACTCTTCAGCGCAGGAGGAAGGGCACTGATGGTCCTTCTACTGCAGGGGTGTGACTACGTGCTAAAAACCCCAGAAAAGTAGATCCCATTCCTCCAACAGCTCATGTCTCACAGGCATCACTTCTAGACAGTTTTTAAAACTACAGGGGGCAAAACAATGGCATGGCTGGAAAACGACACCGATTTGAACTCGATTTTCCTCTTCAGATTCCCATTTGAGAATCAACAGCATGTGACAAACATCAGTGCTGATGAGAAGGGCAATGACTAGCACACGGCTACTCACCCACTCTCCAGAGGACTTATTTTTCAGCCAGCGTTACAGCAGGTACCGCTGTCTTTGTGTGTTTGCAGGTTAAACTGCAAACCCTGCTGAGGAGTTTAGGGCCAAATTGAGTCTTGTTATCACAGCAGGGAAAGGATATTTCATCTACCAGCACTGGGGATGGTTCCCCAGGAGAAGACAGAGGTCATGTGCCAGGAGGGAAGAGTCAAGCCCTGTCTGCATCCCAGGGATGCATTAGCTGCTGCAGGTAGAAGTGGTGATGGAGTAGGGAACACAGTTGGAAGACACCAGGATGGAGTCATAGGGATGACTGGAGTCATCCTCCACACTGCTCCTGGAGCTGTGCAAGAATGTCTGGCTTCAAAGCTTCAGTGGTAAAAACCAAACGGTGGCCTCAGCAAAGTAAAATAAATATCAAAGTTAATCTCGAATTAGAGTCATTAGTCCCTAGTTGCTCATAAATCAGCTGATAGGTAAGATAACACTTGCCATTCTCTTTCCTGGGGCAGAGTCCCATCTTGCTCAGTCCATCCTACCAAGACAAATGTAAAAGAAATGATCTGGGAATCACTTTTATGCCCACAGAGGTGTAGGTATCAATCCAATCAAATTAGTGCACCCTGGGTGCACCAATGTTCCATTTTGGAAATAACATCCCAGTGAGCAGAACTAATTTGGCAATGATGCTCCTTAGGAGGGCATCCTGCTCATGGTGTACCGCCCTGCACTGAGCTGTGCTGCTCAGCACCTTTGTGTCATGCCAAAGGGAATGGGAGCTGAATAAGCCAAACAACTTGCAAACTCATCACTTTCTGAGGCGTATGGTCCAACTCTGGTGCCACTGAAAATCAATACCAGCTTTGCCTTCGACTGGAAGGGAAGCAGGATCCGGCTTTAACCGTCGGTCTGACTGTGTGGGTACATCTCTGAACTGCTGTGTCAGAGCTACACATCTTTCCAGACATAACTTCTTATCGATTTCAGTGATGCTTCCAAACAGCAACCACAGGGCAGTGAGGGCAGTGAATTAAAATGTCAAACTAAGCCCCACCCCCTGGAATAAAAAACACATAATTTAATCTAGTTCAGCAGTGGGTTAGTGTATCACTCTGGAAAAGCTGGTATTTGAAGACACACTCAGACTTTAAAGCTTTTTATTTTTCATTTTCTGAGATTTTCTGCATTGCTATATGCACAGGGTTTAGGGTATCGTTAATCCCTGTTCTGGTACTGTGGCACAGCAGATTCCTTACCTTCTCAACACACGTTTAATTTCAGAGACAACTAGCATCACAATACAAAAAAATAAAGGGGAAAAAAAGGAAAAAAGAGAACAAATTTGAAATGTAAATCATATATCACAAAGTAAGTATTGGGGGAAAATATTAGCACTTTTATCATAATGAGTTTGTAACCTAAATACATATTTCAAGGATTAAATCACTGACCCTCTCTGACCTCCAGAGGAGGTTGAATAGCTACATCACAGTTCAATCTTCAGTGAAAACGCTAGAGAAGAATAATACAGCTCTTGAAGAATGAATAAACATATATTAATGATGCCCCAAGATTCAGAATGTAACCCTTAAGAGGAGGGGAAGCTCAAACTCCAAGTCATTAGTCTCAAAAAACCCAGAAATAACTTTCCACGGAAATAAAAAATTAAGAACACAAAGATCACACAAAAGTCCTCCCTATGCAGCACTTTAGGTTATCCCAAGAAGCAGCCATTCAAAACCTGCACATTTGGAATAAAACCTCGTAAAGGCAATTAGTACTATTAACCACTGCTGCTTCATCCACATATCTTGGAGGTCAGTAACCTTAAACCACTCTGGGTGTTTCATAACTCAGCTAATTTGGGTTGCAATCTCTTTGCTCACCTGAGACAAAATGACTTGTTCTGTGAAACAAGCCTATCATGATAAATACCTTTTTATTTTTTTCCCCACTTAATCCAAATGTTTCTGATCTGATTGTGGTGTTTCAGAAATCTAAAATACATTTCACAACAGTGATACATTTATTCAAGTTCCCCATAGTTCTTTTAACTGGAAAAGACCAAGTTTCCTTTCTGAATTCCATCTTCTTAACTAAGAATCAAACTAAATTTCTGTTTGGTTAACCAGAAAACATGAAAGACTTTTTTGCCAGATTTATCATTCATTGAGATAAATAATCAGAATTTAATAAGCACTCTGTAGTTGAAGCCAAGATAAAATGTTAAAGGTCCCTCATTTTTGTGTGGAATTCTCTGCATTTGCAAGCTCTTGGTTAACAAAGGCCTAGCCACTTAAGCAAGTTGATGTGTTTTCACTCAAGCAGACTACTGCGACTGCCAGCACCAGGATCCTCCCTCCTCATCCCACGTTCTGAACTTTGAAGCCTGGGACCAGCATCTAAAGAGCTGCAAGTCAGCAAGTCCTTAAATGATTGACAGCAACAAGAAGGAGCCCAGGCAAAGGGGTGATGAAGGGCTTTGTTCTGAATCGTGATGCTTCCCAAGAGCTAGCAGAAGGCCACGATTCGTAGGACAGAGCCTGCCATCAACATGGGGTCTCCAGAGCAGCAGAGCAACGCAGTATTTATGAAGCAATCCCCTTGACAGACTGAAATCTGGAGTGATGAGTGCTGAGGAGGTTGTTCATTACCCAGCCAGAGTAAAGACACAACTTCAGTTGTGGAAAACAATAAGCAGGTCGTATACAAGCAGGTAATATATTGTAAGCTACGTGGGGAGACAGAGGACTCGCCTCTGCTCACAGTAATATTTCTCATTACAAATCACCTATCTATATCGTGTGAACCTGGCATCTATTGGCATGTTTACCTTCTTATTTTTGCAGCTGGAGCACATCTAAAATAGTTCCAGCAATCTAATAGTTTCTATTCTATCACCTTCTCTTACTAGTTGGTCAAAAACATCTTTCATTAAGCTCGCCTGAAAGCCCAGCTCACCATTACTGACAGCTTCATGTCTGGGAAGGGATTACCTTGAACTCCTGCACGCGCGTGCAAGGATATTTCATAGCAGGTCCTGCTGTAATTACTAAGCTGCTACATACACCCCTCCCAGGACAACAGCATAGAGGAATTGGAGAGATGATGGATGAGTAAGCCCATGTATCTATTCTCTGCCTTCACCTTCACAACCACATGAGGGAAAAAAAAAAGATGACTTGTGATCCTGTGTTATCATTTGCCTGTTCTTACAGACTTTATTCTGTACCTGAAAACACCTTTCTACAATTTCATACAATGCTAACTCATGTCAAGGCCTGTGTTTTTTGCTATCCTTAGCTTTGGGCAAGAAGCAGCAATTCTGTGTTTAACCTAAAATAAATGTGAACAAAAAAACCCCCTCAGCCACACCTGAAAATGCCTGTACCCAAATACTGAAATGTAGGGCTTGGGAAAACTGTACTTATTCCTTTGGAAGAGTATGCTCCTCCAAATCACAGCCTGGTCTGGGTTGGGAGGGACCCCAAGGATCACAGAGCTCCAACCCCCTGCCACAGGCAGGGCCACCAACCTCCAGGCCTGGAGCTACACAAGGTTGCCCAGGGCCCCATCCAACCTGGCCTTGAACACCCCCAGGGGTGGGGCATCCACCCCCTCTCTGGGCAGCCTGTTCCAGCACCTTATCACTCTCTCTGTATAAAACTTCCCCCTAATATCTAATCTAAGCCTTCCTTCCTTTAGCAAATGCTCTGAAGCTTTAATTCCCCAAGAAAAGCAAAAACCAATGGTGAGACCCCTTTTGCCAGGTACTTTCCTAGGTGCCCCCTTTCTCAAGAACTATCTTACCCTGGGCGCTGTGTACAATTTTACCCAAAAAATCATAAACCAAGGCATCTGCTCCTCATCCCCATTTCCCCTCTAAATCCAGGTATTTTCTCTACTCCACAAACATCTCAGAGAATACTCCACAAGGTATTAAAAAGACCATTAAAGCAGGCATCACTCTCAGGTTTTCTAGCACGCTGCCAGAACGGAGGTTGCGTTGTTACTTACAAGCAAACTGAAGCTTTGCTTCTCTGCTGACAATCGTTCCAAAGGGGTTTGTTGCTACACACTGGTATGTTCCAGTATCTTGGGTTTTATTGGGATTATTGATCAACAGGTTGCCTTCCACCACACTGTAGCGGTAATCCATACCGATGTCAATACTGGTTCCATTTAACTTCCACCTATAGCACAAAATGCCAAAGTTAAATTCTGCTAATATTAATGAATACTCTTGGGTATTTGAAAATACAACGTGTTGCAAATAAAGAAAGATTTAAAACATCTTTGACTACTTATTAAAAAAAAAAAAAGCATGAAAATGCAAATTTCCTGTACAGTATTGAAATATTCCAGCATTTAACTGAAAGAGCAATATCCTTGACATATATTTCAGTCTCTGATATGATTAATGCTTCTGTAGTTGCTACTGCTGCTGCTCTTTAGAATTAATCATTTTGCAAGGGGAAGTCCCAGAAACAGGATCTTTAAGCCGTTCAATTCCACCAAGGTTTCTTGCCCTCTCCTGACTTCCTGGATGTTTGCTTTTACACTTCAGAAAATTCACTCACAGGAGCTGCACTCACCAAATGGGGCACTAAGAAATTCCAACACTGCGTTGCCCCAGTTGGAGTGAACCCTCATCCCCACCAGCCTGGAGGGAGCTATAGGACAGCTCCCTGTGCCAGCATCTGAATATGTGTGCACCAGCGAATCCACAGAGTTTACTGCATTAGTTGGTCATGTCAGAAATCAGCACGGTGGCTGAGGTCTGATGACTCTGATCCATTTCAGAGTGGTATTTATTGTGGGGAACGAAACAAGAGAGGCACTAAAGGAGAAAACCCAGCAGCCTCGACAACTTACAGCAGCATCTCCACACTGCTAGAGCATCTATTTTCCTCAGGATCTCAAAGTAGTTACTAAAGCTGAAAACACTTAAAAGCTTTGTCCACGCTTGTGGAAAAGGATAGTTAATCCAGGAGCCAAGACCACTTACAATCCCTTCGCAAACATTTTGAACCCTTGTCCAAATTTTGCAATTGTGCTGTGCTATGGTGTGATTTTTATCAGCATCGGGTGGAGTCTGGGGGCATCACTGAGTTACACCATCAGATGCTCACAGGAGAGCGTGCTGCTGTGGCGTGGAGGCCATGCTAATGAAGAGTTAAGCATTCAACTAACCCAATGGTTGGTCTGGGATTTCCTTTTACTTCGCAGCTCAGCTTCACTTTCTTTTCCTCTGAATCCAAGGGGAAGATCATGCTGTTGGGCTCCTGAAGGAAAACTGGCCCATGCAGTGTGTTGTCATCTGCGTAAAACAAGAGTAACAACATGACAGAGACGTGATGGAATCTCCACGTACCTAGTGTTGAAAGACAAACTAGCATCTTAGCAGCAAGAAGCTGCCTATCAGTCACCCCAGAAAAGATGTGTCAGCCACACTTGTATTTTGTAGAACAACCATTGAACCTCGCCTGGAGTCAACATTCAGGAAAACATTGGTGCAACAAATAGAGTACAGGATGAAACGTTACCCAACATTCAGGTGAAGGGGAACAGGCACAGCCCACGGTGAAGGCACAGCTTGCTTCAAACCAGAATGCTCAGCATCCCTTTTAAACACCAAAGTATTTTCTCTTTAAATTGAAAAAAAAAAACCAAACCCTCCTTATTTAATACAGCTACATAAAGAAAGAGCTTTTTGTCTTTCAGCTGAGTGGAAGCAGCTTCGCTTGAACATTTTCTGATGGCACAGGCCATCATCAACTGCTGTGGCAGGGACCTGCAGAGATGTGACCAGAGATGTACCTTTGCCAGGCAGCCACGCTGCCAACTAGTCTGTTGCCAGAAGTCCATCTTGATGGACACACAGGAAATTTGTGGGTATAGTGGGTCAAAGGAGGATGGATGGATGGATGGATGGATGAATAAATAAAATAGAAAGATGCTGGGATGTAAAAAAAATTAGAAAGAAAAAGGAATGAACAGAAGATGATGTCAGGAAGAGGGTGAGAATGAACATGAATCGCCCTCATATCCCCCGAGATTGGGGAATATGCTGGATTTATTAGGGCCAGAACAATAGCTCTTTACTCCAGGGAGAAAACTCTGTCAACTCCACAGAAGGATTTCAAAGAGACTTTGCTAGGAAGATTATAATGGAGCAACCTCTCCCCTGTGTCTCCTCCCTCCGGCACCGCCACAAAAGCGAACACACTAAGTATGCAGTCATATCAGTTGTATTTATCTTTATTTTTAATTATATGTTAACGATATCTGACTGAGACTCATCTATTATTCAAAACACATTTCACATAATCTCTAGCTTTAAATTATACCTGTGTGCAGCTTACTGTTGCTGGCAGAAAAAGATAATAATAACCATAAAGCATCCAGGGCTAGACTACGATATCCTGACTCATTTCTGAGACCCAGGGCTGCATCACTCCTTAAACAGTCTCATTCAGAGTAAGGAGGAATATTACAACCTGGCCCATAAAGATTATAGCTCTGAGGACTGGATTAATGGGTTTGAAAACAAAGGAATTAAAGGATGTTTTAATTTATCCAGTTTTCAAATTGTAAAACACCAAAGCTGGTGTGGTGCTAAGGGTCAGTGCAAGTCCCAAATCCAAGGAGCACGATCGTGCTGGGACCCACACCAGCCATTTCCCCAGTAATCCCATTAGTGAACCATGCTGACTGCATCGGCCGTGTCATCTGCTGCACACCCCACGAAGGACTCAAGTCACACTACACCGTCCCTTGCAGTTACTTCAATCAGTGTGTTAATTTACATCCTATCATGCTGTGCTGAAGGCCAGATGTTCAGTTTCCCATCACATGACAATACACCTTGCATTAAAAAGCTGGTACCTCACCTGGGAAACAGACACACTAAGATAGGTCCAAATGTGTCCCCTTATGTGTGGGACATCACCCAGCTGCCAGCTCAGGGCCCAGACTGTGATGGTAGTATGTCCTGGGGTGAGACACTGGTCTTACTGCAATGAAGCTGGCCTGTATGATGCCATGGGGTGTTTGACAGCAAGTTACACTTGTAAGGAATGTTACAACCTGCCTGTGTCATTAGTAAGTGAAGCACGATTTTTAAAAAAAAAAAAAAAAAGCAAACCAAACCAGACACAAAATATAGTTAACAAAGGTAGAAATAGTTACAAATAGGTGAAAAGTCCACCTAACTTAATTTGCCTACACTAAAGGAGAAGCCCATGAAAGATCACCACATGAAACTGCTCTCCAGATATTACAATCTCTGCTGATGACACTGTTGAACATCTCACATGGCAAAAGCCTCCTTTCCCTTCCTGGGAAAGCAAGAAGAAAGGCCCTGGTGTGACTACGGCGTGACTTTCAAGAGGACAGCACTGGGTCAGGCAGGGAGCAGCTCCGAAGGCAGCTGCCAGCATATCAGAGGAACAGAAGAGAAGGAAAAACCCTGCAACACTGGGTAGATAAAATTATTTTGAGTGCCTTTCTTCCTTCTCTTACTGGTGCCTGTGTAAAACCAAGATAAGCAAGCCCAAACTATTTAATCTTCAGCCTGTGGAGTCCTTCTGCTACAGTCTAACGCACGATGGAAATCACTGCAGCCCAGATCCTAGCACAGTGTGACAAGTGTCGAGACACAGTACCTTACTGAGGAGGAGGATATGGTTCAAAGAACACTAAATATTCACTAACAAATAAAACAAACTGCTGCCTAGGTTCTTACAGGCAGAAAACTGAATATACCTGTACCAAACATAGTCCATTTTTTACCCACTCACAGTATCACTGAGTGGAAACGGATCTCAGATGTTCCCTGCCAGCACAGGCAAACACACTTGCTCTATGGCAGTGCCTGGGTTTGGGAATGTTTTGCCATTGAGATAACTTTGAAATGTGAATTTTAAGCTTAAAAAAAATAATACCAAAAGCAGTCATTTCATTTCTCTTGCAAAAATGCTCAGGGCCTGGCACTCACGGAGTGTCAATAACATGTTTTTAGCTTTTCACTGATGAAGACTACATTGAGCTCCATCAGCGGAAGGCTGGTGGTGTCAGGAGGAGGCTTGTGCCGGAGCCTGGCAGGCTTTTCCCTTGCCCCTCATTAGGGGCTTGTGTTCATTACAAACTGAAGGGGAATCAACTTTTTTAAAGGGTAGATAATGGCAGGACAAGGGGGACTGGATTAAAACTAAAGGAGGGAAGGGTTAGAGGAGATATGAGGGGGAAGTTTTTACAGAGAGAGTGGTGAGGGGCTGGAACAGGCTGCCCAGAGAGGGGGTGGGTGCCCCATCCCTGGGCGTGTTCAAGGCCAGGTTGGATGGGGCCCTGGGCAACCTTGTGTAGCTCCAGGCCTGGAGGTTGGTGGCCCTGCCTGTGGCAGGGGGTTGGAGCTCTGTGATCCTTGGGGTCCCTTCCAATCCAGACCAGTCTATGATTCTATGATTCATTAGGCTCTTTTGGTCATTTCACATAACAGAACAAGGCAGCAGCTCACGCACAGAGAGGGACACATGAAAGCTGCACAGTTATTTTAGCTCACTTCATTCTTTATGATTTTCAGCAACTACTGTGTAACTCCTGCTTCTCCTTGCACACTTGTTACTCTCCTGGGAAAATACACTTAGTAACCTTGCAGGACAAGCTTACTACTAAGACACTCTCCCAGTGGCAGATTTTATTCTTCTGAGTTATGTTTCTTTTGCTGGAGCCCGAAAGAAGTTAACCCAGAACGAACACTGAGCTGCCCTCAGCTTAAGACAAGTTACAAACAGGATTGGTTACCAAAAAGCATCCCTCCTCTCCCTGCCAGATGAAACAAATGTACTGCTGCTCTGAGCCTGCCTCCTTGGAGAGAAGCGTCTTTCTTTCAGATAGATGTAGGCTATAGGAAATTTCAGTAGATTTCATGATAAAAGAAACATTTTTAAATACAGTATGAGGTGTACACCCATATGCTGTTGGACAGAATGTGAAAGATAATTTAAAAGAACATTCTGCTATCCTGGCTTCCGACAAGACACACAGATATATATTTTTTCCTAGTGAATCACAAAATCCATTAGAAAATGCCAGATTAATTTAAATACACCCCAAATGAAGATCATATTTTCTGTGCCCCTCCAGTAGCCCAAAGCTGAGAGCTAGGACATCCAGGAGGATGCCAAATGCTTGTTGTCTTTCTGTGCTTTTGAGGAATTCAAACACAAAGAACATCAACGAAGGTTAATTCGCACAAACAGGTGAAACCATTTCTATTCTCTCTGAACATTAAGCCCAGTGATGGATATCGTTACCTAAATAGAACTGCTTTAATTTTCATTGAAAGTTATGGCCAATTTGAGAGAAGGTTTAATTGAATATTCCACACTGTAGGGAAAGATAATAACTAAACTGAGGAGAGAATTCTTGGAGTATATCCAGTATAAATGCTAAAAAATCCTTTCCTTGTTTGCTGCTGAGGGATTTGGTTTCTGCTATGTATGCTGGTGTGTTTTCATACAGCGCTACAAGTCAGTATTTCTTGAAGACAAAACTGCACCTTGGGATGAGCAACTCTTCAGGAAAGTGGGAAGTGAAATGGCTAGGACAGCTCAAGGGCACCACTGATTAACACAACAGCCTGTGCTCCAAGGTTAGTCAGCTGCATTACGTCCTCCAGAGCAGGAAAATACTAAATCAGATGGCTTGCGCTCTACCTTTTTGCCCATCACTTCTATTAACATCAACTGCTCACACAAATGGTGCTAATGGTTTTGAAATTGCAAGAAAGAGGGGTTCTTACAGTCTTGATAAATGCAATTCTGCTGACTTCTCAACAAACAAAACCTGCTAAAGGTGCTTCTCATCCGAAAGAAACAACAACAAAAAAGCGTGTTTAGAAAGAGGAGATTTAAAAAGTCCTGTATGAAGTGCTATTTGAAAGGGAAGGGCTTTGCTCCTCTGCATCCTCAGAGAAAGGCCCCAGCCTGCCTCCACACCAGAGCTCCCGCCAACTGCCATGGCAAGGCCGCAGGCCGAAGGAAGGAAACCAGTCAAGATTAATAAAGGGAACGAAACCACGTCAGAGACGTTCATCAGGAGCAAAGCTGAAAGAAATGACATCCTCCTCCTGGGATGAAAGGGTGGACAAACAAGAGATCCACCACCTCCCTCCCAACCCCTGGCAGCACCGGGCTGCAAGACTGGACTCGTTTTGCAGCACCCGTCAGGTCCAGAGCCAGATGGCTCCTCCTGTCACCTCCTCGCTTTTCTGACCCACATTTATTTCCCAGATCGCTGCTGCACCACGTGCAAGCACAGTTGAAGTGGAAAGCCATGCTTGACAGGTGACATCTGATTGGTAAGCTTCTGATACCTGAGTTCAAAAGCAGTGTCAGATACTCCTCAGAGACAGTATCACAGCCATGAAAATCCGCAGGCTCAGAAGACAGGAAGAAATAAATCTTTGCTCTCGTAAATGCAGGCACAGAGCAGCTCCAGAGTTTGGAATGGAGATAGTAATGGTCCAACGACTCTATTTATGAGTGACCTGAGAATCAGGAGCAGTTTGAATTAAAGGCAGGGTTAAACAAATCCACCCCGACTCCAGCAAGCTCTGACCTCTGAGGGAAGCCTGGGGTCCGTCATCAGGGCAGGTCAGGAACCAGCCTGCCAGCTGCCTCTGCCCAGCTCCAGTGACACTGGAGCACAGGAGTTGACATGCAAATGCCAACTGTGGGTCAGGCTCCAGATCAGGGAATTCATCCATGAAGCCTCTCATTCAGTCTGACTGTCTGTACCACAGCAGTACTGCAATTTCACCTATTTAAATGCCACATGATTAATTATAGCAAATGTCATCAAGTTAGCACTTTTCAAATAAAATGTTGCTACTCAATCTCTACATGCACAAGCAAGCAAGATTTCCCTGGGCCTCATCTCCTGGGTCTAGACAGCCAGGAGGAGGCAATTCCCGATGCAGCGTAATGAGTGACTTGTCCTACGACAAAAACCTTATTTAATGGAATGTAATTTGTGTTCTCTTAGTAAGTCAACAGCATGATTATCATCGCAGATGTTCTCCTCAGTACATGATAAAAGTGCCTTTCTCCATTACTGCAGAAAATCACCAGTTCCTTCACCAAAGCAGCCTTCTCCCTGAGTCATCACAGCTGACATCAGGAAAATAAACAGATAAACTCACAGCGCTCTGTTAAGGATGATATCAGCCTACGATAGAGCTATGAATGATTATAAGACAACAACAGCAGTAATAACAACAACAACAATAGAAATAATAATAGTACGGTACAAGAGCATCGGGGCATCTCCAAGTTGTCTACCAAAACATTATTTAAAGAAGACATCACAGAACCGACTGCCTGCTCATTAACCACCAGGTTATTTGTTGATCTCCAGCTCCGAAATAGTAGAAATAACCATGGGGATATCTTTGAAAAATACTTTTAAATAGATAAGTAATAGGCTTGTTCTGATGCCTTCTAAGTTAAGCTCCAGTCTTGAGGAAATTATTCAACAGGGTTATATATCAAACCCTAGAAACACAGGATTATGTCAGGAAATTAAAATACTGCCCTTACCTAGCACAATGCATCTATTGTTACCACAGGGCAGTAATAATAATTAAAAAAATATGCATATATTTCTTCTTGAAGTAACAAAGCAATACATTCAGACTCTTAGATTAATAATATCACAGCTTCACCAGGGTTCTGTTGCATCATATCTCTTCTGAATGCATTCAAACATATTCTGTCTCTAGGACTAAGAACACTAAACTGGCATCATCTACTGTAAACTGTTTGCTTCCCTGGGATCTCAGGGATGACCTGAGAACAAAAGGATCGCTGCTGCTGTGCACATGCAGCTCTCACGGTATTTCCTGGTCTATGGTTGGTTTTAATTCCTCCAACTTGGCACATGACACTTTCAACCAAGGAGGTCAGTCAATGACAGGGATATTGATCCTTAAGGGAGACACAACTGCAGCTCCTGGTGTACCCCATCCACGGAACTAATCTTAACCACTGAAAGATCAGCTCTGAGACATTGTGCCTTGAGCCGTTATCCATCACCAGGCATGCAGGTGGCCTGTCACAGCCGCAGCAGGGGTAGCAGCCGCATCCCGTGCCTGACAAATTGCAGCCTCAGGTTCTTGAAGTCCCGTGCTTTTGGCAATGAGCTGTCTATAACCTCCCAGGAAAGCGGAGGCAAAGTCCAGCTGCCAAGCCTGGTCCCAGAGTCTCTGAATCCTGACTGCACTTTCATCTCAAAGCTAGAACCTGGAACTGATTTTTTGTTTTCCATCCCTGTTGAAAACAGAATTCACAGAATCATAGAATTCTAGGGGTTGGAAGGGACCTCCAGAGTTCATTGAGTCCAACCTCTCCACCAAAGCAGGTTCCCTAGGCAAGTCTGGATGCAACAGGCAAAGACTACAGGTTGAAAATATTTTTTGCCTGGTAAAAGACCTGAATTATGAAATTCTTTCAGAAATCTGTTTCCAGCATCCTAGACTATTAGAAACCTTTCTTTTTAGCTCTGGTTGGTTTGACATTACCTTTACCTCTGACCAAGACCCAGTACAGCATACCATTGTGCACACAAATTTGCCTTCAACATCGACCCCCTCCCAGGTCTGCAGATCCCTTCAGCACTGGGTTCTCTCACACAGAGCTATTTGGGGATATGGTTTTATAAACATTTCAAAGGTCTGCCCTAACTGACTATTGATTTATTAATAAAATTCAAGGTGCTGATACAACTGCTGCCTTCCAAGAACACTTACCATTACTGTAAGATTTTCAGTTGCCTTGACAAGGTGTAGAAAGTGGATGTAAAAAACCAACCAAATAAAAAAGCAGAAGTAGGTCTGTGTGTATATTTTAAAGCTACATATTGCCTTTCCACAATACCTCCCTGAACTTCAATTGATTTTAATCTCTCATGTAATAAGGAAGGTGTGTAAAAGCCAAGCTAACAAATGCTATCTTCCCCACCCCACCAGCGGACAGTGAAAAGTTATAAAATACTCATAATGGAAAAACCTCTTTCCTTTAAAAACTTGGAGCCTTAGAAAAGAGAAGTCCCATGGGCAATAACCTATAATCTCCGTATCATCTATTGCTTGAAAAACAAAGACAACTCTGGCAATGTGTACAGGCTCCTGATTGATTGAGGAGCCCGACTGCAGAAATCTTCAAGGTGAAAGGAAACCTCACCGGCGCATCGCTTCAAGGTGGAGCCCAGCTTTTTGCTTTCAGGTTTAAGCAGGGAAGCAAAGCTGATCCCTGCCAAGTTTTGATCCGACTATTTACAGAGAGGTTTAGGCAATGGATTCCTCTTCTCAAATATTTGTGAATAAGCAGATCGGATTGCCAGTGCCTCTGAGCGATGCGGTACTGCTCCCGGGTAGCAGCGAGCAAGGGATAACAAGTCTGGCACAAGGCTGGGAACCTAACTTGCACTACGTCACTGGTCAGAAAATGCATGTAGGCTGGTTCAGTTTGTCAATGGGGCCCTGCAAATCTGCCTGTTCTGGGTCACAGGCATACATTTTGCAATTACAGCAAGAAAACACAGCGCTGTATCCAGGAGAATTCATCAGGGATGACTGTGACATTTAGTTGCGCAGCGCTAAGAGAAGCAGTGCTGAAGGCTCTCGTAACAAGCCCTTGCTTACGCCCAGAGCAGGCAGCGCTGCCGAGTAATTATGGGAATATTGGGAATGCTTTCCCAGGAGACCAGCATTCAGCTAGCAAGGATGACTTACCACCAACTTAAAGGCACAAAACTTTTCAAACCTGAGCAAAGCAGAGGGTAACAGAGCGACTCATTAACCACAGACACGATGCGCACGTCCCTCCTTGTCTGAGGGGGTCTGGTGATAC
The DNA here is from genome assembly GCA_027925045.1 of Hypotaenidia okinawae. Lineage (NCBI taxonomy): Eukaryota > Metazoa > Chordata > Aves > Gruiformes > Rallidae > Hypotaenidia > Hypotaenidia okinawae. Next base: position 21,096,208 of record BSDF01000011.1, on the reverse strand, counting down.
CCAAACACTTCCACACCCCTGGGCCAACACTGCAAGAGGACACAGGTGATGAAGTTTCAGCATGTCCACTTGCTGGAGTTGTCACCATCTCCTGGTGTCAATCGGAGGCAGTCAGGGTGTGCAGCTTGGATTTAACTCCTAACTGCTCGAACAGAGGTGAGCACACTGTGCTAGCACAGCTGTGGGTCTGCCCGCAAGTCTTCCCATCACCAAACAAGGGAGAACAGGGTGCCTGTCTCTCTCAGACGACTCCTGAAATGCTCTCCCATGGTGCTTTCTGTCTCCACTTCCTCTACATTTGCCTGTAATTCTACAGAAGAGCTATTTTATTTTCAGCTGGACTAGTCTAGTTTGTGTTAGAAGCACTCTTTAAATTACTCCAAAAAATAATTCTGACCTAGCAAGTCTGTTTCCCACAAAAACACTGAAGGATAAAGGTAGTGTCCATCTAAATCAAGGCAACCGAGTTGTTTAGACAATTCCTTTCAATCTTTTAAAAGCATGTAAGCTTCCCCAAAAAAGCAGCTGCTCTTCAAAAAGATTTAATACACGTGGGCTATTCTGCTTCATCACAAGTATTACACGCTGCATTTCTGTTACTACTTCTAGCAAGTACAGCCCTTGCCTTGAGAAAAAGCAGCCAGTATTTCAATGTAACAAATTACAGTGTAACTGGAAAAATGATGAGAGAGAAACATCATCTGTATGATGCTATGTACTTGTATTTTTGGTGCAAGAGTGTCAGTACCAGCTTGTAGCAATGTCTGGCTGCCCTGAAGACAAACCTGATGGCATCCTGGGTATCTGCTGTTTAAGCAGGACCAGCTTACTCAGGAAAAGAGAAGAACCTCTCTTTTAAAGTTATGCAAAGAGGTAAAATAAAGCATTCTTACAGTTCTCACTGTACTACACACCTTCCTGAGATGTGCCAGGCATTGCTCAGCACAGTATTACGATGCTGAGCGGTTTCCTGGCCATGGATGGGAAAAACCTCAGCAGCTCTTCCTGCTGCTGCTAAAGCAAGAAAGTGTTTAATCCTGTAAACAGGATCCAAGCTCTAATCTCCAGGTAATTATATAAATGGATTTAAGGTGTTTGAAGTCTGCTGTTGGGACACCACGCTGGCACATCATCCGATGTACATCTCTCTATCTTCATGGAGGTCAGTGGAATTGTACCCATTCACAGCTTGCTTGAGGAGATGTCCTTCAATTTCATTTTATTTTATTTTTTAAAATGTTTTGGTGACCCTCAGCGGAGCAGGAACAAACAGAATTCTCACTCTCCAGAAAGTTATTCCCAGAATGGAGAAGCTGCTGGGTGCAAGGGAGCTGCCACAGCTCTGGCTGCCAGGACATAGCAGCCACCAGCACCCATCCTGCTCCACACAGGTCCCCATAGACTCCCCGACGCCTCCCTGGAAGCCAACATTTATTCTGCTGGGTCACCCCTGCAGAGGTACCAGACCCTCCACACACAACCACAAGATCCTGCATGAACCCAGCATTAAAACCACTGCTTGATGCACAGCCTAAAGAAAGTTCCCACAGTTCAATCAGTAAAACATCAGAAGAGCAGCCAGGAGTAGAGATCATACAACCTGCCCATGGATGCCACTTAGGCCTTTAATTTTTTGAAAATGTTATGAACTTTAAGTAATGCAGCAGGGAAAAGTTACCAGTCATAGCTGTCAAAAACTTGACTTTTACGACTTCTTAGACTGCAATTTAACACCTCAGAAACTGCTCAGATTGATGGCATTTGTGAGTAAAATCTCTCTCCTACCTGGTGTAACACTACCAAGTGAAACCCTCAAACATTTCTCGCTCACACCTGAAGAGCAGCACAGTGGGCTCACCCCAGAGGGAGCCTTGATCTCCAGAGGTCCATCAAACCCTCACCACCCTGAGCAGCTTCAGGAAGGTAAGTTCTTTTCAGTGTTGCTTCTAACAGGAGAATCCGCTCCCACAAAAACCTTACTGCAAAGTAAGGACATCAAAGGCAGCTGCTCCCAAATTCTGCACCTTTCCCACGGGTAACATTTCAGTTTTCCTGGCTTGTGGAGACTTAGGGTTCTCCACCCACCTGGAGGAAGCTGATACTTCAAACACAAGCCTTATGCTCATGACCAAGTGCTTCAGATTAGACCTTAACCTGCTACAAACAGCCTTTTCTACAAACAATTTGAAAACCAGGGTCACAGTGATAGACCTACCAAACCTTTCAAGGTCTTCCCACTGCCGTGGTAACCAAGAAGTCATGTGAGTGGCAGGCAGCACCAACACATGGGGGTTTGCAGGAGCCTGTCCTCTCTGCCTGCCTGTATGGAGCACTGCCTGCATCCTGCCACCCAGAGGCACCGAGGGTGAACACCAAAGATTGCATCTCCAGGGAGGAAACAGCTAGTTGCGCACACAACCCCCCAGGAGGTTCTTGTTTTGCTGTCAGACAAAGGACACCAGGCAAACCTCTGAAGAAGTGCTCTGCAATAAAATGACTACAGAGATAAAAACCAAATTCGGTATCAACGAGGAGAACAAGTCAAATAGGAGACCACATGCATTTCTTTAGGAGAAAGTCATCTGACCAAGACTTATATTATCATTAAACACCAAATTAACATTATTGTTCAATAAGAGATTTTATGTTTTACTGTGTGGATGCGATCCAGTGAGATACATCAGTCACCACACAATGTCTGCTTATGTCAAACCAGTAGGCTGCTGATAAAAGTCCAGTGCAAACCAGTAAATGTTTGTCTTTGTTATGTCCTACTATAAACAGCCCAAAATATCAGGATGCTGCTGAAATGGGACCTGACTTGCAGCACCCACCTGAGGGCCACCACCATCTGCAGCCCTTCGCCAACTGGAACACAACCAGCTCCAGTATAACAGGGTGCTTTTTCTTTCATTAAATTACAAGTCAGAAGTTAAAAGTAAGAAAATTAATGAAAATCATGTCATTTCATTGTAGTGAAGAGAAGGCTGAATGGGCAATCAAAATAAGGTGTGCTGCTTCAGCAATTTTTTCATTACAATTCAAAAAATAATGGCTTTCTGTTTTGAAAATTAAGGATTACACTGGATTGCGAAGGCACTAAGAAGCACCTCCTGATTTGGATTGCCTCAAAGACAAATAAGAATTTCTATAAGCAGCCTTTTATCTGGAACAGAGAGCTTTGGCTTTAACATCTCCAAGAAGTACACCACCGCACTCCGTAACGAAGAACACTCAGACAAAGTAATTAAACAGAGAATAACTTTATGGATTGCTTTGGTAGCAACTCCTCTGTCTTCTCAGAGCAACGTGCTGCAAGCAGCAAGAAATCAAAGCCATGGAGAAAGTTTCTCTTGACCCGTTTGCTGCTCAACCCACCGCACCTGAGAGTGCTTCAAATGAGAAGTGCCGCTGCTCTCAGCGTCGCGGCTGCTGGGGAAGTTTGTAAGAGCCCTGACAAGGCAGCCAAAAATAGTTCAGACATGAGCAAGAATGCCTTTTTATAAACTGCTGCCTTTTTAAAGATGCAAGAGACGGAGATGATAATACATAATTAATACAGGAGAGAATGTAGAACAAACACAATGCTATGCTATCTGCTGGTGCATATTAGCAGCAGCGTTGCTGTGCAATAGTAACAGTGTAGTACGTAGTATGGTACAGCATAAAGCCCCCAGGCAGAAGGGTGAACAGGACAGTTAGCTTCATGTGGGTTTTGTAGCACAGGTGCATTTGTTTCCTATGACCTCACACATACCCTTCCATCGTGCTTCGATCCTAATCTACCTCACGGAGCAAAAAGGTCTTTGTCAACGTTGGAAATGCAAGACACTCAAACCCACTCCAACACAAAAGGAGTCCCTTTGTACTACGCTGTTACTCAGTGCAGATGTTTACACAGATGGATGCTTCACCACCCAGAGAAGTTTGCTCGTTACTACCAACCAGAGCCTGCAGCCTATTCATCAGCCATGAAAGCAGCACCTGGGGGTCTTCAAACGCTGTCCCCACCAAAGTCACGGAGAGCTGGTGGAGCCTTTGCCCAAGAACTGTTCTCAAGTTCTCCACTGCTTTCTTTCCCATCCCTGCCATCCGTTAGAAAAATCAGCTGGATTTCAGTTGCCATCAGCTTGTTGGCTGAAGGTTGCATGTCTCTAATTAAGCTTTAGATTCAAAGGATGCACCAGAACTATGGAATAAAAACCCCTCTAAAAATGTATTTTGTACACAATCGCAGCCATTTGCAGCCCAGTGACAACACCTCTGCCACAGTATCGCATGAATGAAAATATACTCCCATAATTAGAACAGGAATTAACTACAACAGTCAGGCTGTTAAAGTCATGTGTTAAATGCTGACTTCACTGACACCTCAACAGGTTTCTGGTCTTTGCAATTAACATCCTCTAATTAAGCAGATTTTTTCCCTATATTAAGTCAGCTACCAATTAATTACTGTATCCTCCAATGAGCAGCCTTAAAAGCTTGTAAGGCTGGGGGATTTTTTTGTGTTAGTATTGCTACAATATCTAACTTATTTTTGTCCTTTGAACTCCTCTGTAAATTTTCCCTTAACTCTTTATTCAGTACAAATAAGACCCTTAGCATCTTCTGAGTAAGCAAAAGTGTGCTGACTGACTGCTGCGGCAGAATTACTTTGCTTACCTCTAGAAATGGCCTAAAAGTATCTTAACACGAAAGAACAAACATATACAGACAAAAAGCACACTGGGGCCGTGTCTGTACGCATGGCAGCGCAGTAAATATGTCCTTTAAATACTTCTTTATCCCACAGATGATTATTTTTCCCCCCTCTTGCTGAGTTTATTCAGTGGAAAACCAGCAAGCCCCTCCTTAAACACGCCAAGCTCACAGCCCGTGGTGGGTCCGTACACCCCACGCAGGCGCCAGCGCTTTGCTTGGAAAGCTCCTTGTTTCCTCCCTGCAGCTCCCCACCTCCTCTCCCACAGCTGTTCCGCCAACTTCCAATTCACAAAAGCAAAACCTCTTTAGAACCAAAATAAATACTAATCTTAAATTCAATGTACCCTGACAGCAAATAAGTTTGCTGTGCTTACTTCAGCATGAATAAAAAGCCCGCGAGGAGACTCCTACATAAGAGTATATTTACAAGTTCCATTACCCACTGGAGAGATTGATGTAATAAACCTATAATAAAAAGCCTCGTGTTATGGATTTCTCTAATGTTTCTTATCAAACAGCCTGTATTATCTTGGCTTGTGTATTCAATTTAAAATAGGTTTTCAATAAGTGCCTTAGAGCTAGAGGTCATTTTCACTTCGTTTTCCGACACGCAGGGATGTGTACTGTCTTCCTGCCCTTAGAAGCTAAAAGCTGCTTGTAGCTTGGTCAAGTGCAGTTTACAAAGTAGGCAGAGGGATAGATCAGAGAGAGCAAGAGAGGAAATGTATTATCTGTGTACCTATCCATACCTTACAGCTGCAACCAAAGCTACTGGGGGCACTGGTCCCATAACACTATTTATTTTTATTACAAAGTAGAAGGGTGTAGCTGTTCCTCATGAGATAAAGCCAGTACACAGAAATTCTTCTGCCACCAATTGTCACCTTATCTGTATTTCATACTGTCTGGCTGCAACACATCCAAGGTGTTTCCCATGACCTGCAGGCAGATTGCCCTGGATCTGTAGTGGTTGCTTCACCTTTTAGGACAGAAATAGTATGAATTGGAACAGCAAACACAATGATTGGAGGTGCAGGCAATACCTGAGCACTTGTACTTATTATTTATTATATTTTTTTCCCTGGCACTGGATTCAGCTAATAAGCAATTGCTGCTAATTAGGACCCAATGCAATTTACCTTAGGACATATTTCCAATCACTGCAACATAATTATGGCAATACTCTCCTCATTTATTAAATTGTTTATATACATTGTGGTGGTTATTTTCAATTCCTAACCCCTTACTCTGCAACGTCCCCTGCTCACTCTGAAGAAGCTTCACGGACCTGCACACACCAACTCTGAGCTCGTCTCCCTGATGCAACTCCTGGTAAAGCCTCATGCACAAACCACCCAGTCCCAGTATGATCCCTGTGTTACCACGTGGTGTTTTTTCTCTGATGGACACTGACCATGCAGCCCAGTTGTCTACTGACCTCAATCAGAGAGAAGAAAGCAAGTCACACAGATTTTTAGGCTTTGTGTGTGCTTGTAATGACGTTTTCCTTGTAATCAAGTGTTCCTTTCATTAAGCATCCACCAGTAGTCCACAACTCCAAGCCCTGCTTTGTACACAAGAATAAAACTGTGGCTTTTTTGATAACATGATGTACATTCAACAGGAGTGACTTCCTGCAGACAGCAAGCGTTCTGCAGAACAAGCTGCTCCAAACGTTGGAATCAAATCAAAGCAAGAGATACACTCAGGCAAACATGCAGGGAAGTGGTTGGGTATTAAACTGAAATCAGGAAACTCAATTTGATGAGCACAGCAGATACCTCTGCTGCCAACCTCACTGTGACAAGGGTGAAGGGCACTCAGAGGTCAGCAGCAAGCTCACCACTAGAAACGGTCAAAAACCAGTGCCTTATTGTATATCAGTTGATGCACCAGACAGATGGACAGATGTCTTCCCAAGGGACAGAAAATTCTTTCCATTAACTACAGGAGCACGTCCAAAAATCTCTTAAAAACCCAAGGGACACTTCAAAACTTAATAAAATCATTTAAAACACACACACTTGTGTAGATGTGTGAAGTTGAGTAAAGGTTTCTCACCCTGTATGAGAGAGTAAAGAGGTGCAGCCCGCTGCAGCGTGCCAGCTTTGGCCTCCTAAAGCTCATTCGATTTTATACCGTGATGCTTTAGCTGCAGCAGTGTGACTGTGCCCTTGCTGGTCTCCAGTTCATGGGCAATCACTGCATCGTTAGAGTTTGGTGAAGACATCACACCATCCCTGATCTCAGCACTGATATCACCTCTGAATTAAAAGATCTGAGGTCAAACTGCACTGCAGAGCGTATGCACATGTTACACGCCACATTTACTGGGTGCTTCAAGTGACATTAAATGAAGACACCATTAAATGTTTAATGGTGCCTTTCTCACTGTGGCAGATAACAGTTCGCCTTCTTTTTTATCCACCAGACCGTGATGACACAGTTCTGACTGACATTCCTGCTCCCAGATAACAGGTTCCCACCCGTCAGCCATGTCCCAGGCTCCTGAGACTAAATATTTGGCTTGCTGAATTTTCAGCCCTGGTATTATCTTCAGAGTACCCCCACAGCCCAAGGGCTCTCCATCCAGCTTCAGCAGCTGGAACCTGGAGTGTGAAAACACAAAGGAGGAACAGACCCATTGAGGAATAACTGAGGGTAGGGTTTATAAGCAGGGATTGTGCCAAGCTATTTCCCGATTCAGAGCCAAACCAGAACTTTTCTTGGACTACATCTGCAAGAAAAACCCCTCTGCCTAGCTAACAGAGTTATAGAGGGCTGTGGAAAGTCGCTAAAACACTATGCTTCCACACCTAAGCAAGCAGTATTGTTTTTCATCAGGGCTAAGTACCTCCTGGCTGTGCTGAGCCATGTGTAATCTGTGTAAATCAGGTCCCTCTCCTTGGTTTTTTTTGCTTGTCTCCTGCATTTCTGAATAGAGATGAGTACAGGCAAGGCAGACAAAATGATAAGCAGCTGTCTAGAAAAAGTTCTCTGACTTCAAAAGCAAGGACTCCACGACTCTGGCAATTAAAGCCAGTGGAAAACAGTCACTCCTGATGCTCATCCAGTCCACTGATACTACGTAGTGAAAAAAATCTACTCGGTCTTTGGACATCTGCAGACACCAAGCAAGATGCTTAAAAAGTCAAAATTCACAATGCACTTGCTTTGGTCAGCTTAAATAGACCCTGATTATTTTTAAAACCCAGGTTAGTTGTCTTTTGATTGCCTTTTTCCATGTTATTTAGTAGCCCATAAAAGGAGGAAGATGCTCAGGACCAAGTTTTAATGCAACATCTTGAACAAATGATAGTAAAAGAAAATTTGAATCCTTGATAATTTAAGTGTTATTTTTTATTGCTAATGTGAATCCAACCCTAACAAATTAAAACAGGAAGAATTAATTGGATATGCAAATAAGATTATTCAGTATATAAATCTAATTACATACCAATTTGCTTTAACAGCATGAAAAAGACAAAAATAAAAGTTCTTTGTAAATGGATTGTTTTAAAATCCACCTGTAGCACAACAAAGGGGAAAGGCTGCATCTTAAAGGTACTCATTGTTGGCATTAAGAAAGCCAGGAATTACAAAGACCTTGTCCAGAGCAGCTCTTAATGGGCTCCCTGCTCAGCCCTCTGATATATGACATTTCATTATTAGTTTTGAAATAGACACCCCAACACTGCCTGGGCTTCTCTTCTCCTGCCCAGCAACAAAGAGGTGCAAGCACATCAGGCTGATGTAGGTCACAAACCCTGACTTATCCCTGACCACAGCAAGCCACCGACACCGGGTTGGGTGAGTGAGACCGGGTTGGGTGGGTGGCATTGGAGACCACCCAGACCTTGCATCCAGCAGCCACTGGCCCCACCACCTGCATCCCGATCCCTTTCGGGTTTCTCCATCACCTTTGGAAAACAAAAAAGGGACAAAGGAATAATTAGCAGAACACCACACTGCAGTGAGGGAGATTTCTCCAGGGGAAAGAAGAAACAACCCTGTTCATTTTGAGCCTCCTGTATCCAAGAAGCCAAGGACATGGATAGTCAATTTACCTTTGTGAATAGCTGCTTGTCAGTAAGAGTAAAAATTATAAAATGAGATCCCTGGAATCGATTTAAGATACAGAATAGCTGACACCATAATTAGTGCCCAGAGTGCCATCTCTGATGAAGGATCCCAATTGGCTGTTTTCATTGACTGTATGTTGAATTTTGTTATTTAATGTGATTCGTGAGTGGGGCATCTAAAATAATCTATGGTAAACAGCATTAAAAATATGCTCCATATAATGAGAAAGAGAAAGTGATGTTTACACTGCTACAGCCAGCATTAGGCTATCCAGAGTGTTATTTCTACAGGAAACTGAGCAGCATTAAATCTGAACTGGATGTATACTACAAAATAGAGAAAAGCATTAAAAAAGTTATGGCCATAAGTGGTCAGGGAAGCAGGAGTTTTCATGAGAAAAACCTCTGGGAATGAACGTGAACTCCCAAATACACCAATTTAAAACTAGCTGCAACCCAGGGGGGATGTGGGATGTGCTGCCTGGCTCACTCCTGCTGCTGCAAAGGAAAGCTGCTGCTTCCCAGACTGACAATTCGAATGAAATTGGTGACTAAACCCCTCTGTTTGGGATTCTCCACAGCCCAGGAGCAAGGAGCCAACTCATATGAACAGACTGCTTTGCACCAGAGCATCTTCCAACTTCCTCTTTGTTTTCCCGGGCATCCTGATTTCCTTGTGTCCAACCAACCTCAGACAAGGTCCCCACTGTGTGGTGATCAGTGTCATCTTGAACCTGAAGGTTTAGTAAAACAGCACACTGTATCCAAATCCACTGGGGAGTGACTTTATGAGCATCACCTACTCCATCTCCACCGGTAGCGAGCCTGATTGAATAATCACCATGCACACACCGCAGCCGTACTTCGGGTGAAAACTAATGTGGTCTTTAATACAGCTGATCCTCCAGTGAAGGATGCGCAGCACCGAGGATTACAGTTTTATTGCCATATCAGAGCTTCCTAAGGGAAATCAGAGAGCTTTCTAATTAACCAGCCCCCACACACCCACCCCTACATTCCCACTTCGAACGCATGTGCTGAACCAGAAACACCTAATTCTGAATCGTATTATGAGCAGGTTGTGGTTATGCTTATCCTCAGATGGGTTCTTCTTGTTTTACAAACTGATGTGAAAAAATAATGGTTTACTGACATCTACTTTTTTTATTGCTTGTATTACTGAAAGAAAAGACTCTCAAAAGCACCATTGTTTTATCACCACCCCTTTGCTCTTTAAAGGGGTTTTGGGGTACTTAAAAAAAATTATTTTTTTAAAAAATAGACCTTTAAAGAAATTTGCCTTTTTCTACGTTTTCTCTGCTGCAGGGGAAATCTGATTGTATTTTAATGGAAATGCTGAGATTTACAAATGACACTGCCTGCTTTGCACGCTGACAACTTGCAGCCTCCAGTACGGTCCTTGGGGTACCTGGCAGGTACATGCCCCTGTTGCTATCCTCTCATGGGGTTTCATTGTCTCCCTGCTTCTTTTGGGAAGTGCAACAAGTCGAGAATTCAATGATTCCCCAGTATAAGTCCAAACAAGCAAACATTTGTACCTAAATATTTCCATGACCATAAGACAGGTGCACCATATGCAGAAATAAACTCTTCTCCCTGCAAGGAAAACACAATCCCAGAAAACAAGCCTGTGTTCCTACCCTGAAAACACTCTCCTGGCACTTTGTTACCACGCAGCTTCGTTTTCAGAGGATCATCCTTGTGCTGCTACGGATGGGCACTGAAAATAAGTGCAGAAATTCGGCGTGCACAGAGGGGAGTTTTGTCACTTCAAAGTCTCTCCATGGAGCTCGTTTGCAGCATTTATTATATATTTCAGACTGTATTAATAATGAAGGATGCTCAAGTTATGTGCTATACAGCTACAGAAACAGCGGCAATGCACTGGCATGGTTTAGCCAATACATCTTTCATTTAAGAGCAGACCAGATGCTAACACATTTGTATAGCCAAACTAAGACATCTTTTTATCGCTTGAAATGCCATGGGGGCAGCTGCAGAGTAACTGATGAATGTACGCTAAATCCTCTGAACTCTTCTGAAACAGCCCAAATAGTTTCTAAACAGCTCTGTTCTCCTCTTCTCAATAAACAATGGTCACAAGGAATGAGCGGTGAATGGGTGCAGTGTGTCAGCAGGGCATCCACTCTGCCCTCTGGTCCCCCTACATGAAGGGGTGGGAAACACTTTGCTGTTTTCCCTTCATTTTCCCCCTTTTCTGCTGCCATTGAGGGCTCTGCCAGGAGCAGCCGAGGCCACTCTGGGGTGCACACGCCTGCAGCTCGCTGTGTGGGAAGGGGTTTTTCCAGCTGTAAACTTGCCTGGTAGGAGGTAACTGAGCTCTTCAAGCTGCTCCTCCTGCCCGAGCATCCCTCAGAGGTTGGACCTGATGATCTCTTGAGGTCCCTTGCAACCCCTACAGTTCTGTGATTCTGCACACGCCAAGAACCAGGAACGGCCCAACTTGCCCTACCAGTAACGATGCCTCGTGTGACTGCAGCAAAGGGTGACCACAACCCCATCCATCGCCCACCTCCTGCTGCAACAACTGGTCACACGGGTGGGAGGGACCGGAGCCCAAACCCTGGAGCAGCTGCCCGGTCACTGCTCCCTGCAGCGTTTCCAGACACCACAATTTGATTTCCTTTGCACAAAAAAAAAAAAAACCTCTGAAGAATGCAAACAGAAATAAATCACAGTAAACATTAAAACTTCAGCCTTCCTATGAGAAACTATTATTCTCTGGAATCTCTGCCCTGCCAACCACTACACACCATAAGATCTTGGCCCTGTAATTTCACTAAGTTGGACTCACACATTTTATCAGCTGATACACATTTTTAAAAAGCTTTCCCCCACCCCCCTTCTTTCTTCTTCTTAAGCTTTGTTATGACATCTCTCAAATTACATAAAATCCCTGCTAACTGCTGTAACATTAACTGCTGTACTTTGATGTGGATTCTCCTAAATACTTTTAGAAGAAAGCAGTAAAATGCCAGAGAGCATCTACACTTAAAAATAAGAAGGGGTGGTTAAGTTTTACCAGTAATTGGATGTCACATTAAGGAAAGTTAAATTAAAAAACCATTAAAAGCCTCCACCATCGTTTTAAAAACAACACCTTGCAAGAGCTGTGAATACCGCTGCTGACTCCAACGTGTAAGACCTAACAGGCTAACAACCTTTCACAAATCAATCCTGTAAAACACTGACAGGCACATTTAGCTTACTTCGGGGCCGAGGGAAAATGTTACGAGCCCATTTTCTACACAAGGAGCATGGTTAAAAACCAGCACAGCCCCACCTGCAGAGAAATACTGAGGCCGATGGGCATCAGGACAGAACTGGAAGGGTGACTACAAATAAAATGTTTAGAGTTTGGTTCAGCATCAATTAAAAAAAACCCCCAGTTATAGGAAGTGTACTACTACCTTATCCCTGGAGTAACTACTGATACGAAAAGGCTGAGATGAAGATTTCTCTTCCCAAATCCCAGGGGAGATTCCTGCCCTCACTGCTTTTATCTGGCTTGCTTAGGCAGCCCCTGACCTTTTCAAACTGTCCATGCAGCGCTGCAGCATCAGGGCTGGATCCCACCGATGTGACCTGTACACAGGCACGGCGCTACAGATGTCGGCAGTGGGAGGCTCAGGTGAAGTTGGTCACACTCTTGCAGCCCTGTCAGTGGTTTCTTCACCTCCTGCACTGGGCTGCAGGGATTTCTGAACCTGCTCTGGATGGCCTAAACACTGAACATGACCGTGCCCTGAGGACCAGGCTGACTGGTTTTCTCTCTCTGGGTTTGGGCTGATTCCCCAGGACATTCATGGAGGAAGAAAGCACGCATTGCATGGCTTGAAAGCAGGACCTCACTGATTTTCAGAGCCATCTCTACTCCAGGATGACCTTCACTAGTTTTTGGTGACAAGAAATGCAACATGGTGACCCAGCAATTCAGCACCACCACTGCCTGGTACAGGCAATTCCCTCAGCCTTTGGATTGTAACATCCCAGTGCCCCCTTCCTCCAGTGTTTGAATTCATGTGAGTAACACCTGTCAAATGCTGCCACCACTCCATGAGCCAGCTCTGCCTTACACGTGTCTACAGAATGTCTCTTCCAGTGCTTTACCAACAAAGAGACAGCTTTAAGTAGATCTCTGCTGTCTTATCTAGTTTATACCACACGCGTAGTAGAATTAGGCGTACCTTGTAACTCCACTCTGCCTTTACATAACCTGGGTTGGGTTTGCACGCTACACCGGTGCCTCCTGCTGCGGTCCCCAGGCCCCATGATGTAACCCAGGCTCGCTCTTGCTGCCATCTCAGGTGGGTAAAGCTCCAGTAACTCATCATTCAAACACCTCTCCTGCAGCCACACTTGTAGAAGGGAACACGTTTGCAAACAAACATCCATCACGGCTCTTTGCACATGTCCATGCTTTCTTGCTCTCTGACCTTTTATCTTTGACTCACTGCTGGTTTGATAAACACAACCGTGCTTGAGTAACCATCACCTGGTGCTGCACAGCAATGAGCACCAGGAGAGGTGCTAAGTCATTAGGAGACTATTTCGTGATTCACCGACCGCAGAAAAGATTTATCTAGTGGGGAAGTACAGAAATAATGCAAAAGAACTGTAAGGCAAAGGAAACCAGGAGCAGGATGGCAGAACATGGAAATCCCGTGTCATTAAAACACAACGAGCCAGCTCCTTGGCTGATTTAAACTGCCATTCTTTGACAGAAGTCAATATAATGACTTGCATGACTCGAGGACTGGGGTTATTTGTCAGGTCTGACAAACCTTCTCTTTCTCAAGCCGCACAGGGATTACAGCACCCTGCAGGGAGCGGCTCTGCGGGGCCAGAGGGAGCAATGCTAGACCCTCCATGAGGGATGCTGGACCCTCCATAAGGGATGCTCTGCAGGTGAAACATCTTCCCATAGAAAATCTGCCCAAACTCAAGCTGTTCAGCTTAACCCACTCGCATCAGTGCTGATCCCAAGTGCTCACTGATACACAGCTCTGCAGAAAACCTGTCCAGATGTGGGTGAAACATCAGTGGCACACATCGGTGCTGATCCTACACAGCACATTCAACATTTACCTGTGTGCCTGGAGCTCTGACAAATTATAAACTCACGTTACAAAGCCGCTTGCTGGTCCTGGGAGCTTGTGAGACAGGCATATTAAATGAGCAATAAAATGCAACTTAATGGGGTCGATGTTAAATTAGTTTCAATTATCAAACCCCATTTTAACAAAATGAATGCCTGGCTCACATCCAGGACTCACATCATTTCCACGAGAAAGCACCAGGTTCCCTCTCCTCCCGCTGACTGATGGCATGTCACTCCTTTGCTCTTCACTCAGGAGTAACTTCCATATTCTGTCCCAAGTACAAAAATGTACCTGAAAAAGCCAGGAAAAAACCCAAGAAAACATGAGAATTCAGGCAGAAATGGAATGGAAAACACGAAACGTAAGCGACTGCAAAACTTGATGAAGCCAAGTCAGTGCTAATAAATTCTGCACAATTCTCTGCAGATTATTTTCCAATTGGTCACTATGTCACAAGGATATTGCAATAACCAAGAAAGGGCACAGGGAGCCTCTGCTATCCATGAAGAAGGTAGACACAGGCTTTAACGTGTACCAAGCTATGGAGATGGTGACAGTAAGAAAAGGAAATGCCTTGCATCCGTACATTACGCATGCTGGATGTTAGCTACTGTGTTTCAAAATGAGTAGCTAAGATTAGCAAGCACAGTTTAAATAAGGACCCAGAACCTGTCCTCCCCCTCACAGAAATGGAGAGGGGATGCTGGTGCATCCCGGGGAGCCCACACCGCCGCTCGCTCTCTCAGATGAAAACAAGGAGTATCTGCAGTTTTTCCGACTTCTGAGACAAGAGATGGAGCCATTACCGATAACTGCTCTTGGCCACTTGACTCAAGAGCTGCAGCTGGGCTTCCTGACTCAGAAGAGGCATCATCTTTGTATTGCTACGGAGAGCATTTTTATTCCAGCTGAGGAATACATATTTCAGTAACAGTCGGATGATGCGCTGCACTGCCTTCTAGACTCTTCAGTGAGGGGAAGCTGATGTTGGCAGCGTCATTAGGGGCTGAAGAGAGCCAGTGCAAGCAAACACATAGGCAACCATAACAGCACCTTCCAGCTTGCTCTCATCCAAGTGCCCTGGTTCCAGCTGGACCCCTCGGGCTATTCTTCGAGAGCCTATCAACCCATCCCCACCCTCAACTCTCAATGTTTTCAAGTCCATAAGATTTCTTGGGGTCTCTTTCAGTCATTCTTTCAGAGCTGTGAAGTTAGGCATCACTCCTGCACTGGCAGATGTACCGCTCCTCTGGGCTGCATCTCTACCTCTGCCAACAATGCTTCTTCCTCCAGGAAGGAAACTGCAACCAGGCAAAGCTTGCCTCTTTAAGCCTTTCTTCCTACCTCTCTCACTTTAATTGGCAGTAAGTATCACCCTTTCCAGTGATGTCTGCAATTTCAGAGTTGCCTGGATTCATTTGGTCTGGGAAGGGTGACGGTGTGCTTGTGCATCAACAGTGGAGAGCCCCATGGCACGCTCCAGGGCCTCATGAAATCACAGCAAAGTGTGATGTGAAAGAACCCGATACTTCAAGCTGTTGCCAAATCACCATAACCAGGGGTTCAGCAGTAGAGCTCAGTAACACCCCAATGTCATTACTGTAACGCAATCATTTCTTTCATATATAATTCCCCTTTTAAGGGACTTTATAAGAGATGATCTGACAGATTACTTGACACCAAGAATTCGGAAGCAATTTTTCCACAGCCAAGGAAGCGCCTACCTCTCATCCTCATTCCACCCGTGCACCCAGCTGCCTCCAGCCCCTTTTTATCATGCTGCGTCTTCCGCATCGCTCCCTGCTTTCATATCCCAGAAAGCCAAACCATCAACCTGCCGCCTTTCAAGTCCCTCTTTAGATGTGTCCTAGTAAAGCCCACACAGCACGAACCTAGAGAAAGCGCCGATTCACGTGGACCGTATGAAAAACAGGAGGAGAGCGGATGCTACAGGAATAAAGCATGATCCAGCTCTCAGAGAGTGTTTCATGTTGTCCAGTTACCCAGACACCAAGCTTGCAGGGACAGGAATAATTTATTCTTCCAAGTCTGGCTGAACACCCATTATATTATCTGTTCTTCACAAGTAAAAACAACGACAACACCCTGATCTTTTTCAGGGATCTATTTTACAGCCATGAAGGGCTTAGAAGGTATGAATTAAAAGATGGTACTGGAGGTATTTCAGACACAAAGACAGAGCTCAACATGCACCAGACTGAGTTGGACAAAGCTCTCTCAGACAAACTATTTTTTTTTTCTTTTAGCTCTGCAATATGAAATGTTTTATAAACGTCATTTCCCCCTAAAACAAGATGCAATCATCATATGTTTAAACTTGGAAAAGCGGAATTAAGACACATCAACATATTAAGAGAGATATATTTTTCATACTTGCAGTGACACCTGGAAAGTTTAATTAAGTTGAAAGCCACCAACTTCAGCTGAAGATGTTGACTGCTGGCTGGTTAATTACTCGCCTGTCTCATTGATTAGCAACTTCTGCAGTTCTCAATTAGAAATGGTTGTAATGCCTGCCTTGCTTTGCAGCCTAATTAATAGGAGAGAGACTATTTAACAATTACATTTTAATTTGATTTATGAAGCTAAAAAACTTTTTTTTTCAAAATAAAAAATTCAAATACATAAGGAAAAAACCCAAATCAAAGCATGAGCATGTCCAGTTTTGCTTTTTCATTGAAAGATACACGAAAAATTCTAAAACTTGCAATAACAAGGCAGTGCAGCCCAGCACAAGCCCACCCTTAAATTTCTGAGCATGGACTGTGACAGCATTTGACAAACGCTTCAATTAAGGAGCATTAAACAATGATCAGATGAAGGAGCTGCACGGTGGCATTCCCTGCTCTATTCATTGCAGGCAGTGTTTACTGCGTGCTGCCCCCTTCCTCCCCACAGCCTGACTCTCAGCACAGACTTGCAAGAACACATCAGCACCTGAGAAACACATCAGCATCTGTTCTCCTCAACAGTCCAAACCCTGTAAGATCTGGAGCGCTCGCAACAACTGGAGCAATGCTGACGAGGGCAACGTTCGTTTCCATGAGGGACCCCACAAAACCACACCATCACAGAGTCACTAGGTTAGAAAAGACCTTTAAGATCAAGAAAAGAAGGCTAAGAGGGGATCTTACTAACATTTATAAATATCTCAAGTGTGGGACACAGGGGGAAATTGCCAGCCTCTTTTCTATGGTCTGTGGAGACAGGACAAGGGGCAATGGCTGCAAGTTGGAGCATAGGAAGTTCAGCACCAATATGCTGAAGAACTTTTCCCCAGTCAGAATGAGGGAGCCCTGGGACAAGCTGCCCAGGGAGGTGTGGAATCTCCATCTCTGGAGAGATTCCAGCCCCATCTGGATGCCAACCTGTGCGACCTGTCCTAGGGACCCTGCTTTGGCAGGGGGCTTGGACCCAATGATCTCTGGAGGTCCCTTCCAATCCCTAAGATTCAGTGATTCTGTGAGGATCATCAAGTCCAACCATTCCTGTCCTGTGCTAAACCATCTCTCTAATCACACAGACGTGATGAGCCACGAGTTGTGCTGTGGATGATGTGAGCCAGCAACGCCCCACCAGCCTGCTTCCACCCTGAGCTGTCGGTAATGGGTAATCCTGTTATTACACACCCTTTGTAGGGCTATAATTATCAAAGTTGAATTGATCCTTTCCCCTTTTTATTCCGTTTGGATGATCACTGCTGAGTGCTTCTTAGCTGAAAGACCTTCATCCAGATAATAATGATCACTGCCTACATCATTTTCGGTCAGTCAATGCTCCGCTGCGCGAGGTAAGGGCAGATGGCAAAACCAAGGGATTTAACCCCACAAGCCTGAGTAGAGACTAATGGTTCCCCCAGTGACTCTCTGTTACCATTCTAAATGATTAAAATACCCACAAAAATGTGGAGAAAAGGGGAAAAAACGTTTTGTACCTATGCAGGGCAGCGTCAGGGGACAACATGTTTGCACAGCAGCAGGTTTCTGACTAGTTATGCCAGACTTTCCCCAGGAATTCAAGATAAACAGCAGTAAACACAAGCTCTGAACTGAAATCTCAAGCAGCAGAATGATGTCTTGCATGCAATGAGTCCATTTCTCATTACCTCGAGATGTACATTGTATGGCCCAGTGCTGCAGCCCTCAGACCACAAATAGATGCAGCTGCTCAAATTGAATCCCAGTGGCTGAGCCAGCAGCAAGCCCCGGTGCCCGACGCGGCAGATTTCATGCTGCACCGCATCCCTTGCCTTCGAATCCTCCTCAGTGACCACCCAGGCATTGCAAAATAGGGTTCCTTTCCAATAATATTTAGATTTTCCAAGAATCATGGAGTATTTTACCTATAAAGCAATAGTCTAATCGCCTCAAATTTTGTGATAAAGCTTCATTTTTATTGGCAATGAAGATGCTCTTTGGGTCCATATTCTCTCTAATTTGATAGATGCTTGGAAAAGTAGGTATTTTTCTAACTCCCTAAATGAGATTTAATTTCAATACCTACATACTAATTCAAATGCAAAGAAGCTAAATTGAAAAGAGGCATCACATAAAACACACAGGGGATCAATACACAGCCAGATAGTTGGAACATCTGCTTATAAAAGTGTCTGAACAGTCTCTGTTTTATTTAAAGTGCATCATCTTACCTCAATAACTTTTGAGAAAGATGTAATTAAACTTGCCCAGATGGACTTGTGAGTTAAACAGAGGAGAACCATAATATACCTAATCATCCGCATGTAAAAGAGAAAAGAGAAAATTGCACTGATATGGTCTCTAACTTTATAATTTGGGAAATTATGGCCTAAATCAGAGTCAGGTCACATCTAGCAAGCTTCACTGCTGACAGATCAGGAATGCAAAAATGGGTACAGACCTCTTGTGAGGCCGACTCAAATCTTCTGCAATCACAGATAAACTTGCCTTATAATCCCCAAATATGCATAAATTACACATAATAACATACATTTGCTTAGCTCCCCTTTACAGCTATGTGCAGCTGAGTGATACCGTAGAATCCCACTCTGGCAGCTGAAGTCTTCTGGTTGCCGCTTAAATGAATTGTTGCCCACTTCAGATTTAATTGTTCTTATCCCAGTGCCCTCTCAGCTCAAACAGTTCTTCCTTTCTGAAATTTCCTCCCCTCCTGCTCTTTATTTCCCTAATTTAAGCCATTATTTCTTCATCCCCAGCTTTGGTTGCTTCCGACTAGAATTACACGTCCTCTGGCATCAAACCTCTGTTCTATAACACACAGCACCATATTAACGGTAGTTATTATCATCCACCACTGCCTCAACAGCTCTTTTAAGTTTGTTTAGGCATTTCTATGTATTTAGGAAGCTTCTGTCCCTCCTCAGTGACAGTCCAGTCTTGCCCAGGAAAGGCAGCAGACTGGCATTGCAGAAGTAGCTGCCTCAGGTTGGGATATGGGAATGGCCACATGAAGTTACTAGCAGGGTTTTTATTGCAGCAACAAATTTTGAGAGGCTTGGAGTAGAAGACAAGGGCAGGTGCACTTGGTGGTGCTGATGACCCCACCTCTTTGACTTTTCATCCCAAATTGAAATGAGACTTTTAATTGTAGGAAGGTTGCTGCACTCTTCCCTGATGTTAGATGATTTTTGGCTTGAGTTCAAGACACTTGAGCTCTAATTGGGAACAAAATGTACAAGGAGAGGATCTTCCCTGGGAGGACTGCAGTGCTGGGGAAGGGAACAGACCTCCACCAGTACAGCATCCATTCCTCGTGTGTCTCAGGGTCCCGCACTGCCAACCAATACCCATGGCAAACTGAGGCTCAGCTGCTTTGCCTCACTTCTTACAGCAGCTCTTGCCCCAAAAGCCTTTCCTCATAGAGCAGCACATCCCTTTAACACCACAACCATCAGCTGTAGCAAAACCACCCCTTGACACGGTGAAAGCACGTTTAACACAGATCATTTTAACCACATCCCACCACTGCAGCGTTGCTTGGGACACAGAGGGAGCCAGCGACTGGGCAGACCCAGAGACAACACCCTTGCCTTACAATTTAAAACACATTTTTAGGCAGCTTTAAAATACTCCTCAGAAGGAAGATAAGCATGCTCATGGCAATGATCTCCAGCACTGTCTGCTCAGGTGGTGTGGCATCAACACTCAACTTGCCTCATGCTTGGTGTTACGTCACTGCTTTCCTGTGACCTCACCACCCACACCTAGGGTGACACATGGGATCCTCAGCAGACACAACAATCAAAACTACATTTTAACCCAGACTGTGTGCAGAGCGGGTCACTTGACAGAACCCATCCTCGAGTCCCTCTGTGGGTCCATTTTACCCAATGCCTGAAACTCTTTGGCAGGTTGGGTCATGTCAATCCCCCAAACCATAACTCGAGCTCAAAGGATGTGTATGAAACACTTATCCCTCAGGAAAGACACCAACAGCAGTGGGGTCCCTCACCCTGTGCCCGCCAGCCTGCCTGGTCCCCACTGCCGTGGCACACCTTTTCTAGGCAGCAAGTGCTCGTACTTAGAAGTGAACTCAAACTGAACTGAAAGGAGCTTAAAGTGAATAAAATCCCCCTCCAATAATACAGAAAAATGCCCAGAGGACTAAGGGCAAGGCAGATCTCATCAGCAAAGCCTTCTCCAGTGAGCGTCACTGGCAGTTACCCAGCGCTGCGGAGCCAAGGGCCAGGTCGTGTTTGAGAAGCGCTTTTATTAATAGCAGTCACTCAGTGCTTTATCTGTTCCGAGTGCTATGCAAACATTAATTAGGCAGTCGGGTACAGAAATGCAAAGAACTGCAGAACTGACCAAAATATAAATTAATTAATTACCGAACTGCAACAGCTTAATCATTTTCCAGCTACCCAGTACCATCAAAGCACCAGTCCTGGGAACTACACAGTGCCAGGAAAAAAACGCTGAACGAATTGGATTGCAGCGTCGTTTAGAGAAGACCATCATTTAACATGTACAGCAGTGCTTCGTGGTTTAATTATTCATATTCAGACATGAAATTAGCAGAATTTCTTTTGTACCTAACCTACATCTGCTTGGATAGAAGCGTGAATTCAAATAGGCCTGTGAATATTCATCTTTGTATGAATTTTGAGTTAATTTTAAACAGATCTGGATGCCTGATTTCATTGGAACATAGTGATACAAAGCCTGATGATTTTTTTGTGTAACGATGGAAAATGTTTGACTGTAGATATTGGTTTATTACATAGCCAGGCTCTAAACACTCTGGTCTGAACCCCTGCTGAGATACTGGTGATGCTGCATCTGCATGTGACAAGACACAGAATGTCTGGACAGGCATTTGTAAGAATATTTTCCTGTTAAAAACAGATAACAAACAAACCCAAAGCCATCCAACCAAAAACCCCAACCTATATGGAAAAATAAGCTCTACAAAAATATTTGCCTTTTTTATTTCCTGACTTCTTTCTGCTCTTGTGTGCATATTTCTACATTAGAAAATGGTCTTTTTTCAGCAGATGAAAGGTGAAAAAATGCTTTTGTTCTGCCTTAATAGCAAAAAATAAAAGAGAGATGGAATTTGATATTGAAAACTCTGATGCTGTCCCTGGAGCTGCAGAATTAACCACGGATGTGTCATTCTGTGATGTTGCTGGGATATCACGACACCAGTAACAGGTCTTCCCATACAGACAGTCAGTGAAAAGCTGATTGGTAAATACTGATCTACCCCCTTGTGATGGGCAAAATGATGTAGAAGTGCTGTATATGTGCTGTCTGATCCTATGAATTCATCTTACCTTTCCAGATGGGAGAGGCAAGATGGGCAATACCTAATTCCAGATGCCTGGACAGCTGGATAACCATAGCTTTTCACATAACAGAGAGTGGATGTGTGCAGAACTTGCAGAGTGAGCTACACAAACCACTCTCTAGCTATTTCTAACTTCCAGAACCACCTCCCATGTATCACTAAAACGCACCAGAAACCTTTGTGCATCCCTTTTAACCTGCTGCAGAACAAAGGCTCGTACAATCAGGGGGTTCATCAAGAAGCCCATTTAGCAGAGAGAAAGAACACTGTTGCCTTCTCCATTCACACTGGTGTAAAACAAATCCTGGAGTCCAGGGTTTGGCTTGTACTTTCTGGAGCTACATTGGTCGCTGTCCAGGAGCACCAGATACGGCTGCAGCAGCATCTTCCCTCTGAGAAAACAAACTTGTTCAAACAGAAGCATTACTGTAGAGCTACAGGACACATTCGCTTATTGAAGCTATTCTCCTTCCATGGTGCTCACTAAGAAGAACGGAAGGCCAGCCTTGCTGGCTGGTGTGTCTGTTTGAAGCGTGGATCTTTCTGTTTAAACAGCAAGACCGAGCAGAAGGCCAGAAACCAAAGCCTCTGAGGAAAAGCCGAGGCGGAGATGGGAGCCAGGAGAAGCAGCCAGGCTCCAGCCACACGTGTGACAACAGAACATAAACACTCCTCCGAAGCTGCTTGGTTCCTTTCCTGTTTTCTGTCAAAACATGGGTGGATATTCAAGGGGCAAATTACATTCTCAAATATGCATGTGCACGCCCGTGTGGCTAATACATCTGTGTGACTGCAGCTCATTAACATGCAAATATGACTTCACCAGCAAAGCTCGCTGCTACAGGAAGTTAATGAGGCAAAGAATGGCATAAGGCTCACAAAGACGCAGAAAATTTCCTTCCACACTTGCCCAGGCCATTACAGGCACACAGACTACATTCCACTTCGTTAGCACAAGGTTGGCTCACCCCACGTGACATCTCTGGTTTCCCAGTGCTGATGACACTCCCGAGGGATGGGATGTCATCCAGAAGGACCCAGACCAGTTAGAGAGGTGGGCCTGTGCAAACCTCATGAAGTTCAGTAAGGATAAGTGCAGCGTCCTGCACTCAGGCAGGGACAATCCTCACTACCAGTACAGAGATGATGTGATGGAGAGTAGCTCTGCAGAAACGGGCTTGGGGTACAAATGGATATGAGCCAGCAATGTGCCCTAACAGCCCAGAGGCCAATGGCATCCTGGCCTCCTGCCCAACGAATCTGGCCAGCAGCTTGAAAGAGGGGACTCTGCCCCTCTGCTCTGCTCTAGGAAGAGCCCCCTGCCATCCAAGGTCAGGCTTGATGGGGCTCTGAGTGACCTGCTCTAGGGAAGATGTCCCTGCTCACTGCAGGGGTGGGACTGGATGGCCTTTGAAGGTCCCTTCCCACCTGACACATGCTGTGAGTCTGTGTTTCTATGTGGGGCTGCCCAAGATAAGCACACGTTAACAAAGGCATGACTCAGAGTTGCATGCTGTTTTTCACAGCCTATTTCACCTCTCATCTTGCTCGCCAAAATCATCGCCACCACAACTGCTACTTCAGGATTCTGACAGCCCTAACAAATCAGAGGTTATTTGGCATCAAAGGAATAATTTGCAGTTACTGCTTCTCTGAGTTGACACCTGAATAAAAGACTCCTCAAAATATAATCAGAAACTCTTAATTGATACATGTCAACTATGACATCCAACAAAAGCATTATCACTTGCTACCTGCAGGACCTCAGAACAAGAAGTGAGACAAATAGTCTGAAAAACAGGGTCCCAGGTTGGGTGATGGATTGAAAGGCAGTGTGGTAAGCACAGAAAGTCCCTTAGCAGGGCAGCTGACTTTTCAAAGGAGGATCCCAAAGTTATTAGATCTTCTGCACCTCTGGGTAGCTGGTTTAAGTACATCCTTGGATTGATCTAGCTTTCTCTTAGCCTTTCATCCTGCTGTGAAGAACTATAATCTTGTCAAAAGAAGTTGTCCCAAACCACATCCTTCAGCAAAAAACCAAAACGATTTCCTCACTCAGCACCTACTATAAAACTTATATAAAACTTCTGGTGCTCCTATCCCTGTAACTCTACTAAACCTCCCTCAGCGGGTCAGAGGAACTTACACTGTGCCCTGGAGATTTCCAGTGCAAAGAGGAGGAAAAAAGCTGTAGCAGAATAGCGTGGGGAAAGCTGGTGCCTAGGAGATGTGGTTTTCTATCAAACAGGTGTAAAATACGAGGACAACCCCCCAAAAACATTCTCCTGAAACTTCATTTTGCTGACATATTACATGCTTTTGTTTTTCCACTATTCTGTTTATTTGCTTAAAATAAAGGATCAGGCATCGAGTATCCCTGCAGCCTAACTTCTCCAGGGTGGCGATTCCTCAAACACGTGTGGCACTGCATTGCAGAATCTCTCTGCATCCAATTTTCTGCCAGCTCAGAAACTGTCATAACACATTTAGAGAGACTTGGAACCAGATTTCAAAAATAGGTACTCATAAGTACCGGAATAAAAGCGGCTTTGTGTTCAGTAGAGCTAAGCAGAAGAGAGTAAACACTATTATAAGTAGTTTGCCATTACCTAAAATGCTGAGGAAGTACCCTGATAGCACACATGTAATAAAAGTGAAGGAAGCAGGAGTTACTAAGCAAAACGTTCTGAGCACCAAGCAGCAGAGAAATGAGAGTGATCCAGATGGACAGCAAGGCAGCATAAACGTGATTTAAAATCTAACACACCCACTCCGACCAAAATACAGAATAGTAAAGCCTGTTCAAGGAGGAAACTGAATCAACGATGGCTGAACAGCAAAGGAAGAGACTTAAAACAGGCTTCCACAGCCCTTGCAGCACCCACCATGGGCAGAGGTACATGAGCCCCTGTCCCACAGCTCACTGAACAACTCCTGGCACATGAGGAGGTCAGCAAGGCACAGGCTGTGCTGACCCTCTGCAAACCTGAAATGTCTCCAAGAACTATTTTGGCTCCAGGACAAGGCACGTTCCTTGGAAATTTTGTTTAGCTGGGAACACTTGAAACATTGCAACTCTCAGGGACAGAAAAGTTAAACAAGGGTGGTAACAGGAGATGGTTATATCGCTGAAATATGTTATCCTAATTATTTGTTAAATGGAGTGAGGTCCTAGCTGTAACGTAACCCAGCTTTAATGGGATTTAAAGCTATACTCCCTGTAGGTTTAATTGAGCATTGAAACGATTAGCACAGAACATGGGAAAACAACTTTCAGCAACAGCAGCTTTGAGCTGGGAACGGGCAGAGAAGATGTTGGAGACAGCGTGTTTGCTGCAATCAACAGGAAAAAGAACCTGTTCTGAGCATCAGCTTGAGCTCTTCAGCAACCTTTCGTCATGCCAGTCCATGAAGCAGGGACTTATTTTGCCATTTTATGTGCTTTTGCATTAGCGTGAAACACAGCAGCATCCTTAAATCAAAAGTTTTTAAGATGATGCTTTACCTGCAAGGCACGCCATGAACGATTGCAGCACGAGCAGTTCCCATAGCAACCTCATCTTCAGCTTCCCGGGTCAGAGGAGACGCGTCCAGTAACGACAGAAGAAAAGGGGGCTCCTTGGAAATTTTAGGCAACCTTTAATCTGTGAAAGAGAAAAGACAGATCACATGGAGATTTAGGATTGCTGCTCCTTCTATTTGTTGATGGTTTGGGTGGGTTTTTTTTTTCCTTTCCAGGAAAGTTATAGCTAAAATCCAGCCAAGAAACTTTTTAAACCCTTCATTTGTGATCATTCAGAGGAGTGATTTGTGCCTCGCTCAGTATGCTGGGTACCAGGTGAGCATCATGAATTGGAACCCCGAATCTGCATCTTCCACTCAGGTGCTGTGTGATTTCTCGCATCTCACAATTTTGATTCACTCTAGATCACAGGTAAGAGGAAAGTTGAGAAAAACTCTCCCTTTTCTCTACAAACATCACCCGGTACATGAAGGGCACAGTCTCTGCAAGGTGGATGCTGGCTTGGAAATATTCCACCCCTGCTCAGGAAAGGGGGATGCTTTTCCCACTTTGCTCCCATTCTCCATTACCCCAAAATTCTTCCAAACCCTCCCCATCTTCAGAGGAAGACTGATTTTCTCCCTGCACTCTGTTACAACTTGTAAATAATTAACATTAGTATGCAGGCAATTTGAAGACTCCCTCAGCTTATCCCTGCGAAGTATCCCCCACCCGCTCAGTGCAACCCAAGGGGGGAAAAATATGCCTGCTTTTATGAAAGAAACCTTTTCTGGAGCAGGCATTTAAATATTAAAAGTAAATAAATCAAGTCAGACACACACTCTTATAATTTATTCATTATCACCGAAGGCTGGAAGCTGAGGGGACGTTGTGTGTACGAGACAAACTGCGTGACTAATAGCACGTGAAGGGGCGTCACGAGGGGGCTCTGCTTGCCTTCCTGAGTTAAAACCGCCAAGATTCTTCCAACCAAGTCAGGTTCAATGCACTGAGAAGACCAGGGACCTTTATTTTCTGATCTGAAGATGCAACTTTGAAGGGGGTAGAGATTAATTGGATATAATTGTCTATTCTCACAGGCTGATTAGGCTAGTGGGGGGTTAGCAGGAAGAGCTAATCAATGAAAACTAGTAACTTAAATGAATGATTGGAGTATTAATTATTAATTTTTGAAGGAAAAATGTCATCATAGACCTTTATATTGACTGACACAGTGAAGCGGTTACTCAAGAAACATATTTCTGTGCCCTGTACAGTCTCCATACGTGAACAAATACTAGTTTTACTCTAATAAGCCCTAAATTCTGTTGGTTATACCTGCAGCTGTACAGGAGATTTTTACCCAAAGCGTGTTGCTCCTGCTTCTACACTAGTTTAAGTGAGACCAAAGATAAATCTTCTATTTGCCAGCAGCTGCTGAAATTCTTTTGTGTTCCTCTTTTCTCATGTATTACTCCCATTGATGAGCCCATCGTGTCACTTATAGGGCTTCTCTTCACCACCATGCCACACGATGCTCTGTCATTGTTCTCCCTCTCTGCAACAAGCTACGTGGGGCTGGAGCAGAGCAACCATTTACAAGCTTTGATACCTAATTATAAAAAAATCCCTCCTGCTATGTGGATTAATCCAACAGCACTCGGCTTCTCAACTGTCTGTAAGCAACGCCAGTGGCAAGAGTATTATGTCTGCCTTGCAGTCCTAAAAAACACAAAAGAGAGGAATATAAACCCACAAATCTGACCAAAGTCAAGCAAAATGCCTCTCTACTCCACAGCCTTTGAGGATGGTGATGAGGGACAGCTCTTCACAGAGGACCATGGCAATGGCGGTCTTGTTTGTAGATCCCAATGCTATTTGCATCTCATCCCAGACACTATCTCTGAACTGAAATTGTTGGTTTGGCATTTTATTCCCTAGTTTTCCACAGATGCAAAGAAAATTCTGGCATAGTCTTCAGTGTATTACTTCTCCCTGTTGCAACTTCTCTTCCCAGAGCATCTCCTGACTCACCAACCCTTTGGGAAAAATTCTGGTCACTTTGTGGTTTTTGCAAACTGATAGATTTTTTTTCCTTCTACTTAGAAAAATCACTCTTCTCTAAGCATTTTACACACTGATACAAAACATTTCAAAATTACTAATGTAAATTAGTTTTTAGCATATAAAGGCATTAAAAATAACCAGGCTGTTTCTTTCCTCCCAAGATGTTTAGACACAATCACTGGGTCTCATTTTCAGCCAGAAATAAAAGCTATGCTAAAAATAGACATTTTCCAGGACTCAGCACATTCAAGTCCAGTGAAAAAGCTGAAAGTCTTCGCTATTATTTAGTTATTCAAACCTTCCTCTGGAATACCAGAAGACAGTAGAGGGTCACATGTGTGCCTCAAAGAAAATCTTTGAGATATTTGAGTGGAATCGGTCACTTCTGGTATCAACAAACTGTCTACAAGTGGCACTGAGGTGCCCAGTGGCATTTCCATTGATGTAGATGGAAACTCCCCACACCCACAGGCAAAGTAGGAACTCTGTAATCATTTTCTTATGATATATTCCCAGGAGAGGCTCTAACATAAATAATTTTCTAAACAGATTCTGCCTATGCCTGTAATTGCTATTGCTGGATTAGTATACGAGCCACAGAAGCAGCATCAACCTGGAGCCCCATCACCGGCGCAGCACTAGGGACAGGTACCCAAAGACCCAGCTGTGCCCTGTCTCTGCTTAACCACCCACCAACCCACACCCAGACTTTACCCATACATCTGCTATGCCACAGAAAGCTTCCCTGAAGAGAAATGATGCCTGTCTTGGCATAGAAAGTAGGGAAAAGTAAATTAGATGGCTCCCATTAAAAATATTTTCCTAACGTTAAGATCCGGCGGCATTGAAGATCCGGCCGTATTTTCATTTCTCGTGGTCGTTCCCTATTTCACATGTGAATGAGTCCAATCTTCAAAATGTTTTCCTGCAAACATAACAGCTATCCATACTGGCATGCCCATTGTTCAGGGCTCTGTAAAAACTGTGGAAACACATCGACTTTTTTATGGCAACAACTTGAGGAAAGGCAACATTTGTGAGCGAGCAAAAGAGATATAATTGAAAAGCTCCTTCCCCTTTCTAAATGTTTTCCGACTATAAAATCCCAGGGGGTTTTGCACAGCGTCTGAAGGAGACTATAAGAGGCCTGAAAACTTGCAAAGTTTAATATTTTATTTCCAGGAGGAAGCGTGTGTAGTTTCAGCATGATACAAGTTATATTTTTTCAAGATGAAAATGAGATAGCTGTGCTTCAGTTTGGAAGCACATCCCATTAGAACACCCAGTGCCAGCACACATGTGCAGATGCCTTTTTAACTTTACTTTTGGCAACGCATCCATTGCAAATTCTTTTGAAAGGCACCTTTGTTTGTAATTGGATTCTGACAAAGGTTCACTCTAAGAGCCCTGACTGCAGTCAGCTATGAGGGGAGAAGAGAAGATGAGTGGAGGATAACTTTTTGTGGTGAATTTTTCCGAGTTCACAGGCACAGCTCATTGTCAGTAATTCCACTTGGATGTTTAATGATGAGCACTTCTGGAAAAAAACCCACCCAAAGCAGACATGAAAAACCTAAGGCTAAAGTATATGGGTGCATTCAGAACACAACAAATACTTCCATCGATATAATTTGCACTACGTGAACTCCCTCTCTTGTGAATATTCTGAAGGAAACAAACCCAAGCCCAAGACTCCAAGGAGAGCACTGGGAGCAGCAGCAGCAAGAAACAAGCCTTAGCAATCATCTCACGTTTCTGTACTGCACATCGGTGTGCTGCACAGTGCCAATTCTGCTAAACTCCAAAATAAATCACTGTTAATGAAGCATCCCGCACATGCAGACAGCAACAGGCCTCTTTTAATCACCTCAACAAAGGGAAGCGCAGACCACTTGGAACACTGACACGGGAGTTGGCAGATTTAAGGTGGTGCCAACCCTCCGACTGCCACCGATCTGATGTGAGGGCAAGATCAGGTGAAGCCTTGGCACAGGGTGTCCAGAGAGGCTGTGGTAGCCCCACCCTTGGGGAAGTGTTTAAGGCCAGGCTGGATGGGGCTTTGGGCAACTTGGTCTAGTAGAGGGTGTCCCTGCCCATAGCAGGGGGTTGGAACTTTAAGGTCCCTTCCAACACAAAGCATTCTATGATTCTATAAGAGCCAGTGTCTGATGTGAATTCACTACTTTCCCAAATAACAACATTAACTCATGGTGCCCGAACCTCCAAAGACTCGCCAAGGTTTGTATAACAGAATAGTATGATAAAACTAATCCTGAGGCCTCGATTCAGAACAGAACCAAGCTGTGGGTTACCCACTTCTGTCTGGTTGCATGCAGCTCGGGGCTGTACAAAATGTTTGCAGGTCAAAGTAAGAGGGCACATGGCAAACATATGCAGGAACCCTACACTGGACACATACTGCAGGACAAGTCTAGGAAGACCAGTCCAAATGAAACCTTAGCACAAAAAAACCCCAAACAGGTAGAAAATACGCTATAGGAATTTTTCTGGGATTCAAGAGAATCCCTTGTCCCTCTCATGAAGATACCTTCTTCTGACACAGACCTTCAGAGAGATCCATATCCCTCAAAGATGTGGTCCCTTCCCAAGTCTTTCCCAAGTTGGCACACAAGTTGCTTCCCCAAGGTGGCACACAACTGGAAAGTCTGCAAAGCTACACCAAAATGCCATGGCCCCTTTTCCACCTCTCCAACCACGCTTCCCAGGGGCAGACGGACAGACTTCACAGACCCGGCAGCACAGCAGCACATTAAGGGAGAAATATTACACAGGAAATGGTTAGTTGTAAGTAGAATTAACCAACTTCAGAAGGTTTTGCAGTCTTTACTCAAACTTCTGATTTTTGACACCTCCTGACCACATCCACAACCCCCCCCCAAATGTGGACAATGTGGCCACATTTGTCAAAATAACAGCAGTGAATCAGAGTGTCCATCAGCTCCTTCAGGGCCCCCAAATTCTCTAAGGAATGGGGCAGCCCCTCTGGAGAGCAATGTTCACGAACACGGATGTTCACTGAGCCAGGGTCCTCTTCAGGGTCTGCCTGCCACACATCCCCCAAATGCTTCCGAAGAGAAAAAATCCAAGTGTTTCAACTTTGGGAAAGGAATTAACGTTGAAATTAATCTCTCCTCATTGCTGCCTGATGGGCAAAGATACCTGGTTGTTCCTATGGACTGGCACACATGTGGGCTGCCTACACACGGTCTGTTGTCATCTGAACTCCCCGTGGCAGGACAGCTGCTTGTTCTCTTGGAACTCTTTGGAAATTCCCGGTCAAGACTACACCAGAGGCCAATTCTATAACGTCACTGAAGGACAGGTATACCCAACTAAAAAGCCATAGCTGAAGAGTAGTCACTGAACGTTCCCTGCTGAAACGAGCCTGTCTTTGGTCTCGTGTTTTCCTGTGGTTTTATTAATAGCCGTGATGGAAGAGAAGGTGCACTTATCCCGTCTGCTGGTGGCACCGGGAGGCTGCAGGTACCTCTGAGGCTGGGAATGTAGTTCAAAATCATCTTCACAAATTGGACATGAAACAGAAGGATGGGATTGTGTAAGAGACAAGTGCCGCGTGCCACAGTAAATAGGATGGTGCATTAAATAGCACAAACATATGCCAGGGAGCAAAGGGCTGGGTGAGAGCTCTGTGTTGATAAACACAGCTAAACGTGTCAGTGGTGCCCCAGGACTCTGCAAGCAGAAAAAGCCCTTCCTGGGATGTCAAAATCAGGTTGCAGGTTCTTTTCATCTGAGAATTCCTGCTAGGTAAGCAAGCCATCCCTCCCCCCACAGCGCTGGGGTCTCAGGCACAGCACCACGTACACACGTAGTGGGGCACGGCGAAGGAGATCTGCCCCAAAGAGAAAACCACAAAGGATGGGAGGTCTATAAAGCACCTCCTATAAATAAAAATCAGACAGAGCTGCTTAGCCTAGGAATAAAGGAGAATCAAATACCGACAGCATCAAAACATGCCCAGGACTGCTGTAAAGACAAAGAAAAAAAGAGTTGTTCCCAGATCCAAAGGGGATGCAACAAGACTCAATATGCCAAAGCGATTAAGGAAGTACTCAAGGAAAAGTATCTTAAGGCCAGCTCAAGCGGAGGTATGGGCTGTCTGAACAGGCTGCAGAACATCCACTGCTGATGCTCTTTAGCAATTCGTGAGATGGATTTAAGCCCAGAACAACTGAGATTGTGAGGACAGAGACATGATGTGTTTTACTTCCAGGAACACCAATATGCGGAAGGAGGATGGAGAGAATTCCAAACACTGGGATACTCCAGTTCTGATGCTGCTGGACACAAGGCAAGGTCATTCCCCATCCGATTCAGAAAGTGGAAGAACAATAACCTTGAGCCTCTGATAATAACCGAAAGCCACTCAGACTGATGTGCTGAGTGGTACCACAGAGAAGTCTATAAAGGTTAAAGAAACTATTTGGGCTTAGGAAAGGGTCGCAAGGCAAAAGCAATGAGGTTTCTTTCATGTAACAGACAAACAAGGTTTTTCTTAAATGAAAGTCACTTTATCTGCAAAAGGGGTTGAACAGTGTTATTCCAGGGGAGCAGCACGAGGAATTAATTCATAACAAGGTCGTGGCAGATCCAAAGTGTTACCAGCAGTTAGGGAAAACAGCACGATTAGACCTTATTTGGTGGGATTGCATCAATACCCCTACCCGTAAGGCTGCAAAGAACATCCTTCTTACAACTGAGCACCCAAAAGCAACGTGGAAGCTGGACACATCCAGGGAGGTGCTGGAGCAGCATCATTCAGGGTGATCTAGTGAAAATTCAATGATCCTGGAAGAGATGGTTGTGAAGGGCTGTGAAATGTCCAAAATACTTAAATCATCAGTAGCCTTTGAGTGTGTTGCTCAGAAATAGCTGGTGGCCCTTGCTGCTAGAGAGCATCCCTGTGCTGTGTCCCTCCCCTGGGCATGGGCAGCTCCGGTTTCCTGCCGGCCCTCACTCCCAAGCACCGGCTGCAGCCCCGATCCAGCAAAGCTGCTATCAGCTTTCTAACCCCAAGCCAGACTTTAAAACCCTGCTGAATCCAGGCCTGTCTGTTGTGGGAGGCACAGACTCTTTAGCAGATGTGATCAGTGACCCGCAAAATTGAACGTCCAAAAATAGAAGGTGGCTAAAAGACGTGTCCCCAAAAGTGCAAATCTTCACAGGAAGACTTTTCTGCTGTTCACATTACTGATTTTTCTCCAGCACTCGAAAGACAGGGGGAGGTTTCTGCTGTGTTGGCTGTTGTTCTGAGTCCTGAGATCAGTATTGTCCTTCCCTTTTGCGTAAGGGAGGAGAAAAGAGAATTTGAGAAGATGGCCTGGGGAGATGAAGGGTAGTGGGAGCACGCCGGTGGCATCTCTCACTGAGCTCTCCTCATTCTCACAGCACGTCTGTCAGATCCTGATCTATCTCAAGCTTCTTTGCTGAAATTATCCCTTCTGGAGTTGCACTTACACACAATTCACACATTCTGAAATATATACAGGCATATTGTGCCTGATAAAACCAATGACACATACGCAGTGTGTTTCTGAGACATGCTTATGATAAATGGGAATGAAACACTTCAAAAAATTAATTATCCAAAAAAAAAGAAAAAAGAAAAAAAACACTGAGAAAAACAACGACAGTTTTTACATGGTGTTTCCTCCTTTGGGCATTCGTTCCCATTCACTAGATAGAGATTTCATTCCACTGTATCAGGGAAGTTACAGCACCTCAGCAGATGCACGTTCCCAACTCACACCAGTCGTTTATATTTGTCAGGATGTCTGGTCTTTGGCAAGCACTGTGCCTGAGCCATCACACACCTACCGCTGCTGGTCCTCACCCCAGGGGATGACCAGGTACACATACCTACCGCTGCTGGTCCTCACCCCAGGGGATGACCAGGTACACATACCTACCACTGCTGGTCCTCACCCCAGGGGATGCCCAGGTACACGTGCATGGGGAAGGCAGGGATCACATCCATCCGATTAAGACAGTGTAATTCTAACAGCATTAGCAAAGATTGCTGAGGGAGCAACTCCACAAGCGCCTATGGATTTTACCCCTGGAGTTCAAATAAAGTTTCTTCTAGGTAAGTTCTTCTAATGTAATTTATGCCCACACTGTATCCCCAGGCTGGTGGGGCAAACTGTTAGCAGCAGGGCGGGCAGGGAGAGTCCTTATTGCTGATGCCATAGAAAGGGTACGGATATAATGAGCACCTTCCTGACTGGAAACTCTTTAAAGCAATACCCCTACTTTATCTTTATGCAGAACCTAATGCCACGGCTCAAAACCTGATGAGAGACACTGGGTTATAGCAAAGCAGCCAGCTGATAGCAGGCCCTCTTTTTAACATCCTCCTGCTTTGCAGTATTCCCCGCACACCTCTACTGCCAGCAAAAACACCCTCATGGAAGCCACCATCCATCTCGAACACTGTGTATTCCCAGCCACACAACACATCCCTTCACCTTCCAAACAGCCAAATCTGAGAGCAATTTTCCACTGAAGAAAAAAATGACAGTAATTAAAGCCTTTTAATTACTAGCCACTAACCTCCACACATCACTCATTACAACCCTTACTCTTTGTCTCTTGCCCCCAGGAAGCCACTAGTGCCCTGTAAAACCTGAATAATTTGTAAGCGTAAATCATCTCTAGGTAAGGAGAGCTGGGTGACTAAAGACAAGTCTAAATGAAGGCTGCTGGTGTTAATTAGGGGTCATTACGCAGCATTCTACCTTCTCCCTGGAAGAGATGCATGAGGAAACACTGGCAGGAGGCAGCACCTATCAGGTAACACCCAGCTTCTGTCAACAGAGAAAAAGTCCTTCACCCCACAAATTCAGGAGCTCTTTGCTCAAGCCAGCGGTAGCATCCTCATCAAAAGCTGCAAGCAGTGAAATTTCCCAGTCTGGCATTTTCTATGAACCAGAATTCACCTTTAAGAGGGTCTACAGCAGTTACCTTCCAACTCATCAATTTAAAGCAACCGCCACCTTCATGTCGAGTAGAATTTCCAGTGCAGTGTTCGGAAAGATGGAAATGAATAGCTATCCCATCAATCCAAGCAGTAAATTATGAACTCTGCATAAAATGCCAGCTTTAGGGATAGTAAAACTAACGTGAAGAGCAAAAGGTATTTGAGCTGGTATTCAGAAGGTCCAGCTCTTCTCTCCTAGCCACATCACTGATCCACCATCGATGGAAATGGTCTAACAAAGCCCACTACATGTTCCATTTTTATTTTTGTGTTTCTCTGATAGCAAAGACTGACAACAAGAGACCTGAACACAAGCAGAGCACCTGACTGAAGCTGGTTGCCAGCCTTGGAAGGAAATCCAGCCCATCCTGGTCTCTAGGTAGACTCTTTCCATCTGAGAATACAGACACACTGGCCAACTCCAGGATGCAAAAATAACCTGTCAGCCAAAGAGGGGAATTACCCCCCATATGACTGGTTAATTTATTGCTGTCTCAGTTGGACGGAACAGTGCACCAAAGAAACAAGGCACGAGGGACTCTGCCTGACAACGCAGATGTTTTAATTCTTTTACCCATCAGTTGCTGCTTTTGAGTTAATGACTCAGGACAGTTTCACCCCAAACAAAGACAGGTAAGCAACATTCAGAGCTGCCCTTCACTTTTGAATGGGACTGCTCCCAAAATACACGTTATCAGAGAGCACTGCCTTGTCCAGGAGACGAAAAATGATGTGAAAACACTGAGGATATTTCTGTGATATCACTAAGATCAGCATCTTAAGGACGTTTTACATTTCACTTCCGGAGCTTACAAAACAATCCATTTCGTCTCAAAGACAAAAGGAGAGCTCTCACCACAGGAGCCTGAATCATAGAATCATAGAATCATAGAATTGTAGGGGTTGGAAGGGACCTTGAGAGATCATCGGGTCCAACCCCCTGCCGAAGCAGGCTCCCTAGGACATTTCACTGAGATAGGCGTCCAGACGGGTCTTGAATATCTCCAGAGAAGGAGACTCCACCACCTCCCTGGGCAGCCTGTCCCAGGGCTCTGTCACCCTCACTGGGGAAAAGTTTCTCCGCATGTTGGTGCAGAACTTCCTGTGCTCCAACTTGCAGCCATTGCCCCTTGTCCTGTCTCCACAGACACTGAAAAGGGGCTGGCTGATTCCCCCTGCATCCCCTGCTTAAGATAATTATAAATGTTAATTAGGTCCCCCCTTAGTCTTCTCTTCTCAAGGCTGAACAGTCCCAATTTTCTCAGCCTTTCCTCATAGGGGAGGTGCTCCAGGCCCTAAGGTGGGTGGAGACACACACACCCACCATGAGGTGGGCTGGAGACACACACACGCTACAGAGAGCCCTCTGCCCAGCGTGCTGCCTTCCTCTGGTGCTACACATCGGATCCTTCTGGAAAGTATAAACCCAACCAGGAAGGAAAAACAAGCAGCGAGTTTTATTAACTTTGAGAAGTTGGTAAGACGCCAGCCTGGTACTCGGCGTATTCCTGGGAACACAGGCTGTCAAAACAACAATTCCCTCATCACCTATTACCGGCAGAAGGCTTCAAACCCAGATAATTGAGATGCTCGGACCTAGAAGTGCTTTTAACTGTTTTGTTAAATTCAGAAATTGCCTAGGGGAGGAAAAAGCAAAAAAACAAACCACCACCACTACCCATTTCAATAGCCCTGCTATGTGATTATTTAGTGCTTTGTTTTCCCCTTGAAGTTTATTTTATCAGCTAGCCTGCAATTTGCTCCAACTTTTCCACACACAAGATTAGTAGCTTAGAGCTGGATTTCTGCTGGGGTGCCAATAAAGTTTTACTCCTCTCAGACCAAAAGAAATCCTCCCTGATTTTTTGAACTAACAGCTTCCAGTAAGACGCATAAATAAATATATATATAGATATATATATATATATATATTTCTTCCTTATTGATCAAAATTGCCTTCCTAGAGCAGCTGCAAGCAGAAATACAAAGGGTGGTTGTCCCTCTCAGTATTTGCTGGCATACCAAGGCCTAAATTATAGCTATCAGGGGAGTGTTCAAAAATGTACCATGGTCTGAATTAAGGGCTGGGTCAATATGCCCAAATTTATTAAAAAGTGAAACTTCTCCTTTGCTGATCGTATCCTATGAGTGTCTCAGCTCACTGAGAAGTGGCACAGCAAAATACTGTCTCACTATTTCCATCTGATAACCCTTTGGTTGTTTAACCCCTGCTAGAAGTTGGATTCACACAGCCTGAGAAGAACAATGTCCCAAAAGGCTTTTCCCAATAATCACAGCAAGAAATACATCAAATATTCAAGACAAAACCAAAGCCAATCTAAATGAGTCCCCCGCTGCTCGTGTGGGACACCAAATTCTTTATAAACCCTCTCAGTTCTTGAACTATGAAAAATGAGTTGCAGAAAACATTTCTCACACTTCTTGTTGTATAAAACATTAAAAATAGATTTTAACCTCAGGCTGGAAAAGCTTTATGTTAAAGCTCAAAAAAAATCCACTAACATTCTTTTTGGCATAGATGTACCTCATTTTTACCCTTTAAAAGATATATTTATGGTTAAGAGGCCTGACTAGTTTAATATTATCTGTTTAATTATTTTATTCAAGTAGCAATACAACTTGGCCATGTACACTTACCTTTGTTTTTTTTTTTAATTGCCAGCAGTAAGTCAGACCAAATAATGAACTGCAACTCCCAGAACTGGGTCTCAGAGGATGTGATGCCCAGGGAATAGCTGGTTATTCTCAAACTCAAAGGTGACTCTTGCCAAAGCTTTTCAGTATTTTCCTCTGGCACAATTCAAGGTAAGGAAGACCAGGAGTGTGCAGGGAGAGGAGAAAGAGGAAAAGGACAGAGAGGAGAAAGAGGAAAAAGAGAGAGAGGAGAAAGAGGAAAAAGAGAGGAGAAAAAGGGAAAAGAGAGAGAGGAGAAAGAGGAAAAAAGAGAGTATATAAGCTTTGCACATTTTACATAGAAATAAGAAGAATTTTGCAGAGCCGAGCTCACAGGCTGCCTTAAGGCTTAACTCTGTTTGCAAGGTAACTCCACACCACTTTTCAAGCTGTTTATGACATCACAACAACCTCAACTCTGCATTATGTCATGTCAGAAACCTTCAATGCATCTTAGCAGCACTCTTACTTGCATCCCATTTAAAGTGAAGTCCTGTATGCATATTTAAACCACGATGTGGCCGCTCTACCCTTGCCTCTGGCTGCTGATTGATTTGTAAGAGAGAAAAAAAAAAAACAACCCATCTTGAGGCTGTTGAAACACTGTTCTACAAATGAGCCCTGACAAAAGTTTGACACGAGGTGCCAGACCATGTTCCCTGCTCGACAGGTTGTCTTTGAAGAGAACCATTTCCTTGAGAGGGAACAGACCAGACCACGTGGACTCCTTAACACAGGTGCCTTCACAGGCACTTCCCCACCTTGCCCATCAACCTGCTTAAAATATTAAATCCCATTTTTTCCTTCAAAGGCAGCATCAAGGACCCTGCCTTCAAGCTTCGTGTTTTGGTTGCTCTCAGCAGCTCTTCTACCTGGTTTCAGTGCTCCATTTCTCACCGTGCTTACACCCGAGGCCGTGGTGGCCCAGTTTATGGTACAAAGCAAAGTGGCTCAGCTGCTTGTGTGAAACTAAAGAACCCACACAACAAGACAACACAGCGAAATAGGAGAATTTACAGGCTCCCAACCTGCTCCTCCTCCTCCTGCCATCAGCAGGCTATTTCCAGCAGTGAGGCTGGGATCGTCAGTGAAGGCACAGCATGGCTCTTGTGCATCCCCGGGGACTGGCTTTACTGAAGAAATAATGATGTCACTG
Source organism: Hypotaenidia okinawae (assembly GCA_027925045.1). Taxonomy (NCBI): domain Eukaryota; kingdom Metazoa; phylum Chordata; class Aves; order Gruiformes; family Rallidae; genus Hypotaenidia; species Hypotaenidia okinawae. Next base: position 21,058,026 of record BSDF01000011.1, on the reverse strand, counting down.
CTTCCTTTGCAAATCTAAACACACAGCTGAGCCAGGATCCTCTTTCTGGTGGTTTTTTTTTTTTATAGCAAACAGTCTGGTTTGACACCTAAATGTGTTAAGTTCCATTAAAAAAATGGAACTTAAAAGGGAAGCAGATAAACGGAGGTGTTGCCCCGACCAGGGACATACAGAAGTTGCTAATTTAGCCTTGAAACCAGCTGAATGGATTGAAGACAAATCCTTCTCTCCTACTGGGAGAGTAAATCCTCCAAAATCAACCAAGCAAGCAGCCAAGGGAAGGCCTCAAAGGCTGGAGGGACCCGTTGGCCATGGTGGCACTGCCACCCAACAGCAGTTCAAATGGAGAAGCAAACTCTTTATGGCTTGGTGTATAACGTGAAGAGAGCGCTGCTGCTCAGGCAACGATGTCACTTGGGGATACTCTGAGGTGGAATCCAGGGAATTAATCGGCTGCAACAGAAAACATACTGGTCTCATATTACATAGGAACTTTGTGAGTGATTTAAAAACCTCCATGAAATTGCAGACGACTGCAATTGGAAACAAGTGTCATGGTGGTGGCAGGTGGTGCTGGCCTGATGTTGCTGGAGATTACGGCTGCGGGACCCCCACCTGCTTGCCCCCCAGGCCCCAGCTGCAGGGCACAGGGCTGGGGACACCCTGAATTGGAAGTCATGGTCACACATGGCTTTGCACCCAGAAGCTCATTGAAGGTACCTCCTGCCGGGACAATAAATCCCTGCCAAAGCTGGTTTCAGAACTGTGGCTTAACCTTAAATGATGTGCTACAAAATCAGGGGGGAGAGCAGGAGTTCCTGGCGGCTCTTTCTGGTGAGGTGACCCCTCCTGGAGATGTGACACACGGCCAGCAGAACAACGGCACACAGCGCGTACAGCGAAGCAAAGCGACTCCTCCAACACCTCCACGTAATCACTGCCGTTATCTGGTACACTCCATAATGCAATCCTTTTGCTCTGATTTAATTACCAAGCATAAAAGGAAATAAACCTCAGAATGAAAACAAAGAAATTGCGCTGCATGTAATTTATGGGAGCTATTCTTCAGCTGAGCGCCGTAAAGCCCTGCATGTTTACGATACCCTATTAGAGGGCTGAAAACACACTTGCATTTCCCTATATTGACTATGCAGATTATGTGGTATTACTGCCTCTTCCTGCCTCTGCCATTTGTCATAGGAGCAGGGTGTTTGCTTAAAGACATCCTTGAGCTATGCACTGGCTTCTGCTAGGAATTAAAAGAAAATATAAAATATAAAAATATATAAACATTAAAAATAAAAATATAAAATTTTAAAATAAAAATGTAAAAAGAAAGTATAAAGATATATTAAAATATAGAAATATATATAAAAATAAAATGTAAATATAAAATTTAGGGAAAATATGAAAAATAAAATGCTAAAAGTATATAAATAAAATATAAAAATAAAATATGGAAACATAAAAAATAAAATACAGAAAAATAAAATAGAGGAAAATGAAATGACTGTCTGTGTGCTCCCTCGTTGCCAGGGGCTGTCAAGCTGGAAAGTGCCGAGCAGCTGGCAGAGGTACACAAAAGAAGGGGGCACCGCAGAGTTTTGTGTTCGATCTGGAATATCAATTATAGGAATAAGCAACCCTACGGGCAGAGGAAACAAGAACCAGCTCCGTGGCGGGTAACAATGTCAAGAGATCTGAGCTGTGCGGCATTTCAGGAATGGCTGGATGGCAGCACGAGGATTTATTGAGATGTCGCATTAAGCCCTTGGTTTTCTTGTCAGAGGGAACAGATGAAAGGAAATAAGATTTGCAAACTTGACTGCAGCATTGATTTACGTGGAACAGCTTCAAAACGCATGAAGAGAGGCACACGCTGCTGTCATCCCTGGCTTCAGGCCGTGTGCATCCCGCGCTCCCGCAAGCAGCGGAGCCAGGGATGCAGCCGAGACCGTGCTCCCACTGCCTCTCCAAGCTGCTTGCCCCTTCCCAAGTTTCAGTAGGGCCAGAGGTGCCCCCCCAGCTGCTCACTCAGTGTCCAGGTGAGAGTGTGGCCACACAGGGAGGGATGAGAGGAGAGGGAAGGAGCTGGAGGGACAGGGGCCAGGTCTCCATGCACAGGATATAATATTCTGACAGTGAAGCTATCTCCAGAGAACAGATTTTTTTTTTCCCAAGCTTTTCCCTTTTTTAAGCCTTCCCTGAAAAACAGATTCTTCTCCCTGGATGAAGCCAGGATGAAGAAACAGGGTGAGTTCAGGACTAAATTCAGCCTGGTGTCCTGAGAGCGAGCAGGAGCTCATCTCTTGCCAGCTCGTCGACAGGACCAGCAACCTCCTGACTCACAAAGAAGCCACATGTCCTAGTGCTGAGTCAAAACATTCCTTTTTACTGCCTATTAAACCCTGTGTTAATATCTCTTAGAGTGCTAATTGTCATCTTTTCAACCCTCATCTGCATCTTATCTCCGCGTGCCAACTCATTTCCAGCCATAGTCAATATTTTCCACTTTTCATTTTGAATAGATGGAGCTGTCAACTCAAATTTAATACACTCAATATTTGGCAAAACTTCTTAGTGATTTCTGGGCATTTCTGGAACAACTTCCTCTAAAAAAAAATATTTTAACATCTTGAATTGAAGCTAAAATAGAGCCCAGAAAGAGGAAACAAAGAGTATGGGATCAGAAAATTAAGAGTGAGAAGAGGATGAAAAGCGTGGCTGAGCAAAAGTATCATCCACTTCAGCTTCAGAGGTTTGAAGCTGGGAATCTGATCATGCTGGAATTGTCATCTTTGTCATTTCCCATCATCACTCTGAAGGGCAACCCAGATCCCAAACAGCTCCACTGCTGTTGGCAGCTTTTCCCATTTAGCCTTTTCTAAATCATTATCATAAAGCCAGGACTGAAAGCAGGATATGAAGTCAGGATATTTAACAGCAGGTGGATCTTTCTTTGTTCTCCAGCACGGGATGGAGAGCAGCCCTAAAGCATGGCTTTAGCTGGGTTTGAGAGCCTGGCACTAGCCCAACAGCCCTGCAAGGCTCGGGGTGAGCAGGGCTTTCGGTGGGGGTACTGGGGATCTTGGGAAGGAAACCTTCCCTGTGGCAATACCGTGGTGGGCAGAACAAGGACACGAGGCAGGAGCGCAGTCTGGTAGGAGAGAAGCGTAGTACAACTTAAATCCTACGATTTCAGTTACAACAGTAGTATGTTAATTCATCCCCTGGTAAGACAGAATGATGAGCAGCGAGCAGAAACAGCCCCTTGTATGTACAGACCACTGAATGCTAAGAGAAACCTGAGAGCAGAAGAGAAACCAGGCGCCAAGATCCAAACACACAGTCGGGAGGGGAAAGAGCACTGTGAGCACAGCTCCAGAGGCAAAGCCACCCCTACAAGTAGTAAGAGACTCTCAAAAAGCAGCAGATCCAGACCTGGGGCTGATGTGAGCCTCCAGCTGTGCACAAGGACAGTGCCAGGCTACGCCATGGCTCTCCCTTGCCATGTAATTGAAGTGATCTTGTGAACAGCTAGATAGGAAATTACTGCAGGTAGTAAAACTTAAATTCTACAATTTAAGTTACAACAGTAGTATATGAATTTATCTCCTGGTAAGACAGTTAGAATGATGAGCAGTGAGCAGAAACAGCCCCTTGTATGTACAGACCACTGAATGCTAAGAGAAGCCTAGTCCCCACAGCAGGCTTTGGACAAGACTAGAGTGGAAATAATAAAAATGGCATGGGATGGAAGGAATACCAAGCCGTAATAAATACCTGCAGCATGGAACTTATCACTTAAATCAGCACTATGTATAGGACACCCAATGACAAAGAGCTTTATGGGTTATAAACCCTCCCCAGCATTTAACAAGGAACCCTTACTTCATTTTAATTAAATCAGCAGTGAACAGCACAATCATGATGTTCCCCAGTATTTCCTTTTCATCATCAAAGGGAAGGAACTCCATGTAAGACCAGGAGTTACAGGTAAAGCAGGAGAAAGATAAGTATCTCCACCACAGTGATGTTTGTGAGGGAACCTGCTCGGTGGCAGCACAGAAGTCAGACGCTGGCCAGTGGGAGATCAGCCCAGACACAGCTCCAGCTCCTCTCCCAGGGGCCAGAAGTGATGCCCCTACTCTGAATTCAGCCTCTGCTGTGGAAGGAAGAGCCAAGGAAGCAGCAGCTTCCCTTAAAACGCAAGGCAGAAGGCAAAGCAGCAACACTGATAATCACAAACACAGCGGGAAAAATCCTGGATTGTCCTTTTTTTTTATTTTAAATGCATGATAAAGGCAATCCCAGTTAAGGCACAGCAGGCACCAACACCGCGTGCCTATCAAGACAGAATTGGTTTGAGTTTGGAGATAGAAAAATGTTTAATTCCAGTCTACAAAGTTACTAGCTTTAAATGCCTCTTAGTTCATCCGTCTGCTCACTTCTGCAGAGGTTCTCAAGCCGAGCAAGCCCTCAGCCTTTCAGGCCTGTAAGCATATTAAACTCCATAACAAAGGTCAATTAATTCTACAGAGCTCTGCCTGCTTTTAAACTCAGATGTGAAACTATGGCTTTTTGGAGGATGAAGACACAATCACTGATTGTTTCCACATTTTCCTTCACAGAAACACTCTCTCGGCTAACTAGGAAGTTCAGAGAAACAATAAAAGCATCATGTGGAGGATAATTTAAACACATTTAAAAAAATCAGGCAACTTCCATGAAAGCTGACCTACATTTTCAATTTATTGAAAAAAACCACTACCACCAAGAAGGCTTTTCCTTTGCCTGGAAGCAGCACTGCAGATGTTTCACACAGTGGGGTGAATGCTCCTGTGGCTGAGGAATGCATGGGGCTGGGCTGTTGACCTACTCCTCAGACACACAGGACTGGCCAGTCTGTCACACCTGTAACCAAGGGAAACAACACATCTCTAACACAAGCTGTGACTTCTAATGCACAAGGCCACAGTCAGCAGCTCTTAATAACTTGCAGTGCTCCTCCAGGATGGTCCAGTGAGCTGATGTGGCAGCGAGAGCTGGGGGGTGAGAGACAGGGGCTCGTAAACGTCTCCTGGTTGGAACCGTGGTCAAGATCAGCGGTCTCTGAGCCACCCTGGCACGAATGAGGCGCTTGCAAGACCTTATGGTCATGGAGCTCTCAGCCCCATGGTTCAAGTAAGGACCAAAGCACGATGCTGTCTGGGGATAATGGAGCTGTATGGTGGCATGGAGCTGCCTGCCTGGGGAGCATGGAGCTGCAGACCGAATGCATCACACAGACAGACAACCCGAATTTACACTGCTATCAAACATCCATGCACACTCACACAGCCCAGGTAGTGATGTTGGCCTGGGAGCCAGCACAGTACTGCAGGGTACTGGATGACAACAAACAGCAGCTGTTGTTCTCTTAGGAAAGAAATAAAAGAGCCAGACCTGTCCCCAAAGCTGATCTCTAGGCACCACTAACATGCAGTCATTAATAACCCTCAGGAGCCAAATTCCTGAACCAAGCACCCTGTCCTTCCAGGGACAAACCACATCCTCGCTGGGACAGGTGGGTGGGTACAAGTCACACAAGCTGCCACAACACCCATCTCCCCTGTGACCCCCTTCTGCCTTCATTCCCATGGAATGAATTTAAATACGATAAACGACGAGAATTTCACCCTCGTCGTACAAAGTGGGAAAGATTCACAAAATCAACAGTCTTTGAAGAATAAAAGTGGTCACCTCGTACATGCAGAGCAGCAAGACAGGGTAGAGCTAATCAACTGGCACACAACTTACTTCTGAACCAAGAAATACATCCACCCCACCCAAAAAATCACATCCTCTAATTATTTCACTGTAATATTTTGAGTATTGACCCATTTCCTGCCTGAAACATGCCCTCACACCTCATGGACACAAAGTTGATCCTGCCAATTTCATTTTTGGAAGCAGGAGCACGTTTGGTAGTGACAAACTCAGTTCTAAAGGTATCTCCTGGCAGCCTGGGGAGCATGAGGTGTGCCACAGGCACAGGAAAGGAAGGGATGATTCAGAATGGATAAATATTTTCTGGATTTAGAGGAAAAAAACCCAAGATACTTTGCACAAGACAAGTGAAAACTTTTGTTTAAGCAGCTCAGCAGGGTTTTGTTTCTCTTTACACACGGTTACACTCAGCACAGCCTATGCTCAGACATGTGGAGCCGTGCTTGGGAAAGCATTTAGCTCAACCAATGTTGTCGCCCCAAACTCCACATGCTCCACAATCACAGACTCACAGGAGGCATTAGTTGGGAAGGGACCTTCCAAGGCCATCTAGCCCCACCCCTGCAGTGAGCAGGGACATCGTCACTAGAGCAGGTCGCTCAGAGCGCTATCAACCCTGACCTTGGATGTCCCCAGGGATGGGGCCTCCACCACCTCTCTGGGCAGCCTGTGCCAGTGTCTCACCACCCTCAGAGGGAAGAACTTCTTCCTAAGGTCTCATCTAACCCTGCCCTGCTCTAGTTTAAACCCCTGCCCCTCGTCCTGCTACTCCCTGCCCTTACAAACAGTCCTGCCCAGCTTTCCTGTAGGTCCTTCGGGGACTGGAAGGGGTCCCTGCGGCCTTCTCTTCTCCAGCCTGACTCTCTCAGCCTGGCTTTGTAGGAGTGGTGTTCCAGCCTTTCCCTAAACTCTTCCAGCAGGCTTCTCCAGTCGTGCTGGAAAAGCCCTGGAGAACAAACCTGTCCCCAGAGCACACGAGCACTTTGAGTCCAAAGAGCAGAGCCAGGTTTGCTGACAAGGGCTTGTCTCTGGGACATCTCACTGCCGAGACTTTCACCGTAGAACAGGGAAACATTAGCACAAAGGCTCAGCAGATCTGTGCAAATCAAAATGGAAGCAAAGGATAACTCAAAGCCATTCAAAGTGAGGAGTCTTTTATCCACAGGAGCTTGAGACTCTGCTGTCTCCAGCTCCAGTTCCACCATATCTCATGCTCCTCTGCTCAGCTCCAGGTTCTCCATGCTGCACTGAGGCATTTCAGACAGCTGGGGTGAGCAATTATCATCTGTCTTTAACAGTCACCCTTCTTCAAGCTCTAACACAGGCAATAACTTCATCTGGAGGATGCTGAGAACCCACTTAATCCTTTCCCTTTCTGGCACGCACTGTCATCCTACTGAGGTAGCAGGGGGAAAACCACGCCATCTTTATCAGAGCTGTCCCCTGCAGCAATAAAACATGCAAAGCTGCAACAGAAATGTGAGGGTTTGATGTGGGCTGTGGGATGCATCCTCCTCACAGTGCCCAGCAAGCTCACAGAGCCACAGTGCCACAGAGAGTCAAGTTTCTCACAAGCAAAGTTTTTAGCTGAACAGATTAAACACACATGGGAAATCTACTTACTGCAGCTCCCAAATTCAGCCTCCAAGTCTTTTTTAGTTGCTGAAGTAAACCATAGAAAACTTTGGAGAAAGAAAAGAGCTAATACATGGTGTTTACATGGTATGGAGCTGCTGTAATACACATGGCATACTAAATTCGACATGCTGGGAAACAGTAAGCTTATACCCAGGTGTGCAAAACTCAACATATTGATGAAAAAGTTAATTCATTAAATTTATATCTTTAGCCATGATGGAATTTAAGAAATTATACTTCCAACCAGGCATGATTTTAAGACGAAATGTGTTTTCTATGTCTCCAAGACAGTTGGTTTATTTATTTTTCATCCTGTTGATTCATCCCTAAGAAATATTAGAGGTATATTTGGAGGAAAAGGAATTTTGTTTCTAGTATAATGACAAAGAAGATGCTTTTGCAGCTGTTCACAAGCTTGGGATACAGGACGCAGCACTGCAAGTGATGGATTAGCGAGCAGAGTGCAGGTGAAGTGGTCAAACCTAGGTGTTAAAGACAATTTATCAGAGAACTTCCAGAGCTCTGCAACACATCCCTCACAACCACATTTACTTTTTCAGTATGGTTCACCACAGCCTATCAACTCATAAGAAAGAAAAAGCTCCTTGAATTACCTTTTCTTAGTTTCTTGCCCATCCAAGCCTGCCTGTAGCAGGAGACCTGCTTGCAAGCCTTTCAGATTTGGAATTCAGCACAATGCTTTTGCTGATCCCTAGGCAGGATGGATCACAGAATCACAGAATCACAGAGTTGTAGGGGTTGGAAGGGACCTCCAGAGATCATCAAATCCCACCCCACTAAACCAGGGAAGCACATGCTTCCAAGATGGGACATAACTAATAAAAAACAAATTTAATCCATTACCATTTAGAGAATTTCCACTGATATACTTTTGAAGAAGTTGATTTTTGGAGGATGGACAAATAGTAGCCCATTGGAAGTATCACGATGCTCATCCTCAATCGCCCATCTCAACCTGCAGGCAGACCATCGTGATTTGGTATGCACAGGTCTGAAAAGCAGGTGTTTTTGTTGTAATGCCAGAAGAAAAGCCCTCATAAACACATGATTTCTAAAGTCCTGGCTGCTGCACAGATAGTGATGTCGCTTCTAGAATGTAAGACAGTGTGATTACGCTCACAGGTAGCTTCACAAGTGTCTGGGCAACACGTGGAAAGAAACAGCATTGAAGGGAAAAGTGGGCTGAAAGTCAGCTGTGCTCTCACACCAAGCGCTGAGATCACACTGGAGATTTCTTGTGGGAGAATAACACTAAGCCCTAATATTGATGTAAGGTTAAAAGATATTCTAAATCAATTGACATTTAAGGCTGAATCGCTGTTAGTGTGTCTAGAAAATGCAGAAGCCTTGTTAACCCTCACTTATGGATCTTTAACTTTAAAATGCTACCTCTATTCGATACTAGGAGAGAGATATTTAGTATAATCAGGAGTTTTTAGGCTACTAAGAAACAGCCAATGAGTAGTTTGGTTTTAAACAGCATGGGCTAGAAGCCCAACCCTACCTGTGTTTCCTTCTTGCTCATCCAGAAGCAGCTCAGGGACTGGAAGGAGAAATTACTTTTACAGCACCACCCCAGTTCTCCTTATTTCTGTGGGTCCCTAGCTATTAGCCTTCCTCAGGTTGTGATGGACAGCTGCAGCATGCCCCTACATTATCTGCCACTTCACGTGGTGTTTACACTTTCCAGCCTCTGAAGAGAGTTTAAATTATTTCCTCTTCCTTCAGTCTGGGATGTGGTCACCCGGCTGTCTCCGATGCTTCCACTCCAGTAAATACCATTATGGTTTAATGACCCTCTATCATCCCTCTCCTGAAAGCAGATGGTGAGTACACGCACACAGAGACAGCTAAAGATACACAACTTCATCAAATCTCCTCAGATCCATAATTTATATGTGGGGGAAGTCCACCAGCCAGCTAACCCGATTAGGTTCTCACGCCCCACTTGCAAAAGTTGCAGAGGTTATTCCAGAAACATTTATAAAATTGGCAAGAGGTGAATCTGGCCTGTAAGATGTAAGAGAAGTTGTATCTGAAGCTGGTGCCTATGAACTGAACCTTGGGCTGCATAAAAACCTCTGAGCAGTGTGGAATGCTTTTCCATGGCAGAGCTAACGCCCCGTGGAGCTTGATGCTCTTTTAAACAAATTTATTAATTTTCTCTTTAACGCTTGGTTTTGAAAAAAAATTATCAAGTTATCTTTATAGAAACAAATCCCTCATTTTGAGGACGACTGGACCAAATCTTGAATTTCACAGTCCAAGGGCTAAACCTCACAGAAGAAAAAAACCCTCACGGAAGTATCATGACAGTTCATCCTGTGCTGTTAGCTATGTGCATAAATCAGCAGACGTGTCAGGTTCAGAAGACAAACAAAATGCTGTGTGTGAATACATACAGGCTACACATATGATGCTCGTGACCCTAGTACTGCCTGGATCCCACAGCAACACCCATTCAGTCTGTTTCAATGCCTTGAAACGTTCTCAGTACACAATGCTCTGTGGTTCAACTTCAGTTTTCTGCCATCCTCTTCCTGAAAGCATCACCCTGCCCAGGCAAGAGCCCAGCAGTTATTTCCAGCACTAGTGCTGGTCAGCAGTGCTGATTTTGCACAATTCATGCACTACCCTGTCACCTGCCCTCCAATGTCACTTTTCTCTGCCGGTGAGCGAACACTCCCAGACAGCTGTGGGACAAGCGATGGCTTTCTATTAACCACGGCTGCTGGATTCTTCTTACAGGGGAAAAAACCATAAACCCCAGGAAATTCTGTAGATTTTATCTAGTTGGACACCGATTCCATCCTGTGGACAGCTTACAGGACTGCAGTATCAGATAGTCTCGAGTCTATGTTCCTGATGAAATTCAAGGTTTGGTACTTTAGTTTCAGCACGTTTCACACAATAATCCATAACAATGAAAACTGCAGAAAACCCAAGTAATTTTACAACATGTGTTATGACAAATGCAACATGACACATCCACTCAAATGTATTTGTTCAGTAGAATCTCGTACAGTTTCATTACTTTTAATATCAATTTGCTTTTCCCCTTGCTAGTATCGTTTTAGCTGTAATATAAAGTGTTTGTTCTGAGGGTTTTGGTACTCTCTAAGCTTGGCAGACCAAGAGTTTCCTTTTGAAAAAGCTTAAAACAACAACAGAGGAGGTTTCCCTATGGCGAATAGGGCAGAGAAGGTGCCTTCATTTGAGAAGGTCCAGCATCTCTGGGGCACTACAGCCACAAACCCATCAACAGCAAGCCAAACGCTTCAACACATCTGACTTCCCAGAAGAGCTGAGAGGGAATAGTTTTATCGTTACCATGGCTAATTACTAACCTTACTGAGTATGAATCTTGCATGCAGCAGCCAGGCACGCTTTAGTAACTGCCTGCAGCCCTCAGACACGTCGCTCTGATTCTTCAGCCAGGAGACTAAAGAACAAAGTCTCTTCACGAAACGCATTTACCTGCACACGTGTGGCCATCACCCAGGCACCCTGCACACTCTGCACATCATTTCTTCTCACTTACTGAAAGGTACCCAGCAAACACCAGTACAGAAAACAGCAACGATCGACGTCTCAACAATCAAATCCCAGTATGCACCTCCCAGGGTGAGTGTTACTACAAGACTACAGGGTCTGCTTTTCATTATGTTTTTTAGCTCATACAGATGGTTTTAGACATGTTTTCAGGCATCAGAAAGCAGCTAACAGCAACTACAGCTTAAACATCTCACTATAAAAGAATTCAAGTTTCATAATCACTTGTATAGTAACTTACCAGTGCATGTGACAGCTGTTCCCAGATTCCTCCCAGTGGTCTTACACTTAGTACTTTTCCACATCCAACGCATCCTTTCTCCTCAGCATGAAGCTGTTTCTCTGCGTTTCATTTGACCACAGCCCTCTTAGACGTCTATCACCTTATTTACATTTTCTTTGCAGAGCACTTGAATTTCTATCCCCTGATATAGAGTTTCCTTCTGGCAAGTCTTAAATTTTTCGTCTTTAGTCCATTTGCCAACTGCCTGGGATAGTCAGCTTCTGTAAATTCCGCCATCTCCTTTAAAATCTACACCACTGCATTTTACATCTTGCCATAAGATATACTTTATTTCTTTGGTCTCCTTCTGATGCTTTCTTCTACCATTAAATCACTGCTTTTCCCTACTCAAAACCAGGCTGATCCTGGTGCAGCCCTTTGCTTTAGAAGCAAAACTACTTTATGGGTTCCTTGAGAATATGTATGTTTTAATTGTAGTAAAACAGATCTTGAACAAAGGCTTTCTGTGCAATAAATACAGGCAGGTCTTACCTGTGATTTATAGCTTGCCTCCTACCGTACAATAAAACTGTCTGCGGCACCATTGGAACTATTAACTAAGCAGTATTGAGCTGAACGTTCCAAAAAATCTTCTGATTCATTGGTTCAGAGCCAAATGCATGACGTTGCTGAAGTCAATACATAAAATTGCAGCTAAGGAATTAACAGCTTAAAGAAATCAAAGCTCCCTGTCATCGCAATGCTCTGCAGAACGGAGCCCCGATAGCTAGAAGGATACTTTGCTTTAAATGGATATACATTTCTGAGATGGAAAGAATGCAGTAAAATAAAGGGGGCAGATCTTGCATCAGTGCTTTCTCTTAATTAGGTCTGACTCGTTCAGCTCGGCTATTGATACTTTGAAACCCAAAAGCAATAGGATTTTCATTGAGCTCATAAAAAATTTAACTATTTCATGGTTCAATATACTGCACCGTATAAGTTTAATCAGAAATGACATTACCAAAACTAAAGCAGAGAAAATCTGAAATGGTATCTATCACCCTAATAAAGGGGTTTGAACTACAAGCAATAAAGCATCTACAGGATACAGACAGTACTGTTTTCTGCTATGTTTCTCAGTGGTTTAGGAATACCAAGGGTTACTTTATGCTAGCTTTAAAGAAACCTTTCATTAAATAACTTTTACAGCCTTCCTCTGAGCAAGTAACTTCAGATTTTAGTCCACACCTGCTGGGACTCCAAGGATCACAGAGCTCCAACCCCCTGCCACAGGCAGGGACACCAACCTCCAGCCATGATCTACACAAGGTTGCCCAGAGCCCCATCCAACCTGGCCTTGAACACCCCCAGGGATGGGGCATCCATCCCCTCTCTGTACAGCCCGTTCCAGCTCCTCACCACTCTCTCTGTAAAAAACTTCCCCCTAATATTTATTCTAACCCTTCCCTCTTTTGGCTTTAGAACATCCCCCTTGTCCTGCCATTATCTACCCTTTTAACATGCTGATTCCCCTCCTGTTCCTCTGCTCCCTTCAGGGACTTGAAGGCTGCAATGAGGTCTCCCTGCAGCCTTCTCTTCTCCAGGCTGAACAAGCACAGCTCCCTCAGCCTCTCTTTGTAGGGGAGGTAGATTTCTCCGTTTAAAGTAAAAGCATGGTAGTTGAGAGGCATAAAAATATTATTCAGAGATTTCACACTACAGCAGTAAAGTTCTCTTCCATCAGGCTATGAAAGTTTGGCAGCGGAGTCAAGTTTTGGCAACATGATTTAAAAAAGCATCTTAATATACCAACTTTGGTCTTGTAAAAGCAAGACCTCAGTGTGGGTTGGTTTATTTATTTATGCTCTTAAAGGGAAATGTATATATTTGCAGAAGCCTGACACATTACTAAGCACACTGGTTTTTGCTAATGTGATGCATGCTGAAGCAGTACCACATTCTTTACTGCATCTGCTTATAATCATTGTAGAAATGCTGAAATTATAACATTCCTTGGAAAAATAAATTACCAGCATAATATTCACATCAGCCCTTTCACGAGTGGTGCTCATCGGGGATGCCTTCTAGTCTGCAGTGAGGGCAAGTTCTTTCAATTATGGAAAAAAGGAGTGCTGGAAACAACAAGCTTTAAACAATATTCATTGCACACCTCTAATTTGGACTTACTGTCTTCTGTGAATGCAGAAAGCTTCCCGATAGCCCCCCATGTCCCTCTGAAGGGTAGGATGCCAATTCCCCCAGGTACACACCTAATACCGCATTGATATTTCACCATCTCTGCTGGCTGCGCGTTGCGTTTTACTTCGACTACCCCTTGGACTCGGAGGCTCCAGGAGCATCCGTAGCACGCAGGTAACTGGATACTGCTGCTCTTTTCTCCTCAGCCAAATCTAATGAGAATATACTCTCTCCTTACTAGCGAGGCACTTCCCCACTTCACAGCCTGCAGTCTTCTCTGCTTTAAGACTTATTGCCTAGTCAGGAGAAAAATTATCTGCTCTTTAGTACGTACCTTCTGCCCCACAGAACTTTACGCAGCTCGTGCACCCACTCTGACCCCTGAGTAAGACCAGTTCAGCGTGGCTTCAGAACATGCATAAGCTTTCAGCTCTAGCCAGAGACAAACAAAGTCCAAAGAGCATTTAAACCAGCGCATTGCAAAAGCAAACGAAACCAGAGTGTGACATTTACTAACATCGCACAGTGCCCCAAAAATCTATACACCTGGATACATGTTGTTATCAATCCTAAATGTCACCACTGCCACTTAGAAACTGCACGGCCTTGCAGAGACCATGGCTGTACCCCAATGCTAGGTTAACACGAGCGGGATCAACTCGTGCTCGTGGCCAAACAGGGTTCCCTAGGCTGAAGGAAGCATTGGTGCCTGCTGCGAGTACATGGATGAGGCTGGTCCCGCTCTCAGCCATCGATGGGTACCACAAAGGTACAATGGCAACTCATTCTGTAAGCATAGTGATACTTCAGTGCACCTTTCTGAGTGTTATAAGTTGCGCTCAGAGTTTGCAGTGGCAGGGTTACCTAGGCACCTGCAGGTACTTGCAAGAATAAAAGTGATATTTAAAGTTTCACCTATTTATCATGCAACTCAAATTTCTGCTTTTGCAATACTCCAAGAAAAGAAAATTAAAGTCTTCCTGAATAAAGTATATACTTCTCTTAACTCCTTTCTCAGCATTTAAATGAAAGAAAGAATAAAACTGACATTCTAGCAGCAAAGCCACAAAAAAACCCCAAAATTTTCAAGCCCAGCGCAAGGTGACAGAACTGCACCTTCCCACTACCCCACCCCATGGCTCCAGTGACAGCTGCTCTGTCAACAAGTAATTTCTGTATTTTAGCAGAGAATGCAATAGCCAGAAAAAAAGAATCTGCTTCTGATAAATAATTAGTCCTACTTTGCTTCCTGGTATACCTGGCTGAACTGTTCCTGCCCACTCTGAAAGGGTTTTATTGATGCTTGGCTCTGAGACGATGCAGCGCTATCCTACACGACAAGATCTTTAACCTTTGCAGAAAGCATTTGGTCTAAAGGACAGCTAATTTGTTTAAATGGATCAATTACATGCCTGTAAAAGAAAAAGCAAAGGACCTGGCGAGCTCTGTGAAGATAACTGCGTCTCACCAGCTCGACTCAGCGAAGGGCGGCAGAACAGACACCCAGATGCGGTCGCGGGGAACTGGTACTCACAATGCTGCCCAGTGAAGCGGCCCAGTCTCGCTGTACAGAGAACCCGACATGGGACTCGCTCCCAGCAAGTCCCCAGGTCGTCCTCGTCACCACGTCCTTGCACTGTACAGGCACAGATGCTGCCTCGCTGTCCCGTTTCCCCCCGGGACCTCGGTGATGAGCAGCTGCATCCCGGCGGCACCCTGGGAGGGAGTGGTGCCCAGCCCTCCCTGAGAGCACACCCCTGCTTCCCCCGCAAGGAGAGCCACCCTGCTCGCTCATCTCTGCTCCAAACCTTTGAACATCTGGGGAGGGGAAGAAGAATCCCACAAAAGAAAAACAAATCCGTGCTTGCAGGTTTGCCTGCGGGCTATAATCCTGCTGTCACCACTGAAAGATGATTAGTGAAACCCCATAATTACAGAGCAGGCTGGGTGTCCGCAGCTGCCCGTGTCACCTCCACAGCCTCGTTTAACTCTGTGTGGGACTGCACCCCCTGAAGCATCTCCTTGCTGCCCTCTGCACAAATCTTTCCCTTCTCTGCTGGTTTAATCTTTGGGCAGCCGGTTCTCCCTGAACTCTCCTCTTCAAAGACACTGGTGGAAAACACCTTCATACTTCATTAGAGCTTTTCAGGATTCCTTAATGTTATTGCAGCTGAATAGATGTATTTTTCGCCTACATACACTGCAGGCTTATTACTTTATGCATGTTTTATTTAAGCATCAAATCCACTAGTTCATAAGGTCAACATAACAAATACTTAATTGCCACACTTATTTTTAAGTAAACAGACTCTTTCCCTGCGGTCCTATCGAATCAGTAAACACTGCACTTAAAGCTCCTCAACGCAGCCCCGGGTACCAAGCGCTTTGCTCTGCAATCGTGGTAACTGAATTTACACACTTCGTGGATGTACATAAATACACCCATCAAACAGATGGCGAGAAGCGGTAAAGGAGAAGTCAGGATGTAGAAGTGCTGAAGGAAATACCTGGAGGGCTCCTGCAGTATACTCTCATCTCCAATCCAGGGGATGCCCAAGGATGCAGATCCTGGACTCAGCACAGCCACTTGCCAGTGGAAACGGGACTATTGTTTTAAGGAAAAAATTTCCAGGGCTTCAACAGGAGGAGTATTTACTTTACACAGTATATACTGGAGTAAATCAGAGCCATTCACTTGAGATACTGGAAAGCACTGGGAATAAGCTCAAAAGTGCTAGACAAGCAGGCCCACACCTAGCTTTCATACAACCCAGGCAGTATTCACAATATATTGCTTGGGATTAGGTGATGCCAAACACTTTGTAATTGAGAGGAGAATACATGCCTCAATTTTGTTTGTGAGTCAACTAGATATTTCTTCATTCAGTTACTATAAAATAAAAATTATCTTATTCCATTTTAATATAATATTCTGAAACTGCAGCTTTTGAGAAGATAACCATGCTTTTATTATAACTTTATGTAAATTGCCATAGATCCAGTGAATTCAATTAACTGAACTGAATTCCAATTTGCAGAGAAGCCTGGCCCAATAATTCAGAAACTGCATTTCTTGAACATTTTTTTAATTGACCAGTGCTTACAAATCTGTCATTTCCATTTCCACTATTGTTACGTAGCTGTCAGCGTATGTATTCCACAGAAACTGTGAGATGCCCATAAAAAACAGGTTAATTAAGGAGTTCTCGTACATCCCAGCCATATTAAGAAGCAGACCCCACGAGCGAACAAAAAGTGAAGCAAACAAAAATATTCTGAAGTAGTCGTTCTGCAATAAAATGGAAATAAAGACTTTTAATGGCCTTTCACTTCTGCTCAGTCTTCATTTCCGTAGCAGTTTTATAGATCCATTTTTTGCTGTTCTGCAGGTCGGATTCACCGCGGTGCCCTGTGACTCATACTTGTTTCTAACTGGTGGCAGTGGTAATTAGTAAACATGATTCCTTCTACTTCTGTTTATCCCCGTCGAATATATTCCCTTGGAGACAGACTAGCCAACACAGGAAGACTTATAACTTTAAGGAAATGATGGAGAATTCATTGCAGTAAGGTAAACATGAAGTTACTGAATAGCAAGCACAGATTCCTTATCAAATCATTCCCTGGTGTAAGAAAGCCCAACAAAACAGGAACTGATGGCTCCTGGGCAGGAGAGCAGAGGAGAAATAAAAAAATAATGATATTAAGTGGTTTAAAATAAAGTGTTGAAGTCCAGTACCCAGACCACAGCAATCTCACACCTGATTTTACTCTCCTGATTTTCTAAGAGTGTATAAAGCAATTGATGCCTTGTTATCAGAGCACTGCAGCAGCACGTAGGGAGCTTGGGCAGAAGTAACGTGGACAGGTCTGCCAGGGCTTGCAAGCCCTGAGATGCTCCTTCCTCCCTGCAGCATCATCCCTCTCACTCACCCCTGGATGTGTGCTCCCTCCCACACCCCTTCACAAAGGAAAGGAACTCCTTTCCTAAAGGTGGAGCCCTCCCCTAAAATAACTTCTCACCTAGCAGACTTCTGCCTATTTGCTCCAGCTCCTCCCTTGCTGAGGTTGGTGTGATGTCTTTCAGAATTCCCCTCTGTCTCTGGCAAAGATTTGATCCTCCTGTTGGGAGTCAGCCTGCCTCCCAGGGTCAGTTTGTCCTCTGTGTAGAGGAGCCTGTGCTCCCGAATAATTATCTGGGCTTAGGATGATGCAATTAAAACAAAAATAATTGAAGGATCCAGGTGAGGGGAAAAAACCCACCTTGACCCTGTGATTAATAAACGATACCCAGTGTCATGATTTGTGGCTCTGTTTCTCAGCCCTTTTTAAAAGGCTGAGCATCCCAGGCGCACCAAAAACTGGTTTGCCCAGAAGATCTAGGTCACTGTTGGGAGAGCAGATAATGAGGTTTTGCAAGGACAAGCTCCTTTACCCTTGGGATACAGCTGACCCGGATGGGGGGCAGATACCCCAACGCACTTAGACCTGCCTGGGGCACCCAGGTGATGTCGAACAGTCTGAAAAACCACACCTATATACCCATCCTGCCCACTGTCCACCACTTCTAACCAGAAGAAATGCTCCCACAGGAGAGGCCACCCCTGCTCAGCCAGGCAGAGGTCCCCAGGCAGCTCTGTCCTGCGAGCTGCTGCGGTCCAGACCTGACATCGCTCATTTAGGATTCACCCCAACATGTCTATAAGCGTTTTGGTAGAATGTCACACTGCACAGAATATCCTTAGAAAAATATTAAATTATTTTTAAAAAAATTATTCACTAATTTTAATTTTTTTTTCCATTTGTCCCACCCCAGGGAATTGCTGTACATCCTCTAAAGGATGGGAATGTGGAATTGTAGACAATGCCAAAAAGAGGATGAGGTGATTACAATGAGACAGACCAACACTATCTTTTTATAGCAATATTACATTTAAAATAAGATTTAGAAAGCAAAAAGGAGGCAGAAGGGGGTTGGACAACACTGTGATGAACCAGCACTTGCTCCCTTGATGGTGTACCTCTGCCACAAGTCACTTCAGCTTGGTGATGGCAAGGATGCTGAGTAAAGAGCTCAATTCCAGTGCCAGATACCTTCCCAGAATATTTTGTTGTTGCTGTTGTCTGTGCCATTAAGGAATTACTTGCTAGGAGCAACGTATACAGGAAAATGGTCAAAGTACAATCCTTATTCTTTTATGATTCAGCTAAGTTGTTTCCAGTAAATAAGAGAAGTCAAGAATAACTTTAATTACTCAGCTTCAGCAATTTCTCCCCTAAAAGATGAGAGCTATCAACTGAAAGTATATACTGTAAGAGTAAAGAAAGAAAAAAATCATACTGGAAGATTCACAAAAAAGCACTTATGTTTAGAGAAAGAAGGAAAATTACCCTATATGTTATTTTAGACTATGGTCATGAAGGGGTAGATTTATTCTCTCTTACATCTTTGATGACTTACCAAATGGATCAGTCATCAAAGACAGAATAGCAATGCTTGGTAAAGCTCATTCTTTTAATGCTACCCGTATTTTTCTTCCATTAAGACTTGAACAAATAACATTCCTGAGATTATCAGTAAATATTGAACTGTTAAGATAACTGGTTTGTTATTCCATCAAAATATAAAGTGTATTTTTTTTTCCCCAATCTGCAAATGTTTCACTTCAGAACAGGGAAATAATTTGTGGGAAGACAAAGCTGTGTGCCAAAGCAAAGCTAATGCAAGTCAGCAAGTCTCAATATGGCAACACCAAGACGAATGGTTCATCCCTTTTGTATTATTTATGGTATCTTTATATCTATGAATCCCAAACTATCTATTACCAGGGATGGTGCCCACACTCAATTTATATAATATTGTGACAGTCAGTTGTTTCCATCATTCCTAAAAGCCACTTCAACCCAAGCTGATGTTAATGTACCGATATCAGAGTTGGGATCTACGCTCCCTCCCACACACGCTGTAATTGTGTATGAGAGGGAAGTCTCTATGCTCTGGAATTACTTTTGCTCGCTTTTTTCCAGCAAACAAGACCTTGAATTGCTAATTGTTAAGACTATGCATTTTAGGTAATTGCTGATTACGGTATTTGAAGTGTAAGTGATTGTTAAATGCGCTGTTTGGCTAATGCCCAGAAAGCCAACGTGATATCATGGATAATTATAGACAGTTTAATTGCTTCGGGTCTTTTAATTGGCAAAGTACACGGATGATGAGAGACAAGATGAAACGGAAAGGTCTGCTGAGCTAAGGTGGCCTCCAAAATTGCATGCCGTGAGCTGACCCTCTATGTTTTGGGTTCATTCTTTAGGGACCAAAGGAGGATAAAAGGAGATGACATCATTTCTTAAAAGAAAGACCTGTCCTACCTATGCAGCTGCTCTTTGCTCATGAGAAATTCTTCTCCTTGTCTGCCAAAGGCCGCCTCCTATTCTTTTCAGCCCTACACGTTACACAGACAGGAATTCCTGCGGAGATATTGTCACTGCATCTTGTATTAACTTGTCTGTCCGCTGGTGAGCTTGCTCATTTAATCTGGTAGGAAAGGTTCCCAAGAAGGATGGCTTTGAGTCACGGCCACGGTCAGGTGTAGAAGAACAAGAACCCGCAGAGTTTCCATGCCTGCAAGTTGCCCTGGATGGCAATGAGTTTTTAATGAAGAGTTACAGAATTTGGCTCATGAAGTAAGGCCAACCAGCAGCTGAAGTCATCTTTGTGTGACTCCGCTCTAGCACTCATGGCAATTTATGGTTTTCCATCCTCAAAAAGTTATTCAGAGAAATTTAAAACTTGTGAAATCAGCCAGCCTGATCCATGTGAAAACACGAGTCCTCCTGTCACCCCCAGAGAGGAAACTGCAAAAATCCTTCATCCTGGTTCACAAACCTCTCCCATTTCTGAGTTTTCCTTTCCAGTAGCTAAGGAGCTAAATTGTATTTTAAAATAAGATTCTGCCAATAAAACCTATGGCTGGATTTCCTTCACAATAGCTTGTAGCCACCCAGAACAGAAACTTGGCACTGAGGTAATGGGAAGAACATCAGTTTCCCAGGCACGAGACCTGTTGTGTGTGTCTCCACTCGACTGTGTGGCAAAGGTTTGCTTTAAAAATTTTATCTCTTGTGTAGTTTAATAAAATACCAGCTCATGATTTCAATTTATAAAGATTTTTCCCGGAACTGTTTGAGTTTGACATTGATCACAACAGGCACACATATGGAGCTAATTTGTATCATCAGATGTTGAGATGCATGACAATGGAACCTTTTTGGGGTGGATGAAAGTGTTAGCACCCATACAAGAGTATTTTCTCTAAGATTTATGCTGTCATAAACTGTCACACAAAGCAGTAGAGAGGATCAGCGGGTCAACGGTCTCTTGTAGGTGGGTTCATCTCCTGCTCTTAATCCTAAAGTCTCTGAAGGCCCTGGAGACCTCCACGCAGCTGTAACAGACAGGGGCCATGCAAGGGGAGGGCAGGGCTACAGAAAACAGCATGTGAAAGGTATACAAAGCAAACAAAGTATGGCAAAGCAATGCCCTCCATCCCAAACGACGAGCTGCATTGACTGCAGATGCAGGAGGAGACATGAGGCAGGGACAGGGCCACCTGAAGCAGCAAAAGGGACCCCAAAGGAGCCAGTGCTGATGGGCCCAAGGATCTGGTCTGAAACCTGAACCAGAGGGAAGACTGCTGTAAATCCTAGAAAGGAAAACCTGGCTTCTGCTTCAGTTTTAGAAAAAAACCTGTGGATGGACACTAATTGGGGCAGGCAGCTCTCAGATGTGCTTTCTGATGACATTTCAGCCACGCAAATGCTGGCAAGACATCAGAAATGTTTCGCTCTTAAAAATTCAGAGTGATATTTTTATTGAAGGAATAACTGGCTGAACCCCACGATCCTCAACAGCATTACAAGGATGACTGTGTGGTTCTGAACGAGCCTGTTGGATACATCTCATGCTTGCCACTGGCATTGCATGTTGTGCAGCATTTGTGCTGTAACATTCCTGGACTCATTTTCATTACAGGAGTTGCCTTTCAGGAAGTCAGCAAGAGATGCTGCAGGTCCTGAAGCAATCTAATGTTTGTTTTTAAGAGATCAGATCTGCCTGTGAATTTGTTTCTGTTTTTGAAAAATTCAGGTATTCAGAACACTTCCTGCATGTAACTCAGATCTTAAATTTACAGATGCTATTGAAGTATTTTGAGTCCCCTTAGTGAGTTGCAGCTTTGTAAGCTTGTGGGGCAAGACCTCCCCTTGCTAGGGTAGCAGAGCAACAATCGCAGACCTGCGTTACGCTGACCTGGTTCAAACAATGCCAAAATGCTGCAAGAATTTTCCTTAACTGCCCCTGATTTCCTTGTCATCTTTAGCAGGTGGCTTATAAATGGCCACAAGTATTTTATTTCTGTGCTTGCTTATTCCTTCCTTGCCTGGGATAGAGTAATGCCCTTCCCATGGGGGGCAGGAGGGAAGCAGGGGGCACCGGGGACCACGAGTAAGCATCACTGCTCCTCTGCTCTGAGAGGGGGCATCATTGCAGTGAAGGAAGCAATACAGCTGAATACGCAGACCCTGCAGTACACGTAACCAGCTGGCAGTACCTATCCTTCTTCCTCCCTGCCCAGGCCTACCCAAATCCCACATGTCCCCCCTGCCAGTGACCACACCATCAAGGATCAAGGAGCATTCCCCCACTCTGTGGTAACCCCAAGACTTCCATTTCATATGTGTCACTATGGCCAGCGCAGGCAGTGCCTGAATTTGAACAACGATTGGGTGTCATTTACTTCTCCTGGTGATGTCCTAATGGCATTCACTTCATGCAAAACTGCAGAAATTAAGAGCTGGAGAAGGCACATTAGGTAAATTATGCTGAATTACTGGAATGGGATAGATGGAAATGACAGGCTTAGCACTTTTTATCATCCTGCACTTCTGATGAGTCACAGGAATGTTGGAATATCATGTTCTGGGAAGAAAACATCAAAGCAAGGGGAACAAAGAGCTGTCCTACTTTAAAAACCAAAATCCTAGTAGACTTTAAAATACAGTAAATCTATGACCAGTTTTCAAATCACTGTTCCACACATGCCTGAATTATCTCCAGCTATGATGAATTCCATCTTCTTTCCACCCTTTCACTGAAAATATCCAAGCAACGGACCTGTCACCACCTCCTTGAGATAACATCCTACGGTTCTGTAAATCTCACTCGCTCAGAGAAAACTTTCTCCATTGTCATGTTTTCTTAATTATGTTTTCACCTTTTGCTCAGTTACGCTCCTCTTTGTGCAAGTCTAAATGGATGCTTTTCCAGCTTGCAGCTTCTCTTTGATGGCTCTTGTCCTTTTGATTTTTTCGAAGGGGATGCTCTTCCCTGCTCAGTTTTGCCTGTGAAATCCTCGAAGATCGTGGGGTTTCGCAGGTGTAACTAAGAGAAGAATTTGTCCTGTGGATTCTTTATTACCGACAGATATGTAGAAGCCAGAAAGATCACAGCGTGAGTTGCAGAGCTCACGTAGCATTGGCAAAGCTAGCAGCTAGGAGAATGAAAAATACCTTTTTCCTGTAAACTGAACAGATTGAGGAACAATAAAGCATGAAATCACACACTGTACCACTTACAGACACCTCTCAGAAGCGCGTTTTGATATAAAGTACAATATAGCTATTTTTCAATTGTCCTAGCCTGGACATTTTGTTTACAGCCAACGATACATAAAAGATTTTGAGCCTCATTCCCTTTGCCTACAACCTGCTCCAGCAAAGCAGCAATCCTTTTCTTCACCTTAAAGCTGACTTCCTATGGAAGCACCGGTGCTTTATGCGTGGTGACAAAAAGCCAGGCTACATACAGATGCTAGAAACATTATTTGGGGATGAAAAGAAGGTACAGTCGCGTTGAAGGTTTAGGTGGACCTTACCCCACTTGGTATTTGAATTGCTCAGCTGTCAGACCCAGACCTAAGCCTCCTGACTGGATTTGAAGGCCCTTTGCTGTCCCAGGACCAGCAGCTTGTCTATGCAGGTAGAAAGCTTAAACATAGCATATTTCAGGTATCACCAGGCTGCTTCAGTTGTGAATTTTCACAGCTTTTTTTTTTCCTAACACGCTTACCCTTAGACACCACCTACTTCCCAGCCTCACCAGAGCTCATCTGCTGCTTCACAGGTTGTCAAGTGACTGCTCAGAGACTTGGGAAAAACAACCCCAACCTCTGCAGAGTTTTAATATAAATGTTGGTGGGTAGCTAAGAATTAGCAATGATCTGTGGTTATGCAAAAGATAATGAGAATTAACCCCTTACAGAGGCTGAGAAGGGTTCATAAAACATCGCTTCTCCAGATCTTGCCCTGTCCTCTGCTGTTGATGTAACCACAAAGTCCGTTAATACAGCAATTAGTTACAAAAGCAAGCAGAACTGATGGCACATTAACCACACTTAGCACATACTGATACTACATTGCGAATCATTTATAATAGTTTTATAACATGTCTGAATGTCAGACAACGCCGAGAAACCAGGTTCTTTGAGGTCAAACAGAGAACTGTCTCCTCTGTCCCTGACCTGCCTCAGTGGTGGCCCCGTGCCAAGGGTTCAGGTAGACAGCAAGCACAAATCCAGGGAGCTACAGGACTGCCAGCCCACCAGCTAAGAGAAAAGCTGGATCTCACTCTTCAGCCTTTCCTGGAGCTTCTGGACTTCCCTTAAAGCTGAGGGACCAACACATCTCCCACCAAAACACAACCCCATGGTCACGCAGCACTAGTTGAAGGACTAAGCACAACACATCTCCTAGTCTCTTTTTGCCACAGTGGTCTTGTAACTTGGTACTGTACATCTAAAAGGACAATTGAAGATTTAAAGGTTTAAACATGGTTAATGAAGACTTCTCAGGCAATGGAGCTGGACTCTGACAGTCTCGGGGCAATACACCCAATCTACCATCAACTACTACTACTTTATCTAAGGAGTAAAATAAAAGAATAACCCAGTTAGGGTACTGAATAGATTACATCATATAAATAGATTATGATCTGTTACATTCAGAAAATACCACATTTATGTCTGCAAAAGAGAGAATTTGCAATTATTCAATATACCTTGATAGTGTCATCTGTACAAGGAAAGTGTGATACTACCTGAGTATCAAATGTGAAATCATGTTTTGGTATAAGAGATTCCACCCAGAAAATATTGTCTATCGGATTAACAAGTAATCTGGGAGGTGGAACAGTTGATACATGCTGGGGAGATGTGGCTGGAAAAAGGCTCCTGCAGAGGTTGTGGTGTGGGACATCTGCATGGATGTCTTCCATGGAAGATACCACCTGCAAAATCTTTTGTGGACACCAAAGCAAGAGCATTGAATTCACTTAAAGTCAAACATGTCACAACCTAACAACTCTTTCCACCTGAAACAGCCCAACTACCCCAAGACAGGTCAGACATGGGGGGGTGCAGAGGGGAAAAGGCGAGGGTTTTATTGCTAAGTAAAAGAGCAGGCAGGTGTGGCAAGAACACAACCTCAGGTCCTACTCACACCCATTGGACAAAACCCCATGGATACTCCACGTGTATGTTTGGGAACATGGCATGCCAAATGCCCTCAGAAAAACCACATGGGTGAGACCAGGTCGTGTGGACAGGAATGAGCTTGCAGAGCCAATAAAGGAGAGACACCAGCCTATTAGTGCAAGAATATTTGCAAAAGCACCTCAACACCTCCAAACCATACCCCTTGATCCTAATGGGGCTAAAAATGTCTTCAAATATTGTCTCCTCATGCCCAACTCCAGAGTCTGAAGGACTCAAACACTGCCTTCAGCAAACCAAACTCTTAGCCCCAACCTGCGCTTCTCTTGACTGCTGCCATTTTAGGCCCAGGCTGAAAATAAAGTCAGTTTGATCTATTTAGAAATACAAATAATAACTGAAACCATAGTATGACAACAAAACAACATCAGCACAAGTAGGGAAAGTTTGAAACAGCAATATAAGATGATCACAGATGATGCGAGGCTTAGATGTCAAAGACCTCTGCAGGTCACCACGGATAAGATCAGAGAGAACTAAGACTCATTTAAGCCATTTTCTGTAAATGAAAACAGGCACCACTTTAAAGATAATTACTGAACAGTGATTACAATATTGTAATCACTAAGGTCAATACAAAGAAAATATAAAGATGCAGCTTTAGATGTGGCAAAAAGATGATTATTTAAATAGAGGCGACAAGACTGCAATTGATAAATCTGAGCGTGATGTCTCTGGATATAAAAAGGCTGATGAGAAGAAAAAAGAAAAAGCCTACCACAGAAAAGGAAACCTGCAGCATAAACCCAGAGAAACCACATGAAAAGCTTGCACTGATGTCTGAAAAAGGAAGTAACACAAGAGCTGTTTGGGTCAAGTCAGATGCAACATAATTAGCACAGAAGTTACCGTTAAGTTCTATGACCCGTGTGACACACTAGCTTACTTGATTTAGTTTTAGGTACAGAAATTGGTTTTAAGAGATCTATTCTTCAGACTGTTTTCCTTTCTAACCAGCTCAGTCAGCAAAACAAATGGGTATAACAGAGAGGTGCCCATCAGTGGCAACAGGGACATGGGATGAAAGACACCAAAGGAGGAAAGCAGAAAAACACTTATTTTATTTATTTAAAAAGGCCAAAGGCATGCAAACTAGAAACTTATTTTAGTTAACAAGTGGGAAAAGTTGCTTAGTAACAGGGGTAAAACCAGAGAGTAAAGGAACACAGGCTGCCAAGGTGAAAGACTGCCAAAAGTGAAATTTGGGATGTGCATCGGCACACAGGGAAGCTGAAGAGCTGGGCAGGGTCTGCACAGCCCTGAATCAGAGCTGGGCATCATGTCCCTAATGAAATGCACATGGCCATGCTATGATAGAGTTATGAGAAAGTACTATTAAATAACACTGGAGACAAAATACTGAGGAAATAATTGTAAGGAACCTTTCATCCAGGCTGATCAGTTCTGCCTGTCAAGTTTACCTGACTCCTACTACTGGATTTATCTGACTCTCTCCTACTAAAAAGTCAGCTCAGACTAACTTTCAAAGCAGCAATAGCTTCTTGCTGGAAATTCTTAATAAATGTTAATTAGGGTTATCTAGTTTCTTACAAATAACATCGTGTGATGCTTTGATAACTTATCTCCTTGGTGAGAAAAGATGACACAAAGGAGGTTTATTTCAGGGACCTTGTCAGCATGAGAAACAAATCTTTTTTATAAATACAAAGTTCACCCTGGCTAAACTGAGTAACGTGAACCAGATTTGATGCCTCATATGATTATATAAGTAATAATTCTTTTTTTTAATTACCTGATCAACACTTCAAAGTAATAGATTACCAACTGCTCCACCTGGAGTCATGCAATGCCAACGAGAACAGAAAAAAGAACCAAATACTTTGTGATGTACTGAATAAGTTTAGTATTGTCTTAGAAATTGAACACTTAGAAAGATTATGGCTGGACGAAAGGACACAAAATCCCCACTGTCCCTTCAGTTCCCATCACTGTCCATGGCTGGGATCAGTCTGGGGGTTGAGGCACAGACAGGGTGTGCTGTGTCCTATCCATAGGGATAGAGGCAAGATGATCTAAGAGCCCACACACACACACTGAAGGCCAGGAGCAGAGGAAAACAGCAAGCGTGCTACTTTTCAAACAAGTCAAAATCAATAGTCACCAACTACTTTAGAACATTATATTGTGCCTTGGCTTTCCACATTGCCTTACCCTCTAAAGTCTTTAATTCTCTTGCATTTAAGTTTCCTTGAAGTAATAATTTTCTATTAACATAGTGAAATCAAGGTCTTATTTCAAACGTCTTCCAACACTAGGCTTCCAGATGTCTGTATCTTCATTTCCCTGCTTCCATAGATTCAGTAGGAATATAATTCATCTG
The DNA here is from genome assembly GCA_027925045.1 of Hypotaenidia okinawae. Classification (NCBI taxonomy): domain Eukaryota; kingdom Metazoa; phylum Chordata; class Aves; order Gruiformes; family Rallidae; genus Hypotaenidia; species Hypotaenidia okinawae. Next base: position 21,030,671 of record BSDF01000011.1, on the reverse strand, counting down.
AGTCACTCAAGAGAGTGACAGATTTCATGCTAGTTTTGCTCACTAGAGTTACCCCTTGTTCCCAAGAATATCACTGCTTATCAGAATAATTTATTATTCTTTTTAAATTTTCCTTATTTTTTTTTTCTTTTCCTAACATCGCATAAAGTCTCTGTATGTCAAATTTGTTTTATTACTAGGGGAAAAAAGCCACTGGGAACATATAAGTTCATCAAGTGACAAATGCCCCCTTTGATAGTGGCATGGCACACCCGCAATAATTACTGGAGAGAGATTAGCAAGCCTTTTCTCTGCTCCAGTGGCTTCATGGAGTGTTGGTTTAGTGCATCGAAGTGCATGTAATAGATTGAATTCCCTGCTGTTTTTTTGGAGACAGCCAATTACAAACTACCTGCACACTTGATGGTTTTGACCTTGCCCATAACAATATCTGAACCGATGGACTGAGTTACTTGCAAGTCAGAAAACTTTGCAACAAAAAGCCAAGCGCTCCATCCTCTGACAGGCACTGGGAAACTTACACTAGGGTTAGTTTAATTAGTCTCTTAAACCTATGCTATTCACTGTAAATCCCTCTTATCCCACTTTGCCTGGCTCTGTTGGAAGTGAGGAGTGGGGTGGTATCACAAATAATTTCTTTAGGTGCAAAAAGAATTGCAAAGCAAAGTTTACTGTTGCCAAGCTGTCATTTTTAGTGCTTCCAGATACCCAACTTCACACTCAGTGCCAATACACTGATAGCTTCAGCCTAAGCCAGACCAAAATACACTCACTCATCACCCACAGCTAAACGTCTCTCGGTGTTATTATTGTCTGATGCAGGCTGTGCTTCTGGTGAAAAGCAGATGGGAGCCACGTAGGCTGCTAGAATTTCTTTTGGCATATTGTCTTTAGAAGTCCTTCATTAGCTTTAGGTCTGAGTATTTAAAGCCCAGCATTCAGACACTGCAGTCAAAGAAAAACGTGCTGGTTTTGGTTTACACAAGTTGGCGTGTTTGACTGTCCTACTCGTACACAACATCTATTCTCCCCACGTTTATACAAATAAAACATAAGAAATTTCTTTGGAAACATTCTCTCCTCCTTTTTCATTTTCTTCCTGTCAAAAGTCTTCTAAATGAAAGTTCTTATTACCTTTTTAATTTCTAACTTCCAAAATCCCATGAGGTGAATAGAGAAGATCTATTTTCTGTTTAACATTACTGCGCCTTAGCTACCATTGCCTTCTGAGGACAATATCTCCTAGAGAAGATTGCCTAAAATAAATAAAATTAATAAAAAAAGTCCTTCGATGGACAATCCAATTACACATGAGGTTACTACAGTAGGGTTTTATGCAAAAATAGGTTTATCATCCCTTATTGAGTTGCTTATATCCCTTAAAGTCATGCAGAGGAAGGAGGCAGCGTATCAATATATTTGCATGTATTGATTTATGGATTGATCTTCAAAACTCTGAATGGACTTCATATTCAAACATACATATTGTTAAAATCATAGAATAGCCTAGGTTGGAAGAGCCCTCAAAGCCCCCCGCCATGGCCAGGGACACTACCACCAGCCCAGGGTGTCCCAAGCCCCATGCACAACCTGGCCTTGAGCCCTGCCAGGGATCCAGGGGCAGCCCCAGCCTCTCTGGGCACCCTGTGCCAGGGCCTCTCCCCTCCCCAGGAAGGATTTCTGCCTTCCAGCCCCTCTCCAGCTGCCCTCCTGCAGCTTGAAGGCTGGTCCCCTGGGCCTGACCCTCCCTGTCCTGGGCACCAGCCCCTCTCCAGCTCTCCTGGAGTCCCTTGAGGGCCAGGAAGTGGCTCAGAGCTCTCCCCAGAAGCAGCCTTCTCTTCTCTGGGCTGAGCCAGCCCAGCTCTCCCAGCCTGGCTCCAGAGCAGAGGGGCTCCAGCCCTCCCATCATCTCCATGGCTCCTTGGGACTGGCTCCCACAGCTCCATGTCCTCCATGTCCTGGGGTCCTCTGAACTAGAGTCAGCGATGCTGGGGGGTCTCCCCAGAGTGCAGTAGAGGGGGACAATTTATCTCTTGGAGAAGGAAGTTATCATTAACACATTTCAGGACCTTCCCAGATTGCTTATGCCCCTGCTGTGTTGTCCTTCCAAGAGACATTGGGGTGGTTCAAGTCCCCCATGAGGACCTGGGCTAGTGAACATGAGCCAGTCTATAGCATGCCTCATCCACTCAGCCTCTATGGCCAGGTGGCCTGTAGCAGAGCACCACTGTATCACCCTTCCCCCTTTAATCCTGACTCATAAAGCTCTTGAAGAAAAAAATACACAAAGTTTTCTAGCATTTTTTCCCCTATAAATACATGAAGATGCTGAAGATGATTCCCTCCTATTTGACTTACAAGGAAAGTGTTAATGCCCCTTTTTCCTTGAATGATAATCCTGCTCCTTGTAGATTCTTTTGCTGAGATTGCATCTCACTTGCCTTAGGTATTAAGCCTATGTAATTTTCTTAACCATGGGGTATCCATTTATCAGATTTGATGTTGATACCTTTTAGTCGCTTCAGCCAGGAAAAGAAGAAAAAAAAAGAAAAAGAAAAAAGGCAACAGCTTCTTTTAGAAAAAGGTTATTTAGATGGGACTATGAATAACCAGGAAAAAAAGCCACCCAAAGCTACCAATAGATCTAATGCAATAAAACTCAGTGACATCTGGAAATACATTAGGGTAAGTCAATAGCCTAAAACAAGGCATTATTAGCTGTATCTAGCAATTCATGATAGTCCCCATTACTTGATTTGCAATCATTTAGTAGAGCCTCTAATGAAAAAAAGGCCAAAAGAGAAGCACTTTTAATTCCACAAAATAAAGTCAAGAAAGTTATTACGTTTTCTTTTTTCCCAGCCCACGTAACGTAATTGTTCCTGTTTATTGATGCTGGTTTAGTGGAGAAAATTAATTTGTGGAAAATTCATTAACAAACTGCATTGGCGTGCTAGCCTGGCCACCACAAATGACCACTACAGACTGCTAGTAAGAGGAAAAGAAAGATAACAGCCAAATTAAATCCTTAGTTTTAATGAAACCATTGCATTAAGGCCATATATTTGGCTATTAAGGGGGTTTAATATATTTTTGTAAATTGTGAAATAAATAGCAGAATGAAATAAAAGGAAAGTTCTCCCTATAATGATGCACATGCACTGTTATGGATTGTTGTCCAGCTCAGCCCTGGTGTAATTCCATTGTCCTTTCAAGCTTTAACAAACATATGCACTTAGCAATATATTATGTAAATCAGATCCTTGATATTAAGGCTATTGCACATTTCAGTGCAGCTGCTGGCATAGATTAATTATCTTTATACAATTTGTATGGTTAGATCATCACTTGGATTAAAAAAACCACTATCAATTCCCAGGACAATGTGATTTCATCATTTGTTTTTGTTTAAAGAGCGCTGGGTCCTCCTTGGCAGGAGGTAGCACGTTTCCATGGCAGTAAGGAAAGGTATCTAGGGACTCTACCCTGAAGTTTACAACTATGAACAACGTAGCTCATCCTACACTTCAAAGTAACTCGTTTACCTCTGACCTTGAACAAAGACAATACAACAGCCCACTCTGCTCCAGCAGTGAATCCCTTTGAGCCTTGGCAGCATCTGTGCTGTTCCTCATCCCTCCTCACCATGTACCAAAGGAAGGTTAAAGTCCCCCAGAGACATGAATATTCTTGGTAACCCAATTCCTCACAGGTTTCCAGTCCAGTTAGAGAGCTGACAGAAGACTGAACAAGACATCTAAGTGCTTGAATGGTCCTTGAATTAGGCTCAGCTTCCAGAAGAAGAGCAGTTTAACCGTACAAATTTTCCCTAAGAAATATAGAGGACCTGTGGGTCAGAGATGCACTTAATGAGTTCTACAGGCTCACCACATCTGAAAGCATCTTCGGGGTTTGAGGGGTGGCAGAGTGCTCTCCCTACACCTGGCAGTGACAACATCAGGGTACAAGAGTGAGTGACAGAGGATGCAGAAGCCTCTGGGTACGGGGCAGCCCTGGAATGCAAGTGCTACAGAACAGTAAAAAAGCCTAAAAGTCAATTTAAGGAAGAAATTGAATTATCCCAAGAAATGGAAATAAGAACAATGGAAGCAGTCCCAGTGTGCTAGAAACCACATCACTGTGCTAGGAATCTCCAAGTCCTAACCCTTCCAGAACTGAGTCTCCTACGGATTTGAACTTCTCTGGGCCCTCCCTAGCAGAGGAAAAATAAAAGTGGTTGGGGGATTGAAATAACCAGACATCCCTCCTGAACCAGGCTGGTGCTCCCTTTTGCACTGCTGAAGGCAGCCTTTGCTGCAGCTACACAGAGCTCAGTGCTCGTGCCAAAGTCCACAAAAAGTTCTGGACTCCAAAGGCGGGCGAGGGACTCAAGCACTGACGGAGCTGGGGCTGCTGGGAAGGTGACATGAAGGACACTGGAGATGGCTTTTTGCTCAGTGACAGTGCATCCCTGCGTGCTCAGGACAGCCGCTGTCAGCTGGGCCATGACTGTGTCTATTACTTGTTCAGAAGAACTCCAGCATTCTTCATTTTCTTCCACACAAAGAGATAGGTGGAACAGGCATAACCACCACCCTTAGTGTTGATTCACTTACATACATCTTGAGGAAACTGATATTTAACTTTTGCTACCAATATTCTTTGGAGTATTAAAATCAGTATTAAAATCACTTCACCTCCAGAGTCTTCCCTTAGTTTAGTTTCTACGCATCATGTGCAACCTACATCCATGCAGCACCAGGCCACTGGAAATGCATTTTAAAGCAGAAATGAGCTTTAAATGCATTTTCAGCATGCAGTCCTACCACAGGGCTGAGGTTTTTTTCTTTTTTTTTTTTTTTTAAACTGGATTTGTGATTATTCAATTAGCAAAGAGAAATAATGAATGATAGCCAATAGAAACTGTGCACTGCTATGAAAAACAGAATCAAGAACAAGTGATCTAGAAAGAGAGGTCAGAGTCACTTTGAGTAAGTCCATTTGAGATAATTGTTACGTGCTTCGAAGACACTCTGAGAAAGAGAGGCAAAATTAATCAGATACATTAAATTATGAATTATTAACTCAGTTCTATTAAATATCAAATAGAAAAGCTTTTTGGGATTAACCGTGTTTTCAAAATTCTAACAACTACAGAGTAGGTTTCTTTGGTTTAAAAATGGTTTTATATTTACATTTGAGATGCAGGCGGGTCTCTGTGGGGCAAGCGCAGCTTTCTGGGGTGCCCGACCACTTCTATGGATGGGGACTTACTCTGAAGCAACATAAAGACCTTGGTCCATTTACACTGAACCTTTCCAGAGTGAACTGGAGATGGCACACACAAAACAAAGTTTGAAGGCACCTAGTGACAGAGGTACCAGACTCTCAATTTTACGAGCGCTGGTTTAGGTATTACTTCAGTTGTATCCCTAAGTGAGTAGCAGCAGCTCCCACACGGCCACATTCATCTCAAAATAAAGGCAGGATTTCTGCTTCCCATCTCCCACAATGCTTTGGCCACGTCAGCTGCTCAATGTAAGTTGTTTTGAATAATGAATTCCTTGGCGAAGTCGGCCTTCGCGTGGAACGGTGCCAGAGCTACTCATGAAACAAGTTGCTGTGGCCTAGAGTTAAATCAATAATGCTGAATGAGTAACGGTTGTTGCTGGATGCTGATTTTTCCTGGCTAAGAAATAGTTTCCGTGTCATTTCCTGAGCCACCAGCCCAGCGCCAGCCGCTCACCACGATGAAATACGAGACTTGTTCCTGCAGCAGAGAGGATGTGAACCCACCTGCCGAAGAGCCTGCTGTGGACCCTTCATCCTATCATGGTTTCCATGCCATCTATCAGTAAGTTTTGCTTCTGTCTCTACAACTGCCAACAGATGCAGTGCAGCTCCTCTTTAGCCTGGCACTCACCCCTCCTTGGGATCTATAAAATACACATGAAACTACCTGCCTGTATTTTCTAAAGGGGCTTATGGGATTACAGCAATAACAGGTTTTGACCAGATGAAAGCACTGCAGGTTCTGTTAGTTCTTTAAAAGTGGAATTTCTCAAAGAAGAAAGTTTCTAATGGTTTATGCCTAATTTTTCTTATTTATTCTCATTTCTCAGAGTCTGGGACATACCAAGGCAGACTAAGCAGCAGCACATCAGTGTCTCAGCTGCCCTGAGGCTGATCAAGTCTCCATCTCCTCTTGAGCACCAGTCTCTGAGCTGCCTGCCCCAACCCCCGGTACCCCACCACAGGGAAACCCTTCAAACATGCCCATAATCTTTCTCCTTTGAAGCTCAGAGATCAGATCTTATGTGCTGGACACACTTTCCTCCCCTATTTTCTCATTAACACAGGTATTAAATAACTGAACTGTTGGCTTTTGATCTGCATCCTCGCTCTCAGCACTGGGTTCCTGTGTAGGGTTTGAGGAGGGGTAAGCATGGCTGCATGGCACTCAAGGCACGATGCAAAACCTGTAGTGATCTGCTATATTGTTTGATGATTAATTGATTTTGTTCTTGGTGAGTTAATCATATCATTACAACTTTGTGAATCCTTTTATGCTAGAAGATTATTTCAAAAATTAGGTCACTGCCATTTATCACTATAACTTCCTTAACCAACACATCTGACCCTTTGATCTTGTAACATCTCTCATGAACATCATTAATACACGGTCTCAGTCATCACTGTGATATGGCAAAAACAAAGCTCAAAGCTTAACATGGTAACACAGAAGTAAACCTTTCCAAATCTTCTCCCAATGCAGAGTACATGCTGAGAAACCGTGAGTTTCACCCTGCAACCAAAGCTCACCCTGGAAGTCTTGCCTCCTTCCTACTCATCACCTTACCAAGTATAAAGTAAAGTCATCCCCACACTCTTCCCTAAACATGTTTTTCAGTTATTCTGCATCTTTCCTTGCCTTGTATCCTTCAAACACTGTTCTGAAAGCTGCGCTGCTCATCTAATCAAAGAAGATTTAAAAGAAAGTAATCCTGGACTGAGCCGTATCTTCAGGGAAAACTAACTGCCCATCTCTAAGTTTCTAACATAAACAAGGATAATTTACCGGCCAAAAGCTATTCCATGTTTATTCAGGGAAGACTTCAGAAGCTCATTCATGGATTATTAAAAAAACTGATTGAGTTAAGGAGTCAGTGAACGCTGCCTGCTCAGCTCTGGGTGACAGCTACCACACACACCACAGCCAAGCTGCTGAACGCAGAGGAAGCTGTGCACAACACAGATGAGGACCAAACTCAGCAGAAAACACCTCATGGAGTTAAAATTATTTCCTGCAGCTTTTCCACACATAAAATTATCATACTATTATCTCAGAGAGGAGGGAAGGTGGTGAGGTAAAGGGAGAACCGCTCTCCATTCCTGTGAGCATAGCCAAGGACACAAACCCATGCCAGGCTGAACACCACCAAAGCATGCACTTCACTGGTCCTTGCACCATGCAAGCCATACATGACAGGCTATTAATTGTCATTAACGGCTATTAATACACAGGTATCATGGAAAAATACTGCCAGCAAAGTAAATTTCTGTCTGCAGCTTGTTCTGGTCAGCCTCTACATGGACCAGGTACAGAACAGATATGCCTGGCACTAGCTGTATGTCTTCTTCTGTTTGACCCTGCTTCTTCTGAACTAAACTAGTCTGAGACATTACCTATAAGATTTTTGGCAGAGATTTGTTTCATGGCCTGTCATTGGATCAACTCTAAGGCCTTTTTTTTTCCAGGAGAACCACAACTGCCTCTTCAGAAAGTTCTGTTGGAATTAGTAAAAAAAAACCAGAGATCCTGATGCTTTTCTGTTTATTGACATTTTTAACAGACAGGACAGTAAAAAACACCCCATCACTACTACTTTTTTTGAAAGGAAAATAAAAGACTACTGTCTACATTCCTGCAGCGATAGGCACATACACCAGGCTTGCAGCAGATGACCATCAAGCTGCTGAGGTCGTTCCTACCTTGTGTTGACCTTACAACAACATTTCTTTCAAGCGATTATAAATGACTCTTGAGTCCTTGGTCTAACAAAAGGAGAAACCAAAGTCCAAATCCTAAAAAAGCTTTTAAAAATATTCCCAAGAAAGCATTTTTCATTCTGTGCTTTAGCATGTTATCTATAGGCCGTGTTGCGAGGAGAGCAGGCAGTTGTGATGGCACTTCTTTATTTTATAAGAAAGGCTCAGGGATCCAAGATAGCATTGCTGACAAAATACCTCGTTTCAGTTTCTTTTCAGAGTCTAATGAAATGGATGAAGTTTTCTGGCATTGCCACTGAATTATATAATCCTGGAGAAGACATTAACGGCTCCTCTAAAAATCTAATTAAATTTTAGAGCACTAGTAATGCAGCCATAAGGCCCATGTAAGCCATTATCTACGTTAATAAAAATTAAAGTCAAACAGTATCTATACAGTAATAATGTACTTGGATTCAAGGTCACTTTAATTCCCATGTTCTCATAAGTTTTTATTGTTGCTATAAATATTATTAATCAAAATTTCAAATTTATGTACAGCTGCTGTCCTGAACTCTTCTCTTAATACATAGTGTTGAGACGGGATTTAATTTAATTGTTTTTCTTAATTATTTTCTTTCCTCCTATGTAATATAACCCCTGTTAGCATATAGAAAGGCAAGAAACTGGGACACTCATCAGGTGCTTTATTAGATACCTCAATGAGAGTCTAGAACCAGTGCAACATAACAGAGGTATGGATCATGTCTAACCTAACTCTTGCATGGAAGGCAAGAAAAGGAAGAAAACAGATGCTATGCAAAGGAACAAGAAAAAAAAGAAAAATTTAATTAGGAAAAAAGCTAACAGAGGAGGGGGCCCTTGCCCTGGGAGGAGAAACATGAACTGCTCCTGAAGCAAGTGCATCCCAACCAGGGACTGGAAGTGCAGCCACTGTCTGACAGCACCAACTACACATTCATAGAATTAGTAATACCTTACAAAAATAAGGGATTTCTGGGTAAACATTCCCTAAAATGCATTTTTACTTAGAGGTAGCTAGCATGTGGTGTTTACAAGAAGAGGTGTTGGTTTTGCAGCACTGGTCTGTTCTTTTGCAAAGAGCAGTGTACTTTCAGTAACCACATTACATGCTCTTTATGGGCTGGATTTAACCCTTCGCCACTCCTGGATGGTTTATCTGACCAGGGAAACTTGCAGTCACAATGCTTTCGGGTTCTTAGGATAATCAGAGATGGGAGGAATTATCTCTGTTGGCTGAGAACATCATCTACTTTTCCTCTGCCACAAGCAGGACTTCTTCCTGAGGGTAACTGAGCACTGACACAAGCCATACAGCAAAGTCAGCGAGTGTGTTGGCCTGTCCCACAGCACCAACCCCTTGGCTGGAAAACTAATTTCACCTAATGAAGGGGCAGTGAGAACCAGAGATGCTTTGTCAGACAGTTGAGAAGTTTTCTACTTCTTGGCCTGAGGAAATTCTTCCCACTGCACTCCAGCAGCTTGGGTTTTGCCTGGAACACTACATCTGTGCAATTCAATTGGGATTTTATTTCTGCAGATTCAAACAAAGGGATTTTACTGTCCGACACTGAATGGAAGAGGTTACCATGCATTTAAATACTGCTTCTACCTACTAAGGTGTTATAGTGACACAACAAATTGCAAAGGGAGTTTTGTAGCAGCATCTCAAGGATGGGGTTTGACGTTTCCATGAAAACTTCAGTTGGATTTCTTTGGAAAGATTGAAAACAGTGGGAAGACCAGACAATTCCAAGCAAGATCATCTGCATTTGCTTTTAAAGTCCTTCTACAAAGCTTTCTTTTGTTTCTTTTCTCATTTACCACTGAGGGACAAGGCTACCAACCATGGCCATCCATAGTTAGGCTGGACTTAAGAATGTCCTCTGACTGTTACTAGATGGAAGGGCATTTTAAGAATCAAAATAGGGTCAAACGCCCCTCCTAAGATTATGCCACACACAAACCTACAGCATGCCAGCAGCCTTTTAAATGAGGCTGAAAACAACGGGGTGTGACCTGGAGAAGTGCATTTTAATAATTAAAATATACTCACAATGTCACTCCCAAGATTGTGACAGTCTGAAAGGGAAAGGGCTGGAAAAAGAGGTGTTTGCATGAGATGGAGCATCCAAGTCCAGGCTCCCCATGCTGAGCCGGGCAGGGAATGGGGGTCCCCACCCTGCTCTCCCAAGCAGCTGTGACACAGCCAGAGATACAGGCGCCTATGGAGTGGAAATGGCTCCCAAAAGTGAACACCTCGTTCAGAAAGACATGGGTTTTTCATTAAACTTCCAATCACAGCTACGCACAAATTGTTTACTGAGTGCATAATTAAAACCTCAAGTGTTTTCCATAAAAATATTTGTAAATTAGGTGGATAAATTATTCAGTGGTCATTACTGAAATTAAATCTTCTCCAAGCGAATGTCTTGCTACCTTGCAAGCAGAATTCAGAGTAACCTGGCCATGTCCTCTCCAATGCAGCACCACAATGCATGGGTGGTACTTCAGCACCAGGCACAGAAAACAAACCTCACAAATCCTGTACTACTGTGATACACAATGCTCCAGTCCTTACCTCCTGAGTATTTCCTGGGAATACATGATGTGGGCGTTATGTCCCTAGCAAGACCATCAGACCTTAAATCTATTTTTCATTCACCAGCATCTCAAGAAAAAGATCCAAGGCAGCTTCTGTGGCCATGTCACCTCTCCTAAAGCCCTCAAAGCACTCAGATCTTATGCCTACAGTCTCTTTCCTTTATCACTTTAAGAGTGTGATAAACAGTCTGAGGGATGTGAGTGCTCTGCTTTACATCACCAGTGACATTACCTGTACACAAACTGCATCCAAGGAGAACTAATTCCCACCCAATTTTCAAGCAGGTTCACATTCCTGGACAGAATTTCAATGCCAGATGCTGTTGGTTCAAAGAGGGTAAGGATGAACAGGACAACTATGGGGAGAACATGCTGGGATGGGTACTTACTGGTTTCTGGTGAGAAGATGGAGAATGTTTTTATCTGCAGTAAACACTGTGGGAGTTGTTTTTCTCATGTTGTTTCACTTATTTCCAATTCTAATCTTGGCCAGCACCTGGGGAAATTAAAAAAACTTCCCTGACCTTGCCAAGGGTCGATACCCCAGGGACAGTGAGAAGGAGCAAGGAAGAGAAAGAGCTGAAGGGCAGTGTGTTTTTTTCCTGGAATACTTCATTCAGGCCTAGGAAAAGTGCCACTTTCCACACCAGTTTATCCCTGGTTTTAAATTTGGTACTAAACTCAGTCTGCGCATCCAGATGATCTCTGGACTCGTGTATATTCCCCGTTTTGCTTTTGAAAAGTGACAATATGCAGAAGCTCATAAACAACCAGAAATATCAGCTCACCAGGGAAAACTCAGTCTCTGCTTCGCTTTTCCCTTCAGTTTAAAGAAAATTAGTTAACCATACAACAGCCTTTACAGCCCAAACACCTTCTCCAATTAAAGAGAGGATTCTGCCAGGGAGAATCCAAGCAGCTCCACTGCAGAAGCTTTTTCCTTGGCTTTGCTATCAGTGTAAAACAGTTTTTAAGCACCAATTCTTAGCAAAGAAGCTGTGAGCGTCACTTAATGTTGAAATTGGTTTGTTCTTTCCAGATTTTCTAACAACTGGGCACAAGAAAGCTCTGTTTTTATTATCTTTATTTTCTTGTTTCCAGGTGATGCCAGCTCCTCAATGCACCCTGTTTCCCTTTGCTTTCCACTGTGCTGTTTCAAGTACAGAAAGCACCACTTTAAGCACTCTGCATCTCACTGGGAGCTTGTAAAACAGCAACTCAGCTTTGACCTTTGACTTCCCAAATTCCTAACACAAGCTCTCCTTACAAATCACACTCTTTCTTGCACCATTTCCTCCTGTCTCCAGCATAACCCCTCCAGCAGGTAGAAAGGGCCCATAAATCACCACCAGCAACTAGACAAGTCCCCCAAAAATTCTTTTCTTTAGATTCCCCCCAAAAACCCTTTTCTTTGAACTGTACACCAGCAGGGAGTGCCCATTTATTATTTACATTTCAACTGTAAGCTATTTTGTATAGTGCAGGCAAATAAAATGCTTCGATAACTCTTTGGGAGAAAATGTTTAAATAAAGCCTGTATTTCACTCGTTGCCTGCCCTTGTGCCTCTCCTTTCATCTCAGCTGAGGTTTAGTTTTGAATCTTGTTAGGATTTAAAAAACACAAAACCAAACCCCAAATGAAAAACAAACCCTGCACGTTTGTGTTGTGAACTTCAGAGACGTGGCCCTAAACCTCTGGGTACCTGAGAGGGCATCCAAAAATCTGTCTGCGTGTGTGTAACTGTGCTGCTAGAGACTCCTGTGAAAGTTTGCAAACAGCCTGGCTGGGAACAGCAGGGATTTTTCTGACAATCACATTATTCCCATCCTTCAGCAAACTGGGAAATTTCAAGGTAACAATGGAAGGACACCTTATAATCCCAACAGGTAATGCCTTTGGCCAACAATGACCTCAAAATGCTTCACAGTCACGTCAAACTGGTATACGTATCGTTCCTGGATCAGTCCTATTTTATTAGGCCACATGAATCTACATTACAGAAGTGACCAGTGATGAACATTGGCTGGTGAAGACCTTGGAAGGAAGAAAACAATGCACAAATAAATCCCCACCACTCTGGGTCATCCCTGTGGGAGGGACACAGGTCCATGCACCCATGGCACCAAGACCACCATGCTTCATAGGGGAACACAGTACAACACATCCACAACCTCCCTCTTCTCTCTCACCAGCAACCCAGCAAATCAGACCTCAAGACACACAACAGCACACAAGGGTGAAGGTATTCCCATTTGCTTGTAGGAAAGATGATAGTACTACCCCAAACTAGGCTTAGAAACTACCTTCAGCTTCACAGTGGGGACTGAAGCTCCAGCTCTGCCACCATAGCCATGACCTGGTAATTTTATTTATTCATAAAGAGATTTCTAACTTTATACCTGGTGGAATATCTGCAAAAGATAAAGTAATGTATGAAACACTACACCTGCCACATCACCAGCATTATTTGCATTTCACAACTTTTCCTCATCCTTCTGTTAGCCAGATAAGAAATGAAACATTTAATATTACACACATCCCCCCCGGCACACACACACATCCTTTGGCAATTTGCTCCCTAGCTCTCCCCAGGCTCCAGCCACTCACATAAATTAGAGAGAGGAGCTTCTCTTTTTTAAAGCACTGTTTGTACACAGGGCCCAGTGTGTGCAGGTTCAGGCCTTCTACAAATGCCAGATCAGAACCGCTCTCCAAAATTTTCGAACCTAAATGTGAATACAACCTCCGTGAAGCCAGTAGCATTAAATATTCGAGTTCCTTTTATTACATAGTTAATCGATAATTTCATTTACTTGCTGCTACATGTTCTTCCTACAAGCCTTTTCCCCTGGTGCCTGTCCCAGAGAGGTTCAACCTTTCTGCAGGTTCATTCCCATCCACCCGTTTCCCACAAACGGACACACAGCATTAAAGTGCACGGAAGGCAAGACCTCTTCAGGTTGCACATGAACTGGGAGCCTCAGGCTGCAGAAATCAAAGACTAAGTAGAAGCCTGGAAGAATGAAAACATTTTAATATTTTTGTGTGCTTTATTACCTTCTCACTTGACTTGACAGTCTCATCTCCCCACCGCCATGGGCTATCCTTATCAATGATTGATCTTTGTCTCCCTTCCTTACCTTACGGGGAGGTTTGGAAAGCTGGACAGAATATATACTTTTATTTTATGTAATAACAAGACTTACTGTAAAAGAGACTGCCATGTGTTCAACACTCCATATGTGACCTGACTCATTTATCGACGTTTAATATTCTCCTCTCTCGCTCGCTATAACCATTGGAGGAACGTGGCCGTGCAGAGGAGCAGAATGCAAAACAACTGAGCCACTGTCAATCTCAGCCCCAGGGGTCTTCAGCGATGACAAAAACGCTAATCAGCTCCACCAGTGCAGAAGACAAAAACCCATCCATCTTCCCCTGGCTGCCCAACTGGTGAGATTCTACTTTAAGCGCTGCCTTGAAAATTCTCTGTTAAATAACAACTCTAAAAGATCATTTTAATTTGCAAATATCACAATGAGACACAGTGAAGTGTCCGCTGAAGGAGTGGGAATCGTTTGTGAAGAAACACAGTGACAAGGGCGTGGGGAAGGCGTGGGCATGACTTTGCTCAGGGTGACACGCTGCACCCATGTGCCAAAGGGCTCAGAAAAGCATCGAGATGTTAAACAGACCATCACATTGAGCAGTGGGAAAGGAATAAAGGGAGTAAGGAATGTGAGAAAATAAGGAAAACAACAGTAAGAGATCTCACATCCCTGAGCCAAGCAGCATCCTCTGTCTGTGGGGTGGGAGCGAGCTGCAGAGCGCAGCACCGGTGCTTCTGATCTTCACCCTCCACCCAGCAGTGCCAGGGGAGCTGCTGCGCTTGGACCAGCTAACTCTGGGACTGATAATCCATCTACAGCTCCCTGCCTCACCGATTATCCCTTCCCTTCTCAAAGGTAACTTAAGATCCCACCCCTCCTTGCTGGCTTGGTTAACTCACACTGATTAAAAGGACAGCAGTAAAGCCACTGTTTAAGCCAGGACCTGTGCTGGACCTCGCGCTATATTACATTGAATGAAACTAGGTAAAAGTGGATGTCTTACCACTAAACATCCCAGGGATAAGGTTCTCCCTTACAAAAATGGTTGTACGAGGATCATAAAAATCTTTTAATCGCTGCCTGTCCCACGGAGAAGAGCAGCTCACTGCCATGCCAGACAGCAACCTGTGATGAGAACACTTGCTCGGGCAGCCAGGCTGTGGCTCCTGGCCTGCTGGATTCAAACACTGGACTGGAATCGAACACCTCACATCCCCACCGGGAGCTTTCCTCCACAGCATCAGCCATCCTCTGTCTAGCAAATAATTGGCAAAGCTGAGCTGACCCAAGGGGAGGCGGAGAGGAGAACGTGGTCCCCAAGAGATGGGAATTTGCCAGGGAGGACATGGCAGCATGTGACTCTGCCTGCTGTGAGCCTGGACCACGAGCTCCCCGTACCAGGCAGACCTGCTGCCTCCCTGTCAACCTCACTTGCAGCCTTTGAAAATACCACAATAAGTGCAAAACCAAAGTTTCCATGTCACAACTAAAAAGTTTGGTTGCTCAGCATCAGGGATGCTCTGAGTGGATAATGCCCTCGAGGCTATTGGGAGAGACTGCACAGGCTTGTTTGCAGCAGCGCTGCAGGCATCCAATAATCACACCTTAACAGGAACCAAAGAGGTACAAGGGAAGCAAACTGCTACTGAGAGTCCCCAGGCGGAAATCAAACGCAACTGCTGTGAGGCAGGACGTGATTTCTACACATTTCTGTATCAGGAACTGGATTTCCACAGCGGTACGTGAGAAAGTGGCTCCAACCCCATTGGGAAGGGTCAACGCACCATACAGACTTCTGGCATAACCAGCCCTGAGCAGGTTTTATCTGGGTTCCCTCCGCTGCAATTAGCAGTGAAGTCCATGGCTTGTAAGTACAACATACTGCAAATTATTTCAAAACTAAGGAAGTGCTAGATTTACATTTGGAAGAACATTTTTGAAGAGCTGCCTGGAAAAAAAAAACAAAACAATGAGCTAGCTATCAGATCCCAAACTTCCACTGCTATCAAGTATTTCAAAGAGGGGAACATCTGCAGGCAAAGAGAGATCTTGGAAATATTCATTCTCACTTTAAAATTGTCAGGAATTTACACTGAAAAAAAGATTATTTGTTATCTTACTCCCAAGAGAGCGGGTTAACTCCCCAAAATAAGCCTAAAATAATTTCTTCAAAGGAAAAATGACAAAATGTATGAAATTACTGGTAATAACTCTGATTCCACCAGACTAAAAATACACTGGGTGCTGCCAGTACAAGGTTAGGTAATTAGGATTATCATCTGATTGCTCTACTTTGATATTCTCTGTCTTCCACAAATTCCAAGCCAACTCATATTCAAAAGGTTATTTTAAAAATGAGTTTGAAAATGAAAATGAGAGAGAAAAATAAAAGCTTGAAGTCTATCTCATTGCACTTTTAGTCTCTGAAGAAGCAAAGCCACCTATATTACAAGGTTTCTTCCCTAAAATACACAATTAAATTGTGAAAGCTCAGCACTTCACAAGATCATTATGAAAACAACATTTAAGACTGACTCCTAAGCTAGTAATATTAGTTTGATGCTGCAGTAGTGACACAGGGATTTATTTCTTTTTGCTGTGGTCACCACAAATGCAGAGCCTGAAGATCAGTTTATTAGGTTGCAGACACCCCTTGAGTAGCTGGTTTGAACTAAATATTTGGAATTTTTTATTAAAATCCCCATGTTAGATATTTTTCCTCCTCCTGCAGATGCATAGTTTCTTTCAATTGGGAAACACGCTTTAGGTTTTAGAAAGAGTTTAGTTTATGGGTTTCTCTTATTCTACAGCTATGATACAATAAGGAATGTAAGCTCTCACCACATATTCCACAGCATCCACACCTATGTTAGGTACTTTCCCTGACACAGGCCACGCAGAAATGGATTTTTAATGAAACAGGACTTTTTAGACCACATCACAGATTTCTTCTCCATGGGATTCCTGAAAATTATTTGTTGATGATAGGTTTCCCAGAAAGATCTTCTGCATCGTCATCATCACACCACGGCTTCACCCTGTACATCTTATAGGAGACATGCGGCATGCTGTGCCCTACATCGAGGGAGCAGCTCTTCAAGGAAGATGCAAACTGTGTGGTTTACTAACTGGGTCCCCATCTGTCTGCTCCAAGCATTTAGCACTTCAGGGCACAAACTGCACATATCCATGAGTCTCAGAACTAATTTGGCAACGCAACACTTCCACATTCCGCATCTTACATCACCTAGGACAGCAGGAGGAATCTGGTAGGGCAGAGCATTCGCTCAAGCGAGCAAAGAGATAACCTTTATCTCCTCAAATTACATAACTGCACAAAGAGCCAGGGAGGAGTTTGCTTTCACAAAGGTAGAGCAAGGGGCTTTCTGAAGACAACTTTGAACTACAGAGAATATAGGGTTTGGAACCCTTTTAAGGAAAAAAAAAGGAAATAATAAATTTCTTTATTTATTATTTCTCAGCATACTCTAAGTATATAGTATGCTGAGAAATTACACTCTAAAGCTGAAATGAGCCCTCCAAGATGACCTAAGTGAACATGGCGATCTCTTTCTCCTTCAGCACATGCTTTTGGAGACGGGTATCATTGGGTGATGGTCTTTTCAGGTTCATCATAAAGACTATAAAGTAATGATGACAAAAGAAAGGAAAGTTCACAGTGTGTTTTTTAAAATTCCTTCACATTCACTTTATTCAAATAAATGTCTGGGTGAACATGATCAATGTTCATTAAAAGCTCCAAAGTGACAGGTACACAACCAGCGCCTGGCATTTGCACAGCTAAGCTTTCACAGCTGTAATGAATAAATGGAGCGTGTGCTTCCACATGCAGCTGACACCATCCATAACTCAGTATTTGACACTTGACTGCCCTTAGGAAGGATCTGCTTTTTTTCCAAAATAGTTTATTTGCAGAAAAAGAATCACCAGAATAACCTTCTCTGTAAGGAGGCTTTGAAATGCAGCTATGAAGAAATGCCAAATGGAAATTTGTCTGAGTTACAACATGTGTAAGAGCTGGAGCTACGGCTTAGTACATACCCTGGAGCTGATGGCCATACAAGCTCGGTTAGAATATATAAAGCTACATATATGTGGATTATCACATCTCCTCCAAGTCAGTGTATGAAGAGGCAGGAGGTGCTTTGGGGAAAGCATCCCACAGGAAGTCACCGCAGATACCTGCACCAGCTGGTCCAAGGTCTTACCAGCCACCAGGACAGGAAGTAACACCCCAGCCCTGCTCATCTCTTGCTAAAGGCTCCCAAGACTGTCACAGTGTTCAGGACAGCATATACTTTCCAGGACATAATTTAGCTAATTATTACAGACATGGGGATATGGTAGCCCTTCCCCATTATAGAAGGGCCAACACAAGAGTTAGGACTGTGTCCAGAGCCAGCCAGCTGGATACTCTGGCTTCAGGGATGTTTTTTGGGGGTTCCTCCAATAGCATCTCAGAGTTTTCATTAGCAATCTTCCCTGAACAATCCCTGACACACCATTCCTGTCACAAACCACAAAGATCTTTCTATAGTTTGTTGTTTGGGGTTTTTTCTATCTACCCTGGGGTAGATTTTTGGATGACAAGTCCTCTCAGGTACCATATCTCTGAGATGAAAAGCACAAGCAATGCCAGGTAGGAAAATCCTTGCAGCTTGCACAGCTAGATTGAATGAGTTTCTTTTACCTCAGCTCCAAATACCACCTTGCATGTTTCTAAAAGGAAACTTGACAATGAGGGAATGTAAATCAAAACAGGTACCAACAAATTTCTTCTTGCTATTCCCACATGATAAACCAACTCAAACTGACGTGAAATCTGGCTACAGCCTCTAACTGCAGAAATCCAAAGGCACATGTGGAAAAACACCCATGTTTTGGTTTTGGGAAGAAATCCCCAAGCAGAGGGAAACAACTGGAATTTAAGAGTTCTTTTTTCACCTTGGGTGTATCATGGCAAGTGATAGAGTGAAAGATGTTAACCCCCTTTGCTGTATCCCACCTCAACACATTGACCAACAACTAAAGAGGGGAATTACTTGGGATGGACAAACCCTTGGGGCTCAGTTGGGGCTCACATAAAGCTAGCCAAACCCCTCTGGGTTTGAATCTTGGGAAGTCAGACTCCCAGGAGATTTCACTGGGGTTTTTTTTTAGGTTTGGCACCCTGGGAATGCAGTAAGACAGACAGATGTCCCTCCGACCACAGCACCCAAGGCACTCTCCCACCAAGGCTGATACCTGACTATGAAGGAAAGGATGAATTCTGCCATGGAGAAATGCTGAATGGCATTACGGTCAGTCCTGGGCTTAGAGAGAAACAGAATTTATTGCCTTGCTTTTCATTTTATTTCTGCGTTTTCTTGATCTATTACAAATACTGGCAAGAAAGAAAAAAGAAATAAGAAAAATACTTAATCATCTGTGACCTATGGCATTTCTTTTTTGCTCCTCTGAAAATCCTTGAAGGTGGATATCCAGTGTTTTCTCTAAACTCAGAAATGCTTTAAGTGGCTGGTATCTGTGCAGAAACTGATTAAACTGCGTAATTACTGCATGCTCAACTGTAAACTGTAATCACACATAACAACCAAGAGGCACAAACTCTTTCACTGACTGGCAGTGATTTGTATTTTGCATTGAGCAGAATATTAAGGGTCCTTGATAAACCAACCTCAGTGGTCCCATGATGGTGGGGGAGCATGGTGTGTCTCACACTAAGGGTCACAGTAGATCCTTATATATACCTTTATATTAATATATACTCTGTAGGTATATATTAATTTTTAAGTGTCAGAATATATACATACAATAAATTCTTTATGGCTTGTGTAACTTTTCTGTTAAATTCACAGGCTGCCTTAAGTATTACTTAAAGATGTGTGGTTAATTAAAGGGCTAAAACCTGATCATCACTTCATCGCACATTGGAAAGTGTGTAACAACTGGGTTTACAAGAACCAAAGTTTTAAAGACTTTAACTGATTCTTGCTTCAAGCTGCCTTATTAAATATTGACCAGGGCTAGGATAATTTAAGATTAGCCTTTGAGTCAGTCAGGACTTAATGATGCTTTTTGTTCCAAATTTATATCCAAAATCTCACCGTTTTCTGAGATTTCAGTTACTGTCGAATGAATCCGTGATCCTATGAGTGCTACAAATCACACACAAATCTCAACTTGTGCTATTTATTTTTCAGTAGATGAAGAGGCAACATGCAATTTTTCTCTCATTTAAATAGATGTGAACAGTTGCTTTAATTAATCACCCCTGGAAATCTGATTGTTCCTAATCCAGGCTCTATTTTTGGAAGTGGTTTTTAAGACTGTCTTAAAAGTCACTGTTTATTATATTCTCGCCATTAGCCCTGCTGACGAGAGAGGGAAAAATAATCTCTGAGAACAAAAGGAGATGATTTAGGGGCAGGAGGTGGAACTGGAGGACAGGGCAGCAGGAGCTGGGGCAGCCGTGTCCATCACATGGGCACAGCACCCAAGTCCTGGGTGAAGCCAGACTTCAAGCCTCAGACAACTCTATCTTGGTCTGTGCAGACTTTATCACTTACCACACTGCAATGGGGCATGTCCAGGAAGCTTCACGTCTTCCTCATCCTCCTCACAGTGCAGGACAAGGTGGACCTACGTAAAACACTGTGCGTATTTGCCACATGTGCAGAGAACGAATTTATCCTCTCCAAACCCAGAGAATCCCAAAACAATCAGTTGGGGAGATGAGATACTCTGCCTCGCTGGTCGATGCCATGATTTTAATACGCACACAATCCAAACTAGACCAGATTCTGAGCTAATCGATTCCCCAAGGTGAGCAAAACCCATCTTCCCATCACCACCACCAAGGATAAACACTGAACTGCCTCCTGCTGCAGCAGGCTGCTATAAATACCAAAAAAAGACAGTTTCATTAGTCTAAATCTTAATGCAAAAAAACACACTGAAATATTTCACATCAGATAGTAAATGGTTTGAAGATTGCAGACAAAGCAGCCAGGCTATGAATAACTGACAAGAAAGTCTCCAGATAAGCATACAAAATTAATATGCCGTACCCAGAAATAAAAAAAAACCACCATCTCCAGCACTAACGAAACAGCTGGTAATAAATAACAACATGTAAACATTTTAATGCACTTATTTGGGTAAAATTAAAATCAATGTTCATGCAGCAACAGCTATTAAATAACACTTACTGGGGAAAAGTCTGAACAGCTTAAAACCCAGTACCTTGCATGTGTCAAGAAAGCAAGCCACAGAGTGAGAAACAGCTGGAGCTCCTCATTTGCACCGTTTTGAGGTCTCAAGGAAGAAAAGGCAGCCAAAAAAATACCCTGCACAGATCTCTGGGGCAAATTGATCTCATAAAAACCCGAAAGGATTAGTGTGTATGAGGCTAATCAGATGCTTCACGTCGGATTACAATTCCACTTAATAAATCAAGCTACTTCTACCCATGAAAAGGTCTGTTTGATCCACCAATGCTATTCCAGTTCTATACTCATTTTATTAGCCATGCTAAAAATAAATCCCATGCAGCAAGACCAAAGAAATAAATAATTTGCCTCCTCAAATAGCTGCTGCCATGAGTCCCTGTAACAGCCCTTGCTACCACACAGACCCCATGTCTCCAAAGAGCTTGGGAGAATCCCGTCTCAAGCAAGTCCCTCCTCATTACACACACTAAAGTTTAAACTCTTTGTAACGGCCTCTTGTCTGCCCAAACCTCACTGTAGCCTCCAAGCAAGCACCAGCCTGGAAACCTCCTGCGGGTGCATACAGGCAAGAGTTGGAGATACAACAGATAAGTAAAAAAAGAAAGGAGATACGACAGCACAAAAGAGCTTCCAGCCCTGTCTCGAGAGGGTAACTACAGAGGACTATCACCTTAAAGCCATCTAGAAAGGATTCATTTCATATCGCTTTCTCTTTTCGCTGCCTGATGTGATGAGGTTGGATGAACGTGATACCACCCTCCCTACTCCCACAACGCAATCTGAAGGCTGCTGCAGGAGAGAGATGGTTTTGTATTCCCAGGGCTGTTGCCAGCCTTGCCTGGAGAACGAACAGCTACCGCTGAGCACATTCCCCACGCAGCACCAAGCCTGCTATTACTCCGATATAATTAGGGACCTCTGTGTTCTCAGTGTAATTCTTCCTTACAAGAGATGTCAGCTACTCACTCTTCTTACTTTTGTCAGGACAACATCTGCGGGTGACAACACGGCTTTACAGCGGGAAGGACAGGGAAAAAAACCCACAGTAACCTAGTTTCTTTTCAAAAAGTAAAAAATGAGTTTATGTCCTGAACGCCTCTGAACGCTGAGCCCAGCGTTTGCTGTGAATCACAGCAGTTCACTATTTTCTTTTGACCTTTTCATCATTATGCAGCTTGATGAGCTATCGCAGCCGACTGCTTTCATAGGAGAGTGAAATCAGCTACTTAAAAAGACAAAAGATGAAAGCGATCGGAGTATTATTTCTTATTCAAACCGTTGTGTTTTTAGAAATAAGTGCCACCAGCCTGACATCCCAGAGAAGTAAACACCTCTCAGCACAGCAGCGGAGGACAAGCATTCCTCTCCAACACCTTCCCTCTAAAAGGGGTGTTTTCAAAGGGATAACATGCCTGAGACACAGCTAGCTCCAGCTGAATTGCTCCCTGGAAGCCGAGGGGTATAACAGGGCTCGGCCCAGAAGAGCTTCAGCCAGTTCCAACAGAAACTCTGAGGGTGAATTAGAAGCACAGGGATGAGTTTGCAGCACACTAAAGCAAGTGTAATCACAGATGCAAGTTTCAAGCAAAGATCTGCTTGAGAACAATTCGCAAGCATGCTGAGTAAGCCCCTTCTGCATCCCTGTCCTTAGAAGCACCCATGGCAGCTTCCACTCCCAGAGCAACCAAAGCTTCAGATTAAAGTGACTCTGGACAAGTCTCCCTGTGCTGAGGTTCCAACACTGCTTTGAGTCCCCAGAACAAATGCTGGCAAGGGCCAGGACCTCTCCAAGGTTTCCACCCTCACAGGGGCATATGAAGACAAAGTCATTGTGCTGGCAGAGACTTCCCCAAAACACAAACCTGCCAGAAACGCATTGTTTACTGGAACAAACTTTGGATACGTGCATAAATTCACACAAACACATGTGGATAGGTGAGTTTTACCAATGTATTCATCTGTTCCTCCCCACAAAAGCTACCACAGATGTGGAACAAGATGTGCTATCTAGGCCTGCCAGCAGGATGAGGAAAGGACATTAGCTGTGATTCAGCCACTGGGTATCACCAGAGACTGCTCACGGCAGCCAACCAGAGAGGAGAGACAAAGCCTACTGCAGAGAAGCCAAAGGCAAAGGGGTTTTTGTTTGTTTGGGGGTTTTTTTATTGGGTTGGGATTGGTTTTGTTGTCTGTTTACAAAACAACCAAACAAAAGCCAAACGAGATTTGCACTTGCTCACCATTTGCATTCGCCATTACCTTTAGTGCAAACCTGGCACCAAAAATAAACCAGGTGCTCCCAAGCCAGGCAAAAACTGCCGTATCTACCAGCAACTTCAGTCATCTTTTAAAGCAAGTATTTGCCTATACACTAACTAAGCAGCCAGTACGTTAACCAATAAAAAGCAGAGCTATAACTTTTTTAAACAATTCCAGTGTTTGCACTTGACTTTGGTATTTCTAAGGCAGCAAGAGCAATACCACATTAGGCAGCCCCCCCAACACAAGAGCCTTTAGCATGATGGAGTGACTCCACACAGGGCTCCATCACTCACACCTCAAGCCCAAAATTATAGGCTTTTGTAGCTGGTGTTGGCGATCAGAGACTATTTTTGCAAATACCACTTGGATCTGGAAGATCCAGGGATTCATAAGGCAAAGCAGGGGGAAGGTGCCAAGGCAGGAGCTGGTGCTGGCAGGCACAATACCGATGGGATGCTGTGGGTAGCAGGACTTGGCAGTGCTGGAGCAGAGCAGCAGGGCAGTCCAGGGGGAGCACACAGGAGAACAGCAACATCTAAACTTTCCTGGGACACTCTGCGCAATTGGCTTTTTTTTTTTTTTTGCCTTTTCTTCTTTTGCATTCAGATTTTATTACACGAAGCCACAGGCCTAGACACACGTACTGAAAGCTCCATGCATCTATTATCTCTATTTATTACATAAAACCACAACGATGCTTTAACAGTCCCTTTCATTGTGCTTCCATTAGCAAAATATTGGCATGACTTCCTCTCCCACCCACCCCCCGATGACAATTATAAAATATGCCCCCTAACTACTTCTGTTTTTTAAAAGTACATTTTCCTAATATTTAATTTATAAATCATTTCCCACATGTATTAGCAATAAATGTTTAAAGGCGGCAGACAGGAATACAACAGGAAAGTTGCTTGCTGTTTACTAGGAGTCCTCATTAAAAAGGCATCAAGAGCAAGGAAAATAAAAACAACCTTGTGAACCTTTGTAATTGGTCTCAAGAGAAATGTAACAGAGGACATCAATGCAGAGACAGCCCAGCCCCTTCTAGTACCAGCCATCAGAAGGAAGCCCAGCTCACCGACCTTCTCCGCTCCTCTCCTTTCACTGGTTTTATTGACACACATTCACTTTATATTTTCTTATACCAGTAACAACACGATAGGTATGTGTTTGATGCTATGATACTAATAAAAATAAATAAATCACACTTTCATAATTGATTCTCTCTTCCCCCCATAAGTTACTCTATGGGCAGAATAACCAGAGGCCACTTTGATTTAGTTTCATTTTCTACACGTCCCACTGTGATAGGACTCTCCTGTATCCTGCCTGGTGCCACCACTGTGTATTTTTCTATCATCTCTCCTATCCCCACTTGTTCTTTTTGTTTTAATAATCATGATGGATGAGTGTGTTATTTTAGGTTGCTATTTATAGAGTAAATTGGGCAAAGAGTTGAGACATGCACTTTTAGCAGAAGGCAGGGTTAACCCCCTCTGAACTGAACAGCTAACCTGACCAGCCTCCCCGCTTGCCAGCTAGCCTCCCCTTAGGCACAGATGTTACTTGCAAAGCTTCATCTTTAAACCAAACATAGCATACCATCTATTACCAAGCAGACTTCAAAATTCATATTTAAACCCAACAGGTCCCAGAGGCTCCTTTCAGATACTTCTGGGTTTCCCAGAAGACTCATGAAAGTTGATTAAACTAAAAATTGCATTTCATTTCCCTGTTTTGTTTGCATTTAAATGGGGAAGCTTGCAGCAGGGTAACAGCCATATATTTTCTGCTGTAGTTCCAATTCCAGCAATAAGCTTTCTGTCATGTTTTCTGACACCTAAAGTATATACTACTCTGTTTCTCCAGACGCAGAGTAAGGCTTTTTCTGTGCAAAACCCCATGGAAACTCAAGAAGACTTCCCTAGCACGTTCAACTTGTGGGATTCAAAAGTCATCCAAGCACAACTACTCACAATGTCTCCCCTCAAAGCTGCACATCAATGTGCAATAACTGGTGGGATGCATGCACTGGCTGCGACCCCCCCACAAGGATCCATCACTCCAAGCAGTGAAGGAAAGCACAGTGCCAGGCTCCCAGTTCTTCCCAGGACCTGCTCCTCCTCTTTGCTTCCCCCTCCCTGGGCTCCCAGATGCAGCTACAAAGCATTGCAGATGCCAGATTTTAGATGCAAGTGGCAAACATTTGGCCAAGCAGTGGATCGATAAAGCTAAAATGCAACATGAGAAGTCATCAGCCTTTACTTGGTCACAATGTGCTACAACTATTAATATTAATAATAATTAATATTAATTAATCATAGTAGTTAAGCTATTACTACACTGTTAGTATGGGATGCTGTGTTCAATGCTTCTCCTGACACCATGCTCAGGGCAGCACCCAAGACCTGACTCTGCATTGCTCTTCCCAGCGAGGGACAAATAAGGCCAAGCTTGAGGGGTCTGTAGGAAGGTTTTAGGGCACAACCAAGGGTGGGATTGCCCTCACCACCTAGCCAGGCTAAGTAAAAATAGTAGGCAAGGCAGCAGACATGTGTGCCATGCACACCCGTACCCAGGTCCGGGGTCTCAGCCTGAGACAAAGGCAACGCCGACATCAAGCCAGCTCTGCTAAGGCAACCTTGGGCATGGCCACCACCCATGTGATGGCATCTTTAAACATGGCATAGACCTGACCTCAAAGCTGGACCACCAGTGTACATGGGGAAGGCTCTAAGTCACATTAGCCTTTACTACACCCTTACAGGTCCCAAGGTGGAGGGGGTGTGTGTGATTTTGGGAATGAGAAGGCAGCGCAGATGGCAGGCAGCCACCCAGTTCCATGCGTGCCGCATTCTAGAAGAGCCATGTGATGGCAGCAGCTCCAAGCCACGCACGGCACAGACCTCACCAGCTCTCCTCTCCTCCATGGCATCTCAGCCCAGGAGCTACCAGGGGATGCGAGTGGTGTCTGAACATACCTTAAATTCACAGCTCTTCTGAGAAAAAAAAATATAACAAAACCGCTCCCCTAACAGCATTGCTGAGGAGAGACCATCCAAATTCGTTTCCACCCATTTAAAAGCCTATAAACTTTAGCGTTATTTATTGGCAGATCAGTCTGCTGCAAGCTCATGCTTGGTGAAAGGCTTGCAGACACACACCTTGGAGCACAGCACGGGGTGCTCTGAGCCCTGCACAGCCCTCCACGGGCTTCAGCTGCGTTTTAACCTTGCCCAGCATATTTCTGGTTGGTCTTGCCACAGCATTTTGTGCACACACTATAAGTATCCAAGACCAAGAAATCAATCTTTCATCCTTTCCCTCCTCCTCCTCTTTCACCTTCCCTTACCAGTGTTTCTTGCATGGGAGGCTCCAGTTCTGGCTGCCTGTGCTGGGTGGCACAGGGCAGAGGGAGAGTGGGTAGAAGGGGGGCTGGTGCAGGAATGGGGGGAACTGCCATGGGGAATACTGAGTCGAACCATGGCAACACCGTCCCGCAAGCTGCCTGTGCTGCAGACCCCAGCTCCTCCTCTCCATCTCACTCTCCTCTCATCCCATTCTGTGGGAGCAGCCGAAATGGACATAATGAAAATGGTTTGAATTCATCAGAAAAATAATTCTTAATGGTCTTCGTCACATTAAGTTGGGTAATGTGCTGCATACAAGCACAGCTCTCCTGGAAGGAGTGGGTAATTAATGCACTCCCCCTCTCCACTGGCCAGAGATGAAGAAAGTGCTGTGATTACTTTCAGTTGTTAAGCATCATCAGAGCACGATTGTGCAGTTAATAATGAAGCAAGACCTTCTATTTCCTATCCAAAATGACACAAACTCTGCTGCCTCTTCTCCAAGTAAACCTCTTAGCACGGCACTGAGATGATGGAGGAGCTCCCCTCGCCCCAATCCCACAAGCAGTGGGGTCCCACCCCAGTCCCCGGGCCAGACCTTCCCCAAGTTTTAAGAGAGCTCTGACAACACACTAGCAATCCTAAAGAGGGAATGGGAATAGGAAAGCTATAATAGATCAGCTCCCCACGCAAGCCCTGTCCTTAGAAATGCCTCCCTAGCCCAGGGTATTAAATCTGCCGATACACGAGCGTGTTTAGCTTAATACATAAGCTAATTTATTGCAAGACATATGGTTATTAACAATTTCCCATAGGAAATTTGTGGTTTGCAGAAATACTGCTCCCTAAATTCAGGTAAAGCCTACAACAAGCAGCAGCAAATTAATGGACAACTTCCAACTTTATTTTGCAGTATCCCCTACCAAATATTTCACCTTCCCCATTAAAAGAAGAAAAGAAGCAAGCTGGGAACTTGCACATTTTATCTGCATTTGTTTAGGCTAATTACTTTTCTGCAGTGTTATGCTGCCCGCTCCTTGGAGCTGAAGAGCCAACAGCTCTTTGCTAACCCTGCCTGGACTGTCGGCATCAACAGATGGGAGCAAAACAGCTCCTGTAAATCAGGAACAAGTGACAGCAACTAGATTGTTTCACAGGACTGCAATAATCTCAGGTAAAATTCGCATTACAGTGCCATTAGGATTTCTCCCTGAAATATTGCTCTGCATAAATTTTGTAACATAATGGTTATTAAAAACCTCAATACAGAAAGAGACCTAATCAGTTTCTTAATACCCTCTCCTAATTTGTTTATAAGTTAAATCATATTTTTTAAAATAGATTATGATATATTGCAGGAGAGACTCATTGTTATAACTTATGGAGAACTGAATTGCTAAAATACTAAAAATGTTACAATGAAATTTCAGAATTAGAAATTGCAGAAGTATTTCGATTTTCCATTACATGCACTTAAATTTTGCAAGATCTGATTCAATTAATCAGCTGCCGCGCCCGACTTTGAAACTGCCAAAGGCAAATCACATCTGAGAAGGACAAAGTTTTTGGAAGAGTCCTAAAGGTTCTTTTTAAACACAAAAGTCATTTAAGATGAGAAACAAAAATGCCCTTTTTTTTTTGGTTCCCCTCAGCCAGACCACTTAAATCTGAGAGCAAGATGAGGGTCCCTTTGTCGCTATGGCTCCAAGAAAATGAGCACCAGACTTAGGTAGTACCACAGTATTAATCTAAAGAGTTGCGTTGTTGAGGAAGGAAAATTTTACTTACAGTGCCAGATGCCTTTGTGCTTGGTAAATTCTAGCTTTCATCCAGTTTAGCTTAATTTCAAGCCTCCGTGGATTTCTTCTTTTCTCCTTACCAACACGAGCAGCTAAAGCCTTTCCCTTTTCAAGCGCTCCTCTTTGAGCTGCTGGTCTCTTCGCAGTGATGCTTCACAAATGGAACAAGCTTCAACATCTCCACTAGCCCAAACCCCTGAGAAATCCATGTGTATTCATTTCTTTGAAATTATTTCAGCAGCAGGGGGAGGAGAGGGGAGAAAGGAGGAAGAAAAAAAAGAGAAGGCAGCACTTCCTTACTTTGTGTTGTATTTCAGAAACTTTAAATGGTCTAATATCCTATTCCTTTTCAACGTACCACAAAGTGCTAAATGGTAGGAATTACATTACTGCCACTGCTTAGATCCTGCCTGATAAGGTGAGCCTTTTACATTTATACTGACTTCTGAAAAAGCTGTTGCTATACTGGTCTAATAATTAATAATTCATGGAGCCAAATTACAGCTGTAGAAGGATACAGCCATTTTTACTAGTTCTTTCATATTCCTCTGATTTATGTATGACTAAGTAGGAGACTGAGCAAAGGAAAAAAATTAAAACTTAACACTTCAGGTTTAAAATTAAATTGCTGTTCCACACTCAGAAAGGATGGATAGATCGGGGTATAACAATGCTTCTTTTGAGACAAGCACGTGTACAAAATTTCTGAACATCCATTAATTTTGTTATATAAAAATAGCTTTTGCAGCTTCTAAAATTGTAGATATTTAAGACTGGAAATATTTGTCATTAATGGGACTTTTACTGTCATGGGAGTGTAAGACAACACATTAATATTTGTAATGTCTTCACAATAGTCCTTTCATGTTGTCCTTGATGAATGGACTAATTTTTCTGCCCCCTGTGTCTATCCTCTTGTTGTTAAAGACACATTTTTTTATTGATCCATGTACAGAACAAGATCCACCTCGAGACAAGGATCAGTAAAAGAATCAATTTTGTTATTTTAGTTGTCCCAGGAAAAATAAGCGGGGGGTGGGGGAGGAATTAATAAAAAGATCTCTTTCTCAATCTACCAAGCATACCTTAGCTGACATTTCCAAAGGGCCTAAAAGTGTCCTGGAGGATAAGAACTCAGACCATGACAAAGAACCAACCAACAGAGTAGCCATCCCTTTGGATATGTATGGGTGTATAACTAGGGCTTTCATAAGTTCTTAGTCTAATGTGGCTTTTTATTGACTTTTTGATTTTCAACTTTTCAACCCCAGACACCGTGGAGGTGCTGGGGATATACTAGGCTTACACTGGAAGAACCTGAGGTAGCATCTGCTTGGAAGAGCTATGCTGAGCTCAGGCAAAGCAGCATTTCACCACTGTAAAACAGGAAATTTTGAAGGTTTGGCTTTTTCAGGCGTGTATTATTATCATCACTGATTAAAAGATGAATTGTTTTCATTTAACAGTTTGAGAAACTACCAACTCAACAGAGCTACTGCAAACACACAACTCTTAAAGAGATGATCCTACAGGTTGGTATGCTCTCTCCTGCCTGCACTTCACTGCTTTATCCTCCTCGGCAAGCTCAGCCTCTAGTTGTTTGCTGGTTTATCTCACCCACACCACTACCCCAGTGCTGCCATGCCCACTCTTGTTACGACACCCAAGTTAACAAACTCCTAAAACCTCAAGCCTTCCTTATGGCCAAGCTACTGCAAGGCTGCAAGAAGCACCCGCTTGCAATAACACGTCTAAGGCCAGGTAACAGCCATTAAAGTTCCTGATTAGCACATGGTTTAGAGCTTCAAAATATGCTTGAACAATCATATTAACTTCAATGGATGCAACATTTCTAGGAGGTCCCCTTGCGTAAAGGGAGTCAGTTGAAGTCCAACACTTGGCAGCAGAATGAGAAAACTTCTAAGTTCTAGAAGAGGTCTCATTGTTCACGTTCATAGGGGCTGCTGGATTCCTGGCTGTTTGCTCAGCCTTTCCTTTGTATATGACAAATAACAATCTCATAAAGTCTAATTAATGCAGCCAGACTGTTTAATCTTTTTAAGAACAAAGTAAAAAAAGTAATTGGTGCTAAGAAGAAAAATATCTTACTTTGTTTTTTAGGAAAATGTGTAAGGGCAACATTTTCATAGTTGTTGAAATAACTAGGTCTTAAATTGAAGTTTACCTTCCTCAAAAGCCAAAATCACTCTTAAAACTCTTAATTCCATATCACGCACGATGATCTAGCAGTTTTACATTACTGCTATTTCCCAGCTTTCTTACTTTGAGCTCCACTATGCAAGGATATGGATTTAAGCAGAGAACACAGGATTTTGGAGCTGCCCCTGTTTGACCCTATGGCACACAAGCGTTTACACCCACAAGTGCACTTAAATGCCAACAACACTACAGTAAGTCCAAAGGTATTACTATGGATTGCTCTGCTGGAGAACAAACTGATCCAAACCGAATCTTTTGCCAGCCTTTCGGAAAAGAACCAGGAATATCTACCAGAGTCATCGATCTACTCAATTCTACACTGAAGATGAGAGCATGAGAACATTTCAGTGTGAATCTGTGCATCCTCCAAGGCTGGCTACTTACTACTGCCAGGCTATGTTTATATTTTTTTGTTTATATTTGTCCTGGACAATATCCCCCCGCATACAGTGGATGGTAAATACTGCAGTGGGGTGTCAGTGTGGAGTCCTTGGAGATGCTCAACACAAATGGAAAGACCCTTGAGCAACCTGACCTGCTCAGAACAAGAGGCTGGAGTAGCTGACCTCCACATTCCTTCCAAACCACATTATTCTATGATTTAAAAGCAAAATAGACATAAAAACACCCCAAGTGTCAGAGGCTGGACCTGAAAATGAGCAGAAGAAATAATGGAAGCACAGAGATGTGCTTCTGCATTACAAGAAGCCACAAAACACCAAGACCTACTGTGAGCACTTCATCCAAAGAACTCGAGTGATTCATTAATTGTATTATTCTGATGCAAAAATAATTTGTTACAAAGATACATTTCAAATGAAAACTGTTGGTTGACACCACCAGGAGTTGGTGATGTTCAGCGCACAAAAACATTGATTCCTGAGGAATCCGAAATCTTGAGCCTTTCCAGGAGACAAAAGCAAAGTGCAAAATAACTGGAGAGCCATGGTGGCTAGTAGAGAAACATGGCAGGAGATATCTCGGAGAGGTATCGCATCCTTTTGTAAAGCAAAAACATCACAGAGAACACTTGTAGGAGAAACAGTGCCCTTCTCCTCAAAGGATCCAATTCAAGGTGAATTCAGATGCAGAAATTTATCAAAGACTATTTCTTTCCACTAACAATTTTGTTTATGCCTTGGCTGGGTTTGTGCTGATGGCTGGTTTTTTTCCTACACAGATTCAACAACAAGCACTCCTCAGCAAGAGCTGTATCTGCCATGTGCAGAGGGCAGCCTCGCTCCTCAGTTCACACGTACCAATAATTAGGAGCTTTGCAACTGTGCTTAGCTCCACTTACTGTGATGAAAGATGCAGATGTCTGTTTTAAGAGGCTCTGATAAGAATTGGATTTGATCAGCGTGTACAAACACCCTGCAACTTGTACTGTGCAAGAATTTCTTAACCCACTATTCACACAAGAGTTACACACTCCCAGCATTTAGACTGGGAAAGCTGAGATTTCCAAGCCAGCCAGAAGACCTGGGTGTGCACCATCCACCTTTCAGTAGCTAAGATAGCATAGTCCAGAGCCATTCATGGCCTTAGCGAGCTTCCACATAGAATCACAGAATCCCAGACTGGTCTGGGTTAGAAGGGACCCCAAGGATCACAGAGCTCCAACCCCCTGCCACAGGCAGGGCCACCAACCTCCAGGCCTCGATCTACACAAGGTTGCCCAGGGCCCCATCCAACCTGGCCTTGAACACCCCCCAGGGCATCCACCCCCTCTCTGGGCAGCCTGTTCCAGCCCCTCACCACTCTCTCTGTAAATAACTTCCCCCTAATATCTCATCTAACCCTTCCCTCCTTTAGCTTTAATCCGTCCCCCTTGTCCTGCCATTGTCTACCCTTTAAAAAAGTTAATTCCCCTCCTGTTTCTCTGCTCCCTCCAGAAGCATTAAGCAGCCCAGCAATTGCAGATAGTATCCAATGTCACACTGAAGAACCTCTGACCATCTCTGCTGCTAGCTTCCCACAGACTTGCACTTACTCCGAAGTTCTAGAGCCAGCAGTAGACACAACTTAGGCTCTCAGTGGGGAAAAAGCACATCCTAAACAGGCATAAACAATGTATGTAAGCAAATCACCTAAAACCAGGTAGTTAGCTCACAGGTATTGCCATCAATTACACCACCATCACAACTACAGCTTGCAACGCTATTAGAAACTTCTGGAAATAGAGCTTTGGAGGGTTTGGGAGCATTATGACAAATTTCTGATTATTTTAATGAGAATGACTATTCAAGCTTCCTTACATTGTGAAATTCCCGTGCTAGCAATAGAATTGCCTTTTGTATTGGTTAAAGAAGTCAGCACAGTAACCAAGGGCAATAATATTTGTCTTCACTTAGGTGAAACCAAAGTCAAAGAGGAAAACACAGAAAACAAGAGATCTACATTCTAAAACACAGCGAGCATCCGTAAAAACCAATTAAACACTTATTTTTTTGTCTTTTCCCTCAGTTTCAAGTTGCTGCCATAGCCTTCTAGCTACGAAACCATCATCATGCACATAACACTGGGAGAAGGAAAGCCATACAGCCCATTGTTCACCGATACACACACCCAGTTTATACAAATGCACAATAGGAATAAATTACTACCACCTCTGGTATCCTCATCAATCCATACATGATCTCATAACGCTGAGAAAAACATTTTCCACCACAAGGCTGAAGGTCTGAGTACATACAGGACTGGGTGAGGAAGCCAAGTTAGTCTTGTAACTAAGTACATTTTAATATACACTTTCATTGTGTTGGAAATGCTGAAGGATGCTCAGACTACGTAAGAATTCATTCATAACTCTCCACCAACGTGCAAGTTAAGTTTCAGAGTAAAAGAATCAAAGAAGAAAGTCTCTAGCTCAACTCAAAGTTACCTCCTTCAGCCCAAGGGGCACATCTGCTGAAGCCGCAGGGAAGCTCAGAGGCTCTGCTGCCCTGTTTTACCTTTCCTTCCTCAACTCAGAAGTATCTTCCATGGGTAAGAATTGTTCAGAAGTGATGCTAACTTCCAATCTTTGAGGAGAAGTCTAAGAAGTAGCAGCCCACACAAAGATCCCCAGCATTACCTCTAAAAACCTAGACGGAGCTGTCCATCGGTGGCCCTGGGGCTGCTAGGGGAGCATTAGGCAGCCTGGCAAAAAGCCACATCCAGTTGGAAACGGGTACTGCCTGATGAATCTTTAATCTATTTATAATCTAGAATGCTTCCACTAAGCAGCACTCCATGCCTTACCTTGTATCATTTTCCACATAAATGCCATGCCACGGAGCTAAAACATATGTCCGAAGAGAAGAGTGGATCTTTATTTATTTATTTTTAAAAGGAAAATGTTTAAGAGATTGACCTTATTATAATGCAATCTATAGTCATCGTTACCAGAACAACTCAAAAGCAATTCCTGTCATCCTCCCTGCTGCAGGGCCCCAGCTACAACACAATTGTTTTCTTACTGCCTATCTTTTAATTAGAAAATGAAAATGCTGAAAAACAACATTATTATATATATCTTCTGCCACTTCTCTCCAGAAGTGATGCTCTTCAACCCACGTTGTTATGAATTTTATTTAGATAATTAACCTAATCTCATTTAGCTTCATGTATGGTTAATCTACAGAAGCCCAGCCTCCTCTTCCTCTCCTGAGCCATGACAGAGCACATGCTCTTTTGCTCCCCAGATTTCCCCCTCCATTGCAAGGATGGGGGAACCGGAGCATCAGGTAGAGAGACTCCAGATTGTGCAGCAAGAGCCCATCTAGAAGTGAGATAAAGCTTTTTAGCAGCAGGCCAAACAAGAAATGCTGGTTTGGCTCCAATGATTAAAGGCCTGGAGCATCTCCCCTACGAGGATAGGCTGAAAGAACTGGGGCTGTTCAGCCTTGGGAAAAGAAGACTGAGAGGGGATCTTATTAATGTTTATAAGTATCCCTAGTGTGGGACAAGGGGAAATTGCCAGCACCTTTTCAACAGCCTGTAGAGACAGGACAAGGGGCAATGGCTGCAAGTCGGAGCACAGGAAGTTCCATACTAATATGTAGAAGAACTTTTTCATAGTGAGGGTGAGGGAGCCCTGGGACAGGCTGCCCAGGGGGTGTGGAGTCTCCTTCTCTGGAGATATTAAAGACCCATCAGGACACCGACCTGTGCAACCTGTGCTAGGGAACCCCTACGATTCTGTGAACCTTAGGGCCATTCCCACTCACTTCCCTTCCTAACAATTCACCAGCAGACACAGAAATTAGGTTTCTTTGCACATACCTTCATCCTGTCTGTTCGTACAGAACAGAAGTAAATTAGCAACAAACAAGTTAGCAACTACAAAGAGCCTTTCAATAGCTATTTTACTCTTGTACTACAACCTACACAGTAGTTATTTTCCTTCAGCAGCCACAGAAACTAACAAAGAAAATACGTGCTGAGGTTTCATTATGATTATTTATGACCTATTCCACATATCTGATTATGCGCTGTTCATGGCAGCAAGGTTTAAGGCAAGCTTCTTCAGCTGCATGCTCATCAGCAGAGGCATGGTTTGAGTTCTCGAGATGGTACCTGACTTTCAGAGCTGAAGTTTGAGCTGTTGGTAGGGCTGCTAAGCCTTGTCCAAGACCAGAGACCACCCACAACACTGTGAAAGCCACAGCAGATAGTCCTTGACCAAGAGCTGCATTTACAGCCAACCGCATCCTGGGCTGCATCACCAGAAGTACAGCCAGCAGCTTGAGAGAGGGGATTCTGCCCCTCTGCTGTGCTCTGGGGAGACACCCCCCACACCCTGCAGTGCTGCGGCCAGCTCTGGAGACCTTATAGTGGCCTTCCAGTACCTGAAAGGTGCCTACAAGAAAGCTGGGGAAGAACTGTTCCTGAGGGCATGGAGCGATAGGATGAGGGGTGGTGGTTTTAAACTGACAAGGGGAGGTTTAGGTTGGGTATTAGGAAGAAGTTCTTCCCTCTGAGGGTGGTGAGACACTGGCATAGGCTGCCCAGAGAGGTGGTGCAGGCCCCATCCCTGGAGACAATCAAGGTCAGGCTTGATGGGGCTCTGAGCGACCTGTTCCAGCTCATGGTGTCCCTGCTCACTGCAGGGGTGGGACTGGATGGGCTTTGAAGGTCCCTTCCAACATAACGCATTCTGTGAGCCTGTGACTGATGAGATGATTAAAAAGTCCAGTAGTGAAAGAGTCTTCATAGGATGCACATTGTATGCTAAAGAGGGTCTTGACAACAGCTACTGAAGTTTTAATCTCAAAAAACCCTCAAAAACCAAAATCCATTTTCCCACATGAGATGTTTTTGTTTGACACAATTCACATCATGCTGAACTCACAGAACCCTAATCCTGCTTTCTCTTACAAAGCCAACAGACAAGGTGTCAGCACAAGCAGCAAGGACACCAGCCTGACCTTTCCCTGGCTCACACCACCCATCCAAGCAGGAAGTCTGGGATGGAAAGGTCACCACAATGCACAACGGAGACCGAGCACGGCCGAGACGAGCAAGCAGTGCCAAACATCTCCCTAAGGTCCTCTGCATTACTGCACAGCCTGGTACTTACGTCCCTGATGCTCAGACAGCGAGGCACACGACCCATTTGGAGCCTATCAGATAGCGAGGCTATCAGGGGGATAATCTTTATCTGCTTCGCCTAACGCCACCGCATCGGGTATGTATCTGCAATTTGAGTGTTACAGTGGTACTCTGGCTATTTTGGCAACTTCCATGACACACCAGCCCTCTATCTGCATCTTGCATGGGTGAAATAGAGAAGGAAGGCAGCAGCCATGTAGGACGACAGCAGAGTGAGACGCTGGGAATAAGAAGCCTGGAAAAGCAGCAGTCCCAGCAGCAGCACTGCACGCAGCCTCACTGCAACTGGGAAGAGACTTGGGAGGGTTGGGGATTTTTAATTGCAATTACCTGAAATACAGATGTCTGTGATAGCATGATGTTGTATGTTTCCATTCACACCTATGAGAATTGTGACTGATGTTGATACAATAATTGTTTTTGATGATGCTGCTAAAAAATGCATGTTTTACCATGCACATCTAAGCAAGAACATCTTTGACTTTCCTTTGATTGACAAAGTTACACTTTGAGGGAAGAAAACACCCTCTTGCTATACTGCTGTGGTTCAACCAGGTTCCAAACCACTCCCACAAGTGTCTCCAATCTTCTAGAGTCAGATGCTGGTAAGGAATGGAGGAAAGGATACAGCCCATAGTTTCTGTTTTACTCTGAACTTCAAGACTTTTTTTCCCTTGATGTTTGTAATTTCTTCTCATTTCCGCTACCAATACATGGACCTTTCTCTAATATCTTTCTTTTTGTATATCATATTCTCATTCCATTTAGAGATGTTCTCCAAAAGACACAATGAGAGCTTATTACTGTACAGTTAATCAGATGTTTTGGGATTAACGTTCCATGACCCTCAAACAGGCTGGAAAAGACAACTGGCAGCGTACTACAAGAGGAAAACTCTGGCTATGTAGGGGAAAATGCTCCTCTTCAACAGCACTACAAGCTAGATGAACATTAGGAGCAAACCCCAAGTATTTAATATGCTCAAGGAACTCCATTACCCCAGAGGTTGTTTTGGCTTACCATGTGCCATGACTTCAGAATTCAGACAACAGCATTAAATTTCAGTAGTTCCACATCAGATAATCACTAATAAAGACCACTAGGAAATAAAATCAAGTCAAGAGAAAGCCATGCTACCAGCAGCATAATGTTTGGTTCAGAGAGAGATCCCTCTGATTGGAGGGACCAGGAACCATTCCTGGAGCTTCTAGTTCACCCCTTAATAGGAAGGCTCTGGGCTTGCAGAAAACAAGACAACCATTAAGGAGGAAGCAGTTCCACCATTAAGGGTGGAACAATGCCATTTATGCCCTCCCTCCCTCTCCCCTCAGTATCTTTAAAAGATGATAAAGTTTAGGACAGTAAGGACTGTGAGGTCTAAACTTCCTTCAGTTGGGCAAAGTTTTGGACAGCAGGCTTGTCTGAAGGACACACAAGGTCAGCAGGCAGAACGATTCAAATATGAGGAGAAACTAAAGGAAAAGCTGATTTACTTCTCACTTTTATATTCTTATGGAGGTACACAAATGGATTTCAATTTTTATAGCCTTTAAGGGCAACACATCATGAATTTTAGTCTTTCAAACTGAATTTAAATGCATCCTTAAATTATAGAAAAAAGGCTTTTGTTCCCATAAGATGGCAATCAAAAACAGACGAACTAAATAATGTGGCTGTTATGAGTCTAGGCAATTTTATTTCCAATACAAAAGGAGCCTTCTTATGCAAAAACTTTGATTAATTATTTTGCATCAGGAAGAATGATTCTTTTTTTAATTGTAGCAAAAAAAAATATCATTATTGATTAAAATGTCACTTTAAGTAAGACATTACAGAACCGAAAGATCATTTCTGCTCTTTCCAAATTAAGCATACAAAACGAAAATTTAAACTGTAAGTAAAATGCCATATATTGCATTGGAATGAATTTCCAATAATAGTAACTACTTTATATTGGTACAAACAAACTTTGTCTTAATTAGATTGACCTTTAAAAAGCTTCTCAGGCATTTGAGAAATGTAAATACTTCAAGTATGATTCATTCTGTGAATGAATCAGACAAGTCTAAAAGCTTGGAAAGACAAAGCTGTGGCCAATCCCATCCATTCTGCCACTGCGCTGGGGTCGGTCCAGACAGATACAGGATGAGTTTCATCCCTTCTCATCGCACAGTGGCTTTAGGGATGATGTGGACAATACAGCAGGAGCTACAGCAAGTTGGGAGATGAGCAAACGTCTAGCAGGGTTGACGGCAAAGTGGCACTGCTGCACCAGAAGAGGTACAGTTCATGGTATCTGCCCAGAGATCGTGAATTTTCTGAAGATACCTACTTTGTACAGACTATGGCACATATCTTCCCATGCAGACAGCTCACACAGGTTACTCCCCATCGTTTGTGTGCGTTGACCTGTGAAGCATCCCGTATGGAAGCCTCACATGTCCACCCTGAGCCACTGCAGCTTCTGTCTCAGAGCAATTTTCTTTTATTGATGCTGAGCTTATCCTCACTAGAATGAGGAAGGGAATCTGATGTAAGGGAATTTATTCCACCAGTTTATGATGCTGTTTCAGTGTGTGGACTTCACACATCAGAGGATAGCAGAGCTCATGTTTCAATGCTCAGACTTGTCACCTCTCTCTCCACCTCTTCTTCCAAGTGACCACTGCACAAACCTTGCCAACACCTAAGAATAAATACCAGATTATCTTGCCAGCACATGACTGTATACATAAGGGTTGTCGAATCTGGATATAAAATCAACAAATTCCATAACAGACCCCAGAAGGAAAGTGGGGAAGAGATGGATGCATGTTTTACCAAGGTCTACAAGAACTAGAGTCAGATCCTTAAAAATACTACTTGTATACCCAACTACACCTGTACAAACCCAACACAATCCTGCCCAGACAGCCTGCTACATGTCAGTATGTGCAACCTTCCCTTCAAAGGCAGCTTGATTCCTGAGGATTGATCCGTGCCAGCAGCGCTCACCAGCGCAGAGCACATCACTGCATCAGCTCTTACGACTCACCGTTACCTACGTCCGTGGAGAACCTATTCCGCCCCATCACCGCGTGAGCTCCTGATTGTTCGTTTGAAACTGTCAATTTAAAGCGTTCCTCTTATGAACTTTAGCTCTAACTAGACTACAGAGACTGTGAGCGTTCCTGGCAATAAAGGAAGATTAAGGCTGGGAAGGACAAGCAAGTATCATAAAAATAACAGTGTGTAATTGGGTAGCCTACCATGGCTGGTGAAGAGAAATGAGCAGGTCAAGCAATCGAGAACCAGGAGAAATGACCTTAAAAAGTTCTGTCTGGGGACAGACTGGTGATGGTCTCATCAGCATTCAGCTCCACCGCCACAGTCTGGAGGAGGAAACATAATGCAGAAAATGGAAAGGAGGGAGATAGAAGAGCAGTGGGGAGAAAAACATCTTTCTTAATTCAGCCAGGGAGGAGATGGAAACCAGCCGTCTGCAGCCTTCTTTTTTCCTTTCTCTTTTTTAAAATGAGTCTTCTGGTCTGTGACCCACCCACTAATATATTTTCAGTATCACATATAATCTTTAAGAAGAAAGATTAGGGACTTGCAAAGAAAACAGCTGGTAGAAAGGTGCTGTCAGATCTTTTACTGCATATTCCCATTGTTTCACATGAACCAAGAGGGGCTTTGGGTGGGATTTCCAACAATGCTCAGCAGATTGAGGTGCTCAGTGATTTTCAGCAAGAGCCAGACACCAATCTGCCTTTTATGTCTTTGAAAATCTCTTTTTACTTGTAAGCTTTTCAAGACAGATTGTGGTTTCCTAGGTGTTTATATAGCTGCTTCAGCATTTGGGTGTTACAGCAACATAAAGCGATACTGAGAATTGGTTCTTTTCTGTCATCTAGCTTTTCCATCAGGTTTTTACAGCTTTTCATAATGAAGAGAGAGATTTTTTTTTTTTTGGGGGTGGGGGGAAAGGACAATTTTGTAAATGCATAAATATACACAATTTTCATATGTGTTTACAGTTTCTCAGTGAGAAACTGAAAACCTCCAGACTTCTTCTGTTGCATTTTCTTCAGGATTTCCATTTTTCAACCACGATACCTTTGCCTGAATATTTTCAGGGAGAAGCGATGGTTCTAAATGTTACTTCTAGGCATTTCCAGCAGGAGAATAAAATAATCTGTTTAACCACAGAAGGAAACCCCACGTAAAGGGAGGATGAAAGCTCTGCACTCCTTGACTATCTGAGCCAAAGTCCCTGTGATCCCCACTCCAGGTCTCCCTGACTGCCCCAGACCCCTGAGGCAGGAGCATCTCAATACAAGAGCCCAGGAAACAGCCTGAAAGTGCTTTCTCATCAGAATTTCTGGGACAGCTCAGCAAACTGAACACACACCTAGGAGACACGGCCATAGGGAAAAGGGGTACGCCTAGCTCAACCCTGATGCTGCACCTACACAGCAGCACATGTAACCCAGCAGAGACTCAGGCACAGTTGTACCTCTGAGGGTGGCACCTGCCCAGCAGCCCCTGAGATTCAGTTTCTGATTTCCATCACTTTATCATAATAAGTTTGCAATTATATGACAACAGTAAGGCTACAGTTTCAAGATGAGAACTTCCTCATAACACCCATTACTTACTGTACAAGGGGTGAACAGCAGTGGAACGCTGGCAGTGCTGCTTGCCTTCAAACCCATTCAACCTAGTCATGCTCTGGCATAAGCTTTGATTCAAAACATCAGGTGAGGAGTGGGACAGATCTGTGTCATCATCCCCCCCATTATTATTATTATTATTGTTATTCATATATTAAGGGTTTTTTCCCCCACATTGTTGCTTGAATGACATTAAAAATAATAATAATTTACAGCAGGGATAAGCACTGCATTAAGAAAATGCCATCCCCCCAGATGAAATAAATATACAGAAAGTCAATCAAAATATTCTCACCAGGCAGGTTCCCTTCTACTGGGATAGGTAAACTCCTATCTGCTTTGCCATATGTCACCCTATCATACTTATCCACAGACCAGTTAGCCCTTTCAAATGTCATTAAAACCAACTATATTGAAAAATACCTTCAGATCACAGCATCTGTGGTGCTCCTGACCTCTGGTATTTAGGTCTATAGAAGATTTTTTTACCAATATGCTGTAAAGGAGCAGACACAAGCTCCATTTGTAGATGCACGAGACCTGGTCCTACGAGGTGATGGCAGCCCTCAGCCCTCATAGGCCTTGGAGTGATGAAGATACCCAGCAACTCCTAAGATCCGCCCTGTACTAAAAGTTTAATGGAGCTCCAGATGCTGCACAAGCCTCTCCCCACACAACTTACCAACTTCTCACTGCAGCTAAGGGACATGTGAAACTCCCATTATTACAACTGTATTCTTTCCATATTAATAAAAAATCCCAATTAAGTGAAGCATTCACGCACAGCACACTGCCTGTTGCTGCATTTATATTTTCATAGTGTTTTTAATTCTAATACAGTCTGTCTGCAAAGAGCCTAAAGAAAAACTACTGGGCTATTTCTCCTGTGGAAAGTCGTATGGAGTCTGTGCTGGAATCACCGTGTCCTAAAGCATCCGGAATCCCCCTGTCCCTGCTCTGTGTGACATACCTGCCATAGAGGACCTTCAGCTTACAGGTCCCATACTTCAGGAGCCCAACACTTTCACTGCAAGATCACCAAACCTCTTTATTGTATTTTTTCCCCTTGTACCCACAGCATTGTTTTCCTGGAAATTTGGCTCAGGTTTAAGGGTTCAGACATCTGTGGGGCTTCAGTAATGAGAGGAAATCACTATGATCATTCTTTCATCGATTCATTGATTCTTCAGTGCTCATTTGCAATAGGGCTTATTTCAGGAAGGACTAACAGTCACAGTAACAGGTTCAGTCTGACACTTGCAAAACATCACAAGTACCTCGAGTTTTCAGCGAGCCTGATTTTGCAAGTGAGAACCAGTAATCATCAAGAAATGCTGGTTTTGGTGAATGAATCACAGTATTATTATATACTTAATTCATTTTAGGTACTATCAACTCCAGTTAATATGCATAATGCTGAAGGACAGGACACCAACTTGGCTGCATTAGGCTACTGTGAATGCCTCATCCTACAACTTCACGGTGCTCCAAGAGCAGAGTTTACAATTAAGACCTGTGTTCAAGCTCAGGTGACAGAGGAAAATGTCAAGTGCTGGCACAAAACCTGCCAGCAACAGAGCAGCACAATGACACACAGAGACATTGGAAAGCTTACAGATCATTTTAAGTTTACCAACGATACCTCTTGCAGTAGAAAAGCCATCCAGAACGAAATGCAGGTGTTACATTTATGGCAGAGATTTGTTCTCTGAATTTCAAGGGATACCCACGGGCTCATCAGCAAGGCACAAGCTGCATCTCATCTCCTGTGGCTACCACTCCGCACCATGCAATGCCACCCATAGGCAGAGATTGCTGCTGTCTCTGTGCTGTACCAACAGAGTTTGGAAATGAGGGGCTAACAAGCAACAAAGAGAATTCAGTTCCATGGGGATCTGGCCATTTGCGTCTGAGTTTAGGTGAAGTGAATCCATTCAAACTCCAGCACAATGCTGAAGAGAGCTATAAGACCATCCAGGGATTGTTTTGTGTGAACTATAAAGAGCAGCACAGCTCAGGTGCAGAATCTGGGTCTAGACCCCTAAAAGTGGCTGAGGTTTCCGTTCACCTATCATCAAAATGAATTTAGCACTCCTTTATAAAGCATATAAACCTGCCACCACCAACCAGGGGCCAGGTTCTCATCATGTCATAGGCTGCTGGATAGGCTCATACCAAGTAATATGACATTTTGCCTCTGTCCAGTAATGTGCAAGGGGCCTACTGTTGACAAAAACATCCTTGGGCTAACATGGAATGAAAAAGATTGGTCCTATGCCTAGTTCACACACCTGGCTGAACGCAGGTCCAGGCATACATCTGCAACACACCCGCTATAACACACCTGGTGTGATGCAGAATGGCCATTAATTCTCCAGTACTAGGAAAATGCAGGTACTATGCTAAGTAACACAAAGCCCATGCTAAGTTCATTGGCATCCTCTTATCCCCACAAAAACCACACAGCAGACCCCTGACTCCACAGTAGAAACAGCAAAGCAATCACTAGTGACCTTCCTAAATTCAGGCAGAAAAGACCAAATTTCATTAGCATTCCTATTAAGACAATGGGCCCTTGCTGTAAATTACTGGTTATTACCAAATTAAATGGTACAGAACAGATTGCTTCTGTGTGCAGCATCAGACTCGACTCTGCTGCTCAACCTCACTCGTCCTCTCCCGCTCCTCAGGAGGGGCTGCAAGGGATGGGTCATGCAAGCGCTGGGAAGAATAAAGAAGTCGTGGTGTTACTGAGCTTGAAATTTCTAAATGCAGAAGTAAAAGGGCAACTACTGTTGCTGCTTCCAGAAAATGAGGAACATCAGAATCTCCTCACCATCAGCTGGCATGTTGAGCAAGCAGCACATGGCTGCTGTCATTTACAGTCACCAACGGTTCTGGTCACCTTCCTAAGGAAGGAAGTGAAACAGGTCTGTGTGAGCAAAGCTACAAGGTGAGGGGCATTGCTGCCTGCTGCTCAGGGTGCTGTAAACTCATCTAGGAGATGTGAAGTAACAAGCCAGAGAAGGAAGGGAGTAGCAGTCCAGGAAGCTGTGATGAGCCTTAATCACAAAGCCAGAAAAAGGTAGAAGCAAGATGGTCCTTTTGACCCTGGAACAGCAAGAAAAAGACCCTAACATGGGTTGCAAAGGCAACTGGCAAATTGCCGAGGTGGCTTAGGGAAAGTCAAAGGCTACAGAACAGTACCAAGCCAGGGGAACCACATCATTAAGACTCTTATCTTGCTCAATACTTAGTCTGGGCTCTGGATCTTCCAGCTTCACCTAGGGAAGTCACCCCAGAACACCATCATTACTTAGACAATCCATCCAGGGGATGCTCCCAAACCACACCGCACAGATTTCCAGTTTCCTTAACTCTCTGTACATGTGTTATGGCCTCACTCAAGGACAAAGGGGAAAACCATCTCATCATCCTGTTAAGCATTCCTCAAATTTCCCATTCACCAAATTAAAACAACAATCATGGCAAGTAGCACCTTACAGACCATGCAGCCAGTTTCAGAAGGACCCACAGATGTGGTTTTTCTACGAATAATTTCATATGACAGCATTATTTCCCTGGTTGACTTTTTCCCTTCAGACACATTTTTCTTTTATCGCCTCTTGGTCCTTTATCATACAATAAAGATTAATTCTGAATTTCTGCTGATTGTATGATCCTGGACTTCATGAACAAAACCCTCTTTTATGGGAGACATTAATATTCACAGTGGCAGCCC
The DNA here is from genome assembly GCA_027925045.1 of Hypotaenidia okinawae. Classification (NCBI taxonomy): domain Eukaryota; kingdom Metazoa; phylum Chordata; class Aves; order Gruiformes; family Rallidae; genus Hypotaenidia; species Hypotaenidia okinawae. The sequence continues at coordinate 20,986,049 of BSDF01000011.1, read as the reverse complement.
TGAACTTCCACTTTCAGAAAGGTTGAATAATTTTCTAAAACCTCTTGATTTTGTCACAATGAGTTGTATTCAGGCTAACTTTTCTACTTGTCTTGGGCTATGTCATTTACTTTGAGCCTTGCCTGGGTAATAAGCACTAGTCAAGTCCCTTATTCATTATGTCACTAATTGCAATTTTTTTCCCATTATTTGTAACAGGTAACTTTTAACTGTGCAGAGCAGCAACCTAGGAGACAGGGGGTATGAAAGGAGGTTTCTTCTTTTCAGACACTGTCCATACAATCCTGTGTCATTCATCCCAAAAGAAAAAAAAAAGAAAGAAATGAACTTTAGAAGTAGAAAAGATAAATTAGGAGCCCGTCATTACAGCCTTTTCCCAGCTTGGGATTACACCCTTTCCAGAGATGGCCAGGTACTCCTCTAGAGCATCACCAAGGAGAAGAAAACTCAGCTTCGACCTTAAATCTAGTAGTTGTCTTTGAAGTATGGCTCCTCTTGCCAGACCAGGCATAGCTTCAAACCAAAGTTTCTGTCCCCAGAACCCTGGGTGCAGATAACCCCTCTTCCAGGGAGGCCTTCTCATGGAATGAAACCAAAATTTGTAAGAAAAAAATAATTAAAGGGTTTCTGAGATTGAAAAGTTCCCACTTAAGCAGGTCACAAGCTTTTAAAGGGAGATAAAAACCAGATGGGAATACGTATCATTGAGCTACCTCCTCCAGTGATGTCAAAAAGATGTTATTCTCTTGAGCTGAAATACTTCATTAGCCAAGATCAGAGTGAAAAAAAATGGGGTCCAGAGGAAAGAAACTTGTACATACCAGTAGTGTTCTATAATTGCTTAAAAACTCCTGTATACCTGGCACCTGACCCTACAGAACACGATACTGAATAGGAATGAGTACCTGCTGCCTTCAGAGAACGTCAGCAGCGCACCCGGTCAGGACACACAGCACGAGCTGCAGCGGGATTAGAGCCAAGCTGACTGGGCCCCCAACGGGTCACTGTGACGTGAGGTAGTGCTTCACGAGAAAAGAAATCCAGCTCCTCTCCAAGCCATCACCTCTCTGGGTGTCTATCACGTGTGTTGAGCAGCAACAGCACTACGCTCAGCTGCTCACTACATGACACATCGCACTCTGAACATCAACTCTCTGATGGTTTCATACTGATAAAAATGCTTTGAACCTCGGTCTAAATATTTTGTTCCTTAAAATATTTAATAATCTGCTCATTTACTATTCTGCACTGATCAAGAGATTTCCCAGAATCACACAGGAAATTTCTGTAACAAAGTTGTTGGCGCTGGGCACGGTTAACTTTCAGCAGCGCGGCTCCCAAGGCTTTGATCTCCTTTTTGTTTCGTTGCCATTAGCAATACAGGCTTCCCCTCCTCAGTTCTGCCCTGGTTGAGTATTGATGAGGTTAAGAGGATTATTCACTAGCTGCATCCTACCACCTGCTCTTCTGATCCTTGGCTTTCAGGGCTTTTAATATATTGTACACATACCTTGGGCTCAGTTACTACAAACACTGATAATCTTCTACTTCCTCAAGGCTTGTTTCTATCTTATTTGAAGATAGCTGTAATTACTAATCTCCTTTTAAGGTCTAATTTCTTTTTAGTTAAAGTCAACTTTCATCTCATTACTAATCTTCCTTTTATTTCAAAAGTTAGAGAGTGAGCAATAACATCTGTAGAAAATAATGACATCTGTGAAAAATATTTAATTGCTTTTTTTTAATACAAAAAGTTTTAGTTTGAGTCCCAAATAAGTACAGATCTATACTGATATCAGGGTTCAGCAGACCCTTCATTCCTTCCCCCCAACTTCTCTCTGTGCTCACTGACAAAAAAGTCTCTATGTCCTCACGTTGAAAGATTTCTCATGCCTTTTTGAAATTTTATTTCACTTGGATTTTTTCCTATCAGTTCCCCACATACTGTTCCAAATTGACGACAACTGTTTCTTTCAGTCTATGATATCTGTAGTATTGGAGCAGGAACCTTTTGGCTCTAGCTTTGGTTTCATCTATGCATAGAGACAGCATCAGGTGTCAATCTTCTATATTTAAAAAAAAAATCCAATAGCGCACATCAAGTCCACATCTAAACTGGATGTATAAAAACATATTTTAGTACAGATGATTGTTAAAAAAAGCCAATTTCTACTTTCACAAGACAAATCCTCAACTCACTTTATGGCCAAAGCACACCTCTTTTGACACCAGAAAAGATTCTCTTGTCCTACTTTTCCATCTACTTGGATTCTCTAGAGGTGGGGTTGCCATTTGCTAGCTGCTTTTTGCCCTTATGTTCCCCTCAACACCTCACAAATATCTATGTCCACCTTGGTGAACCAGGCACATTCCACATTCATTCTCTTTTTCATATAGAGCAAACAATCTGTAGACTGTATGCAGATTTGTTACCAAATCAAAGTCACCTATTTCTCGGTCATGTAGATAATTCAATGCTTCTAACTCAAGGAATGGATTGGCTTTAAGAGGGACTTACTGTTAGCATGCATGTCAAGACATTCAATGTGTTAAATGCCCAAAGACCATTTCTCATCCTAAAAATGAACCTTTAGAAGCAAGGGTATGAAGTAAATGTGTCAAAAGCAGCAAGAAAATCTGATCCATACAGAGAGCAAGACAAGTTGATAATCTAAATCACCACATCCATACCTATTTAAGCCCCAGGCAGAAATCCAAATCCCTCATCCCACCATCTTGGTGAAGTTGTAGGATACTGCACCATAAAGACACTCAGCAAACCCTCCCCCAAAAATTACACATGTAATCTCTTCCATTTCAATCCTCTATAAGATTAGATGCGTCACATCAAAAATTGTCATTGACCTGAAGCTGACTGGTTATCTGCTACGAAGGTGGTATTTTAATTACCAAAGTTAATTACCATCTCCATGGAATGCAATTTCCTAACTTCATGTCGTTGTAAAATAGGAAATGGAAAGTACAAGCAGTGCAGAATCCACAGAAGGTCTACACAAAGGCTTCTGTATGACTAATTGGTCTGAAATTTAATCAGTTAAATTTCTGTTTCATGTTCCTTTGATAAGATTATCTTAATTACTTTTTACAGTATCTAAGTAGGAAAAAATAAAGAAAAAACAATCTGCTGAAGGGGAAAACTAATTCATAAGTCTTAAGGGAGAAGGGAAAATAAGGGGAGGGGGAATACACATCTGTTGATTAGGCAACATAAAGCTCAAATCTTATACTTCCAACACTTCATGTTCCCAAATAGTCATGGGTGTTAAACTTTTCAGAAATTTGAACTTATACTTGATGAAGTTGCACTTTCTCTTTTTTTAGCCCTTATCTTCTTCAAAAGGCTTCGTAAGTCAACTGGTTATACCCAAATATGCCAAAATAAGGGCAAGCTGTATGTCCAAGGAGCTCTAACACTGCCCTTGTGATATACTAATACTGTGCTGACATTTTATGCATTTTATATGTACAGTCTCTACCATCAAGAGAAAAAAATATAATATGAAATTTGAGACAAAGATAAAAGAGAGGTTTCATCTGCAATATCAAAGGTCAGAAAGGGAACAGCAAGAACATGGGTTTATTTTCACCTATCACTGCCAATCTCTTCTCTCTCCATCATTTCACTGTTGTGGTGACCCTACTAAGATGAAAGATTTGGTCTCTCTGTCTTCACAACACTCTTCAAAGAATGCAAGCTCCCCAACTGGCTCCTTACCCAATTCTCACAGCTTTCAGCCCAAAAGGGATGAGGCATAGCACAGTGCTTCTCTCACACCTGGCCCTGGAGAGACTCTGAGCAGGGAAATGCTCTGGGAAGTCCAGGAAAAACAATTGCCTATGTGCATACAAGCAAAATAGCCATCCAATATGTGTATTGACCTCACTGGATCAGGACTAAGCACTGCCCTGGCAGATCATTACGGTCCTCCTGCAGAACAAGCCCTGGGACAATAGGGGTAGGGAGGGACACCAGCCTGCATGATCCCACTGCATCATTCCATTCCATTATCATTTTAGATAAGATTTGGGATCACCCCCCCAAACTGCAGATTTGATATGCAGACAAGGACTAAGCCACCATGGTGCTTCACAAGACCCATACAGAAGAATATCCCCTCTCCTTAAAAACCCAACTCCTCTACAAGCTCCTGATTTTAAAACCACATTTTCTTCTCTACTCAGATAGGAAACTCTTGTGCTGGAGCCAAATCGAGTTACTTAGCAGTATGTAAAAGCTGTTCATTTTAATTTCATAGAAGAGGTTTCCCAGTGTTTCCAAATCTAAGTTTTTGATAAATGCGATTTCTATGAAATTAAAACAGAGTAAAATTAATGTCTGTATTTATTTTGTTTCAATTATGTCAACACTTCATTTGCATAAAATACTGTTTTCATTCCTCTTTACTGCAACACATAATAAAGCTTTGTATTTTTAATTTATCTAGATGAAAAAATATGAAGCTTCTGCAGCAGTGTCGCGAATCCTGTTTAAAGAGTAATTTAAGGTTTGGTTTCATTTAGCTGAAAAACAAGATTTGGGACTGCCAGAACCTCTCTTGTAATAGAAGTCCGATTTTTTTCAAAGAACTCCTAATTTATGTTATTTTAAGTCTGTGCCTTTTTAGGTACATAGTGATTCAGTGTCTCTGTTCAGTATCACTGCAGGTCTCATCCTGTTGTTTTTCTTCTCCAGTAAAAATACTACATTACGTTATTAGCAGTGAGATAAATCTCTATCAAAACACTTAGACAAAAATAGAAGCCAAAAGATGTCTTATCCAGACCCCTGAACTCAACAGGCTGCTGTCACCCACACTCACGGACATTGAGCGGGGTCTTCTCTCTCTGAACCAACTGAACTTCAGTGACACTACAGATAAGTCCATAAGCACAAATCAGGAGCAACAAGAGACACATTGCAAAACCAAACTCTTGCTCCTTCAAATCCTAGTAATTAAGGAGGGAGGAGGCCATTGATACATTACATTATAGTGTTTATTCAAGAAAACAGATTGAGTCAGGGAGATGTTTCAGCCTCCTCATCCTCATGGGATTACTGGTCCCTGGGATAGTTGGCAAAGAGATAGACTTAAATGGAAGATGCCTTTCTTGTTGCTGTCCACAGGCAATTTCTGAATTGGATACAATTGCTAGAGCTAAATGCTTCAAATAAGCTGGCGATCCCACTGTTTTCCAGCACTGCTCTCAGCTATTTTGATTCTCCAGACAAGTAAAAGACAGGAGTTATGCATTAATTACCATCCAATATTCTTAATCAACATCAACTGTAAAATTTTTAGTCAAGCTCTTGATCACAAACTTAATCATGCCTAGCCCAAACTGATTCACACTGGTAAGTGGGATTCATTAAAGAGGCTCTGCTATCACATCATCAGACACTTTCCAAACACAGTACTTTTTTGGTGACAAACAACATCCAGTTGAAGCAATCACACTGGGGCAAAGGCAGAGTTTTATTAAATAGGATGGACATTTGGCTTTGCATGAGCTAAAAAAGCTGTAAAGGAAAAGGAACCTAATGCTCAGCTCCATCATTTGTATTTTGTGAGCTCTTTCTGCAGACCCTCGTGGTACCCACTGGTCTAGCAAAGAGACCAGAAACCAGATGAAGTAAAGCAGTGATGAAAGCTTAAAATATACGTAGTGCAGTTGTAAAAGGTAACAAGTCATTCTCATGGTAAGTGATAATTGGAAGAGTAATTATAGCTCCCTTAGGGTGTTTATGTACGTCTCACTCCAGCTAGTTTAAATATCAAGCTTCGTTTGCAATGTGCCTTCTTCTCATTTAACAACAGCAGCTCTGAGAAGCAGCCAGGGTGGCCGTGATCTCCCAGGGCACCCAGGCAGCCCTTCACCACCTACACAGCCAGAACCACGGTCCCAACTGGTCCCTCTATACATTGCAGGTGGATGGAGATACCAGACAGGCTTGCCCATTACATGGAGGCAATGGGATACCTACATATTCCCCAAGAATTCAATATGAAAGAAGTTTTTTTTGGTTTTCCCACAGTGGTTTTACTGTAGCCACAGGGAAGAGGACAGAGGAACAGCATTACTTTTGATCACTTGGCAGATTAATTCAGTTTTACTAATACAGGGTCAATCAAAATACACAGCCAGTACTCAAAGTACACAGCAGGGCAGGCAGAAATCAAGGCATTTTTAATTCTATCAAATGTGAGTGGGTAACTCTTCTTGACAGACAGTTCAGAAATCCAGGCTGACTGTTCTATAAGTCACTACAGTCTATAAAACAACACTAGGACAAGGTACCCATTATGACAAATAAGTACTTAATAAAACTTTGAATTGTGGTTTTTTCCCTCCATCTCAGGAAAAGACAAAAAGGAATCAGAAAGAAAGAATCACAATATGTTGACAACTGACAAATTTCCATTCATCCAACACATGATATGTTCTAAATACAAGTGAATTCCTTGGACAATTATGAATGACTGGTTACTATCTGAGAAACAATCTTTTTAACATTCATTAAAAGATTTGTGTCACTCAGAAGTTGTAGAACAAACGGAATTTGCTGTCTTTGAAAATTAAATGCAAGCTTGTACCTGATTTATTGCAGAGATGTTGTAATCAATAATAGAATTGAAGCTTAAAAGCACAAGGTCTCATCTGACACTATAGCATCTTCTTCATCTGCCCTCCCTGCCACAGCTAAGTTCTGATCCATGGCATCTCTGGTAATAAGATCCACCTTTTACCAAAGAAGAGGCATCTCTTCCTATTGATTTTGGGGGGTTTTGTTTCTTTTTTTACATTGAGTACCTAGGTAAATCTAATAGTGCTCTTTCACCCTGCTTTGGATGTGCACAGAATCTAATCTCACTTTCTAAGTTGTACCTTTTATGAAAAGAAAAGTGTTTTTCAACTGCCATTCAGGAAGCAGGAGCAGAAGTGTCATCTCCAACCTTCACCCATTGGTTAAGTCCAGTTAAGTAACTAATGCATAATTTTTCTCTACTGATGACAAAGCCTGGTGACTTTGATCTATCAGGTCCCAACCAGATGAATATTCACTCTTTTTGTCATTAAGATTTCCTCCTTGGTAAAGTTTCACAGGATTGGCAAGCCAGAATTCACTTTTCTTTGTGTTGGGCCATTTGATTTGCCCCATTGTGCTTTACTACTTTAATTCTCCTTTCACACACCACACACATAGGTTATTCTGCTACGTCCCATAAGTGACCTGATCCAGTGAAGATGTCCCTGCTTACTGCAGGGAGGTTGGACTAGATGACCTCTAAAAGGTCCCTTCCAACCTTACACATTCTATAAGCCTGTTTTCCACCTCATGCTCTCTCCATTGTAGCTCCATGCAGTACAGTAACGCTATATGGGACACAAGGTCTGCCAAGCAGCAAGTCCACATTCCTTCATCTATTTTGCTTACAAACATGCCAATGTACTTCTAAACATTGGCTGCCCTGAAGCCCGGTCTGTTTGGTTGGGTACCTTTAACACTTCTACAACACTGTATTGTCCCTTTAAGTTGAAGGCAGCTTCAAGAAGTCCAGTGGCATCATGGAGGTTTTAAAGAACCTAAATTTACTATTTAGGAAAGGTGGTTTGGCCACGAAAGGGTCTGTGTTTTCTTCTAGAAATCCCGTTACTTTTGCCTGGTTTCAGACCATCTGCACTCTGGAAGCTTCTGAAACACCATCAGAAGGAGAGGTCATTTAACGATGCTCACTGTTCTCCAAGACCGAATTTAATGTTTGGGGCTTTACTCAGGCTGTCTGATACCAGCAGAAAAATGGTCACTTTATTCCTATCATTACCACAATGAATAAAATCAACCTCAGAGACTACAAATGCTTTCTTCACTGTAAGTAAACAGCAGAGCTTAACAGGCTAGAGAAATATCAGGAGATAATCGCATCCCTGGGACATTTACCGGGCATGATAAGTACTGCTGCCAGAATATGATTATCTCCTGATAACAAGAAACCCTGGAGTTTTCACACTGCTGCAGAAAACTCATTACTGGGATGAGAACCTGTATTTATTGTTCCTGAACACTGAGCTGGCAGCTGAGAGCAACGTGCAGTCATTGCAGCAGAGTTGGTCATTTCATGGCACGAGCTCTTGAGGCGATTAGCAAGATGCCTAGTTAACCCCCTTGGTTATCCTGAGCTAAGACTGCACAGGACACAAAGAAATGAGCTTGCAGAGCGTTTCTCCTCCTCCCATGAGCTCCACCAATTGAGATGTAATGACATTCCAGGGAGAATGAAGCTGTACATGACCACCAAAAAAATAAACTTCACACAAAAAACCTCTTTATAGAAACACAAGATGGCCTTAGAGATAAGAAGAAAACCAGTCTTCACAAATTCTATCACTGTATTTGCCCCAAAGGCCTTTGGGAGCGTGCATTTTTCTCAACCCTCTTAGAACAAGGATATAAATAAGAAGCTTGTACGTGGAATGGTTTTCCTTTCCTGTCAACCCAGCCTCAGTTCCAAAAGGAAACCCAACTCCTGCCAACACACCCTCTGCTCCCAAAATAAAAAGTCTGTTTTGGGACAGCCTCCTCCCCCAGGAAACTTTCTGTAAGCGAATGAAGGTCATTTGTTCCAGAATAGCCATTCCTGTGGATGCTTTAAACTAAAATAATGCAGCTTTTACTAGGGATTAACCCTAACAAAAAACACCAGCATGAAGGGTATTTCTATGATATCTCATCCCCATGTCTGGTTCTACTGCCAGAAAGACAGGTACACACTGGAGTGAGTCCAGCAAAGGGCCACGAAGATGGTTGGGGGCTTGGAGCATCTCACAGAGGAGGAAAGAGGCAAGGCTGCCCAGCATGGAAAAGGGAAGGGTTGGGGGAGATCTTATTTGTGAAGACAAAGCCAGACTCTTCTCGTGGGTACATCTGAAGATAACAAAGCACTTCCTTCCTGTGAGAATGACTGCACACTGGAACAGGTTGCCCAGGAAGGTTGTGGCTTCTCAGTCTTTGGAGATGCTCAAAACCCAACTGGACACAGCCCTTGGCAACCTTCTCCAGCTGCCCCAGCTCTGAACAGGACTGGACTAGAGGGTCTCTGGAGGCCACTGCCAGGTTCAGCCATTCCTTAATAAGCTTCAAAGGTATTTTTCCCTATGAAAACTGAAATGTACATTTGGGGCAAAGTTTTTGTTTTGATGAATTCTTCTTTTTAACTTAAAAACACTGCCAAAAATATCCCAGTCCCAGACATTTAAGCACAGCTTGTGGCATGCAGGCAGGACTTCTCTTTGCCCACCTGCTACCAGGCTCACTACCTATAGACACAAATAGAAAGATGACCTAATTCTGCATCTTCAGTTTCTTGCCAGAATCCAAATCAAATTTACGGACTAGATAACTTCCACACAGTCAGTACTATTTTGTTCAACCAGCTCTATTTCACTCAGCAAAATGTCAAGTGTATATATCCGGATAAGAGGTTTTTGCATCATAATCTTCTCTCCTAAGCACTTGAAAGCACTTGGACTCCTACCTCCCTGTGCACCAAAAGCATGAATTTACCCGCAGAGAAATGCCCTCACTCCTCTCCTCTTTGAGGGTGTTATTCCCTTCCTAGAGCCCCAGTCTGCTAAACTGGTATGACTAAAGTAGATGTATTTTTAGTTATGCTTTATTTGTATTTAGTTTCTCCAATATTTAACCCATCAGCCAAACAGTCATCCTCTTTGCAGCTGCTGGGAAACAGTTTTTCTCCTAAAACAAGGGAAGAATGAAAAGCAACCCAGGTTTTGTTCACCAGCTGTCCAGAACGCCTCCAATCAGAACCTGTCAGTCCCCATCCTATTTTCTCCCACATTGTGTCACACCACTGCTGATTACGGTGTCACGTCATGATACAGAGTTATTGTGAATTTGGAACATCATAATCCTGCAGGTACCTACCTTCCCTCTCACATAACAAACAGCCAGCTTGATTTTTTCCTACAGGTAGCAAGTAGATTTAGGTAAAACCCAAACTGCTCATTAGGGCTGCCAGCCAGGTTATAATTTTAAACACAATCACTCAATACTCTATTATTATAGATTACTTTCCCTAATCTGTGCAAGGTTAAATTTGAGTAAGCCCTAAACTCAAAAAACAAAGGTTCAGTGAACAAGTCTAATAAAAAAACTTCCATTTTTTTCCCTCTGCTTAATCCAAGAGCAATCTTCTCATCCTAGAGCATTACCCCCAGCACCTTCTACCCCCCTGAAAAATGTAAACAGGGTTACGGTTTAGAATTGGAACATCATTCATACTTCAGGTACAATTATTTAAAAAATAATTCTATGAATTCATTATGATGTACAAAACAGGCCTTACACTGTTTGTGCAGAAAGTACATTATCCACTACAGCTTCTGTCCTGATAGAAGGCTGAATTAGCACACTAAATTGCACCATCCTGCATATTACATTCAAGATATTACTGTATATCACAGAATCACAGGGGTTGGAAGGGACCTCGAGAGATCATCGAGCCAACCCCCTGTCAAAGCAGCTCCCCAGCTCATATTGCACAGACAGGCATCCAGACAGGGCTGGAATCTCTCCAGAGAAGGAGACTCCACACCCCCTGGGCAGCCTGTCCCAGGGCTCCCTCACCCTCACTGGGGAAGAGTTCTTCCCCATGTTGGTGTAGAACTTCCTGTGCTCCAACTTGCAGCCAGTGCCCCTTGTCCTGTCCCCACAGACACTGAAAAGGGGCTGGCCATTTCCCCCTGCATCCCATGCTTAAGATATTTATAAACATTAATAAGGTGTCCCCCCCTTAGTCCTCTTCTCTCCAGGCTGAACAGCCCCAGCTCACTCAGCCTCTCCTCATAGGGGAGATACTCCAGGCCCTTCATCATCTTTGTAGCCCTATTAGGGCCTAGTCCATGCTAAAAACATGCTCATCAGGTGTGAACCTTGGCAGTCAAATTCAAAGAGCATAAAATACTCTTCAGAAAAAGAAGAGCATTTTATTTTATCATAAAGAGCTCCAGATCTATGCGCAAGATCTCAGATACACCCATGTGGGACAGCGATTTGTGAAGTCGAAGAAGTTGACTTGTTCTCTATTCCTGTAAAATATTTTTCTGATTCCAAGTGAATTACTGCTAATTGCTGCGACAAAGAACACAGCTAGGCAGCTCTCTCTGCCTGTGTTTACGGAAAGCTCACTGCACTAATCCAAATGACAAATGAAAGTTTTCCACAATATTTTAGAAAGATAATTGTGCCATCTGGGAAGCCATGTCACAGCTGTATCGGAGTGAGCAGGCCCCAAGATGTGTAACAGCTCCTTCTGTGCGGAATTAGTTTCAGCTAATGTATTAATCTTAGATTATTTTTTTTTCTTTGTTTGTTTGAGAACATCCTGGGACATGCAGCATTTTGACAGGGCTGTCTGAACAGGCATCAAAAGAGTTCTCTCAAAAAGGAAGGTATAAGCATGATTTAGGCAAGCACAACAGTCCATAAATGCATTTGCAACTGCTTTTTGGAAAATCGACAAGAGAAATCAAGTGGGCAACAGGGTTGCTAAAAGAAACACAGCAAAGAAGGGTCTCCTCAATACTCTATTAGGTTTTCTGCAACCCTACAGATAGGGTTTTTTTAATTGAGTTTTTATTATACATATTATAGCAGAAATACATCTGTATCTCTTTACAAGTTCATTATCAGCGAACTACAAATAAACTCTCATTTCACCAGTACCGATTTCTCCACTCCTGTAGCACCATGCTATTGCTCCTGCCCTTTATGAGAAGTGGCTTAGGGAGCCCCAACACCAGCAGACAACCTGTCTCTTCTTAGAGCCATCGTTAGGGTCCAGACACCCAAACATCTTTCTAACAGGAGGTTAATTGTTTCAACTACAGCCAATGTGCTTTTCCTTCAGTTTTCTTAGAGCAGAAGTTATCCTCCAAAGTAAAACTACTTTAAAAAGTAATAGGAAGAGATACTGGAAGATCTCTTGACCTCGTGCAGACTCCACTCCCTCAAAACTGCAAGTCAGCTGGTATTAAAAACAGTCAAAGAAGGTCTGTCAGAACACGCTTCCTGATCAACCAAACCTCATGCCACACTGAAAGGGTAAAGCGAGCCCCACGTAAATGATGTTTTTCATCTAAAAAATAAAATAAACCAAACTACTTTTGATTCATGTAATTCTTGAGACACCCCTCCAAGCTCAGGCAGGGCTCCAAGGCAGAAGCAAACGTACAGCATGCCTGCAGCTATCGTTAAGACACCTCCGAGCAAATCCAGACACTTGCCACACCATCACGTTGGAGCTACCAGAACACCACTCCGAAGAGCTGTACAACAGACTGCAGCAGCAGATTTGTTTTTATGAAAAGAAATATACAAAGATTATTGAAGTTAATTACTTTTCCACTTACACAGACAGTTTCAGCTTATGTTCTAGAAATGGAAGTTCCTATTTGCAAGCTGTATGAATCTCAAATTCTCGTAACAGATTATAAGCCACAATGTACTTCTGAAAGATTCCAGGCATTAGCACAAGATTAAGTGGCAAACATTATGGCCAGACAATGGTGAGGTACAGAGAGTGCCACCAAACTTCAAAACAGCTTTTGCAAAAATCAGTGAAGCCATAAATAGTGCTCCTGGCACAACCCACACCTGGATTTTCTCCCACGGAAAATACATTGAGAAAATTTCTTTATCGGTGGCACTGGAGCAGTTTAAATCTAACTAGACCAGCCTTAAAAATACATATAGCTTTCTACCCGAATGTAAAGTGAGGGAATTACATCCAACACTCTCAGCTATTCAGAATTTGGCAGTGGAAATGCCACAAGGGACCTTCTCCCAAGGCCTTTGTTTCCTACTGAAACAGAGGAAAAGCCCCACAGCTATTAAACACTTTGTCAAGAAAGTAACACGAGAAGCTACAACACACAGAAAGCTCCAGTGATGCTAGAATACGCTCAGCAACATGCTGCGTAGGAGCCTGTAAGAAGTGGGGGATGCTGTGGGATAAACAGCACAAGCTGCTATAAGGAACTTCACATTTCCATGGAGTTCTTCAGGCAAACCCACAGCAGCTGGGATGAATCACTGCACGAGGCCAATTTAATGCATATGAGAGTAGGAGGATTACATGTCACACTGGGACCATGAAATTTCCATATTGGGACCTTTAAACTTCCCTTTCAACATCTGCAGCTCATATTGCAATGCTCATTTTAGTCCATTATCCCCCATGCTGCCCAAAGAAAAGTACCAGAGCTACACTTCCACCAGAGGACTTTGGCAATCTCAGGGCATTTGGTCCCAGCAGATCAAGTCATGGGAGCACGGTGATCCCTGGAGCCAGCCTCCCATGACCACCCATGGAAAAGCCCTCATGGATTTTGAGGGAAATGCTTAAAGGGACACTGGAGAGGAACAGCAGCCCTTCCCATCTCCTTAGCTACACCAAGCAACTCATCAGTCTAAGCAGACATCACAAGCAGCCTGACTCAGACAGACTTTATTTGCTCCTGTGCTCATTCTTCCTCTTCACATCCCGATCCGGGGCCAAGCTGGTGGGTTTAGTTTCACAGCCAGCTCTTTCAACACCAGACCCTAAACAGGAATAACCAGAATTTGATGCACACTCATGAAATCAAAACAGAAATGCTGTCTCCCACCCGTGCACGCCCGAGTTTCCTGACAAGCACAGAAGCTTCTTTCAAGAGCTGCCTTGACTGGTAATGAATCCCAGCTCATCAACCCCAGGGTCCCACGCTTGGCGCAGCAGTGGAGCGGCTCCCAACCCACGCAGCAGCAACGGGAGGGCGACCACAGCAAGAACAAGCGACCCGACATGCTGCTCAGCCTTCACCCTCACCATTTCCTTTGATTTTAGCAGACTTTTTTCCACCCAACTCTTTAAAAAAATACGGTGCAAATAAAATGAGTTGAAACACGACAGCAGCAGAATAAAGCAGCACAAGGGTTTGGAGACTTCAAATACAGTGGGGGAAGAAGGGCTCTCAGTTGACCCTTATAGGAACCAGCAGAAGACAACCAGACCCCACCCAGGACAAACATTCCAAATGACAGCTCTATAGGAAATATGTAATTAAAGACCATATTGTTTTGCAAGACTATTCTGGAACTGGAGCACAGTCACCCAGGCAAAGTTTCTAACCTGTTCTTAGCTTTGGCAACCCTTCAAAGTTATTTCAACATCTCCTTGTGTACGTACAATACTTCAACTGGGGGGAAAAAAAAATCCTCTAATTCATGCAGAACAAGTAGGTAGATAATGTTCTTATCTAGTCAGTAGGAATGTTTAGTGCCTTTTTTATAAAAACATGCTCAGAACATCCTACAAAAAGGACCAATTAACCGCAGATTTGTGCATTTGTTCTGAGCAGCAGCATTAATAATTTGAAAACACAGTGCTATGCACAGAGCCGAGTTCTTGCTGATAATTGCTTCAGTGTAATTTATGTCAGTAGGTGCTACAAGAGGAGTATGGTATACTAGCAGATAATAATACAGTAAATTAAAAATTGAATTTGCATAAAATTAACGTGCCATTAAAGTTAGCAGTATCAGAAGAAGTACACCGTGAAGGTCAGCAGCAAGAACTAAAATCCTTAAATACACACCAGTGTGTCAACACGTGAAGAGTATCTGAAAACTGCAGCACACAAGTTTCAGAAGAGATGCAAGCAAGAGTTCAGGGAGAGGGACCAGAAGTCAGACTTGGCCCTGGTGTAATTCTATTAACTTCATGGGAATTGCATCAGGCACCACCAGGGATGCTGTATTTGGCACCAGTCCTGTGAAACCTGCACTGAATAAATGCACAGAGTTTTTTGCTTCCTGCTGGCTTGTTCAGCTTGATGTGTTTTTAAAGACTTACTGGATTTAGAAGCATTAGAAAAAAAGATAATAACTGATTTTTAAGATAAACATGTTTATTCATTAATCTAAAATGCAACCAAGTATTTCCTACAGTCTAATTCATTATGTATAGTTATTCCTCGATTATTCAATCATTGATTTTTTTTCCCCCAATAAGCAAATGTACTGAAATAACATCCAAAGTGTGTATTTCTTTAAGCCATGTGGCCATCATACTTCTCTGCTAAATCCCTCTACACTTCCAAAGAGGAATAATTTTTGGTTGGAAGCGATGAGATGCTCTACCAATTGAGAGAAGAAGAGAAAGATATTCCATTCAAAGCAGCACAGTGACAATACCAACACACCCACACACAAACCCGTTTTGGAAACAGTCTCTAAGCAAGTGGTGTGATGTGTTCTAGCTGACAGACTTTTCGTTTGGGAACACCCTGGCATTGCCTGGAGTTTTCCATACCATTGTGATCAATTCAGCTTATGCTAAATTCTAACAACTTTTTTTTTCATCTTTTTTATATTTTTGAGATGCAAAACATGGACACAAACACATCCAATAGAATATATTTAATAACTAGGGAAACTGATGGTAGGTGTTGGGTTGTTTGGGTTTTTTTTGTTTGCAGGGGTTTTTTTCAGCAATGTAGGAGTTTACAATGACTTTACAAGCAGCTTTACATGCAGCCTCTTCACCTCCACAGACAGTCATAGCCTATGCCCACTGCTGCTCAGCCCTCAGTTTTGCCACCATAAATCAGAAATCTTCACTGCCAATCCATGTTGTAAAATCCCTTCAGGATCATGGCACAAGGCAGCTTCTTGCCACAGAACATTTGGTATTACTCAGAAATACTGTAAGGGCTACATCCGAACATAAAGATTATTTCTGAGGTCAGTTAACATATCCTCATCTGAAGTTATGCATGCAGCATCCACCCCAAGGAGATGGACTTGCATCACAGAACCCCAGAGTACATTAGGTGGGAAGAGACCTCCAAATGCCATCTAGTCCCACCCCTGCAGTGAGCAGGGACATCTTCCCTAGATCAGGTCGCTCAGAGCCCCATCAAGCCCCATCAACACCCGTCTTCCCCCATTCCTCGTGGGGAGGAAAGCTAAACCAGCTGCTCTGCCATCCTCCCCAGCATAGGGAGTGTGCTGGGCTGGAGCTGAGGGGAAGCAGGCTCCTTTTTTGCTGTTGATCCCTCTCTGCCCTAACAGCTCAGGCCAGCTCTGCTCTCTTTGACTGAGTCCTCTCGGCTCAGCCACTAGGCCCAGCATGGCTCAGACCCTGGTCCACTGCTCCCAGCCTTCTCCTCCCAGGCCCACAGCCCGCTGCCTCACCACAGGGGTGGCTGCCAGCACAAGTTACCCTTAACCCCCCAAATCCATCAGGGAACCTGCACTCCCATAACCCATCCTCCTCTCCTCCCACCATCCCTTCAGAACAGGCAGGCACAAAGCAGCTTGGGCAGAGAGCAGAGTCTCATTAGAAACCAGAAATCGGCTGAAAGCTTCCAAGCACTGCAAAGTATATATAACAGGCACCACCAAAACATGGAAACAAATGAAAATGAAGCATTTAAACAATGTAATCCTCTTCCATGAGGCACGCTGACAGCTCCCCAGGATAGGGAATCGCAGTGCTGGAACATCAGTGGTTTTAAAGAAATTACTGGCATGCTGTGTTTGGTTTACTGTCTCCCACCTTGCATTTTACAAACTGTATCAAAGCACATAGTATAACGGCTCCAATTTCTTTCACAGCAGCTACACCATGTGAGAAAAATTGACAGATTAAATAGAATGTAACTGCCAAAGCAACTGCGAACTATGGCTGCCCAAGAAAAGAAAATTATGTTCCTGAATATAATGTTAAGAAGCACTTTTGTGATCAAATGCAACAAGAGGGGTTTTTTTTTAAAAAGCAACTCTTCTTTGCCCCCTCCCTGGGCACACAACATTACTGCAGCTCGTGTAGCTCTCCCATCCTCTCATCTGAAGAGGCTGTCGAGCAGAAGTGCCACATACAGAAGGAACACATGTATAGAATCTTTTTGGCCATGTGCCCTTCTATTTTGATGAATTCTCAAGTCTGACCTGCCTCAAGTAGGAAGAAGAAAAATATCATCATCTGGTTCTAACAGAAATTGATGATGCTGTGTTAAATGAACCCCCCCCACCACCACCACCGCTTCACTGGAGAGAGGACCGCTAATCTAGTCAAAACACTGGAAGTTCACTACTTTATCAATGCTGACATGCCCATGCCTAAGTGCCAGTGACATATGCATACATGCGTTATTTATCTTGCTCTGCATTCATTAGATGGACAAATTGATATCTCCAACATTTTATACTCCTGCCATCTTCTCCAAGAGTTACGGCTCAGCAGAACGGGCCACCACCATGCCAGAGGCTTTAGCCATGTTAGACAGACAAGATGTGAGGAGAAAGGCATTTTATGATATTGTTTCTGAAACAAATACCACTTGATACCCTAAACCAGGGCACTGCCTGACAGGGTCACTGTGTCCTCTGTTATACCAGAGATAAGCTATTTCAAAAAAGAAACAACAAACCAGCTCTTTTTTAATGTTGTAATTTAGCCACTGGGATAAAGCTTGAAATATTCCATTTTTAGGCTGCCTTCCTGTTAAATCTACCAAGAAGTGTGATTTCTTCAGCCCTTTATTTAAAAAAAGTGACTAAAAATAGTAGCCTGTTGGGATCTTGGACAGAGATGAGCAAAAGAAAGTTTCCACATCCTCCAGAGATACATGGGACAAGCCCAGCTCTAGAACCCTTTGACAAAGCTGGCTGGGCAGCACAGCTATTCTCTGGCATACCAGCCTCCAAGAGAAGGGAAAAATGAGGTATTTTAACAAGCCATCTGCATTTCTGCCTCTTCCAACTGATTCCAAGTATAGTCTGAGTGACTTGTGGATTTCCAGGTGGACTATGGAACCTTCATTAGTGAAGTTAAATGCTGAAGAGTCAACCCCCAGCAACTTGATGGGAAATAGATGCTCCAAATCCCTTTGTGATATGCCATTTAGTTGACTTTTACTAGACCACAGACAGGAGTGAAACCATCCAAACTTCAGCCAACCTCACCTTCAGAGCAGATGCTCCCCTCCCCATGTTGCCTTTCGCTGCTGCCCGATGAGTCTCTACCTGCACAACAGCATCTGAATTCCAAACTGCAATACAAACATTAGGCCAGCAGTTGACTCCCAAGTTTCTCTGTTTTGCCAGGATTTTTCAGATCGTTTCTAACTAATGAAATTTCTCTCCAGTAAATAAGAGGCAACTGTCCAGGTTATTAAGCACAACAGCATTCAGAGGTTAACTAGCACGTTTAAATGCACAGGAACTAGTAAAATGTTGAAATACTTGAATTATACATCAAGCAAAGCACACTAGTCAGTACAAACCGAATACCACAAATATTAAAGCAGCTGATTTTAGATGACAGGAGGAGTATTTCAAATCAAAACAGACAATTTTTGACAGAGGATTTTGTTTTGAAGCAGCTTGTAAACTCCTTCAAGCTATAACAGGGTGTGTTGAGAACCACGTGAAAGCTAGGAGAAATTCTTCACTTTCATCTATTCCAGTCAGACTTTAATGTTGTAAGAAAGGCTCCTTCTTGTTTTCACTCTTAAAGTTCAGTATCTTCTCTTGCCTTCAGTTCTCACCACATCACCACTCTATCTTTAACCCTCAGATCAGAAATTGGCCAACATTGCCACGGTCACAGTGCCACTGAATCTCAAGTCCCAGCAGCAAGGAGACCATGCAGCAGCTCCAGATGTCTGGATAGTGCTGCAAGAAGCCCTTTGGAAGAGAGCTGCAATTCCTACAATGTCTTCAGGGGTATTACCAGCTCAACCCAATACTCCCTTATTTCCAGTTTGCTATCCACAACCAAAGCGATTTACAAAGAGGAATATTAAAAGCACCTGCTTGCATTCTAAATCAGGTCAAGTCAACTGTAAAGCATTCAATTTGCCCATGTACTAGTCAATAATTTCTGAAAAAGCCTATTACAAGTACATGCTGGAATCTGCATGTGTCATCACTTCCTGCTGCTTTCAGCCATGACGCTAACAAACCCAATGGAAGATCAACCAGTTTGCACTGGTGCGAGTGCTGGGCCCAGCGGCACTGCTAATTAGGCTGCAGCTCAATAAAAGTTCTGTGGATTTAAGGACTTGTGCAGCTGTACACTTGTACTCGCCTTGGTACAAATTTCCTGTTTCAAAACAAATAATTGTAGACTGCTGGAGCAAGAAAGAAGATAGAATAAGAGCATGATGAGTGTTACAAGAAAAATACCAGGAAAGCAATTATTTCCAACCAAAGTATTTTGGATTAGTCCAAAACATCTTTTAAGTATTAAGTATTAGGTAGAAGCTAAACTTTTAAGTATTTGTGAGTCTGCACATCAGGATATGGCACCATGGACTTGCGTGCTCTCCCCCATCTAGAGATGGGACACTACTCAGTTCCTCCCCATTGTCCATCTTCCAGTAGCAGGGAGTCCAGGCAAGCAGCCTGTTGTACAGGAGGGAAATGATTCAGGATAACAGTGATCCTATGGTAGAACACAGCAACCCAGGGATACAGAGCTACAGTTCATAAAATACCACCACAGATTATCAGACTCAAAGTACTGCCATTCCAGTTGTTTTGACCTTCAAAATGAGATTATTTTCTTTTCCCCCTTAAGCCCTGTACATCATTTATTGAAAATACTATGGGGTTGAATGCCAGCCTGCAGCAGCATTTAGGGGACTTTGTGCCTGCACAGGTTCAATGCCAAGTTTGGTTGTTGGATTTCTCCTCCTATACACAGGTATTTGGTTCAGAGTCTAAGAGACAACTGAAAAAATCTCCAGAGCAATCTTCAAGACTAGAATATGCATGCATAAAGAAAATGTTAGCCATCCTGGCTCTGCTTTATCCTCCCTTTGAATAACTACTAGGATATGTAGATGTTCTGAAGATATGTTGCTGCTCAAAGTGACACCAGCAAGCATCACCAATACCAGCATCAGGAGAATGACAGAAGGAATAGAAAACATTAGGAATGTCTTGCTAGTCATTACTCTGAAAAAACCCCACTAAAAATGAGAGTATGACAGGAAAATTCCATTGGTGTTTGGTTTCTGGGGCAATGCAAGCGAGCAGTCCAGTGCTGGCTTCCTCTGAGATAAATGTCCGCATAAAACCATTCTGAATCAGAGAGGGCATTCCTCAGGGTAATCCTGAGTGAAAGATATTTTACGTAATGCCACGTTATTTCTTTGCTGAACTGGCCTACTGAGAAACATACGAGCTAAAAAAGCTTATTACATCTACAAAACTTCTTAGAAGAAACATAAAATAAGACAAGATAAAGCACATTTTAGGCTAAGCAGTTGATGTGGGCTCACCAGAAACCAAGATGACAGATGTGTGTGTCTCCAGCCAACTTCTTCTTCACCCAAAAATGTTTCAGGAAAAAAAAACCGAAATATACCAGTGTTGTAAGCAGTAAGGAATGACAGGAAAACATCTTGACCAAAATAATCCAGGTTCTTAGACCAGTCCCATGACTGACCCGTGGCTGACATGCTTGTAAGAAATGGGCTGCAGAGAGCCTTCATAGTCATTTTCCCCACCTGGATTCTGACATCTCTCCAGGTGAGTTACAGCCCTAAGATCTGAGGAGTTTCTGCTGCTTATTCCTCTAACTTCAGTCTACAACCTCTCAAGGAAGGAGGACAATCTGCAGTCTCATACTATCTATGCAAAGTGCGAGTAAGCAGCGATAGCATTTGATGACACAACCCAGCTTATCCCAAAGCCACACTTTGTTCTCACCCTTTCATAGCCATGTGTAACTACCCCGAGTCCTTTCTGCCTCTAGAAAGATTCCTAAAATCTGATCAGATTCCGGTGTAACAGATAACCTGATCACATAAAACTCTGTGTTTGTTTTTACAGGCCATCAACACGAGATGCTGAACGTACACAAGCCCTCTTGCTACAATATCCTATCAGGAGCCGTGGCCACCCATCACCCAGCATCCAACCCTGGGGCAGCTCCTGCAGGTCCTCACCAAAACATGTGCAGCCCCTGACTGTTCCCTTTCCATTGCCAGTCCCTCTGCTGTAGTAACCATAAAGTAACCGTACACTTGTATTTCTGGCAGCCTCAGAGACTTTCACTTGCTGTTTTACCTTGTAAAAGTACCATAATTAAGCAGGGGATGTTCATTAGAGAAAGGTGCCTGTGTAGGAGAGCTCTGGACATTTCCAAGTGCAATCTTTATCCAAACATTGATCTCCACACACAAACCCTCTCAAGCCATATTCTGCTACAGATTTCTAAACAGTACACATTAAGATGCCATATGATGCACCATTTTATGGGTCAGATCCTGTAACATGCCTGGCTTTACCATCTCATTTTTCCTAATTGCTAGGTCCACCCATGCAAGATTTAAATTATGCTGTAATCTCAAGCAATAAAAAGCTATTTCCACCCCTTGTCCCATGTTCCATTTCAGTGTTCCATTTCAATTTAACGATCTGCTATCTAATTATTTCATGCAAATTAAACTCTAGCCACTGTTCCCAAACAACAAAAAAAAATATCCTGGTGGAACCTTGGACACCTTCCTCTTCCAGGACAGAAGATGCTCCCTGCCACTGATACTCCTGTTGAGTGCATTGCTTCTTTCCAACTCATCGGTGCCCACGTAAGAGATACAGAAGCATCCCTAATTGAACAACGTGGTCAGTGGCTCCTCAAGTGAGGCCTCCAATCCAATAACAAACAATTGATAATGGCCTTTCCTTGACTATGGATTCCAGAGACAAAGTGAAACAAAAAATACAAAGATAGAGATATTTTTGCTCCAAGACCTCAACTCCCACATCCTTCTGCCTACTTAATTGCCTGCAGTTCATGCTTTTGTGAGTATTAAGTCAATGGAGTTGTCTTGGTTTACACTAATAGAGCTGCTCCTCCTCATGCCACCTCATTCACCACAGATTCACCTTGCTCCTGATACTGTACACCAACAGGATTGGTTATTACACTAGTAATCCCTCAAAGCATTTGCACTCTCCCTGTTTTGGGCTCCACACCATGAATTCAACTCAAGGTTGAGCAGATGCTCAAAGCCAATCTGGTGCTTCAGCGGTACCCTGATGCATCCTGCAGCTTCCGTTTGTATCTAAACAAGAGCATCTGATTTCTGAAGTTTCCAAACCAAACCTGAACTGGAGAGCACAATTACAGCATGCAGCAAAGTTTCTGCTCTCAGATATGTCAGCCTAACATAGAGAAGGTGCTCACGTAGCTAGTTCCAAGGCATGGTCACGGAACTAAGATATTCATCCAGATTTCATTCTATCAGTATGTCTTGAACCAGAAAGATGCTCCAGCAGATTTAACTAACTCAGGCACTGGATTAAGGTACCATAAAAATGAAGAAGTGGCTTTCTGAAATAATGAGGTCACAGTACTTCATTAACTGAGAAAATGTTAATTGGGTTCACAAGAAAAAAATTATTAAAAACCCCCCAGTGTTAAGTCCAGCTCTTCCATCCTCATACACACACTGAGATCACCACGCTCACGTAGGGAAGGGAACATCACCACTGGCAGCCAGCAGCATACAGTATGAGCTCAGTGTTGCACAGGAGGCACAAGAAAGGACCATAAATAGGAGAGGATGAAGCTCTACATAAGCATCCTCAGAAACCCAAGAGCAAACAGAAAACCCTAAGCTAGGAATAACTGTCCACATGCATCTGCTGGGAATTGTTCAGGCTGCATACTTCATTCTGCAAACAAAGGGGAAAGCTGTCTGCTGGAAGAGACTCACCTTTGGAATAGGATTTCTTTCACATTTTGGGGAAACGTAGTACCTGTTTGTAAGTTGTGATTGCAGTAATTGGAAGAACAGAAGTTGACATGTGCATTTTGCAAGGTGCACATGGAGTCAGGATGGTTACAACCTCGTCCAGCATCCTCCAATATCTCCATCTTGCACTGCTGGGAAGTATTTCATACCATCCCCCTTCTCTTGCTGGGACTATGACTACTGCTCAAGGCAGATAATTAAATTTCTACAGAACCAAAATAAAGAGGAAGACGTAGGTAAAGCTGGTAAAAACCAGCCATCGACAAAAAAGGTCAGGGCCTCTGGCAACAGAGGGGAAAAAAATTACTCCTGGAGTCTTGAAACAGATTTATTCTTGATATAAAGCAGGACCATTTACAGCTCAGCAAAATTTTAAAACTGGTAGTAAAGCACATTACAAGCTTTCTTAATTCAATTTTCTCTGGCATTTATTGTGGTTAATAAAATACCCAAATGTCATCGAGATTTATAAAAATGTATTTATAGGTTAATAAATGTATAAAATGGATTATTCACAAAAAACAGCTTACAGAAAAGCCTAGCATCCTAAATTGACATGGATTTGGGGTTGCTCCCTGTCAGAGGGGTAATTAGTGCTTATTTACAAAGATTTTACTTTACAGCACTGTAAAAGCACATCTGCTTACTTCTACTATTTCCAGAGTTCACGCTCTGCTTCACCAGATCCACATTACCTTAGTGATGCACTTTTATTCACCCAGCAAAAAGAACAAAAAACTCCTCAAAATATCCAAAATATTGGATATTAGGGGGAAGTTTTTTACAGAGAGAGTGGTGAGGGGCTGGAACTGGCTGCCCAGAGAGGGGGTGGGTGCCCCACCCCTGGGGGTGCTCAAGGCCAGGTTGGATGGGGCCCTGGGCAACCTTGTGTAGCTCCAGGCCTGAAGGTTGGTGGCCCTGCCTGTGGCAGGGGGTTGGAGCTCTGTGATCCTTGGGGTCCCTTCCAACCCAGACCAGCCTGGGATTCTATGATCCTTTGTAGCCAGTTCTTTCGGCCATACAACCCTACTACTCACCAAAAATACAGGGGGCCCATAAACCTCACTTATTTCTCTTATCCTGAGTCAGACCTTCCTTGAAATAAACTTTAATGTTCTTTAATAACATCCACACTAATGCCAATGGCTGGGAACAGTCTGTTTTTAACAAGTACTTCAAAATTTAGCGTAACCAAAGCTTTTATATGTAATTAGCACTGGGAGCTGAGTTCTGGTACAATACCATTTATATCCAAATTATTTGTAATAAACATTTGGATGCACCAGACTAGAGGACTACAGGTTTAAAAGAAAAATATATTAATATTTTATTTTAAAGCCATTTAAGAGGCATTTCTGTAACTAATTAAAAAAACAACAAAAAAATTAAAGCCATTCCTAAGATAATTGATTAAAAAAGAGTATTTTCTAATGTATAAAGCACTGCCCAAAGTTTTCTGTTGGCCAGTGCAGAACAGCAGTGGTGATTGATGAACACAAGCAGACCCAATCGTAGGAAAAGAGCAGAGACCAGGGATGCACATACCCAAACAACATAAAACACCACTAACTGATGGCTGGAGCCTTTTAAGCACCGAAAGGACAAATATCTCCAACACACTCATCCTTCCTAAAAGGTATTTAATATAAGGTAAAAGCATCCTGGTTCCCAGAAAGCTTTTATATACAGGTCAGCTTCTTTAATACAGATGCTTCCTGAGCTCTCAAATACAGCAAGTATATAAAAATTCTTGGTAATACAGTTCTTGTTCCAGAAGGTGCCATTTTTAAATTGACACTTCTGCATTATGGAAATAGAGGACAGTGCTTTTGCTTTTTGTTCTTTGCTTTTTTAAATACCTTCTTGCATTTCCCTTGAAACCTATCAGGGAATTACAGACATTTCCAGGCATTAGTGTTAAAAGACATTAGCAAAGAAACATTTCAATCCCTTAATGCCATAAGTTTTAGCAGACATCAAGCTCTCCAAAGCCAAAGCAAAACTCAAGATGGCTAAAAATTTCCAATTTTAACATTAAAACAAAAAGAAATTGTAAAACTTGGCCTGTTGGAAAAATCTCCTTGTTTCAGGAGACTTTTCTCCATTAACACAGCCCAAACTTACCATCCAAAGGAAATATTCAATCCTGCAGAACCCAGCATCATTTCCCAATAGATAAAAACACCACCTCATGTACATGAGTATTCTCTTTTTCAATGATACATAAAGTCACAATAGGGATTTCTTCATATTTAAGAAATCTTGACTATTATTTCAGGAGGTTTAATATTGTTTAATCAACATGTAATTACATTTTTTAATTCTCATGATCTCTGGAGAATTCAATAAATATTAAAAAATATTAGACATTGGCTTTTCAGAAAACAATGGATGTGACTTCTGAATGTTAGAAGATGTGTAATGACTGAAAGAACTGGAAAAACAAAGAACTTTGAACAGCATTTAGCAACACCATTGTGTTAACCTGCCAAATGTAAAGATATGCAGTATGCTTGTGTTACATACTTTATGCCTTTACTGTTACTGCATTGTAAATAATACTTCAGAATTTATCATTTTAGGTACTATTAAGTACCTAAAGAGATACAAACCCCACTGCCTTTTCATCCACTTGGCTGGGGCTCAGAACAGTCCCAAAGTGACTTTTTTTCCCACCAGTTTAAGCCATTTTAAGGAATGCATCACAAGTGGATGAAGATTTAACCAAACAGTGCAACTGTTTGGTTAAAAGAAAAAAAAAACAACTCATCAGCCAGACTCCAACTACTCAAGTTGGGATTTTTATAATTGGGTATCATGTTCTGAATCCTTCTGATCCTTGTACAGCAAATAAACACCCAGAATTCATTACTTTGGTATCTTCTAGCCTCTGCTTTGTCACACATTTATGTTCAGCCAATATTCTGCCAAAGCAAGTGCCTGCACTCAGCTTCCACAATCTTTTCCTTGGGAAAAACCTCATTACAACTGGTGATTAGCAACCCCCTTCGCTATGAGAGCTCAATATTTCAGGTTCTCAGTCACTGATCCTTTGTACCCAGGCACAGTTCTTCAATGAGTTTGTGTCAAGCTAATCCAGGTGTGCCACCCTTTGAAAAACAGGTATGATCAGCACTAAGTTTATCACAAAATTCCACTACTTAAATCCAGCAAATTTCAGTCTTACAAGATTGATGGGCCAATTGTTGGGATAAGCAGCACCTGACAGCTTTAAAAAAGGAGAAGTTTACTGTCTTACTGGAGTTTCCTCAGGTTAAGATGAGGTACTCTGATTTTCTATCCCATTCAATTTTAAACCCACGCAACTCCGTGAGAGCACCGCTTCTCCTACTCAATTTGATGGTGAAAACGCTTTCTAAAAACTATTTTATTATTACACCAGCATCTGTTAGACACTGCAAAAAGCTCCACTTCATTTACAACCCCTGCAAGATATAGCACATCTTGGCAGTGTCAAGTTCTTCCCTTCCAAGCTAAGAGAGAAGTGGCCCTTGTGGATGATCACCACTGTTACCATCCTTCCTAGCACAAATGGTACTATTTTTAGGGTTGGGGTTTTTTTTGTTAGTAACACTCTCCAGCACTATGTCACAGAGACACGTGGGTGAGAGCTCCAAAGGCAAATCCTGCCCTTTACCAGCCATTAAACTTCACTGGTATTTTAAGCTATGCAATCCCCAGAAGTTTTAGCTTCCCTGGTTTCCTCCATCTGTATTCCCAATCTCTAATTAGCTCTAATTATAGTTTGGATCCTCAGCATTTTGTTACTTTTCTCTGGGTGTTCCCCCTTCCCTGGAGGCACACATTGCTTTAGGGATGACGAGCAGAGCAGGAAAGATGGGCAGAGTCACTCCCAGAAAACATAGGGATCTGTCAAAAAAGTTATGGTTTTTTCAAAGCCTTTTTGTTACAAAAATAAAACAAGACTGGAGGTTCCATAAACTTTTCTTGGCAACTTCTGGGCCTTCTAAGTGACAGCATTTTACGACACTCAGGCAATAAAGTGTTCCCTGCAGCCTCCCTTCCTCTGCAAGAGGTTTTCTCTCCAGTGTGAATGGGGAACAAGTGAGCATTCCACACACTGTACTTCCTTTTGACTGGCTTTTGAAACTGGGGAGTTTTTAGATTATCTAATTAATTCAACCATAGCGTGGCTATCCCAATTAACTCAGCATGATTCAAAGACCACTGGTACATCTGATGTGCAGCACAGCTGCACGCACACAGAAAATACATTTATCCAAGAAAAACTTTGTTTTCTAAGTTCCACTGCTGGATCCAAAGTCCATTTGACCCAGTGGAAAGATACCATCATTTCTGAATGAGACTTTAAGAGCAATTTGCATTATTTTTAGGGAAAATTATCTTAGAGCAAAGATTCTGAAACACTCTTAAGTAGTCTGAAGTACCACTCAAGACCCAGTCACAAAAGCTTTATGCAGACAAAATTCTCATTACAATCAGCAGGGGTTTGCTTTCATAATGAGTATTTGAGTCAACTGATTGGAGCACTCAACTTCTGAGATGGTTGGTGCACAAGATATTCTTGACTGTATGATTCCTCTGTAATGCTCTGCAATATACAGCAGTGATTTCTTAGAAACAAGCAATTGTGACAGGGCTGAAAGGGGTGCAGATGGGTGAAGCTACAGCAGAAGTAGCTCGTTTAGCTGTTCAGCTACTTCTCAAAGTGCAGATTGTTAATACCTAAATGATAAGGGCTCAAAGCTCCGAGTGAATGGGCCAACTGTTGCTACTCTGAAAAAGTTCCACTGGGCCCAAACTCTTACCCTCTTGTGCAAAGGTGTAAGAGAGAAAGAATTTAAGGAGTTCTTGTCATCTTAAAAGCCTAACTTCATTCACAGGATGATAGAGATGTGAACTCACCGAGCGGCAGTAAAAGGAAGTTGAGTTACAGTTTGTAATAACCCAATCCCATACTCAAGGTTCTTAACAGTTCCCGTCATTCTTAATGGATCAGAACATCCATCTCCTGATTTTAATGAACTACAAGCCAATCCCAGCCCCCCAGTAAATGCATTTCTAGAAGCATGGCTGTGCCGGTCAGATTTGGCCACCTAAAATTCTCAGCGTATAAGCCAGCTGCACAGAATGTCACTGCAATTGAGTTTATTGGTTGCTATAAACCACTCAACTGTTTTAGGATGGTTTTAGAAGCCGATTATGTTTGCATACAAACGCCCACCAAAGCTTTTAGCCATGTGCACTTTACCAGCAGGACTCCAGGTAAATCCATTTACTCCTGTGGCGTTAGAGCAGCGCAGAGAATCAGGATCAGACTTCAGAGGTTCCTAACGTACTGTACCAGCACACAGAGCCAGGGCTGGACCTGGGGGGATGCTCTGTGCATACCACTGCCCTCCCATAAAAGCTGCTTGAGGGTCTCCATCCCTGACACCCTATGGAAGTGGCTACCTCTCAATACAAGCTTGGAAAAGCGCTGGAGGAACAACTCTGTGGGATATTGCAAGGGGTACAGGATAGTTTATCATTTCTGCACGGTGCAGAATGGGAGGCAGGGATTTGGCACTTGGATGAGAGGACCCTGCTTTGAGCCAAGCTCTCATGTCCCTGTCCTGTGGGCACCACAGCTGCCGTACCTCACAGTCACAGCTCTGCCAGTGTGGGCTGTATCTGCAGGCTGCATCTACTCTCGGTAATAAACAAGGTCTTTAGAAGCCTAAAATGTCTGCATTCCACTTAACTAGCACAGAAAATACTCCTCTGCATTAGGAACAACAAACACACTGAGAAGGATCATGCTCCATCTCAGGCAGCCCCCCACCTCTTCCCAGGCAGCTTCCCCCACACACCAAAAGCCAGGGTCCCTCCAAACCCACCACTCCTTCACCCCAGAGTTGCACACTAAACTGATTTTCCCAGCAAAGCCAGCGTAGAGTATTGCTGTCGCCTCTCTTCTCCCCCATCTCCTCCTTCCTCCCCATGGTCCCATTTCCATCCTGTTGTGCAGCTGTTTGCTGGGCTGGCTGCTCAACTGCCCCACTGAAAACAACATGTCTGTCAGCACTGTTAGTTCTTAAAATAAACTTTAAAAAAATTAAAATTTTACTTATTTCTATAGGATGCTTCACTGGAAAGCTTCTGTACCTGCTTCCTCCTTTTTCTACCTGAAGCAGAATATATTCCTAGAGTATTCTTCTATTTAAACAAGCAGAGTAGATTAATTAATGTATTTAGTCTCTGAAAAGCTTGTAAGTTCTGTCTAGCAGGAAGCAGCCATGAAATTTTCAGGTTTTATCCATAATTAGGCATAATAATTAGCACAATAATGCCCTCGTTAACATCCCTAATTATATGCAACTAGTACATCAATACCTCCTAGAAGGAAGTGGCTACCTTGCAGTCTCACCTGGGATGGTCTGCATCCCCCCAGGCACAGCAAGGCAGCATCCTGCTTGCTGAGCAAGGATAGACCAAGGGAGCCAGGTCCACATGCAAATCAAAACCAGGAACGAGCTTTGCACTAAACCAGCCCTAACATAAAAGCTACTTACATAAAAAGTAATAAAATAGCTCCCAGCCAGGAAAAAAAATTCAATAAACCCAATGCATCAAAAGCACGACCAGGCTCCCCCAGTTCTGAAGTTTTGCCACGCGTTTTTTCTTCCAGACTAAACCTATTCATTAGCCAGCACTGGCTGGGGATTGTGCCTTGGGTCTGTCGACATGAACTCAGGGACCACTTACATTTTTACTGCATATTGCCATGTCACCAAGCTGTTCAGATTAGCTCTGCTGGGAGGCTGTCTCATTCCAGGAATAGAAATTAATTAATCAGTATATTTTCCACCCCCGTGCCAGGAAAAACATCTCTGATTAAAATGGTGTACTGAAGGTTGGTTGGGTGGTGGGTTTTGGTTGGGTTTTTTTGCAATCACTGCCAATGTGACTATTGATTAAATGAAAACCTTGTGAGTTACTTACTTGTTTTATAGGTGTATTTATTTCATTCCTCTCAAGCTCCTTTGTTTTAATTAAAGGGTATATTCTAGGCACAGTATGAGTGTTACACACTGAAAACACCTTTGTAAATCCAAGGCACCTCCTTTTTCAAAGGAGCGTGCTCCATGCACGATGGAAGTACTTAACTCCAAGTTCAGATTCTTAAAACTTCAGTCTAGTGAAAAGCTGGGCCAGGAGGTAAAATTTGGTGCTGAAGCTCTAAATCAGTCTACAGCATTGTTTCTGGGCAGAAAAAGTGCTTTACACATCTCTATGCTGAATTGTTGGTACGTCTGTAACTAAAACCCACCACGACTGCAAACTCGGCAGTTCCTTCCTGCTGCTGTGACCCAGAGAGGCTTCAAGAAGCTGGAAGTAACCAGGTTGGATCACATACTGCTGGGATGGAGTCAGCACACCACTCTCCTGAGAGCTGGAGAGCTTGGGTATCCAGTTTGGCTAAGTTTGTATGTTTTAATCTTATGTCTTCATGCCTATAAAATGGCACAGAGCTGAGATGAAACACCTAGACCTCAGGAAGGAGTGAGTAGTAGCCCACTCTAAGAGAGTCAGACCCCTCTCAAGATGGGAAAAATTAGAGCAAAAACACAAGGCAACCTCTCATCCCACTTAAATAGAAATGAGAGACCTGTCCTGCAGTTTCTGCAAACACACAGTACACTTAAATTGCTCGCCATGGTTTCCATACTCCAAAGCATTTCTGATTTAAATCTAGCCAAACTGTCAGGGCTTCTCAGCTGGTATCTCCATACAGCTGCTGCCAGAGAGATGCCATTCCTTCAGGCTCCCAGGAAGCACTGCCAGAGCTGTAAGGCAGCAGGACCTTAAATCTTTGTTACAAAAGCCTCTAATGAAGGTGTTCCTGACAGCAACTATCCACCTCATGCACCCACACCCCAAACTCAGTTCCAATCCCTCCCCTCTAGCTAAGGGTTTTCCCTAATATCAAATGTGAATCTATCCGGTGTAGCCGAGGTCCCATGTTGCACATGTTCACTGCCACAAGCTGAATTCCAAGGCTTTCTGCATTTTCTAATGGATCAGAGGTCTAGAAACACCAGCTCTCTCTGCTAGATACACCACCTGGCCCATGCACATTGCCGAGCTTGCAGTAACCAGAGGTTACCTTTTGATACACACAGGGCATTTGACCATCTTGGGTGCATTTCAGCCTGCAGAGAAATCAGAAAGGCTCCAGGGCATATAGTCCTGGGAACCCAGGAGATGCTCAGGCACAGGCTCCCCCCACAGTCACTCTACACGATGCAAAGCTTATTTTTCTGGGTTATTTTCCCACGCTTTTTAGGGACCTGGGCTCTGCCATATCTCTGCTGCTTCTTACAAAAGTATAGACCGGGGCTCCCTATCCCAGCTCACTGCAGAAGTGAGTCCCTGACCTTCTCCTGTTTCAGGACTCCAGGAGCACTGAACACTCAGCTCATTTCAGTGAGGACAACGGGCTACTGTGTAATTCAGAGACCGCATCCCCAGTTACTGTCATGAGAAAGGGTGATGGTATAATTTGTCCACACCTTTTCATGTCTCAGTGTTTTCCTCCATCTCTTTATGGGGACAGATGTTCACTGATTCATTTGGAAAATACAAGATATTAATTACCACACATTCTGTTAGAAGGAAACCACGCTAAATTAGCCCAATAATTACAAGTTGTGAATTATCTGGTCAGGTCTGATAAATGGTGAATAAAGGATCTTTAAACAATATCTTCCACACCTCATATGTTGCCTGGTATTTTACCTATTGCACATGTATGCTTTGCGAGGGGGGAAAGCTAAATCAGGTGCATCCTTCAGTCATTTTGCCAAATAACTTACCAAAGCTGCACATCTCTTTTAAAGATGCCTAGAACATTTTCAAACCTCAGTGTGCATAAATTAGTGGTGCTGCATAAGGCAGCCCTAACTCATACGCTCACTACAGCCCCAATTAGTTCTTCTGCAACAGAATGCCAAACAGATTTCCTTAATAAAGCAGAACACATCACATCTAATATTTATATAAAATGCAGAGTTTTAACTCTGTCACTTTGTGTTACTAAGCCCTGACTTTGAGAAGGGAATTCTGAAATTGGCTTTTTTTCCATGAGCACCACTGGCAGAACACGGGGCAGATGATCAGTTTGGACAGATCAGCATCACTCCACTGCAGTTAACAGAGTGACATGGATTTACATCAGCTGAATGCACAGCACGTCCGGATGCAGCTTCGAGAGGTCCCACAAGCCCCGTGGGACCAGAGAAGGCAGGAGCACATGGGGAAAAAGGCTCTGCAAGCTTAACCCCCTCCTTCACCTCTGCTGCCATGGGGCTGGACTCTGTTGAATGGCAGGCAGCTGTCAGGGACATATATCTTAATTATACCCTTGTTAAATATTTTAATCTCTTCTAGCCCAGATGGCTTAATGCCTTGGTTAAGGCTGAGACATGCCTGAGCGCTTGCAAGCTAAGGCTCTATCAAAAGAAGCAAGAAGTGACATGGGGAACTGGGAAAAAACACCCCCCAAAACAAGAGTGATGGCATTTGTGCCTCTGCTATTTCTCACCACAGTTGAGAACCAGAAATCCCACCAGATGCCTGCGTGCTGCAGAGATTAGGTATCAACACCTCTATCTGCATCCGTCACCCACTTCAGGTATCTCCCATCTACTGTCACCCCAGTTTTGACTGGCCCCAGTGCACAGAGCATCATTGAGCCAGTGCCCCAGGCTCCATGGCACGCTGGTCAGTGCATCAGGAGCAGCCTCAGGTTCACACAGCTAAAACTAGGCAAAAACATTTATGGGATAAAACCCAATGCTACACAGAAAACCCAGAAGATTAGTTAGGTTAGATATTAGGAAGAAGTTCTTCCCTCTGAAGGTGGTACATCACTGGTATAGGTTGCCCATAAAGGTGGTGGAGGCCCCATCCCTGGAGACACCCAAGGTCAGGCTTGATGGGGCTCTGAGCGACCTGCTCTAGTGACGATGTCCCTGCTCACTGCAGGGGGTTGGACTAGATGGCCTTTGAAGGTCCCTCCTAACCTCCTAATCTATTCTATGAGATCAGTGTCAAACAGTTTCTGAAGCATGTAAATTGATCCCAGAAAAATTTAAAGGAGTGAGGGAAGTGAGGGACTGGTGCTCTTTGTCCTCTCTGAAAACAGTAATTCGAGATATTGCTATCCCATAGGAAATAGGCTTACAGCAGCCACAAGCAGAAACATGTCTGCATACAGCAGCAGAATCAAGTGCACTAAGTCACTTCAGATGTCAAGCAAATAATTTTTCATCTTTTTTGGTACTTATTTCAAGCAGATTAATCAAGATGAGCCACTTTATTTTTCATGGATACATAAATTAGCTTAATTCTTTTGCCTAACAACCTCTAGTCAAGACACGCACATAATAAACTACAATTATTTCATAAACATGATGGAGAAGAACAACAAAAACCATCACATTATTTCTGTGGCCATAAAGAGAATCCCACAACACCCGATGAGTAGCAGGATCCACCCACAATGCAGTCGGTCCAGTCCCTGCTCACATCCTGCATCCCAGACCTGTACATAGCCCAAAATCCTGCCTGGAGACACCTGAGCAAAAAGTTATGTGTATGTTTTGTTTTAAGTGTACAACTACACAATGAAGTTTGGCATTCCTTAAGCAGAGGGCAGTATTACATCAGTAAATGGTTATTAAAGTTACCTAATGTACCACACATGAACTGACACTTCTGCAACCTAAGAATTCATATTCCAGGTAACTGACTTCAGAGACATGTTATATAATATATACACACAGAGCCCTAAAGTTTAGAAACCACAACTATACAGAATTACCACAGGAAATTATAATTTGTAATATATAAACAGCAAACCATTCCCCACACATTTTATTAAGAAAAAAATTAAAGAAGTCATCTTCACTGCATTGTTCTACTCTGACCAAGTCATTTTCTTAACTCCTTCCTCAAACTCATTCCCAGAGGTTCTCTCTTTGCTTTTCCTTGCATGTCACAATTACCAGTTCATTAATTATAGATGTAAGAGCTACTCTGTCCACTATTATTCTCTAAACCCACACATTCTCCTGCTCCTCATGGACTTGGTAAGGCAATCCACTAACAAGAATAACTACTCCGAGTTTCCCTTTGATTCCATGATGCTCTGGTCCTTCTGGCTCCCGTAATCCCAAAGCACTCTGCTGACACTGCCCCTCTTAATGGAAAAGTTGGAGCTGAACAACCTGCCAAGAGATAACATTCACCAACAAAGACTCAGCCCTAAAACTTTTCTGAGTGCTTTGACATTTGTGTAACATTCAGGAGGCGCTTGTTCACGCGGAGACGTTATTCTCCACCAGTGAAGCACTTCAGATGGAAAGAATTATCTATTCCTAACTGACATCTTCCACTAAATGAAAGATTTAATTAATTTGGTCCTAGGCCAGTCTGATCTCTCTTGCTTGCATGAGGATGAACACGACTTGTAGCTCTTTGGCACCGTTTCTTCTCCTCCTCCCTCTTAAAAGGAACTTTAGTTGTTTACAGAATAGATACAAGAAAATCCAAGCTGGTACGGTGACACATCATTAGTTAAAAATACACCACAGCATAAAAAGCTTTAGTACAGGGAGAGCATCGGAATGCAGAATTACCCAAAAATGGCTTAGGAAGGGAAATGAAAGTCATCTGGAAAGCGATGATTCTCCTGCTACGCGCTGTAGCAGAACAAAAAGATGTGTCTGCTTTGTGTATCGCTGCAGAAAGTGAGCTCAGGACAATTAACAGAGTTGAAAATACAGTGTAAGAGGTTATAAAAATACTTGAAAAGTATCTCTAAAATGCAGATGCTAAACACAGGGTATAAGGGGAAGGAAAAATGGAAAAAAAAAAAGGTCTCAAAAGATAAAAACCCCAAAAGCCTACACAAGTGTAAACCCAGCGTGACACCAACCAGAGCCCGGCTCGCATAACAAGCGGAGACAGTGTGATTTGTGACTTAGAGGAAGTTGCAGAAAGCACTAAAAAGACAAAGAAATGAAAATCCTGCGAAGATGACAGCCTCTCCTCTGGAGATTCACTGCACGGAGACGTGCGGTTACTTAGCACGCCCGCCACGCGTACGGGCTGGCAGAGGTACGCGATGAGTTGTGACAGCAACAAAGCAACAGCATGAAACGGGGATGCCCAGACTTAGTCCAGATCTACAGTTGTCTGTAAACCAAAGCAACTTCCAGATCTGAGCAACACTCCACCGGAGAGAGAAGTAGCACATCTCCTGTCTGAAGTTATTTGTAACGCTGCATAATGACTTGGAGCTGCTGCAGGCTGTCGGCAGCTCAAGGAGTGAGCTGAGGTCCCCGTGTCTGAGACAGGACTAATATGGCCAGAAGTTCTCCAGGAAAAAAAACACCCAACCACTTGCACCTTGCTTGGGAACACAAAGGTCACACTCATGCAATTAACTGTGAAAGCCAGCAGATGGTTTTAATAAGGTAACACCCATCCGGACTACACGTGCCATAGCCACCAGCCCTTCTGCTCCGGTGCACAGTGTCACACACGAAGTGTGGGATCGTCTCCACGGGAACAGCTGAGACTTCAGGGCCTGCAGATAACCACATCCATCCCCCAACTTGTGTGCAGCTTAATTAAGTGGCAACTGTAATTAGTGCACAACAAGGAAGTCTGAGGCAGATGCTGAAGCATATCACCAAGCGCCAGGAATTAAGGGGCTCGTACTGCCTCGGTGGGTCAGTCCAATATCTTTCTGGTTTAAAACGAAGCCCAGACAAGCTAATCAACACAACCCCCCTGCAAATTGATGAGCAAGACTGTAGCTGGGTATAAAAAGGTATACAATAATGTATGACAGAAGTCATCAATAAGGCAAAACCAGAGAAACTAGGGTGTGTTTTCACATGCACCAGTGGGAACAGTGAGCACATCAACTGATCTCAGACCAACGCTGTGTGATGTCAGAAGACACAAGAGCTGGCCCCACAAGCACACAAGCTGCTTAGGATGCTAAAGACAGGAAAGTTTAAGATGAGGATGTTGAAAAGAAGCTACAAGCGATGTATCCTTGCAGCATTACCAAGAAGAATTACTGAAGTGAGGTTGTCAGTGGTGAAGGCCAAAGTTACGTTCAAGTAGCATTTCCTGCTACAGTACTGTGTACCTTTTAAAAGAGTCATCGAGAAAGAGTAAAAGAGATGCTACAGTGACATTTAACAGCAGAGAAAGAGAGAGGCACCTCTAATCATCAGCCTCTGAAGAGGTATTTTAATTCGAGGATAACAGACTGTGGCAAAACCTAAACAAAAACAAAGAAAATCAGGACGCATCTGTTCAGTATGAAAACAAGTTCTTTTCGTCTGCTTCTCAGGGAAGAAAAGAAAAAGACTTCAAGGGCCGTGCTGAAGATAACATCTTGGGTATCAAAGCAGGAGATACAGAAGAATTGTGATAATTCCTGCGGTATGAGAGGAATGAAGATTAAGAGGGAAATGAGGGAAGAAGGGATCTCTGAACTGCTCTGAAGTAGGGCACCACAAAGCTGATCCAAACTCCTGTTAACTTTAGCAGTGCATGAAATACAGTTTACCAGCTGTGTGGTTCCCTATTCAGGACATGCTGATAGTGGGCAGTAAAGCTATTGAAATGAGTACATGACAATAAGTGACAACTAATACACATTGCTACGTGTTAGTAACAGGTAACGAGGCTGAAGCAAAGAAAAACCTGATAGTAAGAGCTCTACAGGAGAGACCTGGTAAGGAGGAGATGGTTTATGTGAAGAGGAATGAGAATAGTGGGTGTGAGGCTGAGTGATAACTTTGCAATGATTTAAAAGTGGCAAGGGAGCTGACGTGATGAAAAAGGACCATAAGGAATTACATACTGGAGACCAGAAAAAAAAAAAAAGTCATGTTCCAATTCCTTCTTTACAGCACATGGTGTATTGAGGACAGCTGCCACTCAGTAAGGAATGAAATAACGACATTTTACTAGAAAACTTCAAGCAGGGGGCAGTTACCCTACGGAATGTTCCTCACTCCTTCAGTTAGAAGACTGATGCTTTCTTTGAAAGGACTTATGAGTTTGACAAAGCACTTTTGTTGGGGCAAGGGATGCAAACATGCACCTGACATCAGCTGAAGAGATTGACAGACATTTCTCAGAGAGCAAGACATCCTGTAACACCTTTTTGCAGAGTTATTATATTTTGCAGTGGTAACAGGGTGACAGAGTTAGGTGCTAGTAAAGATCTTTGCTTTTTTACAAAGCAATGATTAATTTTAAGTAATTATGGATTTCCTCAAGCACCTTCATTTCTGTTGAAGCTGGGTTTTTTTGATTCAACTCCTGAGAAATAAATAGATTAAAAAGTGTGAAGTCTGCCATAAGGAACTGGCTTTTCATTCAGACAAAGATTTAGTTGGGAGTTGCTAATGTCTAGAGAATTTTCACCTTTTTCAGTGTCAAAAGTGGTCCAGCACCATGAATCTCAGCAAAGAACTTGAATATCAAACCTGGCAGCAATCCCTTCATGCCCATCAGTTTCAGCACCACCACACACCTTCACGCTTGCTGACTGGAGCAGTTTTTTGCCTTATGAATATTTGGGTTAAGGGGCAAGGGAGATGCAAGCTTGGCACACCTCATTAACATTTCTAAAGTAAATGTTTAATATTCTAATAGCCTGAAATTAATTTCCTAAATGTTAATTGATGCTATTGAAAATTGCTAAGGGCATATTCAAGGCATTTCAAATGATTAACTCAAGATTTAATGGCAGAGAAGCCATTTTAGTAATGGACTAAGCCGTTGCCATACTTCGTCCCACCTCTTTCAAGAATTGCTTACTTTTTGCTTACTGGGGAAAAGTTCCACTGCTGCAATTTAATCTGTCTAAACTTAAGGCTGCTCTCAAACCCCGTTTCTTCTCCTGCACTTGAGGACATAGCTCCTTTTATGGGTGACTCCTACCATGGGTATCACTATGAAACAAGAGGAGGTATTGAAGTTCCCTTGTCCCTCAGCCCCTCAAACATCATGAGCACTTATAATAAATTAAAAAAAAGTCTTAAAACCATTTGATTTGCAGCTCCCAACCTCTGCACAGGCCAAATGATGGAAAGCAGACAGGGAAGACCCTGATGCCCAGACACCCAGCTCTCATGCTCAGCATCCTCCACATCCCACTGTCCTCCCCGTGTACACCAGGGCCTTGGAAGGCAACCACCAGCAACAGCATGCCAATGTACTGAGAGGATGTAGAGAAGGCTTTCAACAGGTATTTGCTTTTGATGAGAACTTGCTGAAATGAAACTTACTTCTTTTAAAGATGTGCTTGGGGGAAGTCTCTTCAGTCAGCTTGCCAACCCATCACACAGAGCTGAAGAAGTCAAGCACAAATCCAAGGGCATTTCAACAATCCCTGCTGACTCATACCTGAGCACATAGAGACCAAGTGCCACCATGCAGAATGACAAACAGCCCCACTCTGCCCAGACACATCCATAGAGCAGAGCAGACCTGCATTCACACCCCAGTCCCAGCACCTCACTGCATCCCTGCTCATCCCAAGCCAGTCCCACCCCATCACCTGGGAAAGCTGGGCTGAAAAAACAGACATCAGATTTCCTTTCTGCAAATAGATGCAAAGCTCATGGGACATGTGCTGTCATCATGCTGCAGTCTGGAAGGTAGGTTGAGTGGTGCCACAGTGATAAATCCATGCTGACCCTCTCAGCCTTCCGCTCCCCCTGTGTGCTGAGTACCTT
The DNA here is from genome assembly GCA_027925045.1 of Hypotaenidia okinawae. Lineage (NCBI taxonomy): Eukaryota > Metazoa > Chordata > Aves > Gruiformes > Rallidae > Hypotaenidia > Hypotaenidia okinawae. Next base: position 20,947,371 of record BSDF01000011.1, on the reverse strand, counting down.
CATGCTGGATGCCTCCAAATACTCCCTCTCTCCCAGTGACGCCCAAAAAAAATAGCTTTCAGTATTGATAATTAGGACAGTCATCACTTCAGCTCAGGGAAGACTTTGCTTTTAAACCTTGCTATGTCACACTAGGGTTTCTGTGGCTGAGTTCAGACTTCTGTACCTTCCACACCAAGGAAAGCTTTTTCATGCCCATTTTGATGCTGGATTCCAAGCAAGGTGCTTAAGCTGAAGAAATTCCCCCTCTGAAAAGGGCTTTGCAGATCACTCATGCTTTTTTGCCCTGGTTAACTGCAAGACATTGAGCACAGACATCGAAGGTCTGAAATTTACTTATCAAGTTAAGATTAATGAATGAATTTATAGTTCTTTAACCCCAAGGAGGTGGATATGCGCCTTCAAATACCTCAAACCAGCACAGGTCCTACTGGAGCCTTTTAACTCCATATGTTCTGCCCAAGCAGCAACGGTTTGAGTTTGCTTCCTAAAAAGAAGTTTTGGATAAAAAAAAATGCATTTCATTTTAGAAGTCCAGCCCATATCCACAACATGTGCCAGATACAGTAAGTCCCACTGAATTTAGCCATCCTCAACATTATCTTGTTAATGATTGATTATTTATCTGCAAGAAAGCATATAGTATTCTTCTTCCAGTTTGTAGGATAAACACCTCTTGATTCAGGTTAACAGTCTACTAGGAAAAAAGCATCTGAAGCACAAAGGCCAAGCAGTAAACTCCAGACTCAACAGGCATGTTGGCAAAAATGCATCTGTCTGAGCAAAGGGAGAATCATGTCATTCCAGACCTGTCACTCCAGCATTTTTCAGGAGCTCAGCACTCACTTAAGTATCCCTTGAGGCACCAGCAACCAGGAGATACAGGATGACGGATGCACCATCTCAAAGAGCAAATCCTACTGTGATTTTAATTGAATTACAACAGACATTCCTTTTTTTTTGCCAAGCCTCTAGACTCAGTATTGCTTGCTTCCAGTGATTCAGCAGTTTATTTCTCAATATACTAATCCCTCCATAAGACAGTTTCTCATTCCTTTTAAGTACTGCTTCTGATAGCAGCTACCTATATCTCTGTTGTTTAAGGCTCTCTCTCTTTTTTATTAAATGGAAGTAGTTTATCTCAGACATACTTCTTTTGCTTTCAGCCCCTACCACTCCTACACCCACAAGAAGGCTCTGTCTTCCAACAGTTCAGCCTGACCCTCTCTACTTTTGAGCTCACCTCAGTATATACCATTGCAGGAGTATGTACTGCAGGAGAAATTTGAAAAGAAAAAAGGACAGAAGAAGGGAAACCTGAACCCAGAGGATAAGCAGAAGTGACACCCACTTATAAACATGAAGCTGTGAAACGGTCCTTGCAGTATCCAGGAAATACAACTTGGTTTGCTAAGTACAGGGGATGCCAATAACACCAACAGCTCACTATTTTAGATGCTGAACTAAAGGATGCAGAAAGTGCAGTTCATAGGGGAAAAGGCAAAATAGGCAAGAGCAACTGCCAGGATGTGCCTCTGCCAGAGCGGGTGGGAGGGGAGCATCGACAACTGTCACCCATTACCACCTTTGAATCAAGACTGATGCATCTTGACCAGGATATTTAAGCAACAGCTTAAGATTTGCTTAGTTTGACTGTATTATAATAATGAGGTTTTTTTAAATACCATAAAAATTGCTTTTGGTCGTAATCATCCAACAGCCATTAGCTGCCTATCTCAGAATATTAATCCTCAAAAGGGTGACCCTCATGTCCAAAATACACTTTCAGTCATGAAGAATGATTGATGAATTATTCCAAGCTAGTCCACAGAGCCACTCTTAGTGGCTTTTTATCATCAAAGTTACTTTCCCCTTAATCAAAGGCTAATGCAACATGAAATCCTTAAATATGGGCTGCACCATAAGATAAAGTTGCAACCTTGAAAAGGCTGGAAAATAGCAATTTGCACACACAAACACAGGATTTAGAACTACCATCATAACCTGCATCATCAATCACAAGTAAAAGTGGCTTTAACAGGACTATTTTCAGAGTGAATTAAACTTCATGATATCTTAACCTTCTTGTAAGGCCACGATAAGCTCTCCACAGTATCAAACAAGTGCAGAAGAGCAGATCTGCTTCATGCAGAAATGTTCTTTGCATCAGACTGCATAAATAACAGCGTTGCTGCCTTACCAGACGTTTGCTGGCATTATTTTCAGCCCCCATATGCCCACTCAGGGAGTGCAGACAACATGTCTTCACACATTCTGAAAGACAATATACTTTGAAAGTTTGGCACAAGTGCACCAGCAAGGTCAACAAGGGACATCTCTTCAGGTAACCCCTCATCTTCCCAAAGCTGCTTGCAAGGGAGAGACATGGGCAGATGCCCGTGACTTCTAAGAAAACTTTATTATAGGTTTTGTTCACGTATCCAATTGTACTTCTAAAGTGTAAAATCATGTACCAGCAGTATTTAGAATGGAGTACTCACAGGGAAGGCTCCAGCAAAATACAGCCCCCTCAATAATCCATTACAACCCAAGTTACAGGTATCAAAAATTTGGTCGTTCTGCTGCAAAAACAGCAGACTATCACAAAGGTGCAACTCAGAGAGCTGAAACTGCCCATCTTTTAAAAGACACTGCTAAATCCACCATAAAATGGCAATTTTGCTAATTCAGTTCTTCTAGTTATGTTGGAACAACTGATTCAGTTTTCATTGTTCAGGCTTTCCACACAGAGGGGAGTCTGGACAGCAGGAGAAACCCAACTAAGGCGAGGGGTGGAAGGGCAAAAAGGAGCCAGGGTGGAAGGGCAAAAAGGAGCCAAAGCGGATCTTCAGGGGAGAAGTAGGGAAAGAGTGAGAGGACACAGTGGCAGACACACCTGGAAACGGGGAGCCTGGGAGGAGAGGACAGTTATTTGCTATGATTTCAAGAAGCAGAGGGATGCCTGGAGAACACAGATAACTCTTTAAAGGAGGAATCTAAAAATGAAATACAGCACATCTACATCCAAGTAATCCTCTTGCTGTGGGTCACTGTGTAAGTTTCCACCTGGAATGAGGAGCAGTTCTCCAGACTGGAGCAGCCAACAGCTATAAGACATGGACATTAACACACCATGCGAATGGGAAGCCACTGCTTTGATGCTGGATGACAGCAGAGGAAGAAAAAACCTGCATCTTCAGACCACGCCACAGTTAACTGCTCTTCAGACTATGAGGTGCAAAGCACGTTCACTAAAACTTCCTTTCCTAGAGCTATAACCCAGCACATTCATATTCCTACACAGGCAAGGACACATCTCCAGCGCAGCCGTACGCTGTGTCCGCTGGTAATATTTCTAATTAAAATTACACTGTAGGCCTGGTTGTTGAATACAATGCACAGATGCTACAAGCTTTTAAAGATGACAGTTAGCCTGTAGCTGTTTTAATTAGCTTGACAGGTAATAAAGTAGAATTTTGTAATTATACTATTATAATGCACAAATGTTTCCTTTCAAATCCGTAGTTACAGAGTCACTTAGGTAAATAACAGCCAGTTTTGGTTCCCCAGATCAGCCAGTTTTAATTCCAGAAGCAAAACCCCAACCTTGGCTGCCCCTAAGCCTTGCTGATGGCTCATCAAGGACACCCAGCTTTAGAGCGTGGGTTTGGAAATCCTCCCCTCAGAACTGAAATGTGTGTAGAAATAGAGCTTGTGGTCCCCAAGGATGTACTCTGTTAAGCATAACAGCACGCAGGACCCCTCACTTCCCCAAAACGTGAGTTGTGCTGCTTTCTTTGAAGGCACCAACCTGGATCATAAGGTAGGTTGCTGGCCAAGAGCCCCCTTGGCAAGGGGCAGATCATAGACACACAGAGTTGGTGAAAGGTCTCTGCTTGGGGCACTGGAGGTATTTTTTCATTTCATTTCTCTCTTCCTGGTTACTATGCTGACCAACCCCCTTCCCCTCTCACACAAACACAATCCTGGCTTGTGGTCCCATGGTCAGACCCAAATATTACACATCCCTTCACCGATCTTTCAGGCACTAAATACCCCTCCTTAGCTTCTTTTAATACCATTTCACTACAGATGCCACAACCAGCTGTGCCAACCCAGGCATTTAGCACAGATTCCGATCACACTCCGGCTAATGAGCTGTATTTACCAAAGAGTTACGCTGCTGTGTAAACAGAAAGCAATTTCCATTCTTCTCCCTAGAATGGTGTCAGGCTCTGCAAGCCATTACTGTATGCGCAGAGCTGCCTGCTTCAGTCTTTCACACTCACTATCGAGCTGGCGTTTAAGGACTTGGAATGCAGAACACAAGTCTGCAGCCTAAAAATAATATCCTGAGATTTGATCCCACACTTCTTATTCAGGCTCAATTAATCAAGGTTGCCCAACTCTTCAGAAGTACTTTTCATCAGCAGATTGGAAACAATTTCCAAATGAAACAGGTATCAGTGTCTCCTCTTTACTGTGGGGAACCTGGAAGAGATTTCACCTGAGGAAGGGCTTTGATGCTAATCTAGGAGTACTGTCCAAAGGGATGAGGAGTCCATTATTCAAAGTTATCTTTTATATTAAGAAATAAGCTTTTCATTTCAGGCCACTAGAACGTGACATATCACAAAGTTTATCGCAGTGTCTTTGAAAGCCTCACGCAAAGACAGCTGAGCAAATTTAAGAGGGCCCAAGTTGAATAAGAGTAGTTAACTACAGCAGAAATTCAGTTATCATTGTAAACATTCACCAAGGACTGAGGAGAAACTTCTGAACTGCTCCAAGGAAAAGAAGAATTAAGCAACAAAGTGTTTTGATCAGAAGGCACCTGTAACCTCTGTGAAGACGAAATGTCTAAAACTAAGGAGCAAGACCACACTGATTTTTAAAAATTATTTCATTTTAAGCTCTGAAAAAAGGTTTTATTCTCCTTTGGAGAGAACCAATTCATATCTAAAAGCATGTTGTTCAATGATAGCAGTATTATCTGTGGAGGTTGGCTACGTCGACACCAAGTTGGCTGGGTAGTTTTGAAGCAGGGACAAAAGCAGCACAGTAGGGATGCAGAGGAAGGCACAGCCTTGACTGGATCAGTGCTGGACACCCCACAAAGAGCAAGTTATTTCACACTAAAATCCATGGTTCATACTTGACGTTCCAGAAAAAAAACCAAACAAGTGCACAAGATGATTTCAGGATAGACAGGACAAAACTCACCTCTCACCTAACAATATTGATTCCTTTGGACACACAAGATGGTCATTAAGAAAATCTGAGTTTCAGAACTACCACAAGTTTGTTTGGCTAACTCAACTGTCGAGTCAGTGTTCAATGATTAAACACCAATTTTGGAAATCACACAACAAGAAAAACAAGAGCCAAATCAAGAAAAAAAAAATCAATATCCTTTTGTAAGGGATCCTTTAAGTTACATACATTCTGTCAAACAGTGTCACATTTACAGCAATAGTTTTCTGAAGACAAGATGTTCCATTTTTCTATAAAGCTTTCACACAGAATTAACCAATTCCACATGCACCCTAAGGACTTCAATGCAGACTTCCAACGTTCTTGTTTAAAAGAAGGCAAATAAAACCCACAGTCAGTGTACTGAAAAACTAAAGGGCAGATTCTTTAGTCTAAGGTGCAAACAACACAGAGAAAGTGTTTACATTCAATACAATCTTAGAAAAGAAGAGGAATTAATAATAGCAACAAATCAAAATTAGTTTTAAAGAATTGTTACCTTCTCTAGTGCATGGTATGTAGACTGCAGTCAAATTTCCAACACCTGGAAGAAATTCAGAAGGAAAGTCAGTTCTACTGATACCGAGTCATTAATTATTATCCATGTTAACTTATTTTGTAGACAAAAAGCCTGTCTTTGTGTCACAGTTTTGCATAGTTGGCTACTGAGAGAGGGCCAGGGCTTGCAGAAAATGGCTGCTGGAATCCTCTGCAGGCCTGCTTATAGCACCTCTGAGAATCACATATAGGAGAGAAAAGACTCCACCAGAACACGGAGTGCCAGGAAGGCTGCAATTTTGGCCTGTTAAGGGCATTGTGATACATATTGGCATGTAAGCAGTTGACAGACACAAAAGGCCAGGAAGGCTGGGGGAGGAGGCACCCAGGTACCCAGGTGAGAGATTGCCCCTGCAACCCAAGCAGAAGCACCTGAAGTAGCCGGAGGAAAGGACCCATGGAGGAGGCAGAGACCCGACCTGCCTGGTGGAGAGGCTCCACGCTGGATGGAGCCGGTGGAGACATAGAGAAGATGCCGTGACTTACGTTGGGATGAGCCCCTGCCAGTACAAGCGACCTACAGAGATGAGCCAAACAGGTTTGCTGGAGGAGGCATCATAGCCCCGTGGAGGACTGGGACTGAGAGACACTGGGATTGATTGCTGCCTGCCATAGCAGAGATGAAGCCCGGTGAGAAGAGATTTGCCTTGGAGAAAGCTCGTGGAGGACTGGCTCTTGTGGGTGAGATCCTACGGTGCAGCAGGGGGAGGGTGTGTGGAATGGATGCCCCCATCCCGGCCGAGAAGGAAACCATCTTGCAAGGGACTGACTGAAGCCCCCATCTCCTAGTCCCAACCCCCGTCCTGTGCTGCGAGCAGGAGAGGGGAAGAAGGGAGCAAAATCATGGCTGAAAGGGCAGTCTGCTTTAGAATGGAGGGGTGGGGGAAGGTGTTACCAAGACCCCCATTTTCCCCAGTCCCTGCCCCTCCTGGGCTGAGACCGGGAGGGAAGAAGGGAGCAAACTTCTAACTAAAGCCTGCTAAGGAGGGAGTGGGGGGGAAAGTGTTTGCCTGGTTGCATTTGTTTCAAGACTGCTGGTTGCACTCCTGACTCTGGTTCTTTAACTGTTTCTCTTTAGTGTAGTGTAATAAATTAGATAACTTTCTCTTCAGCACTCTGTGTTGAGTCTGTTTTGCCCGCGTCATTAACGAGTTTGTCTCTTGAGCCGCCCAATTATATTATTTCTCCCCTGTCCAACTAAGAAGGGGAGTAACAGACTGATTTTGGTGGGCATCTGGCCTTTGGCCAGGGCTCAACCACCACACTTTGAAAGTCAACTAAAAGTAATCAAAGCACCACAAGACAAAAGCAGTAAACTGGTCAGATTCTCTCTATAGATTTTTTTCTATCACTTGATTCTCATTTTCCCCTCTTGAAGGCCCTCCACTGTGATGTGCCATCCACCAGTCTGTTGCTTGCTACAGACACTGCACGTTACACCAAGTTCTGCCATTCCACCTGGGACTACTTGCACCTTTACAGCCACCAAACCCTCTCACACCTTCCCCCTGCTCTTGGTTTCAGAAAGCTGGCACAAATGCCCAGCTTTTTCAGTTGATAAGCCAACCCAGATTCCAAAGAAAGGGCTGAGGCACAGCAATTTCCCAAGAAGTTCCCGTACAACCATTATATCATCTAACCAAATATTGAAAAGTAGAAAAGCAATGGGAAACTTCTTCAGGACATGTTTTTAATCATATAGTTTCACATGTTCAGTAACTGGCTATGGGACACACAACAGATGTGGGTGATGAAGATACACTTACGAAGCTACAACTGGGTGAGCCCCACAGGGCAGCAAACATAAGAAATACAAGTTTTTTTTAACCACTGTCAACAGATCCCCAGTAGGAGAGGCAAGGGAGTCTGGCATTTGGTCTACAGATAAATGCTGATCATTCATTTACCAGGTGAAGGGTTGTAGGCTGTATTAGAACTCAAGATGAAGAAGTCACAACCACAAAACCACCCCCCAGATTCTGTCCAAGTCTGCAAGACAGTTGCTGAGAATACAAAGGTCTTCAAAGCACATGCTCTCACTGGCTTTGCTGTGGGAGACTCTGTGCTAATGAACTACATTGCTGGGAGCCTACGGGTGTATCATGGCTTCACTTAAATATGTACCATTATCTACCACTTATAAACAGTGAGAAGCTTTTAGTAAAGACTTGGTGTGACTTTTTCAGCTTCAGAATGACACTGACAAAGCACAAGGAGTCACAGACTGGCTCATCTGCAGCTTTGTGTAGCACTGCTCCATCACCCAGATTTGCTGGAGGGAAGAGCTCCCTCCCAGTCCAAGCAGCCCGATGGGCAACAGGTGGGATCCAGCACCAGTGCCGAGGATGGGCAAGCTCCTTCGGAGAAGAACAGGCTTCGAGGAAGGCAGAGCCAGATGGAGCCCCACTGAAGTGAGCACAACGCTGGGTAGAGCGGATAAATATTTGACATTCAGAGCTACACTAATTAGACATCAAGAAGAACTGAACGGTTTCATACCAATCAAAATATTACTCTATTTACTGTAACTGTTCAACTTATCACTTCAGTCATGAAAAGTTTAGGAGAACAACTTGCACGAGTTAAGAAATGCTTTAACACCAACATCGTGATATATATTTTTAGACATCTATGAATTCATCCCTGGCTGCTGGAAACAAAGAAAAAACACTGGGGTTGGTTGGTTTTGGGTAGTTTTTTTTTACTTTGAAAATTATGATCTTCTCTATACTTGCCTATCCATCCCCAAAGCATCCCTGAACTTATGTGGGCACACAAGGCAGAGAGCCAAAGCAGAAGAGAGGTTTCTTGCAGAACACCTGTCACACAACCTTCAGAATTACATTTAGTTTGGGGTTCTTTAAGTTTTTTGGTTGGGGTTTTTTTTTTAAATCCCTGTCATACTTGTGTGCATAATTGAGCTAGGGTGGGGGTTTTTTTGGCACTCATGTGGGAGACTGGATCAAATACTCTTTTTTTTTTTCCTTCTCTTCGCCCACAGTCCCAGGAAATGCACTTACTACTGAGCCTGTTACTGCTTTCTTCTGCTGGAGCTGCTCACTGGGGTTAGATACTCATTCAGGCAGGACATCCATCTCCAATATTCACATTGAGCACTTAGGATACCAAATAATTTGGAGGTAGGAAAGGCAAGTGACGGGTTTACACCTTTACATTATGACCTCTGTCTCTGTAACGATCAGCCCAGCAGCATGTACCCACTGAAATCCTTCCAAAATTTCAGCTTCCAACAACAGAAACTTCTGTGGACAACTTCTTAAGACACTTTGCATTGGCTGAGAAATATTGCCCCAGGCACTGGGCAAATCCTTAACGTTTTCCTTTTAGTACAGTGTTTCATCCCATAGCGATTGCAAGGGGCTGAGCATCACTCCTCAGAGTCACGTGTTTGGGATGGTGATTAAAGTAATTGCACATTATCCTCCCAAGCAGCACTAAACCTGGTCTTCCAGGCTTGAAAGCCTAAAGCATTTAAAATTCCATTACCCCCAAACATCCAGCAGTGCCCGAGGAATTCTGATAAATCATAAAAGCCCTCCCATAGCCTGGAGGGTTCAGCCATAGCTTCGGATCCATTCAAAGGCATGCCTTCATCCCAAGCGAAGGCCAGACTGGAATAGGTACTGAGGGACACAGACAGCACTCTCCCCAGGTGATGCTGTGGAAGACAGCACACTAAAAACTGAATTTAGCAGCTTCAGTATTTTCTGCATCCCCTGTCAACAGAAGGCTTTGAAAAAAAAGAAAAAGCCTTCAGAACACAGACATGAAGTTGTCTCTAAAGGAAAAGGCAGCGACACTTTTTAATGTGGCTCCCCAGCCACCACTGCAGTTGTTCTGGAAGCTGTAACTTCCAAGAAGCCTAAGAAGAAATTTGGTTTTGTGCACTTCTTATTTCATGTAGTGGAACAGCACATACTTCATTGGGGGAAAGAAAAAAAATATCACTTATGGAGAGAAAATAAAAATAGAGAGGCACCACTTCATTTCACTGAAATACTGCATAATTGCAATGGAAAAAATTCTGCTTTTCAGGTGGAGGCAGTTCTTTGGGAGCTGGCAACTGGGAGTACTGATGAGAGCCTGAGGAAGAGCTGATCTCGTCTGTTGCCAGCAGAAATCCATACATTACGCTCCAAGTTTATATTGACACACTAATGCAGGCTGAGCTGAAAGCAGCTATCCCACAGAAACCTGAGGTGCATTTCCCACCTGGAAGTTTATTAGCATAATATGCAAATACTGACATCCCTAATGCATCTTTCCTCAGACTACTTAGGTGAGAGAAGGCTGCAGACTAAGGGCAATAGCATTTCTCTACGGGAGGAAATCAAGCCTGGTTGATGGCAGCAACATTACTGATGCCTCAGGCTCTGAACCCCTACACCAAGTTTCCCCTTGGTCACTTGAATCATGCAGCAACTCATTTGTTGATGTTTTTTCATCTTTTTACCGTCCCCAGGTTTATCGAACTACTCAGCTCTGGCACCGTTTTGCATTGCCTGCCAAACCATAAACTAGTCTTGTCCTATCTTCCAAATTCACTGGTTTTCAGAAAGTGTAAATTAGGAAACTATGAGACTTTGCATTTCTCTGCTTCAGTCCCAATTTACAAGCTCCAGAAGCTCTCAGACTGCACATTTGTTTTGATCTTAAACCCCCTTTATACTGTTTAAGAGCTTTCCCCACTTCTGTTTTCCAGGATGAACCTGATATTTTTCAAGCCTTTTGTTTGCTATAAACACAACATTCTTCATTCAAGGAGGAAGATGGCCAAGGGGCTGGAGCACCTCTCCCATGAAGGCAGGCTGAGTGAGTTGGGCTTGTTCAGCCTGGAGAAGAGAAGGATCCAGGGAGAACTAATTGCAATGCACCAATACTTAAAGGGGTCCTACAGGAACTTGGGAGAGGGACTGGTCACCAGGGAGTGCAGGGACAGGACAACGGTGATGGCTTCAAGCTGAACGAGGGCAGGGTTAGGTGAGATGTTAGGAAGAAATTCTTTACTCTGAGGGTGGAGAGGCCTGGCACAGGGTGCCCAGAGAGGCTGTGGGAACTGCATCCCTGGAGGTGTTTAAGGCCAGGTTGGATGGGGCTTTGGGCACCCTGAGCTAGTGAGGGTGTCCCTGCCTGTGGCAAGAGGATTGGAACTAGATGGGCTTTGAGGTCCCTTCCAACCCAAACCATTCTGATTCTGTAATAAGCTAAGCAGCGAGCACCATAAGCCTGCCAGCCTACAGGCTTATTAATACAGGTTATTAAATCAAGAACATCTGAACCCGCTCTCACTTATTTTCCTTCCCAGCAGCCCTACCCAGCCTTCATGAGGAAAGATATTCCCTGCAGCAGCTCTGATTGCTGTCCCTATTTGTGCTCCTGGAGGACACCTCTCAGAATAAAGCCCACGTCCACCCACCCACATTTTTTAGAATAAAGCCAGAGGACACTAACCCTGAAGCATCACCTGCTTCACCGCTTGTACCAAGAGGTAATCAGCAAGCGGTCCAGCAGAGACGAGTCCAGCATTAGCCACGTTATTTCCTTGCTGAGGCACACAACTCACAGAACAAACCCACGCTTCATTCAGCATCATCTCCCAGCTGCAGCTGAGACACGGCGCTGCCCTTCCTCAGGAACATTTGAATCCTTGGCTCGCCTCCCGTTCATGAATTCAAACATTGTTATTAACACAATAGATTGATTAAGGGAGCTAAACAGAAAAGACACAGTTTTCCAAAGCCGAAATATAAATCCAGGGTGCGTTTGTCACAGCAGCATTTCCTGCACATTTAAACATTGTTTAGTGAGTCAGCCAAAAGCGTTTTGCAAGTGTAATCTATCTCATGGAGGAAAAACTCAAAGAGCCTAATCACCAGCATAGCTCTCCCAGGGTTTGATAGGTTTCACTTCAAAGCAAAATGCTTTAAAAAAAAAAAAAAATCGAGATTCCCCAGAGGTTTAGTGTAACCAAAAACACAAGTGAAAACTAAGGATTTCAAAAAGTGTTATATTGAGGTAGCGAAATACTTTGGTCTCATCAACTGGGGATGAGCACCACATGTCTCTATCAGATTTTGGGGCTTTACAATGCCATTTCTTTGATGATGTTTGCTTCCGAAATGACAAGAACATTGACCTGCATGGCTGCATATTGATAACAACATAATCTTTAGACACCAGAATCCTCTGGAAGGAGTGTCAAAGAAACCTCAAAGGGATACAGCAGCTGGCTTGTAAACTGAACCTGGAAGGTACGTAACCCCTAAAATGCTCTTCTGTTGCTCCATCAGCATAGGCTTCCCTGCTCCATCAGCATCTGCTCTGAACACTGCTTACTGACCGCACACAGAGGAGAGATGTTTTTCACAGCTCTTTTCCCCACCAAGATACAAGTGAAAAGTCCACATATTGGTTAAAAGCCAAAAATAACACCAGCAGACTGTGTTCTGAGAGCACGAGGTGTTTGTCACCTTTCTACTTTAAATCTAAAGTAATGAAATGCATTAAATTGCTCTGCATTGTCTGGGAGTGATACTCCAGACTCTCCAAACTGCTGATTAAGAGATCCTTTGCTCATCTGCATATAACACATCAACCCAGCGACTCACCAGAGGTTATTATAGCTGAATACCTCAAGCTTTGATGACACAAAGGGAAAACTAACTTCAGATACAGTCAGGGGTTTTTCCATGTGCTTTTGTCACTACCGAGATACGTCTTTGCAGCCCTCTGCAGCTTGTTTTCCAAGAACAGAAGAGGATGGGCTGTACCAGCTCCTAAGAAAGCAGCCACGTTTTATTCACCTCTGTAAGCTGCAGGTTTATAATCCTCTTAATTTTTAATGAGACATCAAGAGCCTGCACAGTAACTCTAACGCCGTACAAGACCCAAGCTTAACCCCTTCTCCCCGAGGAGCAGAGGTTTCACAAGCTCTTGAAACCATGACCAGCTCATGGGCCACTCCACAGGCTGAAGACTGGGGAAGGAAAAAAGAAGAAAAAGAAAAAAAGAGAGTCCACTACAGCTTTACAAGACCAGATGAGATCTTCCAGTGCTTCTGTGCTTTCATTTCAAGTTTCTACTTGGCCAAAAGCCTGCTCCAGCTGAAGGACACAGCACAAAGGATATTGTTCAATGTCACATCTGAGTGATTCTTTGCATGAAAGAGCAAGCAGAACCTAAGAGGCTATACCTACCCAGGAAGGGAGGGGACCATTAGTTCCCCTTCATTTCTTGCTCCTATCACTCTGTTCTACTAAATCTTTTCTTACCGGGATTGAAAGTGCCAGAAGCAAAAATTATAAGTGATCAGAAATATCTCTAATCACCTCAAGCTAATTACAAAATAAAACCAATAAAGGTCAATGATTAAACAAAAAAAAAAAAAATCAGGCACTGAGCAATTAACATCTACACAACTTGTGATAAAAACCAGCAACCTTGGTGTTTAATTTCACCTGTTTTACCATTCAGTTTTTGAGGTGACAATTTAGTGCTCATGTGCAAGCCAAGGTATGTGCTCACATAGTCCTGAGCGCTGTAATGAAAGCCTTAAATATTTACTGCTAGTAAAACATCTCCAACTTTTAGGAAGATTATCTTCTAATATTCAGCAGTGCAAGATTTTTATGACCTTATGTGTTGAGGAATAATCTTCTGCAGCAAGATAAAATAGATGTAATACGCCCACAGTCTATCCTTGCTAGAGCTACAGCTCCATCACCACTAAATTGTTTGTTTTTCTCCTTTTTAATTTGTCCCTTGTCCTTGCAAGCCAGAAGACATTTCAGATCGCCCACATACTCCCTCAACACTATGTTCTCCAAAAAAAACCAAGGTCTTTCACTTTCTAAGTCGGTTTAAGACTTGCCAAGTTGCATAACCAGGCCACACAGAGCAGAAGGTTCTGGAGTTAAACATGTCCACACCAACTGCAACACAGACACCTCTGAGTGCTCACCCCCATTCTTTTATGCAAAGGACTGATGGTATGAATAAGGTAGGCGACTTTATACAGATTTTAGTTGACTTTTATGGCTCTGTTCAACCAGCACAGATTGAGGCTAGACAAAGAAAATGGTTTCAAATTGCACCAGGGGAGATTTAGGTTAGATACCAGGAAGAATTTCTTTACTGAAAGGGCAGGCAAGTATTGGAAAAGGCTGTTGAAGCAGTGGAGTCACCATCCCTGGAGGTATTTAAAAGGTGTGTAGATGTTGTGCTTGAGGACATGGGCTAGAGGTGGGCTAGGCAGGGTTAAGCTGTGGTTGGACTCAATGACGGTCTCTTCCAACCCAGGTGATTCTACAAAGAGAAGATATGACAGTGACACTACAAAAAGAAAATCAAGTCTGCAACGTCAGATTAGGAAGTTCCCGTGGACTTTGCAGGTTGCCACCACAACCACAAGCAGTGTTTGGTGTAGGAGACACACAGCCAGCACGAGCCTGCTCATCTCAAGGGTGCCTCAACATAGTGCAGCTATTTATTTTGGTTTAACCCATTGTACTCTGAAATCTTGGGAAGCTTCATGTCTCAACAGTCTGTGTACTGTCGCATTTCCATTTATTAATGCTCTGAAAATATTCAGCAAAGGCATTTTAGCATGCTGCTCTGGCTCTTGGAGGCTCACTCAGAGCCCAGGAGGAAGCTAGGAAAGCAAGAATCGAAGTTAAAGAGCACCACTTCATGGAAAGGCATGGATATCCAAGAAAATGCTTTTATTCTACTTCCCTGAGAAAAACATCTTGTTATAAGAATGCAGAATTGTAACTAAACAGAACTGTTGTGCAATCAACCTTTAAGACAATCAATTTAGCAAGTCCTGGCATCACCAGGGAAAGCCAGCAGCTATACCCACAAAAGCCACTTTGACCTTAATAGCCATCTAAAAGGCATTTATATGCAGTATTTGAGGAATAGGAACCTGATACATGAACTGCCAACAGCTTGCAGTATTAATATTCAGCAGAAAACAATCAGAAAATATTTGTTACCTTATTCAGTCTGATCTAAGCAGGGCCCAGCAAGAAAGGGAAGTAGGGCAATAAAATTAATAGTATACACAGCAACAGCAAAAGCCCCATGAAAGTTTCCCAAGTGCAGAAGAACATCATTAGCCACTGAGGCACAGTAAGTCTCACTTCACTGGAAAAACCCTTCAGGATTTCTCATTCAGGGCAATTCCATCACTGATCAGAAACCCACATTACAAAACTATCTCAGTCTTCCAAAAGATTCATAAAATACTCAAGAACAATGAAGAACTGATAACAAAAAAATCAGTTGTTCGTTTTCTAAGGTAAGTGCCTTCTAAATTGCCAAGTTTATAGATGAGACCAATTGATGAAGTCTCCATATTGGCGAATCCAAGCTAAAAACCCAAGAGCAGGAACAAAACCAGAACAGCTGTTGGGAGTAACTGCACACAAGCTTCCTCTCTGAAACCAAGCAAAGGAGGAGCACACCATGCAGAGGCAGATCAGGCTGTCCCCCATCCATGACAACTGAAAGCAGTGCACGTAAGCCCAGAAAAATCCACTTTAGTTTCGTGCCCTCTGCATAACACACGAGTTCATAGATGCAACTTGAGCATTAGTTTTGTAATTAAAGATAAGCAAGTCCTGAAGAACAAGACTAAAATACTTTGAAGCAAGAGCCTTAAGTGCAGGCCACATACAACGTACAACCAGCACACACTTGAAGCACTCACTGTAGAATCAGAGGAGCTTGATTAATGTAGAGTAGCCAATTGTTTCTTTGAGACTTCAACCAATTTTTAACGGGTTTTCCTAAATATCAACATAAACACTAACAGACCATGAGTATTTTCCCTTCCAGCAGGCTGTCTGGCTCTTTCCCTTCCCATTTAATTTCCCACTCCCACCACAATAAAACCCTGCAAAGAACTAAGGAATATTTTATCCTATTTTATCAACATACTCTCAGAGTCACTAGGTTATGACTGGGGGAAAAAAACCCTAAGTCTGTTGCAATGTAATCTATCCAGATTCAGAAGCACGGAAAGCTATTAGTCTGTGTCCCAGTGATACCAAGCCCTTTCCATACAAACAGTAGAACAAGCTAAGCTACCCAGCCTTGACATCTGTCAAAACAGAACAGTGCTCAAGTAGTAATTTATATGGGGAGCTCCCCCTCCCCCTCCCGCCTCCTCTTCTTCCACTAGTTCAATTACTGCAGCGGCATCATGAATAAGTGGCATTATTTTCAGGGAAAATTACCAGAAAAAAAATGAGAGAAATATAATAAGCATAGGATTTACCAAAATTCTTTTTTTTTAATGCATAATTTATTGTCCTTCCACACACTGTATTCAACTGCTGTAAATATATCAGTTCAACAATTGCCCCCTAGTTCAGTTTCATCCATTTCGCCATGATGTCCTCTCTATTATTAAGTCCTATTCATCTTACTCACAAAATTAGTTTGACTGCATTGATAGATCTGCAGGATGGATGCAGGAAAAAAACCAAAGCCAGCCACAAACCAACTCTACTGCCAAGCAGCTCTTGGTCCTTTTTCCTACAGCTTGGGTAATCTAAAAGTATTAATGAATTTAGCTATAAAAATTAGTATGTCAGCACTAAGTTGTGTCATTGCTGACCTAGAAGACAGTCATGCCCGGAGGCTACCTTTTACTGCGAATAATTTGTGTCATCATAAGAAGCAGGCCAGGTTTGTTTACACAGTCAGCAGTCCATGCAGCATCGGTCAAGCACATCATCTCCTTCCATGGGCATCAACGCTGGTGCAGATGGGAGGATGGCTGAACAAGGACCTCAATCGTTTCAGTAACAGCACCATTTTAAGCTGCAGTGAATTTAAAGCCCAGTAATTTTCCAACTCTTAGCTGCTCAGTTCTTTTCTGTTCTTACTAACAGGTCCTCCTGCCTTGATCCTTTGGCACCCGACACTAAAACTCAAGCAAGAGCCAAGGCCATACTTCAGTAAAGGGAGCACATTAGCAGTGACATGCTTTTCAAAGGCTAATACTCCCAGCAGCTTCATTTTGATGGGGTGACGGTCTCTTAAGCTGATGCAGCCCACAGGGTAGAGGAGGGAGATCAAAGGAAAGGAGTACAGCTGGAAGCCAGACGGACCTGCTCAAGGATCACAAATAACCCCACAAGCGCAGACAAAATCCTGTTCGTGAAGGTCAAAACTGGAACTTGGCAGCCAGGAATCCAGGAACCAGGATAAAAGGCTCAGCCAACCACATCAACGGCACAGGCAGAACGCCTAGAAGATCAAACCTGATCCTGAGTGCAGCAAAGCATCACTAGATCGCCTTTTGATCCCACTGATACTGGGAGGATCAGAGCTGGCTGCAGGAGCACTGCACTACAGCCCTGTGCCACCACACGCACCCCATGATGGAGGGGTGAAGCTTATGGAAGAGAGGAACCACAACATTTTGGTGGTTATTTTCCATTTCACCAAGATGTAGCTTGAACCCTTGTAAGTTAGACAGTGCCTTTTCCCAGCTGGCACCCCATGCCACAGCACAGCAGCAGCACAGAAGGCAGCATGGGAGGTCTGCAACCGCAAGGGCATCCCAGGCTCCTGGATGCCACCCAGCCAACCCACCTCCTGACAGCATTACCTTGGGAAGCCCCAACAGTGTGGAGCAGGATTTGATCTCCTCCCAGCAGCTCCACTTCATTAGCTGCAGCCTCCATGGCTAAATAGCCGGTTGCTTCATTATGTTGTTCCACCAAACATTTATTATTAGTAAAACAGATTGGTTGTGGCTGCTGGGCCACGATTGGCAACGTGAAAATACGTTTCAAAAGCCAAAAGGAGAGTACCAACTTCTCCAATATATGGAAAAATCTGAAAATAAGATGTTCAGAGCATCTAATACAAAATGTAAAGTGTTCAAGGTGCACACAGAAAGCATAAAATCATCTATGTATGTATTTAAGCCTGCTTCTTCATAAAAATAGCAAGGGCTCTGTAAGATGTTATAAATAAGTTTTTTACATTTGACAAGAACATGTAAAAATATTGTGTATGTGCATATCCCACATCAAACACACTGAGAAATTCAGCTCTGTCCAAATGAGCACTTGCAACTTTGGGAAAGTGAAGTTTTGTTCCTTTGTGCACATGTTACAGTTATCACCACATGATGTATTTAACTGAAGCCCTGGGTCAAGTGCAGCTTGGATACAAATAACAAAACAGTTTCATTACATCTACCTAAATCAGGCTCCTTCTCCAAAAGCTGGCTGTTATTCCTGCAAAAAAAAAAGTTGGCTAGCAGGATTTTGAGAGAAATTAAAGGATTTAAGCAAGAGAGATCAAAAATTTTTATGCAAATATTCAAGTATATTTGGTTTTCCTGAAACAGTAAATTTATTACTGTTTTTTCTTTAAGAAGAAAAAACAAGATGAAGTATTCAGCAAGCAAGGCCACTTTTCTATGTTTCTGGTATTCTAGCTACTTCTACTAAAAATCAAACTTAACTTAAAATTTAGATCAGTAAATCAAAATCCACCCTGTCTCTTAATCCTTGAATCCACCTTCCAGAGGTGGCACAGACCCTCAGGGACCTTGCTACAATCCAGCTGGAGCCCAGCACAGCCAGTTCATTTCCCATCCTGCTCCCCTTGAAAGGGTTAAGCCCAGTATCTCCATCTTCAAAGTCATTACTCTATCAATACTCTGAATAATTTAGTAGGCAGCTGTTTGACTTGACATTTTCATACAGATCATAAACTCACTAATACACCGAATCCTACGCTGTAACCAGTATCTCCATGGGGTAAAGCTGCTCAGGGACCACACGTACACTGCTTGCAATCACACACCACAGGACTGCCCAAGTTTCACCAGGCTTTCTAGCTATTTTATGCATACTTTGATGACCAAACCCAATCTCCACACACAGAGAAGACATCGTGATTTACACATTTGTATGTGAGCACTGATAACAGGAACTTTAGAATCTCTCTACAGCATGAAGGACATTACTTAATCCTCAAAGGCTAAGCAGATTATGATTAGCACTGGGTGGGCTCTCTCAAAAGCTGGAGTGAGGGACTTCAGGGGTTTCTTTTGCCCAAGAACTCCTGGCTGTGGTCCCCAGAGCTCTGATCAAGTCAGAAGGGAATTGCCCAAGTGCCACAAAGTCACTATTTAAGAGAAACGTGGAAAAAAACCCTACAACCAAAGCTCAACAGCTACACAGCAGCCTCGTCACAAGACATTTCTTTTCCATTTTCCTTTCATGCACTTACTGAAACACATGGAAATGCAATTATATGTAATAGAACAGAAGGAAGGACGGAGCAGGAGCAGTGGAAGGGAGACCCAGCAACAGCATAGCAGAAGTCAACACAAAAACTCCATCAAAGACCATGGAGAGCTTTGCTGCATAGAGTAAGTCCTCTTCATATACTGCTACTGCGACTCCACAACAGAAAACACTCATCACAGGGTACTTTTCTATAGTTTGAGCAGAAGTCAGCTAAGATATCCTCTAAGGTTTTGACCAGCTTTAGACTGTAATTGACCACTATACGCTGTGCATGGCTTGCAACCTGATCGTGCAAATAAGCCAGTGCGGTGTTAAAGCAGACCCAAATGAGTCGGTGGGAGCCCCAGCTCCTGGATGTTTCTGAATATAAATTAACCCTATCAATCCTTATTTACATCCATGAGAAAAACTGCAGATCTCACAGACTACCTTCCAGAGGTCAAGAGCATGCAAAAATACTTCACAGGAGTCTCATGAGCTACAAGGTTTCTCTATCTGACATAATAGTAAGTACTACCACTACCATCACACATGGGCTGGGCAGCCTAGCATCATAGGTACATGTTATTCCTTCCACAGGACCTGTGTCAGAAAGAGGAAATGCTAAATGAGGAAGAAGACTGGAGTTGGAACACGGCTTTGATGCCATCACTTCAGAGGAGAAGAGCCTCTGAGAGCTTCTCCATCAGCCTCAGCAACGAGATGATCGCTATGGCCCGATGTTTCCAGACAATACTAATGTGACAGCAGCGTGGTGGGAGCTGTTTTGTTAAAAGCAGAAGCAGCAATGAGAAGTGAAAAGATATTCTCCCTTGAGCAGATCTAAAATCCTTTACTGGGCTCAGAGGTCTAACCAGTAAAGCAAATTAAAAGCCCTTCATTACCAAGGCACCCAGCAGCTCCAGCCCAAGAGGAGACAGGGACTATCCCATGAGGTAATACCGTTCTTTGTGCTGCTCAAAGCTGTTTTGTGAATCCCAAATATTCTCCCAGATCTTTAAATTAAAGAAACACAAATGCTAATGAACTGGCCTTGAGCAAGCAGCAGCATGGGGCATCTCCCTTCTCCATCAACCCCCTTCCCAGCAGTCAGCTCACAGCAAAGACTTTTCCCAGAGCTCCTATAAACCCAAGGTATCCTTTCTGCTATGTGTTAGATGGGGGGAAAAATGCCCCAAATGGATCACAGAGATCTTTCACTATGGTAATTCTCAGAAAGCATGGTATTTCTTTAAAAAAGACAAGGGCTGGAGGATGGGATGGCAGGAAATGGGCCGTGAGTGCAAAGTCTGGCATCCGAGTTGCTCCAGGTGGGGTGACAGAGGTCTGAGGGAGTGAGCAAGGGGAATAAAATTACCATTACAAGTACTGGACATGAAAGCCACCATTGCCCTTGATGACATTCATAAAGTATACTCTTAGTAGGTATTACTCTAATAGGGTAATATTTTTTGTTGGAGCTGCTCCTTGGAGAGCGTTCATCCATGCCAAGAACGGAGGTCAGTGCCTCCTCAGTGGGTTTTCTACTCAAGAGACCAGTGCTCTCCCCTATTGCAAACTCTCTTTGTAGGGACAAAGGGGCAGGTCAGTATTAGGAGACAGAGGGAATATTTTCAAATGGAAAATTAATATGGTAAAATAACATTCCACATGCCTCAGCTTGTGGAAAGACAACCTCACCCATCCAGAGCAGACCCAACTTTCTCTAGACAATGGCAATTTTGGCCACAGAAACTGTCAGACGCTTTAGGGGAGAAAAAAAGGCAAAAGATTTGCTCTCAACTGCAATTATTTTAACTACACATAAATACATCACTTTCTTTACAAGGTATAAATAACTATACACAATTACATGCTAATTACTTACAATTAAATTGCAGTGTAAATACAGCAACGCACAAAGATAATCAGATGGTAACTTGTACAATGTAAATTAATTGATAACAGGAGATTTACAATTGCAAATTAGAGCGATTACATTTTGAATACTATGTTAGATGTGAGGTATTACACACGGTACATCGCTGAGCCTGGCTTCCCCCCAACAGGGTACAATTACGCATCGCCCGTGGCAGCGGGTACCCAACTCTGGGGTGACAAAGGCAGGCAGTAGGTGACGATTTTCTGAGCCAGCACACACACCCTTGGCTGTTATCTCTGACATAATTATCCTACATAATTTCCATTGCTATCTGTGATCTGAAACATTCTCCATGCTGCTGGCAATAGGATACTTAGTTCTAATTAGCTCTGGAGAGAGAAATTTCTACAACCTTATCTTTCACCGGTGTTTCTGATTCCCTCTCCTCTTAGCTCCATCCAGCCCTCAATTTACTCTCACTTGTGTGGCCGTCTACAGCTATACACATAAATTGTCTGCAATTTTACGCCCTCAAAATCCCAGAATTTTGTCATTATTTCCCCAACACGCAGAAGGCAAATCTACTTTCTATTCATAAGGAAGCAGCAGTGGGTGCACCCGCTGCTTGCTGGGACCCGGCTATCCTTTCCTCAAAGATTGTGCATGGCTCTGTGTGAGTGTTTGTGTTATTCCAGAGCATCTGCCTGGTGTCCCTGCTCCCTGCTAGAAAAAGGATGTCTGCAGTAGCCCTTTGTTGATTTTCTATTGACTTCTGTTTGAGGCTGAAGGTGTTTCTCATTACTTATAATACAGTGAGGATCCCAATTTAGCTACATTGACCTTGTAATGATGTTTATTTCTTCTTCCATTAGTGCCTATGTTGAGTATAGGTTTTATTAGTCACTCCATGTCTGTGTTTTGCCAATTTGGGGTTACGGGAAGGAGCTAGTAGGCTCATGGTGGTCACTAATCATAGAATCATAGAATGGTCTGAGTTGGAAGGGACCCAAAGGATCAGAGAGTTCCAACCCCCCTGCCACAGCCAGGGCCACCAACCTCCAGGCCTGGAGCTACACAAGGTTGCCCAGGGCCCCATCCAACCTGGCCTTGAACACCTCCAGGGATGGGGCATCCACCCCCTCTCTGAGCAGCCTGTTCCAGCCCCTCACCACTCTCTCTGTCAAAAACTTCCCCCTAATATCTAATCTAACCCTTCCCTCCTTTAGCTTTAATCTATTCCCCCTTGTCCTGCCATTATCTAATCTTGACTCAAGCCTTGATGTTTAGCCCTGCTCCTTCCAGGATTTTGAGATGCAGCTCGGTTGGCGGGGCAGTTTTGCTTAAAAACATCTGACCTAAGAGTCAGAACTCTGACTGCTGATTTAGCTGATGCTTAATCAGCCTCAAATTAGGCAGCTACGTGGCAATGTCTTGCAGGTAGAGAACAAAAACTCGTCCTTTGGTATAAGCACTCAGAACCTCACTGCCAACCTCAACTGTTTAAAGTAACTTTCAATGTGAATCTGCAAGAGTTGAAGTTTGGGGGGGGGGCGGTGGTTGCCTTCTGGTTTATGACCCTTTCTTTTTCGCTGTATAATTAAACTTTGCAAACTTCATCCTGCAAATAGCAAGAAACGTTATTTCAAGTGAAGGGGGAAAGTACACCATGCTGTGCCAACAGAAATAAAGAATTCCTCCTAGGGTTGTTAAGGCATGTACTGATTAAAACTACAACTGCACATTGCAAAAAGAGGACAGTTTGGGAGTCTAAATGGCTGGATTTTTACTATTTCCTCAATAAAGATAAAAATGGTGCCAGAAGGATTATTAGAAACAGGTCTCGAATGAGGTTCTTTCACCCCACAACAGCATACGTAAGCTTCACCAGTTTGAGATGTTAATACATCCAATGGAATGTGCATAAACACTGGACAATCTGGAGGGTTCTCTTGCTTCAGCAGCGCTGAGTGCACCCATAAATGAGATCTGTGGGATTTTTAGGGTGTTCGTAGACAGTGAATTCCGAGTAGAATGGTAATTTTCTGCCTATTTTTTCCCTGCTGGTAGTCACGAAGATGCAGAATTATTGCAGGCTCACATAACATGTTATTTTGTTATGAGAAAAGTTGTTATTTTCAAATGATAACTGTGCAACTCTTTTCTTTTTTGGGTTGGTTTTTTTTTTTTAATTTTTACTCTAAAAGGTAATTTCCAAATCCAAAGCAAAGGCTCCAATAATAGCTTTAAATATATGCCCTAACATGTCGACACTTTTCACCACTGTCCCGGCTTTTATACTCTTCCAACCCAAAGCCTGGTGTAGCTTGGTGGTAGAAATAACTAATGAATAAAGATTAATCACACAAATCTGCAGAAGAGAGGAAGGAGGGTGAGGGAGCTGCCTTGTCCTCCACAGATGTCCACAGTGACATCTTCCAATGTTCATGACCATGAGAGGAACCTCGTCGTCAGTACCACCTCTGGTAAGCTGGTGCTTATTTTTTTGTTTCATATGGAAAGGAAGGGCTCACAAGCAAAGTGTTCTTCTGGTTTCATTTCGTTGAGGAGTCAGGGAGAAGACCAAGGCATGGTGGTTCAGGCTACAGCTGCTTTCCTCCTGCTGTTTGCTTGGTAGTTTGGTAGGAACCTGAACACATAAGACAGGACAACTCAACTGGAAGTCTCTTGTTAAATTTTTCGCTTACAAAATAGGAAATTATCATCTCTGTGATCCGTAGGTCACAGAGCTGGCTAGGCTGTGTAACCTGCAGGTTAAACATTCATGATTATATGTGGCTCGTTCGAAGTATGACTGAACTAATTGATGGGAAAATGATGCTGCACCCAACTGACCCTATTATTGTTCAGATTAAGAAAAGGTCCCCGCAGAGCAATGACAGCCAGTGCTTCAAGAGTGTTTTCAAATCTAATGCTGTATTTTATGAACACGCAGAGATATTTCACACTGCAGTCACCCCTAACAGCATCCTGTATCGGATGACAGAAAGGAACTTGCCACCCATCACAGGGAGGCCGCGCAGTAATCCTCCGAGAGATGCTGCGCTGGTAGCATCATTAAAATGCATGACATACAGTCTGGCTGCTATCAGATCAGCAGTGCATGGGAATATGATGTCTGTAATAGGGAACATACTGGCTCCAACCTTCATATTCATTTGGGATACCTTTCCTACATCGGAGTTGGACTGACTTACCTCATAAAGGGGAACGGGCCATATGTACAGGTCTCCAGTTGGCAAGCGTCATGAGGAAAGGGAACGCAGGCAGCATACCAGTAGCTTTTAACAGCAAGTCCAGCTGAGAATGAAGTTACCATTTTCGGTTTGCAAATTGTTAGTGGATGCACAGGGAAGAATATAAAGGTTCCCTTACAAAAGGGAGAGAGAGAAACAGAGCACATTTTACTCATTCTTCAGCTCTATTATACTTTCTCTGTAGGAGGTGAAAACTGGCAATTACTCTTGGAGATGCACAGATAGGAAGATGGAACATAAATCAAAATAAAAAAGAATATGAATACATTCTCTGGGTATTCAATGGGTATTTATTCAACCAAAGTGCTCAGGAGAGGTGGTTATAGTGAGCTGCACGGTCCATTACAAGAAGTTTCTGCCATCTGCTTGATGTTACTCAGCAATCGGGAGAGGAGGAGATGAAGAGAAGCAACTATTTGGAGAGCAAAGGTCGGTATCCGCCAGGTTGACGTGATTAGTGTTTCTATAGGATGCAAGCAGTTCATAATAAATACACAGGCAAATTTTAGGACCACTTGTAAGGGTTTTGAGGGAAGAGAGGGAGACATGCACGGAGACTTTATGCAGTTTTAAAGGGAGGAAGAATTTGTCTCTGTAAGAAAAAAAAAAGCATTTGCCTATCAGAAGGTCAGAATTCAGATGAACTTGCTGGGATTTATATTCATCAGGAAGAAACAAAGTAAGTTCTGGGAAGCCCATTAAAAAAATATAATGTGCTTTTTTCTCAGGAATTACTCTGAAATTGGGTGTCATGTATCTGACTTAATGCTCTAATGGTATGGCTTGAGCACTAGGGGAGGATTTACAGGAAATATCTGTTCCTTATCTGATTATAGAAGGAAACCATAGTCCCGCGGTCTGACACTCCAAGGTGGCTTGCTGTCAACCTAAACCTCCAAAATTAACTATTTATCACTGGATTAAGGCAGAGACCAGAGCAGCTGCATTGTTCAAGCTCAAAGACTATCGGACCCCAAGGGAATAGATAAAAAAAACCCACAGAAAAACCAACCCACAAAGCCAGGCAGAAAAACACAGAGGCACAGGAAAAATGAGGTGACCTGCCTTCTATTTCACAGCCAAAACCACAACACCAGCCCCTGGGGCCAGTCCTATAGACACCAGGGCTTTCCAAGTCACAGGCTGGAAATTGTGACAAACCAAGCTCGGTGGCAGTCGTTACTGGAACAAAACACCTTGAAGAACAATTTCGGTCTAAGAAATGATTCGGGAGATTGCCAGCTATCAAGAAATCATTCAGAAAATCTTTTTTGGGAAGTGTCTCCTAATGGAAAACGCAGCAGCTCATCACGAGAGCCTCACTTTCCGAAAAGAGCAGTACAGAGGTTTCGCCCAGGCTGGAGCTTTGCAGATGGGATTTTATCTTAAAAGCAGGTCCTTGAAAACAACCGGGAGCACACCAAGGAGGCACACAGACACTTCAGGGATCTTGAAAAGATAACATGGTATATAGCAGGAGACAAATTATGGAGCCAATGTTAGACACAGGGGGTGCAGGACCCAGTGCAGCACCTAACAAATCCCCCGGTACAGGAGCAAATGCCCAGCCGGGGCTGAGCACCTCTCAGGCTCTGCGCCTCTCTCCAGACCCATGAGCTATCGCTGGGATGCATCTGGAGGCTTTGTACCCCAGCTGCTACACTTGTTCAGATTCTATTCCATGAAATAAATTCTCTTCTACTCTATTGTATCATATTATATATTATATACCTTATTCTATGACAAGAACACAGGAGAGAGGCAAGGAAGAACATTATTTTCAAGCACACATAGCTCCTCTGAAGGTATATTTCTAATGCAAATGTCTAGTAGACTGGGGACAGAAGCTGTGGGGTTTTTTTTAGCAACAGGATAACTAAGATGAGATTATTTATGCATGAATGCAATATTACTGTGCCAAAAAAGCTAACAGTGAAATAATTCCCCTGCTGACTGATTTAAAGGACCAGGTCACAGCCTTGTCAGGCACTTTTGCATGTCAGTGAGTGGTCTGCAGGAGCAGAGCGCTGCTGCTCGTTGGGCTGTATGTCATGCCAACACCATAACAGGCAGCTCACAGACAGGTACAGACAAAGTCTCTGCCCTGATCCCCTCTTGGACCTGCTGACCCAGTCTGAAGGATGCAGATGCCCGTGCCCCATGGACACAGATCCATAGCCTATGCTTAACACTCGCAGGGCTGAAATCATCTGATCCTTCCTCAGCTGTATCAAGAACTCATATAATTCAATACTTGAAGCTTATCTCCACCTTCATCAGCACTAGACTCCAGAATGCCCTTTTATATTCCCTGCAACCATCAAATAACATATAATGCACAGTACTTGTGTAAGGGGGAAGCAAAGATCACAGTGCATCAGCTTTAAGAGATCACAGTGCATAAGCTTCTGGTGTCACCCCAGAAAGTTGTGGGGTTTTTTAAAATAATCTTAAATTTGGGGCTTTTCCACCTTTATTTAAAGAGTACAAATTGCTCCATCTTGAATATAGAAGTTACGTGTCTTTGCCCAAAACAATATGCAGCATGAAGGAAATTCAAGCTGACATTATTTCAAGACAGCAAAGACAAACTGATTTAGTGACTCTGACAGGCATTTATAAGTAAAATAAAATGTGAATCTAATTTCAGCCTACCATACTGAAATAATATGCAACATGTTTTGATGTCATAACATGAATATTTCATATATGAACAGCATCTCATTTGGTAGCGAGATGTTTCCAGGCACCCGTGAGAGAAGGTCCTGGGAGACAGAGAAGGTTTAATTTCTGTTTCTCAGTGAGCAACCTAACAGCAAAGTAACTTTGAGATCCTTATTGACTTCTTAACTGTTTTGCCAGATGTCAATATATAAAAGTTTAGAAGTAAAAATTGTGGCTGAACCTTTCCTTCTAATTAATGGCTGTATTGATCAGGTAGGTTTTCCTCTAGCCTCATGTCACAAGAACCACTGGATTTCAGGAGGGTCCCTGCCAAAGAGGTTTATACTTACGTTTCTACTTGCGTCTCACTAGTAAAAAACAGACTGAAATCTCCAGCATGGCTGTTTTAAAAGTGCATTGATAATGAACAGCCCAATGAACTAAGGGTGAAGTTGGGTATTTACAGTCTCCAGAGCATTTTGTTTTGATTTGCATTGAGTTTCAAGGTTCAGCAGTTTAATAGCCAACACGGCCACATTTTCATTTCCTTCATTTCAAATTTAGAAAGAAGCAGCATCACAAGGTTACATCTGAAACAAGAAATCAATCCCAAATTCCACCTGGCAGTTAACCCAGGTATGCAGGAAGCCGAGTCCTGCTGCTGCTGAAGTTTTGCTGAATCCTGTTACAAAACACTGGTCCAGCCCTTGAAGTTGCTCAGTAGCTCCCGGACTAAAAACATAAGCAATGAAAAAAAAATGCACATAATTTAAATTACGTTGAATATTCAATAATGGTAATGACCTACATATTAGAAGCTCTTTGATGTGTATTTCTGGGGAAACTGCATTTGTCCTTGACCTTTGCTTACTCATTATTTTGTCTACATATAATTAACACATCCATAATATCATATAAATGCCACTTATTGACACCATCCCAAGGGCAACTAGTTATCTAGGAGGAACACGGACACATTAACATTTGCTAACTCATTTAGCTTCTCTTCCGCATTAAATTGAAGAAATCCATTTGTCAGATCACACAGAAATGTATATTAAACAGGCAATATTTAACAGGGCAATGTTTTACAGTTTGACAGACAACAATGACGGTCATTTAAAGGGACAGCCCTTAATGAGAGCTGCAGCCATCGAGCCATCGTGACGCTGTGGCGTGGCTGGTGCATCACACGAAGATGATGGTATCACCTTCAGATAAGCAGCTGTCAGTGGGTATCATTTCCAGTCCCGCTTTCTAAGTTTGATCTTATTTAGCAACAGAAAGGTGCCAAGTAAAAGCTTCAAAGTCATCCTAAGTGGACTGCACCCACCCAGGGGGGTAACACTGCCCCCCAAGGCACCAGCTCAGCAATGTTCAGTGTGATCGCATCACAGAATCACTGGGGTTGGAAGGGACCTCGAGAGATCATCGAGCCAACCCCCTGCCAAAGCAGCTCCCCAGCTCATATTGCACAGGTCGGCATCCAGACGGGTCTTGAATATCTCCAGAGAAGGAGACTCCACACCCCCTGGGCAGCCTGTCCCAGGGCTCCCTCACCCTCACTGAGGAAAAGTTCTTCCCTATGTTGGTGTGGAACTTCCTATGCTCCAACTTGCAGCCATTGCCCCTTGTCCTGTCTCCACAAACACTGAAAAGGGGCTGGCCATTTCCCCCTGCATCCCCTGCTTAAGATAATTATAAACATTAATTAGGTCGCCCCTTAGTCTTCTCAAGGCTGAGTAGTCGCAGCTCACTCAGCCTTTCCTCATAGGGGAGATGTTCTAGGCCCTTAATCATCTTCGTAACCCTTCTCTGGACTCTCTCAAGGAGATCCTTGTCCTTTTTATACCGGGGTCATGCAGAAGTTGAGGTATTTAATCATATGTCTCCTTTCTTACAGATTTTCCCTGAGTGGAGAGATGTTCTCTCCCACAGCAAGGCCAAAACCAAGAGCCTGGCAACGTGGGTTAAGGAAAACAAATAGTAATCTTGCATCCCCTTTTTTTCTCCAGAACATGTTCTCCAATACTCATCACCACAACTAAATAGTCAGGGCCACTTAGGCTTATTTTAAGCACTTTGTTCACTGTACTTGACTTTTATCCGGGAATTAGTTTGCAAAGACTCCTGTAGCAAGTATCTGGTAAAACACATTTCAGCACTTTGGCAGGGCTGGCAAATTTTTAGGGAGCCCAAGTTAAATTTAAAATGGAAATTGGGGCTAATTAATTACTTGAGAGGGAAGAAGAGCAGGATTTCAGCAGGCGACTGAACTGAAACAATGCGAAAAACAACATCTGGCGCGACTCCAGCGAGAAAGCAGCACGGGCAGAGCTTCCCAGTGAGCAGGCAGGACCACGCTCCCAGGATGCAGCCTCCCACACCCGATGTAGAAATGACCTGGAGGAAGGCACAGAGGAGTAATGGGCTCTCAGGATGACACCATGACATTTATTTTTTTTTTCTCCTAAGGGAATGAGAATAACGAGTAAGGTGCCAAACTGAATGCTGATGGGTGCTGGCAGACCCAGCACCAGTGCTTTAGGTATCCTGGGGCTCAGGACTGTGGTACCAGGGCTAGGGGCTCCCCAGCCGTGGCCATGAGCAAGCATCCCTGTGTCACACTCATGGGACACGTGCAGGGCCAGGGTGCAGTGAGAGCTGCTTCATAAGGGAAAGATGCAGGAGGTGATCCTTGCAATGCGTCTGCATCCTGGATGCATCAGCTTGGCTACAGGCACAGCTCTGGATAATCTGTATTAAAAATCTACTGCTCCCAAGCTAGTTTTTTTCCATTCAAGAGAAAAAAAAAAAAAAGAAGAACAACCAACCTAGAGAAAAGGAATATACTGCACCAGGCACCGAGGGGGAAAAATAAATGAATAAAGCAAGTAACTGCTACGAGGTTTTCATTTTGTACTTTTGCAGTGGAAGGAGGAACAGAAATGAAATATAACCTAAGAGGCAGGTGATGTAAGGAATCAATACAGAAAGTTATCAAATAAGCAAAGCTGTATGCTAGAAGAGACCTTTCTGACAGATCCCACTGGAGAATATCCTGAGCATTTCAGCATGAAAAAATAAAAACCGTAAGCAGCCTTGGGCAAATTACGGATTTTTCCCTGTTAATGTTGATTTAAAATATGTAAATGTATTCACAAGCTAGAAGGTGTGGGTAATGGCTGTTAAATGTGCAGAACAGTGACCATTAAAAACAATAGCAGCGAATGCACAAAAGAAAACACTTTTCAAATTTGATTTTTCTATGTTCACCATGGAAACCTCTCTCTAAGCATTACCATCAAGTTCAGCTAAGAAACACAACGGGTAAAGTTTTACTCTCCTTTTTATTTGTGCAGTGGAGGGCAGAATTTTCACTGATGTGTTTTGTCAAAACAGTCTGAAATGGGAGGGTTTGTATGACAATAGAAATAAAGCCCTAAACCCCTCCCAAATCAAAAATAACCCACTGCAAACTCTCAGGTTCTGGTTTGGGAGGGGAAGTGGTGGAAAAGGCTCATCTGAAGATGAAGTACAGCAAAGACGGATCCTGCCTTGTGATTTGCCCAGCCCTCTCTGCAAAATATTCCTCTCTCTGGCAGGAAATACATCTGGAAGCGTCCGAGGTCTCAGACAAGTTACTGATGGGTGAATCACATCCAGCATCTAGAATATCGTTCAGAATGAAGGGACTGAGTGACCGTGGCTAAGGAGAAGAAGGGATGATGGGGGAATGTTCCCAGCAGAAGGCTGACTATCCTTTTTCTTCATGAGGAGGACAGTGAATGAGTTGACAACGGCAGGGAGTGGATTTTCAGCTATCAATGTTGGTCTTAAAAAACCCCAAAGAACTTCACAGTGCTATTCTAGCTGTGTGAGCAGTGTTGCTGACATGTGGAAGGTATTTAGGACTTTTATGAAACTCCACAGTGACCAGTGATAGTGAGTGTCTGCTCACTGGAAACGCTCTCCCAGATCAGCAGTCCAGCCCACTCATACCACTGACACACCACCATCACACTTTACTCCCTTCCCAAAGCCACCTCAAAAAACAGTCTTACTATTTCTAAACATGTTCAGATTCAGAAAAAGGGCAAAAAAGTGTTTAGGCACATAATATGAATCACTGAGTAAAAGGATTTTTAAAAAGGGGGTGAACCCACCCCAAAAACCCTCCCATTTGGATCAAAGCATCTTTTCTGCTATGAAGCACTTCATCCAATGCAGCTTTTAGAATTTTTAATAATTTGATCTGTTGGATCATTAGTAAAAATAAACAATCTTGTAAGTTCTCAGGAGCATCCTATTTCATTGACATTTTCCACTGGAGGAAGAAATAGCTCAAAGGGAAGTTTCCAAGGAGCAACACTTCTCTGGGCTGCTACACATCCTTATTTCTGATGCCGCTTCCTCCCCCTGAAGCCCAGCATAATGCTGCTATTTCTGCCACACATCTATTTTCAGCTAATAAATTTAGCCATTTGCAAAAGTGGAATATGAGGAGCCATCCAAAACGGACACACATTTCCTGCTTGTTTTTCAACAAACTAATTCCACTTTCTTCCATATCCTGCCCGTTCAAATGACATCCTTCCTACAAACTAGTCTATGAGACCACAGTACCATTTAGCAATCAAAACATGGATGCTCATTATCTGCTTCTCCTTCTGCTGTTTACTCTTCTGGCCTCCATTTGCCATTTCTTCTCAAATCACACAAAATTTGGGTCAGTAACTTTTGATTCTTCCACTTTTGCTTGGCCTCACGCACCCCAGCAAGCGTTCTGATAGATGGCTCCATCCCAGTCACACTATCAATTTACAAACATTTACAAAAATTACACAGACATATAGTCTGCAACATCAAAATACCCTTAGGATAATTCACCAATTTATTATCCTCATAGATACTAAGGACAACTTTCCTCCCCTTTTCAGATTATGTGTTTAATTTAAGAGGATACTCCTTTTCCTACAAAAGAATCCAGAAAGCCTGAAGAGAAAAAAAATGAAGGGGGGAAAGGGGAAGAGAAAAAGGGGGGAAAGGGGAAGAGAAAAAAGGGGGGAAAGGGGAAGAGAAAAAAGGGGGGAAAGGGGAAGAGAAAAAAGGGGGGAAAGGGGAAGAGAAAAAAGGGGGGAAAGGGGAAGAGAAAAAAGGGGGGAAGGGGAAGAGAAAAAAGGGGGGAAGGGGAAGAGAAAAAAGGGGGGAAGGGGAAGAGAAAAAAGGGGGGAAGGGGAAGAGAAAAAAGGGGGGAAGGGGAAGAGAAAAAAGGGGGGAAGGGGAAGAGAAAAAGGGGGGGAAGGGGAAAAGAAAAAAGGGGGGAAGGGGAAAAGAAAAAAGGGGGGAAGGGGAAAAGAAAAAAGGGGGGAAGGGGAAAAGAAAAAAGGGGGGAAGGGGAAAAGAAAAAAGGGGGGAAGGGGAAAAGAAAAAAGGGGGGAAGGGGAAAAGAAAAAGGGGGGGAAGGGGAAAAGAAAAAAGGGGGGAAGGGGAAAAGAAAAAGGGGAGGAAAGGGTGTTTGGTTAGAGAGGGGAAAGGAGGATGAAGCTGAAGAAGTTATTTTTCCTGGTCCCAAGTTAATCCTGTGGAAAATCGGTGCAATTCGAAAGACTTTCCCCACCCCCCACCCCCAACTAAACACCTAAGTCAGCTGGCGTTCACCTGAAACTCAGTTTATTTTGGAAAGGCTAAAGAAATAAAGCGCTCCATCAGTTCTTTCAAGTGCTTGGCCCTGATGCTGTAAGGTTTTTGGGTAGGCACTTAATTTCATCACAGCCTCAATGCCGGAGTCTCCCGCAGCCAGAGGCTCCGTCAGTGAAGTGTCTGGAAAAGGAAACGCATGAATTGGCTTTTTTTCAGTGAAAAGAGTCACTCTGGTTGAGCTTGAGGGATGCTCCGAGCAGTCGGGATGCATCCAGACGTGGCTGCTCAGGGCATGGGCCCTGCATCCTGCTGGTACCCCACGCTCAGCCTCCTCCATCTGCAGCCATCTCACAGCAGGGCAGCAGGGAACAGATGTGGGTGAATGAGTCCAAGGGAGAAGTGATGGTCCCCCCCCCACCTCGGGGCCACAGGCCAAACTCAAGGATGTCTGAGCCCCAGTATCAAGTCTCATTCAGTCTGCAGAACCCAGCATCCCCAGGTTCTTCTCAGCAGAGGTGCCAAAATACAGACATAGAAATTCAGAAAGCAGAGCTATAGAGTTAATATAGATAAAAACAAGATGTAAAAACAGAGGTACAGATAATACATGTGATCTTTGTCCTGACAAGAAGTGGACTGCAATGGAGAAATGCATTCTTTTGTTCCAAGGAATTTAATTAGTTACTAAATTTAGACACTGTCAGTGCAGTTACAGGGGATTCAGTGCAGTTGGTGTTAAACATTGCAGGGCGGTTTATATTTTACACGATACTACCGGAGGACATTGTGTTAGGATAGGTATTGTCAGGTATTTCTATGGAAATGCATAGGTCTACATGTAATGTTTTAGACAGATGAATCATGCTTACATTTTCAAACACATACTCTTAGTCCCAGGCTTTACAGATAGATTCACAGCAAGGATTCAGAGAGACCCTTACCCTGGCTATTCCGATCAGGAAAGGATTGATCCAAAGCAAAGGCACAGGGCAAAGAAATACCTAGTTCTGTTTCATGCACAAGACACTTCTGATGCAATCCACGGGAGGTAAGAAGTCAGAGTTAAAAATCTCTCCTCTGCCATAAACTTCTCATTTTTAATAGCTCACTACCCTGAAATTCAAATTATTTGCGTAGAACTTACTAGGACTTGAAGTGCTTAAATATCTCTGACCATCTTCCTCCCCAGTAAAGCAGCACACAGCCAGCCTAGGAGAATTCAGGGATAATTAAAGACCTGAAATTTTAAGCCCATTCAGGGACTCCAGCAATAAGGGTCAAGTAAGTTCTCAAGTTTGATTCAAACTGCTTCTACTTGGAATAGCTGAGCTTCACAAGGTGTCTTCTCCTGGAGACATCTGGCTTAGCAATAGTCTGGCCTAAATTTTCAAAGTCTTATTCAAAAGTCCCTGAGACAGACATTGTCTGCCATTCAGCCTTGTACAATTTGGGAAGGATTTTATAAATCCTTGAAGGGCATTCCCCCAACTCTTTTTTTTTTTTTTTTTTTTAGATTTTAATTATTTATTTTACTGAGCAGGCAGAGCCCCAGCTGCTTTCCAAGGCCTGTGCCACAGTTACTCACGGGCTGACATCCCAGATCTGCCAGAGACTGAAGCGAGATGCTCCAGAACTAGAAATGCCATTTTACAATGTGACCCTGAAGTTTATTTCTGACAGATGGGATTTTCCAGGTATAGAACTGTGTTATCTCTGTAATATCTGAACTCAATTTAAGTTTGATCTATAAGATTATTTTCATTTCAACCCCTTTGGACACTTGCAACAACAATATTTCCCTTCTCCCTACATGAATCTAATTTGGTCTTGCACTGCAACTCTGCTTAGAAAGCTGTTTAGTGGCAATGTTTCAGAAATATGAATCAAATTTTCTTGAGTGAAATAAAATTAGCTATCCAGGAAAGGATAATCCACTTTTCTAGGGGCAGTGATTCCGTATTTTAGGTAATAGTTCTAAAATACAATAATCATAATAATAAAGTGCTGCTGAGGTACAGCATGCGGTGATAGCAAGGGGCTATCAGAGGTTGCCTTGCTGTCTCTGCATACGCTGGCGATGAATGGAAGCATTGCCTGGTCCACAAAACTGTATACTTCCACCTCAGAACTTCCTGACATGTGGAAATACATGACAAAGGCATCAGTTTAACAGCTGAGGGTTTGGTCCTGGGGTGGATATCAATTTGGAGACCACTGTAGTGCCAGGTTAAATGCTTTTAAAAGAGAATTTGAAGGACCTTCCTCCTGGATTGAAAGGGAAACACCTGTGCTAGATGTCTTCTTCAAGCAGAAGGGACAACCTCTTCCCCTGCAACACCTCAGCATCCAGGAGGAAGCTCACTGAGGATGGAGGAACAAGATGGGATGGGATGGGATGGGCCAGATAACCACTGTCGGTCCCTCCTCTCTGGCAGCGGACCCACCAGAAACAGGGTTCTTTTGCACATCTTCCTTAGATTGCACTGGCAGAGAAGCATCCATATCTCTATGGGACATCATTCTTGCTAATTCCATGAGTCACCACGTGAATAGAGCCACGGAAGCAGTGAATGACAGAAGAGTCTAAGTAGAGGAGAAAGGAAGAATTGAAAGGGAAGGTTTTTTCCTGACCTTTTGAAGCCTTCTTGTCATGCCCCACGCTCTGTGCCCTTCTTCCTCCTCCTCCAGCTTCCATGCCTTTCCTCCCCAAAGCCTGCAGCCATCCCATTCCTCTTTAACACATTCCAGCTGCACAGACCGCTCAGGAAGAGGCAGAGCCTCAGCAGCACAGCTGTGCCCCCAAGCATATGAAGGACCAAAGCTAAACTAATTAAACAACCAGCAATACAGTGCATTTCTACCCATTTATGCTAGCTACTGTGGAGTGGGCTCCTCTGTATCATGTTTTTACTGGAGCTGTGATGTCTCCTAATCTTCTGCACAGACTCTGTTCATACCACCTGAGGTTGGCCAACTGCGTGCCGTTCAGCTGCGCTGCAAGCCCCACTTACACAGGATTGAACAAACCAGGAGAAGGTATTACTGAGCTATTATTGGCATCTTTTGCCACATGCTGTCAAGTTTCTGACTTCAGTGGTCCAGAAGATTGAAGTAGAAAAGCAGATGAGGCAGCACAGTCATGCGGTACAGTTGGACTTTATGCTTACGTGCTGGAAAAAAACACTGACCGACCTTGAAACTTGCTCTTCAGAGGCAAGAACCAAGACTGAAACCAAACACACACTAACAAAACAAAAAAACACCCAACGACCCCCCCAAATAAATACCCCCCCAAACTGAACTTAACAGGGGAGCAGAACCAAACAGAACCTCCTTGATCCATGACATCTGCACAGCACCACCATGATCCCATCATACTGGGAACATGATGGAACACAACCAGTTCAGTGCCTTCAGTCAAACGCCTCAAACATGCACCCTCTCAAGTGGCTTTTTGAAAGACGACACGATCCGAGAGCTGGAGCACCTCCCCTAGGAAGCCAGGCTGAGAGAGTTGGGCTGGTTCAGCCTGAAGAAGAGAAGGCTGCTTCTGGGGAGACCTCCAAGCCTCTTCCAGTCCCTGAGGGGACCTACAGGAAAGCTGGGCAGGACTGTTTGTGAGGGCAGGGAGCAACAGGATGAGGGGCAGGGGTTTAAACTAGAGCAGGGCAGGGTTAGATGAGACCTTAGGAAGAAGTTCTTCCTTCTGAGGGTGGTGAGACACTGGAACAGGCTGCTCAGAGAGGTGGTGGAGGCCCCATCCCTGGAGACATCCAAGGTCAGACTTGATGGGGCTCTAAGCGACCTGCTCTAGTGAAGATGTCCCTGCTCGCTGCAGGGGTGGGACTAGATGGCCTTTGAAGGTCCCTTCCAACCTAACACACTCGATGATTCTATGAATGGGGTTCATCTACCTGTAAGGGTGACAGAATCAGACAAATGGGTAAGAGCAAAATCAGGGCCAGGAAGATGTGGAGCTGCAGCTCTCCTGTGGCCAGTGGTCTGAACCGTGAGGATCCTAGAGAGATTTCTGGTTTAAAACAGCCTGCATGGGATTCAGAGCAGTCTGTGGACAAAAGTCTCCGTCAGACCAGACCAGACTGGAAGAACCCTTCTTTTGAAGGTGATCAGGTGTCTCCTTGCAACACACACACCTTTGCAGTGGAAAAACTTAGCGGTGGTGGTATGTGGCCTGTGAGTGTTACTGGACATGCTGTGCTCATAGCCTTAAGTGTTCTGTCACAGTATGAAATGATAAGATTTGAGGTATGTGAAACTTTCTCAATCAAATCCTCTTTTTCCTACAGACACCCACTAAAAATAACTTTCTGCTGAAACAAACCCATCATGGTCCCATAACAGCAAATGAGTTGATTGGATTATTTCCCCCACCCTCCCCTTTCAAATCATTCACAGTGAAACACCTTCAAGAGCGAAAAACGCCAGCCCCAGCCAGTTGGCACTAACATCTGCTTCAGGGATGAAGGACACACAGACTGCAAACCCCCATGCTTGTTGTGGAAAGCCCTCGGCTGCTGAGATCACACCGTTCCCAGCTTCCAGTTAGCTGAGCAAGCGAAGCCGGGAGCCCATTAATGTGCCGTGTGAGTTATGGTTCCCCACAGCTCCTCTTGTTCACTGTCAAGGTTCTGCAACAGTGACGAATGCAGCTATGTTCAGCCCAGAACTCTAGAATTTGATCTACTAAATCATTCTAGATATGAAGTGTCTCGGCGATAAGCCTAGAAAATTAATTCCTCTGGAGCCTGTGCTTCTCACTGTACACGAGGCCAGAGGGACTCCTGATGTAGGCACACACTGCTTCATGGAAAATTAGAAGGTTTGGTAGCACTGTCACCCCCAGGACATACGAGGAGCAGCTGAGGGAGCTGGGGGTGTTCAGCCTGGAGAAGAAGAGGCTGAGGGGAGACCTTCTCCCCACCTCCCCTGCCCTGCCAGGAGGGTGCAGAGAGGTGGGCGCTGGTCTCTTCAGCCAGGGGACAGGAGATGGGACAAGGGGCAATGGGCTCAAGCTGTGCCAGGGCAGGGTCAGCTCAGCTGGGAGGGCAAAGTTCTTCCCTGGCAGAGCTGTGGGGCTGTGGCACAGGCTGCCCAGGGAGGGGGTTGAGTCACCAACCCTGTGTGTGTTTAACAGACAGGTAGATGAGGTGCTCAGGGATATGGGTTAGCATAGGACAGGAACAGTTGGACTCCATGATCTTAAAGGTCTTTTCCAACCGTGTGATTCTGTGAAACCGGAATCCTGGGAAAATTCACACAACTTCCAGTGGCAACTAAAAGAAGCTGCAAGTCTGCAGGGATGACTGAGGCAGCAGAAGGCAGTTTGGGGCATTAGGAGCTCACCAATTGTTCCTATTTTCATAGCAGTAGCTGTACGTGCACATAACATTGCCACTCATCCTAGTAAACAGAAAAGACTGCAGCAAAATAAACAAACAGGAACACCACATTGAGAATGCTCAGACAGCAAGGCACAGGCAGGTTTTCAGTCTTGCTCTTATGAACCTGACTATTTTTGCTTAAAAAGATCTCCTTCTTTCAGCCACAGCATACTGAGCTCAGAAGGGCCAAATAAATTGCATCTCAACTAATTTGTAAGGACGATGTAACTTTTCAAAGGAATCCTAAACCAAAACCACACCACGAGGGTGGGACAGCAGCTACTTCATTTGTAATTCCTCCAAATCACTGCAAGATGTATTGCAGCAGTTTAACACCAGCAAGATTTTGCAAGCTTCATAAACAATAGAGGTATTACCCATTATCACACAAGTACAAATTAGTTTGACCTTTCCAGCTTTCTCACACCAGGCTGCCTTTTTTTCCACTTGACTAGAGAAAATATTGAGTCGATCCGTGTTCTGGGCTCTCTGTCCTCAGACATATCTGACCAATGTTACTTTCTCTGCATCTGCAATTAGAAGAGGCCCATCAAACACTGAATTCACCCAAGTAATTCTTTGAGTCAGGCACATCACGAGTGCTCCAGGGGAGAGACCCAGCCTTACACTTAGCCCTGCTCCATGTCTGCTCTTCCTATTTCTGCCTCTGTGGTGCAGTATGTTTGCTTTCATATTCATTATAGGAAGTGTTGGGAAAACAGTATGAAGATACTCCTGTGAGGTCTGACGGGGAAAGAAGGATGCTCAGAGCCTTCTGCCTACCTTCCTGCCTGCTCCATGCCCACCGCCAGCAGAGCTCGCAGAGCAGGCAGGTGGGTTTCTGGATGGGACCAAGGTTGAACTGTCTTACGTGAACATCCCCAGAAAGCCTTATCCAGGTAGGAGAACTACACACAGGCAAACTACCCCCCGTGCCAGGTGCCTTTTGGGAAGCTTCTCCCCACAAACTGCATGCTCGCTGCACATGGGCACTGATTTCTGCTGAGTTTGATATCATTCCTCCTGAATAACTGGCGCTTTCTATCAGCAAGCCCAACCACACTGGAGCCAGGAGAGGAATCTTCTTCTCTGGATCATCTCGTGTGAAAACAGAGGAGCTGGAGGGGAGCAGAGAGGGGGTGATGCTGAGCAAGCCACACAAAATCTTGCCTGTCAGCCAGAATATAAGAGGACCTGCCACATCGGCTCTGTAAGTAAGGACGGGTAACAGCGAGTGTAAAAGCAGTGGGGGAAAATGCAGGGCAAATAAACTGAGAAGCAGAGTGGCTTCGTTCAGAGGATCCCAATATATGGTGAAAGAAATGTGTCAGGGAGGAAAAATGACACATTTTTCTACAGATTCCTCAGAATTAGGACTCCTGCAAAAATCCTACTGTAGAAATTGCAATTAGGGTCAGAGGCATAACCGTCAGTCTGCAGCTAAAAGCCTGCAAACTGGCACTGCCCTCTCCCCAAGCCCCGGGGCTGGCTGGGGACGCTCCCCAGCTGCACCCCATCCCAGAGCCGGAGGGATGCTGAGCCCTCCGCCACAGCTCAGGATGCTCCAGCCACCCGGGTGCCGTGCGGGTGATGTGGGTCGAGTGCTGCCACCCTGTGGGATCTGTGTCACTCGTGTCTACGCACGTCACGCTGCCGTGAGCGCTGCCGCCGAGCTCCCCAGATGCTCGACAGCACACCTGTATTTTGGGAAAACATGGAGGGGGTGAGGGGGGGTTTTGAAACCCAGACATGGTGTTTCCAGAATGCACGGCCCACAATACATTTGCACATCTCTTCAGGGGTTGGGAATGTTATAGATCGGGTTTGGAACAAGAAAGGTTATTGAATTCTGGCTGGAATAAGAACAAATATTGTAACTCAGAATCATTTGCATGTCAGAGTTAACAATCTGATGTATTTACACAATTCACAGTTACTCACACGTACCAAGGCTGGGACTGAAATCCTGGTTCATATATTGCTAAGAGCTGATTCTGTTTGAAATCGCTCCCCTCCTGTACTTCATATTTCATTCATTTCTACTTCCAGCTATACATGCACAACAGAGGGTATTATACATCTCCCTAATTGAACAATACAGATCAATTAAATATGAAAAGTCATTCTTGGACTAAAACCCTCTTAGGCAAATGTTCTGCTCTCATGCTAAGTAACTCTCTTAAAAAAGCTGGGAGTTGAGTGCTGTTCAGAAGCTTTTATTTTATTTCATTTTTTTTCCAGAAGACTGGGAGACAAAGACCAAGAAGACTCACCCATTCATTGATGAGGAGAAGATACAGCACTGTCGCCTCCATTTCACGAGAGGTAGTAGTGATAAATAGAAAATAATCTTATTTAATAAAAGCTATTCAGGGCTCTGTGCAGGAGGTGAAGAACCCTCCTCTGTTCAGCAGTGAACATGCCTTTCAAACACCCCTCGTGGGTCCCGCCATCAACACGAGGTACAGTGTTGTCAAATAATATCATGGAAAAAGAAAAACCACATGAAATCGATTTATGCACCAGTGGTAGCCCACCAGCTACAGGTTCCTCACACATATGCTGTGTAAAAGTTGGATGTCCCACCAAAGGTCCAAGGGGAGAAGGTCCAGAGCATCAGCCCAGCAAACAGCTCCAGCTCGTGATGGTGTCAGAAACCAAGGTTTCCATGGGTGGGCTAAGATCCCTGGCCAGCAGTTCAGCACTGTGGCAGGGACATTTGTTTTGACACTGACTCACAAATACATGTTCTTTGCTAATACACAACCTGTCCTAGAAGGGATTATTGTCTTAAACCTGGTACAAACCTACAGCTAAGTTAACAGAAGAATCTGGCTCAGATATGACACTCCAAGGAAGGGAAAACACCTCAAGGGCAACCTTGACAATTTATGGGCTTTCTCCAAGCCTCAAGGTCAGCTCGCAGGCCACAAGTTCATAGGTGTGAGCACTTACAGGCACAGAAGAATAGACCATGGCTCAGTCAACAGAGGCATGGAGGGAGGTGGGACTAAACCCAGCGAGGAGGGGTTCAGCAGGTCAGTTCTTCTACTGATTGACCATTAACAGAGCCCAGGAAGGGGGAGACCACCCAAACCGCACCTGTAGATCAACCTGGAGAAAGACCTCTCCTCTAGGTTTTATAGCTATAAAGATGTACAAATGAGAGATCAGCACTGTTAACGTACAGCAGGGAGCAGGGAAGGGAGCAGCTCGGAGCAGCCTCCACAACCCCTGGATATTCTCAGAGGGCCGGTTGGGGTTTCACACTCGTTACTGGAAGCATAGAGATGGAAATGTGCTTAATTATTCTGAGTATGATGTTGTTTGTAAGCCTTCCCAAATAATACCCTGTTATCTGCATAAAGAGAGTTAATAAACCATGCACTCACAGCTCGGTTAAAAACCACTGGTAGGTTATGGCTATTCAGTGCTATCCAAATTCAATTACCATTCATAACACAGGTATTTCCATTACAAACACCAAGCATGCCAGTTGTTCTCTTTCTTAGTCTTCCAGTTGACTAAAATGACCTGCTAAACCTTATGTAGATTGAGTTTAAGTACCACCTCTCTTCATTGGCTAAACATTTATATAAATAAATTACAAATGCAGATTTTGTTTACGGCCAAGAAAGATCTTACACTGATAGAATTTATACATGAGCAAATCAATCTGGAGTTGGAAGCAGCTCAGGACTAACTTGTCTCCCCAGCAGCTACCAAGTGCCAACAGCTGCTGTAAACCTTTCCAGTAAAAACACCTTTTGCCCAAGATCTCAGTGGTTTCTTGCACAACCCTCTATGGCATCAAGTCTCAGCAGCTCTGGCCACATCTCCTCAGCTGGGTGCAGACCCCCACCAGTCACTGCAGAAGTACAGGGCTGGAATTAGATGATCTTTGAGGTCCCTTCCAGCCCAAAGCATTCTGTGACCCTCTACGTTAATTCAGAAGACCCTGGTATTCACCTCCTGGGTTAGAAAAGTAACCTGGAGAGAGCCAAACCTAAGAGTTGGTCTTTCAACCACTTCTTGCTCTGGAAACAAGAATGGGGAAAGCCCCCATGAGATGGGTAATAACAGCTGTGTCACTGAAGCATGGCTCAAAGCCTCTGGAGATGCAGAGAGGAGAAAAGGTGGTGATGTATCATCGTGGTGCTTTTCTTTTTATCTTTAGTATAATGCATCTTAAGTGAGTTTAGGGATATATCAAAACTTTTAGTTATTAATAGAGATGTTTGGCCACATCTAAGACAAGTAATAGACCATCAATTGCTGATCAGCTGGGAGCGCATGGAAAATCAACAGGAGAAACAGATGTGGCAGAACCTCATTTTTGAAACCCTGGGT
Organism: Hypotaenidia okinawae; assembly: GCA_027925045.1. Lineage (NCBI taxonomy): Eukaryota > Metazoa > Chordata > Aves > Gruiformes > Rallidae > Hypotaenidia > Hypotaenidia okinawae. The sequence goes on along the minus strand of BSDF01000011.1, from coordinate 20,905,061 downwards.
TGTTTATGACAATAAAAAAACCCACAAAATCCCTGTAAATGTAAAATGTGGTGGCTGTAGGTTATTTTCTTGAGTTCCCAAAACATTTTTAAGTGGAATAATGCAGTATCACCTTAGTGACATGCACATGCTGATACATCTATGCTGTCATTAAGCACCTGAGCAAAATTCCCAACTTACATTGCAGAGTCAAAACTTGCTCCCTATGCTCCACAGCTTCCTCAACTGTGATCATGCAGACGATGAGGTCACTAGACTAGTTGTTGGCAAAACACTTTGACCCTGTTGGCCCTGAGGGTTTGACTTGCAGTGATTTAACACAGCTAGTTAAAAAAAAGAAAGAAAAAAAAAAAAACCAAACAAAAACCCAAATGAAACAAGAAATCTGTCTTTTTCTCAGTGTCATGATGAAACATTTTATCCCACAGATTAAAATAAAGAGTGACTGCTTGTATCTAGGGAAAAGCCAAGAATGAATTTATATCCCGAGTACAACACAGACGGTACTGGAAATCACTGTTTAGTGTAGAAAATATTGTTGTCTTGGTTTATAATGAAATCTGAACCTCATTTATCCCGAGGCTGCAGGCAAATTCCACATGAGTGTTTTTGTTCCAGCATCTCTATTTTTGGTGGGTGATGGGAGGGGGACAGGGAGTCGCTGCGTCCCCTCACGAAGCAGCAAGTTGGGTATCATCGTTACGTAGTGGCTTTGCTAATAATAAAAAGAAGAATGAATCACTCCTGCCATGATACTCAGATTTCTATTCGAGTAACCACTGTAGCAGATAACAGGGAAGTTGTGTGCAAGTTTAAATCTTGGCAGCACGCCTGGATTAGAGCTTTGGAGCTGACATTTGTGGATTTCGGGTGATTCATGTTACTTTTCTGTGTTTGTGATTACCTTCCTGTCAGGGGCTGCACATCACTCATGCACCAGGCTGCAGGCTTCCAATTCCTGCGTGCAAAGGAAAATTCCCAACTGTTGCACCAAAGCCTCTTCGATCTGAGCCCCAGCCTCTGTGTCACAGAGGGGCTGAACAACAGGTCACCAGCAAAGCCAGAAGGATTGTGCAAAACAGCTTTTGCAGGGGCATTTTTCGGGTCATTTCAGGCCACAGATGGGAGGTGTGGGAAGAAACCCCAGACTTGATCTAATCTCACGTGGATAAAAATAGACCTGTGATGATTTATGAACTTTCAAATGCAGCAGAGTATTTTTAAGCAACAGCATCTTCTCCCGCATCTCCTGCAGCCTGGGAGCTGCCCGCACACCCCAGGGGCTGTGCTCACCTGTGAACCCCCCTCAGGAGATCAGCTGTGGGCAGATGACACCTTCATCATGCTTCACCCAAATAAAATTCAGAAAGGCCACGAGAGACAATTAAAAGGCACGATCCAGCTATCCTGTGGGTAATGTCTTTCCCTCAGCTCTGCCTTGCCTTTACCTCTTGATTTTTATATTTTATGATGCTTACTACACAGAAAAGCCAGGTAAAGCCAACTCCCTGAACTGAGGGGGAAAAGTTACTTTGGACCTGAATATCTACAAAATTATCCTGAAGATTTGCATCTGGGGTACAGGAGCTTAATTACTACATGTTTTCTGAGCTCTCCCTGATGGGGTAACACAGGAGTGTATTTTAAATCAAAGAAATGTTAATCCCAATAAAAATAACGACCTGGGTACCACCAAGAAACACTTCCATACCCACAGAGGTGCAACTTTGGGAACCCAGGCGAGCTCTCCCACCAGTTGCTTGCAGTGTTGCAGTGCTGCTGTTTTCCCCCTCTATAAAAGCCTGCTCCTCAGCTGATGGTTGAAAAGCAAGCAGGCGATGGTGGGATCAATACCACTAAGGCCACCCCACGGAGGGATGGCTGCAGCCTCAGGGACCACCCATCCAAGAAGGCTTGTGCCACCCCACTGTCCAAGGCGTCCCCATGGGACAGAGGAGAGGACACACGGCCATCTGCCCCCTCCCACCACCCAGAGCACAGTGCTGGCACACTGGTCCCTCATCAGGCATCCACGACTGACATCAGGAGAGGGGTTCAGGAGCTGCGGACATGACTGTCAGCACCTGTGAGGTCAGGGTTGGAAGGCACCATCATTTCATCATGCTCACTGCTTACATGCCAAGGGAGAAGCGAGGCTTCTGGCAAAGGCAAGCTCCGCTTCTGCTGTCACTCCAAACATCTATCCTGCCATCACCTCAGACAGAACAAATTAAAAATTCTGGGAACATTAGGTGGGCTTGAAGAGACCTCAACTCCGCTGCAGAAGATAAGGACGGGAAAAATTCCAAGTTGCCAGAGTTTTGCCAGGACCATTCAGCTCCAACCAGGTGCAGGCACACACACTCTGCCTTACTCCAGCCTTACACTCTAGCAAACACACGGACACGGGGCACACAGGGCAGGAGACCTCAGAACATCTGGGATTTACACATACACACAAACCACAGGCTTCAGCGTGGCTTCCCACAAAGGGTTAGTTCTCTTGATGGGATACGGAGGAAACACCTCCTGAAATCATGCAAAATCTTGTCAGATGTGTTTAGCTCTGCCCAGAGTTCAGCACAGGAGGGAGAGGTTGCTGCACGCCAGCAGAAGCCATTGTCTAAAGCAGACTGCTTTGGGAAAATTAGCAGTGAGCACACCCCTAAATGAGGCTGTACAGCAAGTAAAAGAGGGATTAGCCATGTAAAGTAAGTCCTTTTGGTATTAGATTAAAGAGGGGAGGTGACTTTGAAGGATTATTCAAGAGGCATTTAAGCAGTTTTCAGGGACTTACAAATGCAGGGTAAAAATGTGAGCTCCTCTGGTCCAGAAAAGAAGAAAAATAAGTGTCCTGGCCAGGAAAGCAGCAGAAAAGGCTCCTGGAGGATCCCCCAGGCTGGCCCTGACGACAGGGACCCATCACCCCGCTTCCCACGCTCAGCACTGGCCATCGTGCCCCCACTGGCAGTGTGGGGAGCCCCGGCATGCGGGAGCCTGGGCTGGAGCACTGCATGCATAGCTGGGATGGAGCTGGTGGCAGAGAGACCAGGGAAGGGGCTTCGAGAGCCGCGATGCCGCTGGGACGCGTCACGGGCCACAGCATCCCCGGCCCCACACGCCGCGCTGGCGGGGAGCGCGGTAGATGCTGTGTCAGAAAGGGTCTCACGAGTACCGTGGCTATTCAGATCGGAGGCTTACACCAGCCTCGGCTCTCGTCTAAGTGGTTTATCTGCTAGAATGCAGGTCCTGAACTATGCCACGTAAACAGGAGGATGTGCAAGCACAAACGGAAAAACTGACTTCTCTCCGTAGCCGAACGTTCCCCCTCTTCCGTGCACCTCAGGGTGCCTAATCAACATGCTGCCTCTTAATCCTTTGCCCACATTAATCCAGCAAGGGAAAACGAATGCGTTGCTGCAAGACATCAGACTGTTTTATTGAACCCTCCTCGCAGAAAACCCAGCTTTTGCTTAGTCTAAGAGGTGATGGATAATTAGTATGTAAGATACAAACTATTTTCCACTTGTTATGCAAGCAGCATCGTTTAATTTGTAGATTAGAGAGCAAGTCATTCCTGTCTGGGATAAATAAAACAACATGCTGCATTATGTTGCTCACGACACGGAAGCAACATCAAGCCTGGGGAAAGCCAAAGAACCTGAAAACTCGAGCAGGGAACGCTGCCTGGATCCAGCAAAAAGTTATGCATGGATCTCCGCCGGCTCGGGAGTGAGCACAGCAGGAACACACAGCCCCGTCCCCGCCGCGGTTCCCTCTGCCCGTGGCCCCGCACCGACACCCTCCTCCCCGCCCCATCTCCTCGCCCAGGGAAGGCTCTGCCCGACTCCGGCACGCCGCTCCGCTCCGCCCCGGCCGCCGGGGAGCACGGCCCGGCACCCCCCTCCGAGGAGCATCGGCGGCCACGCTGCGCTCCGCGGGCACCGCGGGGACTCCCGGCGGCAGCGGGAACCGCGCTCCGCACTCCGCGGCCGAACCGCGCTCCCCGGCGCCCGCTGCGCGCCGCCCCGCGTAGCCCGGCGGCGTTCTCCGTCCCCCCTCCTCCCCGCCGCAACCCTTTCCTTATTTATTCGCGTTTTAATTTATTTTTTAATTCCCTCCTCCTTTTCGAACCTGGCTCCCTCCCTCGCTGCGAAAGCCGCGCCGCGCTTACCTGGGCGGGGCGGGGGGACATGCTCGGCTCCGCGGGCGCGGGCGCTGCCTGCCCGCCGTGCGCGGCAGCCCCGAGGTGCGCGGCTCCCGCAGCAGCCCGCGGCCGCAGCATTGAGCGTCAGCGGCCGGGGAGCCGGGCGAGCGCCGCGCAAACCCCACCTCCCAAACCTGCGCCGTGCGCGGGGGCGGGCGGAGGAGCCGCGGGAGCGCGGCCGCCCTTAACCCTTCTCCTGCCCCGCAGCCCGGGCGCGGCCCCTGCGCGGAGCGGTAGAGCCCACACACCCCGGTACAACGCTCGTTGCCTTGTTGCGGGGTTTACTGCAGCGGCTCAGCCCCCAAATTCCTCCAGCCCGACTCCTTCGCTCCTCTCTTAGCCCAGGTGCGGCTCTTCCCGGCGGAATGCGGGAGCCGTCCGCACCCGCGGAGCCGAGGCGACCGCTGCTCGGGACAGCCTCTCTGCTGCGGGATGGGATGGGGATTACTTCCCGGTCCCTGGTTTTCTCCCGCCCTCGAACAGTCCCGGTCCCACTAACCAGAGCCCTTAGAGAGCCAAATTAGAGCCGGGGGGCATTTTTTATTAATTTCCCCCTCTCTCTGCGCTGGCCCCGGCGTTAATCCCGGATTTGCTGTAATTGTTCTCACTCTTTTCCAAAGCTGCATCCCTCCTCCATCCACCCGCTCTGTCAGTCTCGCTCAGCCCTTGGCACGACTGGTCCACCCTCTCCTCTCAGTCCCTTTCTGACCCTCCTAGTCCAAGAATCGAGCGCCTGGTGCAGGGAGATGAGCCCAGCTGGAGTGGGGAGCGCACAGGGATGGTCCCTCTGCCTGCGGCCCCCTCCCCAAGCAACCCTCTGCCCTGTGCTGGGACCTTCCTCATCAGGGTTTCTACTTGCTGCTGCGATGAAAATAATGACCCACGAATTGGCTTAGAAATCAGAGTTGGGGCTTCGTAAGCAGAGTGTTTTAAAGGCACGATGAAAAGAGGGTAAAAAACCAGACCCACTCCCCCACACACCCCCCCCAAACATTTTTTGGAGAGGCAAAGGGGGGACACCTACCTTCCTCCCTGTCCTGGACTCCCGTGCTGGGAAGCGCTCTTTAGTGGCTGTGCAAAAAATGCTTTTCAGTGCAAAGAGGGTATTCAGTCTTAACTGTGCCTCCCCTGGGTTTTGAGGGATTAAGTGAAACCCTTATTATGTTTAATTATCTCTAGAGTTGCTCTCTGTGCTTGCTGCCTTGCTTTATGGTTTAATAAACTGCACATCGATATAAACTGAATGACAATTAACATTAGTGCAGGTTGGATTCGCGTTTATTGCTGCTTACAGGTTTGTACTCAACATGCCTTCGCTCGGGTGTTTCATCGCCATCTATCAGCACGTCTTTATTAGCTCCCAGCTCCTAAAAGCCCTTAGGAAATGCCCAGAGCAGCTCAGGAGGGCAACTATCCCAGGAGTGCACTGGGACCCCAAGCTCAGCCCCATGTGGGCTCTGCAGACCCAAGGAGGTTGGGCGGCACAATATGCATTAGGAAAGCAACACACTGGGGCTTCTCCAGCGGTTGGAGATAACTGAGCATCTTTAGTCATCCTAGTCCTGAGCTAAATACCATGGTGCCTTCGGAATGTTTGGCTCCCATATGATGGAGGATGGCCCTAAACACAGTCCACTGCTGACGGAGAGGGCGGGAGGGACCACCTGTGCTGTCCCTGAATCCTGGGGAAGGTTTAAGTTTGGACCCAAATGAGAAACAAGAGTATGGAGGAGGCAGGAGTGTTGTGCCTGAGCCACGTAGGAAAGAATCCCCTCATGTTATGAGATGTTATACAAATGTTCTGTATTGTTTGTGTAATCTCATTCTGATTTATACAATAGTGGAGACTGCTCAGTAATCCAAAATAAATATATTTCAAGTTTAGCTCCAAGTGTTTTCGATTTGGGAGTGCCTGTGTCTCCAAGGTCACCTCATAAATCCTGGCACTGTGGCACGGCGCTGCCAATCTGCGTGGGGTGTAATAACTCTTGAGGGAAATCAACGCTGAAAATGCTTCCGAATTTTTCAAAAGGAACATGCATAGAATACATCATCATAACCCATCTGAGCGTGCAACATCCTTCGCAAGCGCCGGAGAAAAAACATCATCCACCCTCAACTGGGTGGCAACCAAAAGCAAATAAGATCGGAAAGGTAAACCCATGGAAAGGTGTGCACGGACAGATGGATTCCCTGGAAAGCCTGTTGGTTGTGCCACCTTCTCTGCATCTGCTACAACTCAAATCCTGAATGGACAAGCAAACCAGGTGAACCTGCTTTTTGTTTTCTGAATTGAATCCACGAGTGGGGCCAAAAGTAGAAGTGTCTGAAATCAAAGACTCCAGTTTAAAATTCAGACATATTCTTTTTAGCAAATAGTCTAAAATCTTTCATAAATCCAGCAAGGAAAACTGCCTTGCAGGTTTTTAAGATCACTTGCAATAGTAAAGCTGACGCTTTGAATAAAGCCTTACACAGCGTGACCTTCAGAAGCGTGCTGCTGCACAACTGTATCCTTGATTGACAGCTGGGATATTCATGCCAGAGCATCACTACAGCATTTAGCGTGGCAATATTAATTACGTAAAAACAAACTATTTTTAATTACCATGAAGGTTGTCACACAAGCATGGAAACAGAGACAAGCAGAAGACAAAACTGGCACCATCCCCGACCCATGTGTAGCATCCTGCCCTGTGTTGGCATTACAGGGGAGTCCGAGGCCCCGGAAGATGCACACACCGTGTGCTACCCGCTGCCGACACGGAGGGATAGGTAAAGCGGTGCTCAGCCCTGCAGCGCTTCCACAATTTATAGGGATAAAGCAGACACAGGGCCAGGCTGTGATTTATGGATGCTGAACTTGCAGCCTCAACTTGGCAGCAGCTTCTTTGTTTAGGCTGCAGCTCGTGTAAATCTTAGCAAGGGTTTGGGCATTGTTTTACTAATACAATAAGACTTCGTTAAGCAACTCTACTTTAAATGACTGCTGCAAAACATCTCCAAGGTTTACACTGTAGTTTTGTCTGACCTTTAATTAAAATACCAAGACCATCTTTACAAGGTGATGGCTATTCACAAAGTCCTTTGAGGGGCTGTGTAAGTCTAGGGCTGCTTGTACCTCAGTGATACAGGGAGAAATACAGCTTACAAAGAGTTTTTGTACAGATTTACCTTTCCTTTAACCATCCCCAGCCTCACATTGTGTGCGTTTCATTTTAGGACAATGCATCAGATGTCTCATTTTTAAGGAGATAAAATGAGAAAAGAGGAACCAACGACTGGCTGAGAATTATTTGTGATGTGATCTGTAAATATTTCCGAGTCCACCCATAAGTGACAATGCAGATGGTGATATGTAGGAGAATAAATCCTCTAGACAAAGTTGAAGTGACTTTAGTGCTGTGGGAAAGGTGGTGGATGGATGGACTTGGAGGCTGATGTCCTCTTGGGGAGCAAAAAGAGAAACTAAAGCAAAACATCAGTGTTTTGCCAGAATGACCCAGTGCTTGTGTCAGAAACCATAAAACATACAAACCAAGTGATGCACACACAACTGTGCACCACCCAGAGCCAAAGCCCAGCTTGTTCCTGAGGTGTACCACCTCCCAGCTGACATCCCACCTCTATATGGAACAGGATGCTGTGTATCCCTTGGGAACTGGGGTCAGCTGTCCTGACTGTGTCCCCTCCTGGCTTCTTATACCCCCAGCCTGCTTGATGGCGGGTCAGCCTGAGAACCTGAGAAGTCCTTGGCTGCTTGGCAACAACTAAAATATCAGTGTGTTATCAACATTGTTCTCGTCCTTCATCCAAACCACAGCATTGCATTGTCTGTTAGGAAGAAAATTAACTCTATCCCAGCCCAAACCAGCACAACAGGAAAGGACCTAAAAGTTATAGCTGAGAAAGTCGTTTGCAATTTAAAAAGGTCAGCTTTAGTAGCAGCTAAGTGTGGAATCTCTGTGTGTACTTCCTGTACCCAAAATCTCCCTGGACCTTATAAAAATCCCTGAAGGCTCACATTTCCTAATCACATTTGATAACAATGTACATCTTTATCAGCAAATCATGACATTCAGTATTTTCAAATGAAAATGATGCAATTCTCAACTGGTAGAACTATAATTTATAATTCCAAATGCAGGCGTTAGCTTACAAAGCAAAGAAGTTTAACATTAAAAAAAAAGCAGAATGGAAAAATCCTGAGGCTTCTCAGTCTAATAATTATAAATTATTTTTGTCATGATTAAGATTCCAAGGTGCCACCCAGTGCTACTTTTTAGTAGCTAAAGAAACACCTTAATATCAACTTCATTATCTGCCGTGGGTTTCTTTTAGACAAGTTTTAAATTGCAATAATCTAATTAATTCAGAAATTAAAAGAAAAAACTCACCGTATTTCTAAATCATTGCAAGAGGAATGTTTCAAGTGAAGCAACCTTAATAATATACACACGTTAAAAATGCTAAAAAATAAATACCTTGAAAACCACACAAAATTCAGAATGTGTTGCCACGATAAGGTGCTGACATTTATAAATGCCATGTGATTAGCATGTGAAGAAGAGATACACATTCATTGTATGCTAAGACCTATTAATCATCCATCACCTGATAAACATACAGCATAATGCCCTCCCCAGTCCTTTTCAAAGTCCTAACAAAGATGGCTGTTGGCACTGATAACTCAAACACTTCTCCAGATCCATTAGTTAGGACTTTTGTTGACAATAACTTTGAACACCAGCTGTGTATGGCTGGAATCTTGGGAAAGAGCAAACTGCACGTGGACCTTTGTGGGTCAAACTGGAGATTTATAGGAAAGAAGGAGTGTCAACCAATTGCCTCATTGACTGTGGTGCTGTGATTCTTCTTCCTTCTGTGTTATCTAACGTCTTGCCTCACATCATGGTTGTTATGAGCTATCCCAGGAAAAGGAGTGAGAAAAATCTCCTTCCTCTAGGACACAGAGCAGGTGGATGTTCACCAGGGAGTGCAGGGACAGGGCAAGGGCAATGGCTTCAAGCTGAAAGAGGGCAGGGTTCAGTTAGACGTTGGGAAGAAATTCTTCACTCTGAGGGTGGGGAGGCCCTGGCACAGGGTGCCCAGAGAGGCTGTGGAAGCCCCATCCCTTGAGGTATTTAAGACCAGGTTGAATGGGGTTTTGGGTACCATAGGCTAGTGAGGGTGTCCCTGCCCATGGCGGGGGGTAGGAACTAGATGATCTTTGAGGTCCCTTCCAACCCAAAGCATTCTGTGATTCTCCGATTCTAAAGCATGATATGTCACTGAATGCCCCGCTCATGAATCTGATGGCCATCAGCATCACAATTACCCCAAGGAGTGTAACAACTCTTGCAAATAACTGCCAAGAAGAGACTTTTTACAACTTACCAATGGCATTAATACTACCAAATGCAGGACCTGTAATAAATACTTTTGTCCTGGCACTTCAGCCCTTGACATCTCTCTCCCACAAACACAGACAGACCTGCCTCCTCTCACCAGCAGAGCCTCCGATTGCGGTGGGCATCGTGGGCCCAATGTGGTCCTTGCACACACCACCCATGGAGTTTTCACACACGTAGAGACACAAGATTGAAGTCATAAGTAGCTAACTAAAACCCCTTCGAAGCAGGAATCGCTCCTCTCAGTAATGAGAACAGGAAGGCCCTTAAGACTTTCCCTAGAATGGGAGCCACGGAGACGATTCTGAGCAAGACATAGTCTATTGTTAATGTACAGATAAGGAAGGACAAAAATAGAACTGTATTAATTTCAGCACAGAAATACAGGGGGAAATATATTTGTGCCAAGGAAAAAGAAAGTAATACAAATTTTTATATAAAAGATTTCTATAGAGGCCATTAAAATCAGCAGAGAGGGGGGAAAGAGTAAGGGAAAACATCTCTCTGCAGCTTATGAGTAACAGATAAACTTTATTCCAGTAATGATAGGGTACAGTTTTATTTGCAAAGTAGTAGCCTGCCAATAATAAAGATAAAGACAAATAATTTCAGAGCTGTTAGAAGAACACAACCAAAGCTGACTCTTTTTTTTTTAATTGAAACAATTATTTTTTCCTGAGGACACTTGGGTACATTCAACAGATAAGTTATTAGCTGTCACTTTTGAATTTTAGCTTTATGCAGCAGTTGCCAACACACTGATTCTGCATATATAATTTCCTAAAAGGGATCATATTATTATGGAAGTCGTGCTAGCAGTATGTGAACACGCATATTCCCGTTTAAGTCATTATCTGAAAATAATATCCTGAATTGGATACATCCTGTGGGAGAAAACAAAACCAAACAGCTCTGGCCCAAATGTATTTATGGTATTTGAGTAAACACAGGAGAGACTTTACATATATGATTAAGACAGAAAAAAGTCAGATCAGCATATACATGGAGTTCAAAATGCTGTACCACCAAGACCATGAGGCATTCAATGGGTGCTAGGCTCCCCATTACTAATCCACATACCCAAACATTCACATACCACTGCTAATACTTTACTTGGGGAAACTATCATCGCTTTTGGGACTGCATTAAAAGGAACAGCTGTGGAGCTGCTGCATAAACCCAGATCAGAACACAGTATTATCATCTTCTGCTGCAGTTGCCTGATGGAGGGTAGATACTGTCTGAAATGTTGAAAGTGTGCAAGCAACATGATGTAAGAAAAACAAGATCCAAACTCATGAAGCGCTTTGCCCCATACAGACAAATAACCAGCAGCGGAATCTTCCTGTTCCTACCTGAAGGTCTTCAAGAACAAGACAAGACCCCGTTTGAATCATAGAATCTTAGAATCATAGGGGTTGGAAGGGACCTCCAGAGCTCATTGGGTCCAAGCCCCTGCCAAAGCAGGGTCCCTAGGACAGGTCACACAGTTTGGCATCCAGACAGGGCTGGAGAAGGAGACTCCACACCCCCTGGGCAGCCTGTCCCAGGGCTCCCTCACCCTCACCAGGAAGAAGTTCTTCTGCATATTGGTGTGGAACTCCCTGTGCTCAAACTTGAGGCCATCGCCCCTTGTCCTGTCTCCACAGAACATAAAAAAGAGGCTGGCCATTTCCCCCTGTGTCCCACACTAGAGATATTTATAAACATTAATAAGCTGTGGATGCTGCTGCCACCTTTCATGGTCTCTTCTCTTATTGACGTACTGCCGAGCACCTACATTCAGAGACGCCATTTCTTCCCCAGAAGACGCTGATCCCACTTGTTCCTGGTCTTCACTGGACGTGACAAAGAAGAGTAATCCAGCCATTTGAAATAGGAGATCCCCGAGCCTGTGCACAGCCTCACTCATGCCTTGGGAGCTAAGGGTGGTCACGCTCATGGGGTCTACAGGGGGTTCAGCCATAAACATGCCAATGCCACCATTTCTGTAGTAGGTAGTGCAAGTGTTTCCAAGAATTCTCATTGCTGGAGATGAAAGTTTGTGGTGTGATTGATTTCCCCTGAGCTGTGTAATTTTAAGGTGATGTTTTGCTACTGAAATGAAAGCTTCCAGGATGCCTCTGCCTTTAGGAGGAAGACGCTGGTAGAAGCAAAACCTCTGCAACAGGACCAGGGAGTACATCAGTGTTAACTGATGAACATAATTGGTCCTGAATTTGGCTTTTGTGTGTTCTGCAAGCTTTATGGACCTTCCTGTAGTGACAGAGCAGCTGATCGTTCATTACAAGGAAACAGAAGGATGTTTGAAATCTTTCAAAAGCCAAGTGTTGCTTTTGTTTGGGTTGGGTTGGGTTTTTTCTAAAGAATGGATTTAGCTCTGTCAAAGGAAAGGCAAGTGAACCATTTGAAACCCTAAAGAAATGCTTACTCCTTCGTTTGCAATGCTGGGATGTTCCACTAAGGCTTACATTATTAAGAGTCTTCCAATGGATTTATGAACAGAAGATTACATTCTTAATGCTGCTTCTCAGAAACTGAGTGAATAATTCAAGGCACACCAATATACTACGGAAAACAGAAAAGTACCTTACAGCTTGGTACCTCACAAAGAAAGTGAGCCTCAAGCTCACTGGAGCTACATAAATGTGATATATGTAGCGTAAGGACCGCTGTATATGAGGCAGCAGTATGAAGTGAGGTGGTATAAAGCACTGAGAGGGAGCTACAGCATATGTAAACAATTGCCAGCAATAATGCACATGTATAAAGTAAGATTGATAGCACTACCCATGAAAAACATAGTAGTCTGACCATTAATAAGATCCTTTTGTGCTTCATATTGACAGATTTAGAGCATCTGCTCATCAGAAGTCAAAGAAATTAGAGAGATAGCCCAGGGCAATGAGTCAGCTACCAGAGGAAGTTCATCTTCATGTCAAGAGGAGGAAGGAGCAGCAGTCAGAAGCTGCCTCTTTAAATACCTGCACTGTACTTTTAGCAATGTTGGAGGGATTTTTCCCCCATTTAAGAGTGCTCATGTCAAATAGGAATAGGCTTTCATCAGTTACCAGGTTAGAAAGAAGCCATATGAAGTATCTGAGACATTAGAGCAGAGAATGCAGTATTCTGCTAGATTTGGCAATGGGGAGTTGCTAACATGGGGTGGGATGAGGAAGCTCCAACAATGGAACAGTTTGATGGATGATTGTTGTACACAGCCCAGGTTTTTCTGAAGTAAACAGTAAATCAGTCATCCCTACACATTAATTCCTGCTGAGGGGTGAGAAGAGGCCTGTACCAAATGGTTGGTGGAGGCAGATACCATTGTGGACCGAAGCTAAGACATTAAAAGAGAGGAAAGTCAATGTGTTGAGGTATTCAAGGAAATACCCTTTCCTTTCTCCTTCCCTATCTTTTAGAAGCCGTCATCACTGATCCTTTCTGTTTTGCATCAAAGGCTGACAGCAGACCTTCATCTCCATGTGGAGAAGTTGTGATGATGTCTGTCAGTGTGCTGGGAGGTGAGCATGAAGGGCTGGTGGGAATGGTGCCTGTCCCAGAGGTATGAGCATCGTCGTCTGAGAGCTGGGTTGGAGAGGAGCTGATGCAAGGATGCCATGAGCCAGCAATGGGATCTCTGGGGAAACACCTCATCAAAGGTTGGCTGTTTAATTGTAAAACGGGGACTGGTGTTGATTTGCTGATCTGTTGCCTGTGAACATTTCTTCCTCCCAAAGGATTCCTCCCTGATTGCTCACCTGATGGCTTTTCTGTCAGTCATTATCTGCCCAGACTGTCCCCAAAACACTTATGTGTCTGCTCAGCTGATCGTTTGAGAAGTGCACAGGGAACACCAAACCCAGGATGCCACAAGCTTTCTGCAAAGCATTCCCCATGAGAGCTGAAATTGCTGGGGATGTGCCAGGGCTTGGGCTGCGCTTTCCAGGGTCAACTCAGCAAGGAAAAAGGACATCATCAAGGTACAGGTCATAAACTTTCTGATACCACGTATCAGACTTGGTGCTTTGTGGGATTCAGTGTCTAAAGAGTCCCACTAGAAAGGTCCCTCGCTAGGTTTTACACCAGTTAGATCCCATATGAGCAAAGCAGAGAGCCGATACCAGTTTTCTCCATCCCTCAGTATAACCTCTGCAGGGAGACAAAAGATGGCATAAAAGAGCTGATCCAAGCCATCCTTACCAGAAAGGAGCCTTCCCCTTGTCAACTGTGTGTGCCTTGACATCTGACTCGATATGACAGTTAAAATTGATCCCTGTGTGATGTCCCGAAGGCAATAACGGTGAAGAATGTGTGTCCTTTACCACTTTGGGGCTACCTGCTTCCTTGTCTTTACTGTAAATTAAACATGATAAATAAAGAGAAAGAAAGAGCAAGAGAAGCCTGTAAGAACAAAGGATCGTAGTCCTTTCTGTCCTGTGGAGCAACCCAGCTGATTTAACTATGTAGAAGCGTTTGATGCCTGCTACAAGTTACTTTGCTGTGTGCTCTGGCTGTTTGTGGTCTTGCTCTCTACTGCTTTGGTTTCCAGATTATTTTTAGATCTGAAAAATATTCAGCAATTAGCTGCTTTCTTACCAGGCTTGCTCTTCACCGGGCATTTGCAGGTTGCCTTCTTTTCCTGATGGAAGTGTAACGGAATGGCTTGGCTTGCCTTGTGCAGCAGTGTGAGGCTAAAGGAGCCGATTCCTGACCTGTTTGCCAGCACTGACCTCCCACGTGTGTTTGGGTGATCCAAACACGCTTAATTCAGTGTTACCCAGGGAGCCTGCAGCTGTAGAAACAACTCTTTAACACCCATCACTTCCTAAACAGTGGTATTCACAGGGGATTCAGTGTTAAGGAGTTTGTCACCATCAAGTAAAAGAATCAAGTAGAGGTACAAACTGTAAGCAAATGTTAATTAAGTGCTATTTGGTGCAGGGGTAACAGTTCTTTTGTTGCACAGTCCCATCCTCCTGAGCTTTCCAGAAGTCTCAGGTGGTCTACCCTATCCGTGCAAGGTGCATCTGATGCGTGTTACACCAGCACATGCACATCGAGCACATTGACCAAGGTTGCAGACCAGACAAGCAGCTGGGTATTTGTTTAGCGCTTTGGTGATATTCATGACACTCTTATTAACATTGACTCCCTCCTGGATTTTACAGACAATTGTGGCTCAGTTCAGGCTATCATATCAACCTGACTTTCCTTCCTCCCTCTCTCTCCTCCCTTTTTATTCCTGCATGTTAATCTGCTGGAAATCTGTGTCAAAACCTGTTTACACTCATTCCCAACTACCCCTTACATGGGCACTTTGATAATGTGCCTTTGCTGTAAGCACATCACAGAGGCTGTTTCACGCCGAGAGACTCAGGGACTGCAAATGAGTGAAAACCACATAGTACATTCTATGGAAATAATTTCTTTGCCATCAAAAAGCCAGTGAAGGACCATGTACTATTTTTGCCCTACTTGAGCTTCAGGCTGTGAAGCTAATGCAGTGAAATGTCTCCAAGCTGACTCTTGGTAGAGAATTTTTTTTTAATATTTTGTGTTGGCTTTGGTTTCTTTAGAATTAGTTGAATCATAAATACAGTTATTTCCCCTCAGAAGGGGGAAATTTCTTCACTGAAAGGGTTATTGGGCACTGGAACAGGCTGCCCAGGGAGTCACTGCCCCTGGGTGTGTTTAACAGACGGGTAGATGAGGTGCTCAGGGATATGGGTTAGTAGAGGATGGGTATGGTTGGACTCAATGATCTCAAAAGTCTTTTCCAACCTAGCAATTCTGTGGTAGATGACAGTGTCCCTTTGGACAGTATCCACCGATAAAACTACTTCATATCCCTCTACACCCAAGTCCACATTGTCTCATCAGCAGAGATTTTAAGGAAATGTACCATTCTGCAGCCCAGTACTTGACAATGTAATTCATTAGAATAATGATTTTTTTTTAAAACACAAAGATATCTCATTTGTGCATTAGGTCCTTGCCCCATCACTGACAGGCATACGAAGCACCACTCACCTTACATGGCAAAGAATGCCAGCTCCTCAGAGAAGAAATGCTCTCTTACTTGGTTATGAAACACTGTGTGCACTGCCCAACACTTAGGGGTGATAGATAGCAGGAGGAATAAAATAAACCAGATATTTTTAACATGGAAACGACTTCCTCTCTGGAAGAGAAGTCAATTAGTACGGCCCCAGCCAGCATCAGCAGTGCTCTAGTTAAGACAGGGCAGTTACATGCATGCCTGTAGACATGCACTCGCCTTTTTAAGGCCTCCCCTTTTGAAGCAGCCTGGATTTTTAAAGCAGAGCGGGACAGGAGGGGATGGAAAAAAAGCAGCGCTGCTTGCTCACAACATATTGTACATCTTCACTTCCTCCCCCGCATTTTGAGCCTGTGGAGGTTTTACAGTCTTGGAAGAGCATCTTTTTATGTGCTCGTAGTTGGTGGGAGATAATCCTGCTCAAGCAGGGCTAGGAGGGCTGTTCCAGGCTAGCCAGTGTGCCGTGATGGGACCTCACCTCCAGGTACCCGCAGCAGATGAGTATCCATCGCACTGTGAGCAAATTGGGTGAGGAGGGAGTGTTTGTCAGCTGGCATAGTATTGCACCGTGAAATTAAGTCTGCAGAGGGGGAGATGCAGCCCACACACGATGGCAGTGGCAGAACCCGCTCCCTGGAGGCACCAGCTTCTCCCAGCAAAGCAGGACAGAGGCTGTGAGAGGAGGCTGCCCTGGCGGCTGCCACTGCCTCCCGTTCCCTGCCAACATCCCGAAGAGTAGAAAGTGGTGGCTGGCTGCAGCAAGGCTGGAATTTACTCCTCCCATCTATGTGTCTGCAGAGCTTATGAGCCAAACGCCACTCGCTGTCTCTCTGCTAATAGAGGGGAGGTCAGCAAGGCTGATCTGGGTCATCTCCATTCATACTCCCCATGCACTCCCCGGCAGTATGTAAGGAAGAGCAATCCTCTGGAAAGTCTTATTTCACCCAGTCTTGAATCTCTGCCGTTGTGCTTCAACAACAACCTCCCAGAAGTGAAAGTGAAGCCACCTCATCTAAAGCAAAATAAAATAAGAAGACTATATCACTCTCTTGTCTCCACCACCTTTTCTAGTCCGATATTCACAGTCAGATCAGAACAGCTTGGATCTTCTCTGTCATTTTGCCCAGATTCTAAATAGCGGTGAAATTCAAACTATCTGTAATATTTTTATTGAAAACTGTACATGAAGAAGGATATCTTGCTGAAATAAGCACCTTAGCCATTTCTGTATTTCAGGGGTTTTCATTTCTGATGACACACACTGTGTGTGAACTTTCATGACATATCAGCTAGGTAGCGGGAAGCGAGCAAAGTCCCGTGCAGCCAAAGGTGAATTCCAACATTGCTGATATTTGTAATTGGAGTGAGGAAAACAGATGAAGGAAACTTTTCATCCCTAACCCTCCTGACACATCAGCTGAGCCTCGGATGACCTTCATGAACGAGTGTTTTGTACAAGCTTGTCTGAATCTATAGAATGGCTTAGAGTATCATCAACAAGATGCATGAGCATCTTTCACTTTATATCGTTAATCAAAGACTTATTGCAAGTTTAAACTACATTTTCTGGAAACCTATGCTAATTCCTTCCCAAACGGATGAACTCTTACCTCTGTTGATGGGAGTCTCATTTTCCATTTCAGGTACCAATATTAAAAGCTGTGACTCTGTCTCCTCCGAAGATGTACCCAGGACAATGGTCACATGGAGATATTTTAAATATGCAGAAAAAAATTGAAGCCTTGGCTGTACTTTTAAAAAGCTGACACCATCATATATTCACTACTTCCTGAGTTAAGACAACTTGATTAGTGTGCAAAGCATGTTCTTCATTTATCTTTTGTTTTCTGCTTGTTGTTAGTGTTTACTTTATAAATAGGCAGCATCTCTCAACACAGGTTATCTAGGCTTTATGTTTTCAGCAGAGCATGCAGGAGTAAGGAAAAAAGGATATAAGCTAAATGGGATGGCTGTGTTCCTTTGGGAATTAGTTTTTGTTTATTTTATGTCGTCTAAGACACCTTTTAGGGTCCTGAACCAATACCTTTCCAACTTCTGTGCTTCAGCTTATTGAACCTCCTTTCTGCTGTTGCACCATCAGCAAGAGATGAGAAATCCAGAGGGTCAGTGAACACTGCTCATTTTCCCGTTCCTGCGAGTGAGACTGTTTGGTCTGGGGTTATTTGTATTTGTGATGCCTTGTGTCAGTGCACTGAGATGCTCTACGAACACCACTTCCAAAATGCAGTTCACCTGGATTGGCATACGGATTCCTGTTGTAAAAAAGTCAAAGCTCAAAGCTTGGGAGAGGATGTTTTTCCTTTTTGGCTGCTGCTGCTTTGCCTGTTGACATCTATTGGTCTTTTCAACGTTATTAAAAAACAACAGCCCAGAGATACCATGAAAACAAAGCTCAAAGATTGAGCCAACACAGCTTCCCAAGCTGACCTCTCCATCTGTCTGTAACTACATATGCGCAAAGTCAGAGTAGGTGAAACAAGAGCTATTGTACTCTTCAGCTAGCAGGGTTTCTGTTTTGGCAAAACCTCTCAAGATCTGATTTTGCTCTGTGCTGGAACAGAAATCCCCCTGCCTTCTAAAATCAAAGAAACCAATATGTCTTTGTAAAAAGTCAAATGTGTCGAGACTCCCTGTCTGGACTGAGAGCAGTTTATTATACTTACAGCATTTACAAGTTCCTCAATCTGTCTTCACAATGTTTCCTAACAATACGTGCAAGGTTTTGGCTGTACAAATAAAACTGCTAAAAAATCAGAACAATCATAAGCCCTCTGTAGAGTGCAAGGAATCTAGGTGGAATAAAAAGCACCTGGTCAACAGGGGCCATGTGGCATGGTTCTAGCTCTGGTACTAGTCCTTGAGCCTTGTTTTAATGGTACTATTTATTTACTTTGTGATATGGGCGGCCACAAAATCAAACCCTTTAGGCCTTGCAGCTTGTTTGGTGCATCAAAGCTGCATTAACATGCACATTTTGGAGTGTCAAATACCAAATTGCTTTTAAGGCCAAACAATGGAAATAATAGAAGGATTAAAATATCAAAACAACAGGCTAAGTATCTCCATAGTAATTGTTTACATAACCAGATGATGCAAGTCCTTGGAAGCACCAGTCAGGAGGACTTTTCCTATCCATCACCTGTCTTGGGGACCCTCACTGAACACCCACAGTTATACTGAGACCTCACGCAGCACTCATTTCTTCCAGAACTAAACATGCAGTGCTTCAGCCAGTGTAAGATAACAGCATCTGATTAATTGTTTCTGACACTATATCCAAGTTTGGCGTGTTCTCCTTTCCTGTTTAAAATTCAGAAGAACCTCAGCTTAGATGGGAATCATCCCCATCAGAGCATGTGTGGAGGACTCCAGCGCCAGTGTCACCACTTTCTTGGGCCTTCATCTCAGTTGGGGAAATCTGATTATTACTGCTTGTCTTTCCTCAGCTAATTATGTGTCTATGCTTCTTTTGCTCTTTGTGGTTTTGCTCACCAGAAAAACACACTTGAAGCGAAACACTGGCCTTCTATTAAAAAAGACAGTAATAAAGGGAAACCCTGGAGTGCTACAGAGAAAGGTTACCTTGAGCTCCAGGAACTGTCAACATATCAAAGACATATAGCTAAGCTTTTTGTTTGATTCTCCCTTACATTTTATGCTGAAAGTTTTGCTCCTGTCCTCACAGTCTGCTTAAGAATTTCCATCAAATTAGTCGGCTTTACCTAGTTTCTTTATAAAACCAGGAGATCCACACAATGGCAATTTGATTCAGACTAAGTAGAAACCTGATTGACATCAATACTGTACCAATACCCCCTTGCCCAATTCAGATTTGAACAGAGGAACGTCCAACAAAAAAATGCTCATCATCCTCCAAAGCCTTGGCCCCCAAACGCGAGTGAGGAAAACAAATGGCTCCAGTAATTAAATCCTACACAAGTATGGTTTATTGGTGGTGATTAATAAAATAATGGCAATATGTAGCTCTTGAGGGCTGACACAACAGTTAGCTACTGGCATCGTTCTGCTGGAGCTGGGTGAGTTACAGCCTGAGACTATAGCCCAAACAATGCCACTAAATTAGCTGCCATTAAAAAGTAACTGCTTGCACTTTTACTATTTCAGACTTCATTATCCTTCTTTAATTTGGGTGCTCTCCTCATATAGCCCTGAGGATTTAAATGTTGCATGCATTGTCATAGACATGCTTTTTTGTAGTGCAGGTGGTTCAATCAAGAATGACATTTTAGGCTGGTCTTTTGAGGGTCAGAGCTTACTTTAGGAATATCCTCCCCATCAAGTTATGTATTTTTTAATGTGCCTGTGGACAACTAGGAATGAAATTAGTGGGAACTTTCTGAAAAATTGGAGAGACTGGTTCATCCCTGCTTGGCTCTCCCGCCCCATGCTTGCTCTTGGGAAGATGCATGGCCAAGGCTTTGAACCTGCACCTCCTTGAACCTGTATTCTCTCCTTTAGGGAAAGCAGCTGTATCCCCCACACTCATGTGTATCCAACCTTTAAGTTATCCAACCACAAGTTGCTCCCTTACTTCCCTCTTACAGGGTCCATCATGCAGTGCCCACATTCCCCAAGCACCTCCTTTGCACCAGCTTCGGTGGGAATTCATCCTTCTGGAAGGTCTGACCGCATAATTCAGGTAGGGAAAGCACAGAACTTCAAGACAAACAGGGTGCATCTATTTATCCTTTCATTTGCTTGTCCAGCACTTACCCAGCAAATAGCCAAAGCTCTGCGTGACCATGACTGAACAGCAGGGTCGTAGCATCAAGAGGACAGACACTCAGCAATCAGAGCACCAGCTACAGCACCTGAGAGCATCCCATCACCATGCCACCCATACAGCTCATTCCCCCACCCTCCAGATGACAAAAGAAGTGCTACAATACTGTGTTTTGCTTTAACACTATATATATGATTTCAGAGGGCAGGTGATTCTCCCAACACAACTCCCACTGAAGTGTTAATTTGCCCATGCATGTGCTTTTGGGGAGGAAGGCTGAGCTCGTTTGGGAAGCTTGGGTGGTGGGGGAGATCAAAAACCAATCTCCTCTATTGATCTTTCATATTTCAAGAATGAATTGAAGGTGATGTTTTCACTGCTGATCCTAATTAGGCTAATAAAATATATCTGGAGAAAGGCCTGCATAAAAAGAGGAGTGATTATTGAAGGTCTGCTCCTCAAAAGTATCCTGGCTATAAGCAAGACCTGTCATTATGCTGATGTGTTTGATAATTACTCAGATGCCTTTCACATTATGAAAGCAACAGCGCTGAGAACCAACACTGTGCAGAATGAAGCACCTAATATTTGGTTTGCATGGATTCAGCCTTACAACACCGGATTCATCAGATGCTAATAACAGCCAATTATGGCAATACAAAGACTGGAAATAATTTGGAAGCCACTAAACAAGGGATGTATCACTTTGCTAGAGCAATCTGGAGCAGATTTCCTCGAAGGAAGAATGGCGTGTGCTGCATACAGCATCAGTCTGTGCTGGCCCTGCGAAGACCCCGCAGGAGGAAGGTGGGTTGCTGTCCTGGTTTGCCCATCCAGAAGTCATCTGAGCAATTTCAGAGGAGACACGTTTTCAGCCCGGACATCTCTGCTGAATGGAGGTGTCTGAATGCACCCCAAACAGGAACAGGCTGCTTTCATCCCGTGCGTACAGGCCAGGAGTGATTATGCCCAGTTTACAGATGGGGAATTGAACACAAGTAGCTTAAATAATTTGAGAAGATTAGGCTGGCAGATGGCAGGGGGAGGCAAGAATCCATCGCCAGCCGGAAGCCTCTGGTCTCTGCTGCTGTGCAAGGGGGTCCACAAGGGCTCCCCTTCCCCTTGCTGGACCCAATGGTCTCTTGAGGTCCCTTCCAACCCCTACGATTCTGTGATTCTTTGGTTCCAAGGCAAGGGTCTCCATTAGCAGTGATGGAATGAGGGCAGTACAGCTGACACTGGGCCATGAGCACATCCAGAGTACTTCTTGATTTCCTCACTTTGAGCCTGGTCTTCGGGGATATTCCTACAGCTACCTCAGCCCGTCGCATTTGTGTGCACTAACATAGCGCAGCGGGAGCTCCCCAGGCAACTTCCCTACTTCCCATTAACTATTCCCCAGTAGCTGCTTTCCTCTGAGCTGTCAGTTGCCGGTGACATGCAGCATGACATCACACAGGTGCAGCCATAGCCAGAGGATTATTTATCCCTCTTCACTCTGCTTCACGCAGGAGACACATTATGACAATAGCAGCGATTGCATCCGCGTGATTTACTCCTCGTGCATACGCTGTGTTTACAAGAACAGATTTCACTCTTCCGCACGTGATTTATATTTAACTGTAAAAGAATTCCACGGGAGATCTATCAAAAGTAATAGGAGACATAATATTTTCTACAGAGATAAGGTTTCCTATTTGCACTAGCGAATGGATCTTTAGCAGGTTGGTGCAAAGCGCTGTACCCAGCGGAGCACAAAGAATTGCTCAGGCAACGCGGCAGGTTTTGCGCCGACTCCAGGTGCCCACGCTTTCCCTGCTCTCTGGATCCTCTAATCTTGCTAATTTCTAATTATTTATTGAACTTCGTACCTCAGGACGGCTTTTGGAGGCAAATCATGCACTGAGAAATTTTGCTGGGTGTCGGGGAGAAGGATGGAAAGCCCTTCCCCTCTGTTTGAACCGTTCAGGCAGAAATAGAGATGTAGGGCTTGAACCCCAATTACATTTGAATATTTACATAACTTTGGACTCAATCTCCTTTAGATTTCCTTGTGGAGCAATTTACATGTTAATGAAGCCTAGAAATAATTCCTGAATCAAAACACGTTTCCTATCAAAAAGAACCCCATATGGACCTTGAACAGAGCACCGTGGCAGCTTCTGATTTGAACACTTCAAGACTGAAAAGGATCGACAGCGTTTGTCACTTTTAGCTTTTACTCATTTTCTTTGGGTCTATTTTGAACAAACACATTCCATATAGTCATGGGGTTAAGAAAGAAAGAAAGAAAGAAAAAGCACATTTCAAATAATAACAGTAAATATTAGGTGTATGTTGAAGTTAATGGGGATTTGGGAACTATGGCTCATTAGATTGAGGCCCTTGCACAGCACAGTACAGGTGGTGATACACAATGGAGCAAGTGAGGAAGGTACTCAGCATTAGAATGGATTTTCTGGGCACATATTGGTTAGCAAGCCAGCTGTGCTCACTTTTACCCACCCAAGTCCAGAGTTGTCCTCCTCCCACATGGAGGGCTGAGCACTGCATTGCCAGGCTGACCTTCAGCTCTCTCTATCCATTGCTACGATGGCATCAGGTCTCCACAGAAACACCTACCTCAGACAGCCCAATTCTTTTCCCCAATGGCAAAACCATAACCAATTCCCCAGAGTTTTATGTCCGCGGGGTGGGATGTGCTCTTTACACACAGGACAACACAGTGACTACCCTGGTACAGGCACAATGAACTCCACTCTGACTCATCCCCCACAACATTCAAGATCTCTGTGGTTTTCCTGATGTTATGGCTGCTGACTCATGAGCAGCCAGATTAAAGTCCAACTCCAGTGGGTAAAACTTCAGTCCATTGCCCAGCTCCCTGCCTGCCTCTACTTGTGGTCCTCACAGAGAAGCTGGCCATGGGGCACCTTCCATTCCTAGAGCGACAGGAACCACATCTTGCTGCTCAATTTCAGGCATGGCATCAACAAGCCTAAATTCAATGGTGTGGGTTCTGCTGACACCCAAGACTGCAAAAAATACAAATATTCATTTTCTCTGCTCAGACTGCTGCTGATGAGCCACAATAGCTCCAGCAAAGATGGTGCTGTTTTAAGATACCCACATAACAGTATCATAAATAATTGCTTCATTTTTCTGCATTCTCTTTCTTGACATTGGCAAGAAATTATTAGAATAAGCTTTAAATAAGATGATCTAAAATAAAAAGGCTAAAAAAAATAAACACCAGAGCGCTCTTTTCTTGATCTTGCTTGCTTTTTTAGCATCCTGCTTTTTTTGGTCTAAAATCTGGATTACATCCACTGTAAAATCATTATTTTTTCTTCCTTTTTTTTTTTCCTTTTTTTCCTCTTCTTTTTTTCCTCCTTTCTCTATAAACTAATCTACAAGTGGAAGAAGATCGACAAGAAACCAATGTCACCTTGGATGTAGGATGCCCGGCACTAAGGACAGGTGAAGAGCACCCCTGCCTAAGACAGCACACAGATACATCATCGGGTGTGAGAGGGGACAAAAAAAAAAAAAAGATGTTTACTCAGGTTTTCCATCCGTGGATGTGAACACAGAAAGGGCAATGACATACAGGAAAATATAAGCTTGTCCAGGGCACAATTTATCATAGTCATGTATCCCTGGAACTGGCCTTTATTTGAAAAGCAGCCTAATTACTGAAATTACTGCTGCTGAACTCCTGCAGCACAGCAAAGGAATCTATATATTCTCTGCTGTTGGAAAGTTTCACACATTTCCATATAAGTTCCAAATAGCAATATTGATCAAGCAATTACCAGATTAAAAACAGCAGCAAAGCCCACGAAGGAAAGCAGATTCTCTCTGCCCAACAGCATCTGAAACACATTTGTGTCTGTGTGTGCGTGTGTTTTCATGTAGCTGAAAATTAAACCAAATCACATCTTGTGTTCCAGCAGGTTTATTTTTCAAATGGGGGAAGAAAAAAAAAAATCCTTGAAAGGAGAAAAGCCGCCCTGATGCTATTCAAAAAGGCTTGAGGCAGTTTCTACCCCATTTATTCTTCCGGATTTTTTTTTTCTTCTCAGCCCCATCTGTTTGTTTTCTATCTAGCAATCGTAGCAGAGCAGATAGCCAGGCTATAAAGATCTGAGAGCAGGTGGGATTGGGAGATAATTTGTGAGGCACAATGCTGTGTTCCCTGAATATAACACTGCTGATTTGATGACTTGACTGGTAACCTAATTTGCCTGCTTTTATTTATTTATTTAAAAGTAGATACACTTTGTGTGTCACAGAAACATTCACTCGTGGTTAAATACCAGAGGGAGATCACACCGATACTATGCCAGGGAAAACGGTTTTCTGCCAACTTACCTATTTTTCTAAGGACCAGACGTCATGCTTCTGCACAGAAGCTAAAAGTGACCCTTGGACTCTTCTCTCCCCCCTCACACTCATGTGTTATGAGTCATTTGTGCCCAGATTGATGTTCAGATAGATGAGAGGTGCTGCTTGCCCACCTTGTGGGACCTGCCAGGGCAGCTCAGCGCACCCCTTCTCTAAGGGCAGAAGGGGTTGGTGGGCATATGCAGGTCTACATATAAATACACATGCGCCTGCAGACATATATATTTAAATATATATATTCAAAATAAGTTTAGGTGAAATTGCTGCTTGAGTTTTCTTCAGTGGCACAATATCTGAAGTGCGGTCCTGTTAACTTGCATTTTTTTAACAATTTCTTTACTATATTTTAAAATTCTGTTCTTAGAGAAAAACACTGAACACTCCTCATCCTGTCTTCAGATTCTAAAACAATTGGCACCTTAATTACATTAACCTGATCAATGTACTAATAGAGCAACCACGGTACTTTTGCTTCCACTAGAGCTATCAGGCTGGTAGTGTGGTATGAAAATTTAATGCTCCCGTTTCTTGTATCTTAATTATGCCTAATGAGCTACTTGCTTTAATAAACAAGAAAATTCCAATATCCTGTCTATATTTTTCCCAGCAAGACAATATAATGTTGGATGAAATTGTCTTTCCCAATAATTGAATGAGTTTAAGAATAATAAGTAATACGATCTATAAGGGTGCCTGTGTGATATAAGCTGGTTCCCTCCATGGGTACCGACAGAGAGGTTTGGTTTATTCATTTATTTATTAACAAATGTTTCTCCCTTAGGCAAAGCTGGTCCCAATTAGGAGCTGTATTTTCAAATGATAAAAGTAAGTATTCTAATAAAGACACTAATTGGCAAGTATGTTCTTTAAAGATAGTCATAAATTAGGATATCTCATGGCAAGTGATGCCACTTCTATTAGCATCTCTACGAGGCAAGACACAATTTCCCTATTAACCAGGTTTGCATTTTACAGCATCAAGAATGCCAAATGCAAATACCCTCCAGGACATCAGTAAAGCAGCCATACTTATGGACTTACCAATGGGTAGTTAGAGAGAGCACCTAATTACTATTCCTCCTGAATCTACAATTAAAAGCCAACAGACAAGCAAAATAAATTCTCATAGCCCAAAGAAGTTACTGAGGGATCAAGCACAAGCCTAAAAATGCTGGAGAGAGGACTGGCAAAAAGGCTTTATATAAAATGAATTTTAAAGATGAGTAAAGAAGAGTAAGGACGAGATAAAAGTGAGAAACTGGGGAGAAATGTTTTTAGAGCAAGGGAGATATAAAAGAACAGGAAAAAATAAGCCCCAGTCACACTCCTTTAGGAAGACAGACCCAGTAGCCTTTTTATAAGAGATCTTGGAAAGCTCCTTATAATTTTACAGAATAAGAAACTCGCAAAATGGAAAGCCATGAAAAGAAAAAGCTGATCAGTGGAGTTATTTCAAGGGCTGAGGATCTTCCCTCAGCGCCTTAGGGCTTAGTCTGCAGGGCACACTGCCCTCCGGGTCCCAGCTGGCAGAGAGAGGTGTGGATTTCCCACAGCCCCCCAACACCTCTGTGAGCACTGATCCCACACTAAGCGTTGGGGATGTGAGCTGGACAAGGCATTGCGAGTATTTTTGGAACAGTAGTCAAAGCAGCTGTGAACAACTGGAGTAATACTAACCAGCTGTGTCATCATTTCATATGGGCATTTCTAGGCAGAGAGAACAGTGATGAGTAAGAGCTAAGCACAAGCAGGCACACAAACTGTATTATAATGCCTAGAAAAGCAGGAATTTCCTTTACCCATGCATAAACAGCTGTTCTTGCACCAGCCCCTTTACAACTTCGTTTTAGTTGAGCATTCAAAAGCCTAATAATGATCTACATCTGCATCTCTCTATTCTTTGTAGCTGCCCAATTGAGAGGGAAATCCTAGGAGACTGGCTTGGCACAGTATTTTTTTGCACAGGAAAACATTTATTGCAATATCTCTTACTCAGTCTGGCAACTTTCTGTTCTCATTGTACTCTTAAGATAGAAAAGAAACGCAGAGATGTAAGTAATATTGAATATAACTAATGAAGATGGGGAAGAGTTAAGCGAGTGGTGCCAGTCAGGGGCTGGGATAACAGATGTATCAGCAACAGCTGCCTTCCACAGAGAATAAATTACTTAAAACAAGGAAGCTTGACACAGGTTATTTACCCTATGCTCTGCTCTTCCTTATCTCTCTCTCTTGCAGAAAGCCACAGTTAGACAAGTTGGCAGGTATTTCTGCAAGTGCTGGATACAGCTCTTTGCTGAGATTGCCTTTCCAGCCTGCCTGTTAACACACACTTCTCCCCATCCTTCCTGGGCTCCCTCTCCAAGAGAACAGTTCCCTTCGTTACTGCTCCTTTCCAGATTTGGTCCCTCTTTTGTTTGTGTGTTCGGACAGCCGAAGACATCACTTTCATAGCTGTTCTGTAAGTGACAGAAAATGTTCCCTGTTCTCTCTCCGGTCCCTTAACACAAAAGAGCTGTTGTGTTACCTGTGATGGAGCTCAGGGATGATGGGGTAATACACTGCCCTCGGGACCCTGAGCTGAGCTGAAGAGTTTTCCTTTCTATGCACAACAAACATAGCCCCTCAGGGTCCTACACATCATACCTGTGTGTAAGTAGGATGTGTTTTAGCAGGGTGGGGATGAGGAGAGAAGGATCACAGGGGGAAAGGAGGAAATTTGGTACATCTACCTGAGCTCTCTCCAGTCCCTACAGCTATTGTCTCAGGGGTTTTCTTGTCCAGCAGTGACTGACCTAAGAAAATCTGCAGGTAAAGGAGAAGCAAATAAGAATGAAATACAAAAAGCTAGAAACACCTTGATATACTTCTTTGGCAGGGTGCAAGCAGGTTTAGTGAATGCTTCAGGCTTTACTGGCTGTCTGCAAGTCTACTTCAGACAAGCTCTTACAGAGGTAAGTAATATCAGAATTGTTTTAAGTCCTGTTTTTTGCTGGCAATGTTGGAAAAGGAAACAGATTTGCTTCCCTGTGATAAAAAATATGGCTTGTCAAGTCAGGTGTGCCAGCAAGCGTGCTTGCACCCAGCACCTAACAGGAGCAGCCTAGCTGATGTGATCTGGCATCTCAGGTGACACGGGTTGCTGTGAGATGCGTAGCTGTCTTTAAAAGCAATTGAAATGGTAGATTAAGAAGTGGTCTATGACTAAACACTGGTTTAATACATCCAATTGGTGAAATCTCTCTGGAATTCAGAAACTTACAATGCAGTAAATAATTAGCATTTATATACCAGAGGTCTTTGTAAATGAAAACACAAGTCCATGTTTATCTACTCAGCTGTCACATTTTCTACTCTCCCATCTAATTTCCATATTGTCTAAGTGCTTCACTATATTAAAAGATGTATTTCTTAGCTTTATTTAGTACTTTCCATTCATAAATCTCAAAGCCCTTCACAAAACACAGTGAGTATCAAGTTCTTTTGAACATGTGGTCAAACCTTATTTAAGAACTAAGCCTGAAAGTGGAGTGGCTGCATGACCTGGGTGCTTTCTATCCCAGCACTGCCCTGGGCTCCACAGCCCACCAGTCAGCCAGCCTGGGGCTTCCTCAGCAGCCTGTCCTTGTGGGACCCCAAATATTGCTGGCAATTTGGGGGTTGTGCCAGAGACCTAGAGCTTTCCCCCAAGCTGTTGCTGCTCTGTAGTGACCAACGGTGGCACAGCTTTGGAGCTCGTAGGGAGAAAAATGAAGCTGTGCAGTGAAGTGCAGTTGGCAAATGAAAATTAAATATTTCATTTTCTGGGGGTGGGGAATCCCTCTATCTTACAACAGAGTAAATAAGGTCCTGTAGAGAAAAGAGACAATCTGATAGGCATGGAGAATTGTGAGTGCTATGGGGACTGTGGAATGGGAAACAAGTCTTCTGGGATTTTCATTCATTCCTTTGTATAATTGACACATCTCCATTTACACTTCCCAAGAGAAATTCTTTTTCCAGAATGGAATAAATTAATATATGGTTAGGTGAAGATGACTATTAGAAGGTCACATAATTTGAGGGAATTAGATAACTGCATAGAACAGATCTTAAACAAACCACAAGCGGGCAGGTTTTTTTAATATGAGGGCTTGATGCTCATCTTCAATCCCTTCTCTCCAGTGAATCCACACATTTCAGTGCAGTAACTTCATTTTTTACAAGATTAAAATCAGACTTGAATGCTCAGTACATGCAGAAGTGCATCGGTGCTTTTGGAAGCTGCTCGAATGACCCAAGGCAACAGAATGAATTTGTTTTGGCTGTTCTCAATTTCTGGGTGACTTATGGTTGTGAACAAGATCAGGGCTTAATAGTAAGTGAAGTTAGAGACTACCAGGTGCTATACGTTAAGGTTTTCACTAGCTTTTAACTGGAAAACAAGAAAAAGAGCCAAAATGAATGCACCAAGTAATATTGGTACTATGACTACCAGACAGACAAGGTTTGTAAAAGGATAGGTAGGATTATGTCAGGTAAATCAGATCAAT
Source organism: Hypotaenidia okinawae (assembly GCA_027925045.1). Classification (NCBI taxonomy): domain Eukaryota; kingdom Metazoa; phylum Chordata; class Aves; order Gruiformes; family Rallidae; genus Hypotaenidia; species Hypotaenidia okinawae. The sequence goes on along the minus strand of BSDF01000011.1, from coordinate 20,875,678 downwards.
ACAAACTATACATATAATACAATCTATGTGTATTTGAAACCAAATTCTATCACTCTACCTTGTACCTGCGTATTTGAGTAGCCTTCATAATCAAAACAACAGTGTTTCCCTTCCTCACAGGGAAGAGTGGTGTCAGGCTCTGGCTGCATTTGCGTTTGTTACTGGGGGGCACTGAAACAGCTTCTTTGTTTCTTTCCTATCCTGATTCCCAGGTATTAACCGAGGGATTGCTCACGAAGTCCCAGTCTGCAACCCCAGGAGGCTTCCTATGATCCTGCTCTGGCTTTTTATTTTGGATAATGGACAAATTTAAGAAAGAGAAAAGGTGCTAAACAACCTAAACATCAAATGCATAATCTTGAGGTATGGACGGAGGCAGTTGTGTTGTAGTCTTCGCCTCTTTGACCTGATGATGACATACAACAGTTAATCACTGTTTTGTGGCATTCTCATGGAAAGAATTCAAAACTATAGTAACTGTAGTTCCTTGCACTTCTTACAGCTCCCTTTTTCTCCTTCAGAACATCAGAACCACTTTATCTATATATTTATAAAGCATAATATGAAAAGCATTAGATAAATCTTGTGTTCAACAGCAGATTTCATGGCTGCTGGCTCATGAAAGCGAGATCCAAGTTACAAGACAGACCAGTGATCTTTACAGAGTAGCAGAGCTGTTAGTTTTATGTTATCACTGTCAATGAGATTTTGCAGAATTGTGTCACACTTTGGTACAGATGAGTGACCTGTAGTGTTACAGAATTTGTGATGCTCTGGCTTTAATTAACCTTCTTTACGAGTGAAGCCGAACAAGAAAGAATACAGTCCTTTTTATAAAGGAATATTTTTACAGTCATTAAATACACATTAATACTCTTCATAATATATAATTTTGTGGGTGACATGGGCACTATTTCTACAGCTGTTCTTTAGAGAAAGAATAAGTTTCTCTTCATTAAAGACTAATAAGTGACATTACATTTAAGTGCTTGCATTAGATATGCTTCTTTGAATTTAATGATGGGGCAATGAGGCCTTTAATTAAATAGTCAAAAATTTCTACTGGGAGAAACAAAAACAAATTTATCTACAGGTTTTCTTCTGAACACAAAAATAAAACAGAAGCCATCTGGTAGATAATCAATGCTTTTATTCCTAAAACCAAGCCTTGCACAATTTTGTCCTTAAAAACTTGTTTCTAGTTTCTGAAATCCATATAATGGGATGAAAAACCTCATGTAGTTAGTAAGTGTAGGGCTCCATTCATTAACGCATGTTAGAAGGCTCTCGGGGCAAGAGGTGGCAGAAGTACCTGTCTATTTAGACATTTTTTTATAACCACACAGAGTTCTCTACCGCAGATCAGTGACTTACAATAAACAATATTCTGACATATTTTTCATTTGAATTTAATTTATGCCCTCATTTAGAGCCCTAACAGACATTGTACGTACTATCAGCCTTGCAAAAGAGGCTAAAAACTGGCCAAGTTACCATACCATGGTAACCAGAGTCACCTGTGATGGACTTGTTACAGTAAATAAAAATCAAGTTGGGGAGTAACCTTAGTTTTTCCTGGCAAATTTTAGATTAAACATGAACATTTAACACTTTTTTCTATATGCATCAACAAGAAAAGAAAAAGTTGTGCCAAAAGGAAAACCTACTTGATAGGCAACTTAAGATTTCAAAACCACTGCTCATGTAAAACTAATACTCCTTAGAAACAGAACTGCAAGAAATTCCATGAAAAAGTCATCTAGGAGCTTCCCAAAATTATCAGCTGGCACCAGCTGATGACATCTGCAGAGGAAGTTTGTCTCCTGGACACAACTGGTGTTCTGAATCTCCTCGTCTCTTCATTCTACTGTATTTTGCCATTAACCAAGATGGGATCATACTGTTTACTTATTTTTATCACATTAAAATTTCCTTGATGAAAAGACAGCAGCTGTTACTTAATTTTCTATCACAGCTCCCTTTTGCCAGGCAGTGAGTCAGTTGCAATACTAATCCCTTTATTAATTTCTATATTGATTAGCAGAATAACGCTAAGTTTTGAGTGACAGCCAGCCCGTTTGTTAGATGGCTTTCCCTGTGCTGTATCCTCTCAACCATGAGCATGAGGCTTCACACAAATATAGGCAGTTGTAAAAGTTCAAAGAAGAGTGTGTGGGTATTTCTCATTAACAGGAAAAGAGAAGGGACATCCCATGAGCGGGGGTCCTGCCTTAATTCCTCCACGTGGTTAGAGGAATAGCCTATTTTATGCACTCTCATACTAATTCAAAGCTTGATTTTTGCTGGCTATTGAGTAGGCAAAGATATTCACTGAAATAGCCTGGCATCTGCAAATCCTGTATTTTTCCCCACTTCTTCACTGCATACTGCCTCTGAGCTTGAAATTCTTGAAAAATACCAAAATTCTTATTTTTTTCAAGCCTGAATATTGTTTAGTGAGGAAATGAAGAAACAAAGCGACACCATCAGCCAGAACCAAAGTATATTATCATGTAGAAAAGTGTTCACAGCTCACAGCTCCATCTGTTCTACCAGTGAACATTAAATATTTCTCCAAAATTCTGAGCAATTAGAAAAAAATTATGAACTTAGATGGTGGCTAAGGCATCATTTAACTTTCATCATCCTACACTAAATGGATTCCTTTTACTATAACACCCAGAAAGCTAAAAATAGCACCTGAATTGCAAGGACACACTGAAAGCCAGATGTGATCCAGGAAAGAATTACAGGCGCACACACATATTTGCACACTAGCAGTCACAAGCTTATAGATTCCACCCTGAAAACACATATCATCATATTGAATTTTAACTTCTTGGACAGTGACAATTTTAATGTATCACCTTGCAGTAATAATCTCCAGCATACACATATGTATTAGGCACAGGGATAAGGCCCTTCTTGAATTGGATTCCAAGTGATTACCTGTACCCCAAAGCTCCGGGATGGGATTGCTCCATTGGAAAACTAATTTTCTGTAATAACTAGAAACTCGCCGGTATTCTGACAACTGCTAGCCAAAACTGTGACACAAATGCATTATCATCAACAGCTACTGTCACGCTATCAAAATATTGTGTAGATGTACAGCTATTGTATATTGGTGTAGCATTGTGCATTGTGCAGCTATCAGGCCTGGAGGCATTCAGCCGTACAGCTTGACAGTTCTGAAAAGAGAATTAGCCACACTTAAAAGCAGAATTTAAAATGTCACCTATTAGAAGAAAATAGAATAAAATCTCTCAGGGATGTTTGGTATTGGTCCTAAAGACATGAAGGAGCATACAGGATGTAAGAAGGAATCGCAAAACAAAGGGCTTTGTAACAGAGCATCGTAAGATCAGTACTTTCCTGCTTCACGCCACAACTATATATAGGTATAATTAATCTATGCCTGAAAACCTAATGGCTGCAGCTGCATTTTGGGATATCGATGATTATTTTAAGGCCATGCTTTGAAATGCTAAAAAAAAAAATTAAGAGACAAAACAAGTAGAACAGGTGCATTGTGTAGAAACCCAGAGAAAGAGCTCTAAGGAGTCTTAACATGGACTGCATTGCACAAAATAGTGGAAAACTAGGTGGTTTATTTCTACACATAAACCTAACATATATTCCAAATATAACAGGATAATACATATATTTTCATGCTGAACATAGCTCCCCACAAGAGCTGAGTTTGTCCTGTGCTACACACATATTTGCAGTGCTGCAGATGTAGACAAGGCACATACCTGCTTTTATTATTTTAGGAATTTGTCTGATTTACAGGACTTGGCTTCTTATAGATTGGGCTACTGCTTAATTGCTACTGGTGAACATTTCTTTCTCTTAACGCTTCGTGGTGCTGAAAGCACCTGCTGAAAGGACCTGAAATAGGTGTTGAACATTACCTGAACTGAGAACTATTGAACAAATTGCCCAGAGCTGAAAGGCGTAGTTAGGTTTTGGAGGGGGACATGCAGCACCCACCTGAATAAGAAAATCAGGGCAGATACACTGTTGTATCTGTTGGCTTTATGCTGCAACTGACGCTCTCCATGGAGATTCCTCACTAAAGAAAAATTTAGTGTTTATCCAATCCAAAGGCAACAGCCTCTGCTCTGGCTGCTCTCTTTAAACATTTCAGGTCGTTCTGCTTACTGCTCTTGCCAGCTCATTTTCTGATTAGAAGATACTGTTACGTTTACACTCTGTCGTTATCTTTTACTAGCAAACACTGTCCAATGGGACATTCCCTGCTAAGGTAACGCCGTGCCCACAGTTCGTCTTGGCTATAGAAACATCCCATCCCTCTGCTTAAATCAACTCTAACAGCAAATCTATTGTGCTTTTTCACTCTCAGTTTGATCCAGGTCTTAGCTTTAGAGATGTTAGCAGCATTAGTGAGAATAAATAAGAGCAGAGCGTGCATGCAAAGAAAGTGATGTCTGAGCTACATAATCCATAAAACACACAGTGTGTGAAAAGATTAAAGACACGGTATAGCAAAACATTCAAGATCCAACAGTAATAAAAGACTTGACCTCCCCATAACTCTGCCCACCTTCCCAATCAGGATTCCTGTATTGGCATCTAATTATCTAGCTCTTCGTTCACCTCTCCAACTTTCCATCATGAAGGAGTCAATTGAGGGGCTACCATTAAAAGCAAGGCATGGATCTCATTAACTTTACTGGTGCAGACAGGCATCTATCTCTTGTACACTTCATTCTCTGTTGATTGTTTATATACCATATCACTCTCTCTCTGGTCTTGTTTTCCTGGTTTATTTAAAATGTAGAATGTGAAGAGCAGCTACTCCGTCATCCCGCGTCTTTGCACAGTATCTAAGTCAGTGGTGCCCTGCTGTTTTACTGCCTCTGTCACTGCAATACAAATAATAACAACACTGATCGTATCTTCTCAGCTCTGCCTCGTATAGAAGAGGACACTTAGAAGCCCGTTGCATAATAGCAATAAACATGAGGTATCATATAATAGATCTTCAAAGATACATCAATAATATATTTCAAATCACTGCCGCTTGTGCAGTGTTACTGCAAGGGAAACTGCTGGGGAAGAGGAATGCTCTGAAAATATCCATCATCTTTTACTGTCTGTGTAAATGTTTTGAAGATAGGCTGTAAAACTGCATTAAGTTTACAATAAATTTGGAGGCTCCTAACCTATTACAGAGTGCCAAATGCCAGTGTTCATCCACTGAGGCACTGGGCTGCCGCTTTTGTAAAGCTTTTATGTTTGTTTCCCCAAGCAGCAGCACTGCATTTCACTTTATTTCACTTCATTTTGTCATTTCCAGTCACTGTCCAGTAGCCAGCTGGTTAGGGAGGAGAAGTAGGAAACTCAGAAGAGAAAACCTGCAGGAGAAGCTTCTGTGACCATGTAACCGAAGTAATAAAGATTTTTGGTTTTAAGTGACATCAAAGTACTAGAAAAATGTATCTTAAATTATTTTTGTGCATGGTCTGTGTGAATATCTCCCCATGGAGGTCAGGAGATGGTACATGTGACAGAACAGATATACTGTTATGCCTGAGAGATTTAGAAGTGGGGAAAAAGCAGATACCTCCCGCATCAAGAAGTTAAGTCAGGTCTTACTGCTGGTCTCTTAGAAACTTTAGTCAAGTTTCGCAAAGCTTTACCATGCTGTGTTGTAGGAAGCAGGGAAGTACCAGGATGGCAGTCTAGATGATGCTCTAACAGGCTTTTCTCCTCTGGAGAACAAGGTGTGTCGGATAGGCTACAGACTAACTTGATGCTCACCAACCACTGTAGTCCTGAATTAGTTCTTATGGAAGAAAGCTCTTCACGCTCAATACACTGACTCCTTTAACATTCTTTATTCTTATTCTCCATCATCCACAATTCTTCTATCTCTGGGAAAGATGAACACAGGCCATAGACCTTATTACTTCTGCTAATAAGTAATACTCCCTTGGAAGCTGCATACTGAGAATGCACTGAGCAGAGCCCTTCCCCATGCCAAGGTGGGGGCAGGCAGAGCCTGGGCGAGCAGGGTGAGCTGGCACACGAGAGCTGGGGCTGTGCCCTGGAAAGTCGGCTGGGGCAGAGATTAACCTTTAGCACAATTAATTATGTCTTTTATTCATTATTTTCGTGCCATTTTTCAGAGCCTTGGTGACACAGCACTCCGTGCCTTTGCAAATACGGGTAAGCATACAGAGACAGCTAATTAAAAGTAAACAGCTCCATACTTAAGGAAGTTTAATCTAATAGGCATTTAAATCAGTTTTTGTAATACTGTCAGTTGAAGGTTGTGCCACTTAGAGCAGAGCTGGTAAGTATCAGATCCCAGTTATGGTGGGGATGGGGCTTACTACCATAAGTACCAGTTTCATGGAGCTTTATGAAGTCAGCCCAGGGGAATATGATTCAAGTGTCTGTACATACACCAGAAACAGGATGCAGAGTTGCATAATTGACTGACTGTTCTGCTCACTTTGGCATTCAGTGACCTCCTGTTTTTCTTTGTGGCTCAAACCTGTAGTGAGCAGATATCCCAAGGTTAAAGGGTAAACTTAGAAAATGCAAATTAGGCATTTGCCCAGGAAAGTATTTGGCTGCCCTCTAGACTTTCATGGAAATCACAGTTCATTTAGAAGGTCCAAGATCTCATTATCTTGGCCATGCAAGGAGGAACAAGTTGATGCAAAGTATCAGGCTGTGTTAGACTGCAAACAGGTTAGCTTATCTGGGAACACAAGTGGGTGATAAATCACTCAAAGCACCTAATAATTCTTTTTTGCTGTTTTTCTTGGCTAACAGAGGACTAAACCCAGCTCTCCATGCCCTGTCCAGTTTGGTACTAACCAAGAGGCAGATATTTTCCATGAACTGTCTCATCTGACGCTGACAGACGAGTGCCTTTACCAGTGAAGAATAATGGAAGAACTCTCGGGTTCTTCTACAAGTCATTTTTCCCTAGCTTTCACAAAGCTCTCCGAGAAATCTCTTATTCCTTAGATACCAAGCCTTTCTGGAACAGTATCCGCATGGTCCCTGAGACGTGTGAATTTAGTCATCCCCAACAAGCATCTCTCATCCTTTTCCTTATATTAGCCCAGAATATATCTGACCAGACTCTTGTGCAAAAGTCTTGTACCCTCCAGCACACTTCCAGACAGGCAAACCCATGTCTATAGGCTTGGGAGCAGCTACAGCCACCTTCTACCCTCCATCTCCTGGCCTTGGCAACCTGTGACCTTCAGTGCAACTTTGCCACCAGCCCTTCTCTGTTCCCTGTTGAGAACTTCAAGACCATTCTCCAGAACAGGTCAACAGCTTGTTCTTAGCACCTCAGCATCTTGCTGTGTATATCAACCAGCACTGTCAAACCAAAAATTGCTTATAACATCTCTGGTAGCTGCTTCCAGACAATTAAAGAAGATAAAAGGAGAACCACACACTCCAGATCAGTAGGACCTGTGCAAGAGCTGCTGGAATAGCATCAGTACTGATAACATGGTTTTTTGGAGTGGAGGGATCTGATGATACAGAGAGTAAGTCTGTGGTAACCTCCCTTATCCAAGGGAAGAACAACCTGAAGACAAGTAATCCCTTACTAATTTCTTCAGCCAGGCTCTATTTAATTTCATTTTTTAATTGTATCTCTGTTACATATATTTAAACTGTTGTCTGAGTAACACACACTCTAAAAATAAGCAGAGATGCTGTCTCTCAGAGATGTTTAATTTACACTTCAGCTACCCTTTTTGATGGTGTTGCTGACTTTGAGTGTTGCTAAAAACTCTGAAGGGTGCCTGGTATGTTTTTATCATTATTCAAGCCATCTTGGCCCTTATTTCACGTGATATCAGCTGTGTGGTCATGAATGACCCCATCCCAATATTTGCAATGAATCATGAGACGTGTGCATCATTGCCATGATGTTTTTTTCAATGCTTTTAAAGAAAGTAACAGCCCATTAACACTTTCTGCTTTCATAAGATAACTAAATAAATATTCAAGTGACACAAGTAATATCACTATTTACAGCACTCAAGGATTGTTTCTATTTTTAAATGAAGCAAGGAAATAGAAGGGACGAAGGAATATTACAAGGGCTAGAAATGAATGAGTATCTTCTTTTATCAAACCCACACTATGTCTGAGATTGTCTACTGTGCCTTCTTATATTCTTTTTTTCCTATTTTTTTAAAGCCCCATGAATTAGAAACGTTACAGGTGGATACATATCAAAACCTATTTTTTCTCAGGTTTTCTTCACCTTATCACACAAATGTTGCTGCTCCATAACTCAGATGTTTAGCAATTTGTTTTCACTTGGCTGATTGAAGGGACACTATTTCTGCAAAGAAAGGTGTTTAAACATAGTGTTTAGAATAGTTATCAGTTTAAACTTGAATTGAAGCATAATCTTGGTGGGCTTGGTTTTACCTGTTTGTAGGTACCATCAAGTTTAGTAATGATTAAATTGTATTTCTTTATTTTGTGTTAATCCTGTTCCTAGCAAGTAGTTAGAATGAACTTCTGATGGATATTGGTAATGAATATCAATCAGTGTCCCACAAGACGTTTTGTATTTAAAGTCTTTCTGGAAAACTATGGAAAAAGCAAAGTGATGATTCACAGTAGACTCTAAGATTTTAAGAAGTTTATTTTAGATCGTTACTGAGATTTAGCTGTTACAGAATTATGCAGGAACAGCTTGGTCAATATAGGTTGGTCTATCCAACACACTAGAAATACTTAACGATGACTAATCACGTACACTGCCAACCCACCTCTGCAAACAGCTAGATGTGTATTGTGAAATTTGTTTACTTTCTGGGTAACATTAATGTGGAATCAGCTGAAAATAAATAATAATAAATAAAATAATAACAGTGATGATGCTCAGCAGACCAGCTAGTGCCTACGCTGAATTTATTTAGGGGTAGATATAGAAATGTTTACTCATCCTGTAAAGAAACCATTAGTTTGAAGAGTCCTAAAAGAATATGAGCTAGGTACATCTCAGTCCTTGCCACCGCTGGGCTCCCCAGTGTGGTTTGGGAGTGAGCTTGTCCAGGAGCTCAGAACCTGGACTTTTGCTGCTTGTTTATATAAAACCCAAGTTGCTTAGAATCTAGTGGCTGAAGATTAAAATAAAAGTCATCATAACAATAAAAGATTCTCTGAAACACCACCGACAAGTAAAACTCCCCATTGGAGAGAAGCTATTGGGAAACATTTTAGAACAGTAAAATCGTAAGGACTTCGCTTTCATTGGAGACCATAAGCATGCTTTCCTATTAGCTTCATATTAATCATTAAACCCCCTCCCAAACCAGAAGATTCTCTTTTGGTGGAAGTGGAAGCTCTCATAAAATTTTCAAATTCATCAGGCAGCTCATTTTGTGCTGAAGCATTTTTTTTTAAAGTGCAGTTAAAAAATTAAAATGAAAGATAAATGAAACAATGGCTTTACCGATCACTTATTGGCATTGAGATAATTGGGCTTTCACAGCAAAATTAGATATTAAAACATATTTTGGGGATGTAAAATTATTTAATAGGCTGCTCTGTCAATTGACTATGTGGAAAACTTGCTGCTGCTTCGTCTTCTGATGCTTCTGCCTTTAACGAAAGGGGATTTCTTCCTTGAAAAGGGGCAAATAGACCTTTCAAACTCATTTCCTTCTCTCAAATGATCGCTCAAGTTAGTTCTATATTTTAACCTAAATATTCCCTAAACCCAAACAACTGAAGGGAGAGTGTGACAAGCCTGCCTTGGTTTTTAGAGGGATGTTTTTCAGCTACCACCACAGCTGAATTGAGGTTTGAAGACTGGTTTGGGTTAAGAGCTGTATTGAAACAGGAGACAGGGACTAAGGAATGGAAGAAGAAACCAAAGGCAGTAGCATCATTGGGGGGTGGGGAGGTAATTAGAGAAGGCAATGTGAAAAATTACCATGTAATCATACTAAAACCACTCTGTGCTGCATCAAAAAGATCCCACCTGCAAATGGTGAGGGTGGCTAGGGTGAGGTTTGGATTCTAGAGGGGATTCATAGGGATGTACAAGTTGTGGCTGAACTGCTTCACTCTCACTTATTCCCACAATAAATCAGTCCAGCCTGGAGGGTTGGAAAGCCCCCTTTTAGGGCATCACATGTTTTCCATTTTCTCTGATGGTGAAAGTACAAAGTGCCCAGCACTGAGAAGAGCCGCTTCTTCAGGCTGGATATGACATACTTGATCCCAAGGTCACAGTCATCAGCAGAAAGATTCCTGGGAAATTTACTGGATTTTAGAGTATCCTCATCATGAAATGCTTGATCCTGCAATGTGTGGATCTTGCTTTTGCAATACAAAAACTTTTTGTTTGATTCAGTGAGCAGTTTTGCACTCGGAGCTCAACACAAAGCCTGTTGAAATTAATAAGAAGCTTTCTGCTGACCCTAACAGGCTTTGGATTATGCTTTATGTGAAAGCCAGTTCACTGACTTAACCAAGGAATATTTATAAAGTAAAAGCCAAAGGAAACTTATAAAAGAAAAAAAATCTTTCATTTCATGTCGTATCAGTTTCAGTGCCAAAAATATAATAAAAAAACCCCAGCAACATTTTTCTCTTTATCATCTTCTCCTTTACAGGCTTCATGAACCTCATCTAAAAGGTGCTCTAGGTAAAAAGTATTATCATTTTGATGAATCCCAGCCCTTTGACACGAGGAAGAAGTCTTTTATTCTCTGACAATGTCCCTGCCAAGCTAAGTAGAAGATGTAGGCAGAAAGCTTTGGGGAAACCCTGATGCTGATGAATCAGAGCACCCTGCTGCGAAGCAGCCTGGTGATGCCTACCGTCTAAACAGTTTAGTGTCTTTTCAGAAGGTATAAGAATCTGGTTTGCCTTTTTTAAAGTTTTTTAAAGGCTAAAGGCTGAACCTCACTCTTCATAGAAGGAATGAAACCTGTTTCTCGTGGATGACACTTTCTCTATTTTCACTCTTAAACCTTTGAGCACGTGTTCTTTTGTTGCCTTGTCTGGGGGATAATGCAGCAAGCTGTCCTCGTGAGTTGCCAGTTGTGGCAGGTGGGGCAGCAAAGACACAGATGCTGAGCTAGGGACTTAGCCCATCAAGACTACGCGGGCTTCCAAAAGTAAGGCAGCAAACTCATTTTTGATTAAGCACTTATGGTGTTTTATATTTCTAATTAACTGGAAGAATGATAATAACCAACCTTTCCTTAGTTTTGGATTACATTTTTGCATTACCTGGGCAGGAATGACATCCCAAACCGTAGAGGAGAAATGACAGCAATGGAAAAATATAAGTCAGTATGTTAAAACAACAGCAACTCCAAACACCATTTACTTTGATTTTTGTACTTTGATTTTGGGTTAGTTACTTTTTTCTTTGGTCTGTGTTCAGCTCTATCCCTATCTAAAATTAGGCGCAGCAGCTGTTTATGATGGATTATTAGTATGAAAGCAGAGCCTGAAAGCCTTTACATAAAACTAGGGATTCACTATGCCAGGCACTGAATAAGCTTACCTTCCTAACCTTGTATGGCAAGTCTAGCTGAAGAGGAAAATGAGTTCCCACCTTACACGTACGTTGCCTTTACATATTGTTACCTGACAACAGAAATAACAATGTATTCTTCATTTTCCCCATGATAACTGAAAGAGTGCCCCAGCCTGAAAGGTTTACACCCTAGAGAGATGACAGACTCTGAGATGGGAAGTGGAGATACAGAAAAATCAAAGTGAAGCTTCCAAAAATATCAAAACATCCCTTCAACATAGGACAGGTCCCCTATCCAAAAATACATGGGGAAAATTACTTCTCTGCACACCAGTGATTGGAAATAACTAGACTCCCTGTCAACCTGAAATAACTATTTAAAAATGTCAGAACAACAGATCTGTGCCTGGCTCCCCATACAATACCCTTTTGCCTGGCCTGAGTGCCTGGGGTCCAGATTGCCTGTTGGTAGAGCTTGGTGCTGTTTCAAGAGACGTGGTATTTCCCTCAGCCTGTCAGGCAGAGTGCATATTAGAGTTTGTTATTCAATATCTCGGCTGCTCTCTCCGTGTTGCTTGTTTTATCCCCAGCTCGGTAACATGTCGCATATACTATATTATTACTGACTTTAAAGCACACAACAAGATCAACCCTTGAAAGAACGATTTCTTTTTGGAAAGTGGAAAATTGGCAGGAGAAATCACTTCTGCTTTCAGAGGCAAGAGCAGAAGCAGATGCTGAGTGCATATTGCGCGAGGATAGCGCAGCGGCACCGACTGGAAGGGAAACTAATAGAGGGATCACACATAATCTGCAGAATTTAAGAAGCAAGATATATAGACGGTGCCTGGCTCCTGCTCAAAGCATAAACTGAAGCAGACAAGGTGAAGGAAGAAAGAGCAAGCTGAATGCTTTAATCACTCCATGTGAAGAGAGCTTGCTATATAGGTGCCAAAACTGTGGCTATTTAGAAAATAGGAAATTGATTACGAAGAGATAAGAGCATGCTAACTTTAAAAAAAGCAACTTGGATACAAATGAAACAGAGGACTCATTGGTATGAAATTGTTTGTCATGGTGCGAAGGAAAATTTGCACAAGGTAATGAATCAAAACTTCAAAGTCAAGGACAAAAACAAGAAGAGAAGAGACCAATTACAGCCATCAAGAAAATCTCATTAGAAGAGCTTGACTATATGCATCAGAATTTTAAAATCTGAGGGTTTTGGCTTAGTGAGCACTTGGGTGGCTGAACTTCAAAGAGTTATTAGATCTTCTGAAAGGTTCGGGCACAGTCACTATGTCTATGCATCTGCTTTTCCTCTCATTATCAATACCATGAAGCACAAACAATTCTCTCCATAATAAAAGAGAAATATCTGACCCAATATTTGGTTTATCACTGGGATGGCAGAGAAGAAAAGGTACACACCTCTGGTTTCTTTTAGCTGGTTGGAATCTGGCAAAGGAGCGATGCTAAATTCAGGTCCTGAAGGACACAGCAGCTCCTACCAGCAATTACACCACCTCTGCAGTTTCCAATACCAAGGTGGTAACAAGGTGGTATCAGCTGGGTTTCTATTACCTAGAATGATGCACACAACCTCATCTATAGCAAAATACCTGAAAATACCTAATTCTCAATACAGCCATTGTACTTTTTGCAGCTTCCCAGCAGGAAGCACAGAAGATCAACCATGGGACTATTCCTCTAACCCAAACTCTTGTCCTAAAAGGCTGCTCAGCACCTGCTTCTAGTGGGAAGCCCTAGAGATACCAAGTGTGAAATAAATTGCACAGCTTTGTGTCAACTTCAGGCAAACCATGTAAATATGGGTGAGATCAGGTTATTCTACATGGGAGCATCTTCTAGCCTGGGGGGATCAGTGCATTCTGATAGTCCAGACCTAAGGTTGGTCATATTCCAGTGCACTAAAGCAAGAAGATAAAAGGGGTTTGGGTGGAGTGTTTGTCCCCATCACCTCCAGAGTGTTCACTTTTAAACATGATTTAAGGAGCTTATTTTTACACCCCCCAAATCCTTAAATTCTAAGTAAAGGCATCAGTGTTTAAATACCATATAAACCAGCTCACTATGATTAAGTTACAGGTGTAGCAAAGCCTGGTAACCTTATAAACTTAGGAGTGAGAAGTCATCAGCCAAATATTGTAAAATATTTCCCTCCATTTATAATAATCCTTCTAGAAGCCTGAAATCTGTTTGCTTACCAAATATTCATTAGCTAATATTTGCACAGTGCTTTGAAAATGTAAAGCACTAAATACGTGCTAATTATAATTACTTATTATTATTATCAAAGTCTTCCTTCTCTTTGTTCTATGTGACTGTGTCTGTGAGGAGGCACAGAGGTGCCTGCCCTGGAAGCATCCCTGCAAACAGAACAGAATTCAAGGCATTTGTTTCCTGGGAAAAAAGAAGAGAATAAGAACAAGGATGGGCTGGGAAAGGGACAGAAAAGGTAGCAAAGACATAGAGCATATCAGCTTTGCTGGGGCTTTTTGTTATATCTGTGTTTACAAGCCTTATCCAATGCTGCGTATCTATCACGCTCGTCTGGAAGACAGGACTGAGGATTAATGCCTTGTTTTAAGAGGGACAAATGATGGCCTTCTGAAGGGATGCTAAGATGCTTGTTTTCACCAGGTCTTGCAGGGGAGGATGCAGCAAAGATGCTGTATGAGGTGTGAGAGCCCAGACTCTGCCCTGCCACCTGCCCCAAAGGTCCTCCTTGGTGCTCTGCTTCCACCAGCAGTGCGTCCCCGGAGCGTGCTGTCCCGCTCGTTGCTAACACCTTCCCTACACAAACAGCAGATTGCATTGCAGCTGTCTTTTTGCTATAGCATAGAGAGGGAAAGAAAAAAAAAATAATCCCATTCTGCTAATGCTGGAGTCCCTTTCAGAGAGCTTGGCAATGACACACACGGGTCTGCGTGCCCATCCTCCTCCTCTCACTGCTCGTCCTGCTCGACGCAGCTGTTTCCGCAGGCCTTGTTTCTCCTGCAGCCCCTATTTCCCCAAGTGATTCAGTGTTTTGCTCCTGCTATCTAAAATTAAACTTCCCCATCGCCTTTGTCTGGCAGCCCCAGATCCAGGCGGCTGCCAGCACCGTGCACTCCGTCCCTCCCCTCCGAGGTGTTTAGCTCAGCCGCTATTTGCTTTCCACGTGCTTTTCCTGGCATGGGCTTAATGAACTAAATGCCACATTTTTAATTTGAACGTGGATACGTGCACTTAAAGAAAGAGGCCAGATTGACAGCGCTGGAGAACGGAGCCTTCCGCAGGATTGCGGAACAGGGGGAGGATGGGGAGCTTCTCCCACGTGCCAGGCAAGCTGCTGGAAGCCTGGGGAGGAGATTCACCTTCCCACGTTCAGATGCAGGGTACCTCACTTCTGCTGGAACAGCATCGTAATTTTGGGAGAGGGAAGGGTCTTTCTGGGTTTTCCTTGTCTCGTGGCCCTTAGCGGGATGTCAAACAGATCCGCTCTCTGCGTGCATCGGCACAATGCTTTCTTTCTGTCTCGTCTGGCATGAAGTGACACGAGAGCACACAAATAGCTTCCAAAAAGAGCTACTAATTATTAATGCAAAGAATTCCAAAAGAGAAAGAAAACAGTGTTTCACAGCAAGAACTTGTAATGAGAATGCCATTAAGGCAATCAGTCCGCAAACCACCACGGGAGCTGCAGGGCAACCTTTCCACCTCTTCCCTCTCCACTGAAAACACAGCCGGCTTTTTAGGGTGTACCTCCCCAGAAAACAACCCATCACCACCCAGATGAAGCAGAAGGGTGGTGCCAGCTGAGACTATGAAGCCAGAGTATCTTACCCTCGTGCAGGGAGTAACCCCACCACACAAAGAACCTCAACATTCCTATCTGTGATTCCAAACGACTCTCCTGTAAACTGTAAAGCTCTTCAGTAAATTATATTTCCAAACACATTTTTTAGAAACCCAGTGCAAACACATTAGTATTAGCATCTTTATTTTTTAATTTGCTGCCCAATCAACATCCAATTTCCATTATTTTAGTGTTATATTTTTGTATTAAGTATATTTTTCATTAAGCATCTGTATCTTTCCAATGCAAACAGTGATTTAAGCAGAATCATACTTTTTTTAAAGTCAAGTGTTAAGTTTTATCACGTCACCTTTAGGGATTTAACATCCCTAACGTGCAGATTTAAAAATGAATCTATTCATGACATTAACTCAAGGTGGAGGAAAAAATAAAGAGATTGTGGGGAAAAATAAACTATACACACCCTGACTGGCATTAAATGGAATTAAATAACATGGGTGCGTGGTATTTTGATAGTCAGTCTGGAGTGGTTTATTGTAGCTTTCTAAACGAGGCAGAATTTCCAAATGAGGAAATAGGAAATGGCTTTATGTCCTATATACTTTAAGGGATTAAACCTTTTATTTGCAAGACACACGTTATTACTCTTGTAGGTGGATGAATACTGAGTGTTTTACAAGACAAAAGATCCCTGCTGGCTGCTGATTTTTGTCAGGTTCGGAAGGTCCAAATTTCTTTATAGATTCTGATGTTCTTGTGCGACCTTAAGTTAAAAAAAAAAGCTTTTACCTCTTACAAAGTGATTTCTATTATTAATATTTCACAGCCAAGGTCTGAGGATTATGAACCTTCTCTCACTGTAGTATTAAACAAATATTTTAAGAAGCACGGTGGTTTTGCCAAACAGAATATAGGCTGATGAATGACTTAATCTGACCCCAGATGGAGCAAGTTATTAAAATAGAAGTCACATTTGTTTAGAAGGGAATGATATAATAGAGAGTAAATGAATGGAGGAGATCTGGAAAATCCAGAGGGAACTCTTCCCTTTTAGATAAACACAGTGCAATGGAAAGGAGAAAACCCGTGAATATTAACCCTAAAACCTGAAAGTCTTCCTTGACAAGGGCTGATGAGTCCTACACAGAATGAGGCATTTAAATATGTAGTGATGTCTCAATTTATTTTTCTTTCCCTTAAGAATTGTAATGTTTCTTTTGGATCACCTTCAGCAGCTGGGTTATGTCCTGCAATGTGGGTGGGTGAGTCCAGTAAAGCAAAGCTGACAGTCTTCTGCATTGGTGTGGTTTCCATCATACCCACGACAGCTTTTTCTTGGCAATGGAGACACCAGCCTTCTGGCAAATGTTTCACCACGGGGGTTTTTTGACTACTGGACCAATAATTCAAGGGAAAAAAAAATCTTGGGGGAAAAGGTCTTGGAGAGAAATTCTCAACAGGTAAGAGATACATGAGACAGGAAAGAGAAAGCAAAAGATTAGGTAAAATTTTTGCCTTGCAACGAGTAATAGAGAAGCAGAAAAAGCAGCAGGTTGTTTGGATACATTGCCAGAGGAATTAAATACAAATAAACAAAATTAAAACAAAAAAGAAAGCTTTGTTACCAGCACAACTTTACCTAGGGTAAGTTTTGAACTGGTCATCACAGAATATCTTGTGGATACGACAATGCCATTTGAAAAAGAACAGTTTTAGCAGAGAAACAGTACGTCAGATATACTGGTTATAAAGGAAAGACCGAGATAATTAATTGCATCCTCACTGCCAATGAGGAAAAAAAAGAGAAGACTTCATAATAACTTAAATAAATGATTATAAATAAGTGATGAGGAAACTGTATATGATCAGTCCTCACATTCTTATCACATTGGCACCAGAACTCCAGTGGGAAAAATGCCTTCCATATATGCACCTGAAGCTGTGCAAGCAGAATATGAAAAATTCAGGGCAACTGAATTGAAAGCATCTATCTTTCTGTGTGGACCTCTTCAAAATTATTGCAGACCTAGCCTCTGTGAAAGCCCTTGTAAAAGAGCCTTTTAATGAAATCCTCATGATGAAGGCTGAAGTCATCTTGTACCCAAATCAGAAGTCTCCAATCAAACAGAAATAAGAAGCTTTACATATCTTTGAAGTAAAAGCAGGTTGAAATATTACTGGATTTATATATTTTTTTTCCTCTGAACCTCTGTGATATTTTGATGCAGTGTCATGCCAAGAATTATATTACTAAACCATAAATAGATTAAGTTTAGAAAAAATGAATCTTATAAAACGCTTGGAAGAAATACTTTGATTTTGTAGGTTGAAACAATAGCCACAACCAGGCTGGGCAGTGATCACATGCTAACGACATCCCATTCACAAGAGACACCAAAGTCCAGAGACTGGTGTTATGTTATGTGGTGCAGGAGAGAGGCTCCAGAAGATCATCTGGGGTACCAGCATTTGGCTCTGCTCTGATTTCATCTCTGAGCTCTGCCAACTGTTCCCTTGCAACCAGCACTTTTCTACATGGGAACTCTGCCCTCACCTTGTCAAGAGTCCAGATTGGATAGACACAGGCTCAGGAGATGAGCGTGAAAGCCATGGGGATGGCTGTCCCTCACGATAGGTCAGTGAAGGCCACCATCTCCGAAGTCACAGACAAAAGAGGCTCTGGGAAGGAATCAGAAAGGTTATCATGGGGTATCCCACACACGAAGGACGAGAAAGAAGAGATCAAACCTGTCCCTTGCTCCTGCTGGCGGTGGCTCAGCAGTGTGTGGTACATGGGTTTCTCCATTATCCCTGTGCAGACACCAATCTCCATCCTTCTCATAATGGAGTTCAAAGGAACAGCTGTAAAACCAGGAGACAGCGCTGGAATGCTCAGATTAGAGAATGAATATGAAGCGTGCCTACAGTGGCAGGAATAGTTCCATCTGCACTTCAAATGCAAAGTTAAAGGTATTCAGCTACCAGCTTTGGTTACTGATTGCAGCAAAAAGCAATTATTGTAACTATGCACCCTTCTTCTCTTACTGCTCTCAGAACTGACCAGTCCAAGTACATTGAGCCTTAGGATAAGAAATTACATGCTTTCTTTGGAAGAGATGAAATACCTCACATGCAGTCATTTTTTGTGGTTTGAAAAGTGTTAGTTAACAATTAAAAGCAGTCCATACCTCCTTAGTTTCTCTATTTTCATAGGGTTAAAAAGACTCCACATAGAATTTCACTCTTTTGCTTCTTGACACACACACACAAAATATATTAATTGATTAAATTTAATCTAAAATTAACACTGAAGAAAGTTGATTGCTCTCTAGACAAGATCCCATTTCTGAAGCCCACAAGCCCCCAGCAAAAATGAATAGCTGCAGCTCAGCTCATCTTTATTTCATTAAGCTCTGGCTGGACTGGCTTTCTATGCTGTCTTTAGTTGTATGGACCAGTCATTGTTGTACACTAGTTCTCAACAAAATTTTGATTTTGTAAAAGGAATTGTGCTTTCCTGATCTGCCAGTTGACTGTCACAAGCTTTCATCCACACCTCTGAGTGCCACCCAGTTGTGGTTTCACCCCTAGATAAAGAATTGGAAGCAATGAAAAGGTCACTTGCCTTTTAACTCTATAATACCAGCTTTATCATTGGCCCTCAGCTGAATTTTTTTGACGAGGGTGTATGTGAGGTCACAGCAAACATGGTCTTTGCAGCTTTAACTGTTGAGGTGTTATACTATTGAGTATTTGGACTTTTTGTGGTTGCCATACATGAAGTCCACAGGTGCTACAGATGAGCATCCTTGATGGGTTTTTAAGAAAATTTTTTAAAAAGTTAAGCTATTCTTGCTAGCATCAGTCTCTACCCTGCTTGTATAAACCTGAATCATACTGCAATGTGATTGCTCCAACCTGATCCTGCTGTTGGGAACACAACAGTCACCCAGCACTGCCACCTCTGTGATGTAAGACTTCCATGCGGACAGTAAGAAATCAAAGCATTAAGTTATTGTAAGACCGAAGAAAGAGTTAGCTGACTTTTTTCAGCACAAGGAGAAACAAAACCTGCACATGGACTGAGAGGTAGGAGAAAAGTAAAGCAGATGTGGAAGCTCTAGATGGTTTTTTTTTCCTAATTACTATTAATCAATTATTTCCTTCCTAAGCTTTAACAGCTCGATGGCACATTCACCTTTACTGAACCTTGCTGCTTGCACTTCACGCAGTCATATAAACCAGGGTATGTTTTCCTGCTTTGCTTCTCAGCTGGTCACACATAAGTGTGAAGCAAGAAAACTTGGAAGGTCTTTTGCAAAAGAAGTCTCCCTGCTGCTCTTCAGCTACTGCAGCACCTGCCTGAAATGACCTGCTGAGGGTTCCACGTGGTGGTTCCTAGGGTCTGGTTCACATGAGGGGCAACTCAAAAAAGCAAGCGTATTTCCAGGAAGTCAAATGCTTTATGAAGGTGGTTCATATCTCACTTGGAAAATTGCTGAGGGTCTGCAAATGTTAAAAGGTTGGAAACACTCATTTCAATAAGGATGACTTTAGAAATGGACCAACAGCAGGACACCCCATCCCGAACTTCTCTGCAGAGATGTATTAGAGACCTGCCTAGTTGGGGCAACCACACATTTAATGACTTGGCTCTTGGATCAAAACCAATGCAATTTCTCTGAAAAAAAAACCTATGAAAGGGCAACCTGCCACACACTGCCCACTGGACACATGAGTTTAGTAGCCTCAAAAGCAACAGGACAGCAGAAATGGAAAGAAAATTGGCTTTTCTGCAGTACTATCTATTACTCTTAACATATGTATAAATTAAAGTTCTGAAAGTATACAATAGGTTTATTTTAATTTTTAAAACATCATATCCTCATACGATGAAAGATATAACTTTATGATAATTGATTGAAAAAAAAGGGTTTGGGAACATTGCAGCATGCCAACTGAATCAAGACTACTGCAGTTAAAACCAGCAAGACCCAAGGACAATAAACCTATGAACATGGTTGGGAATCTGGTTCATCTACCCAGAGACATGAGCTAGTTTATCTTTTTGTTTGTTTGGGGTAGTTTTTTTATAGTTTAACACAACACCATTAATACTAGTCTGACTATGACTGCATGCTCTAAACAGTGCTGACAACACAAGACAACAGCATCATTCTTTTTGGAAAGAAGATGACAGTGCTCACCAGCCTCCCCATCACTATGGGGTTGTACAGCTATAAGCCACCTACACCTGACCTAACTCTTATTCCTCAGTGCTTAGGTCAATTTTTTCCCCTGTTATTAGCCAGCGTAGGTTGAGAGCAAGTCCATTGACTTCAAAGTCTTGGGGTACATTGGAGTGAGGATCTCCTGCAGCTGCGACCAGATTCCCATTTTCCACAGGCTACACAAGCTATTTCTTCCCAAATACCCAATCTGCTCTCATTTCACCCGTAGCTGCCCAGCTGCTCACTCTTAGCACAGCTCTCAGGTTTCTGCCAGACAATAGAAACAGTGATAGAGGGGCTTGAGTTTGGATTAGTGTATTTTGTCTTGAGCAGAACAAACTATGTTGAAATGATCTTTTCCTTTTGGCTGCCCAGCGGATTCCATTTATTTCACTTTTAGAAAGATGCTCTGTAAAGACCACAAAAGTAATTTAAGGTTACAGATACTTTTCTGTGTTGTGCTGTTAGAAAGGGAACATATTGACCTGTGCAAACAAAGAAGGAATAAGCTACCTGATGCCCCCATCACAACTGTGCGCTCCTTTCTTGCTGGATATTATCCCATTATCTTTACCTTCTTCTTCACAATGGTATATACTTGGGCATTCTCATGTTTAATCTCCAAATTGAAAAATAAATGGAGAAAACTTCACTATTGTCAAATAATGTGAATTAATAATGTTTACATGAGGTTCCTTCTTGTTACTTCCCAAGTGTCATGACCTGAGTTAACTACAACCCTTATTGTAATTAACTACAAGAGAACGTGTGTTACAACAGCACAAGCAGACCCTTGTCTCCATCTTTTTGATGGGTGACTCCTAAAGATGTTCCCATAAAATGATCATTTCATGCTTTTCCACTCGAATGGCTACAGATCAAGGACATGCTGCATTAAAAAAAAAGAAAAGAGGAAAAAAAAGCACTCGAATTCAGCCTGATTTTCTTAAGTTGGTTTCCATCAGCTTGCAAACAGAACTGTTATTTCTTCAGTCCTAAATACTGGTATAAACAGTAACATTTCCATGGTGTCTCTGTCAGAAACAAAGAGTAAATGGATTCAAAATAGTCTACTATCAAAATAGCAAAATTTCAGCCTAACCCAGGAACCATACATATGGATAGGAAGGTAATCCACTTTCCATAGAGCTCACAAAGCTTGTTCAACCACATGGATGTAAAAATGCATCAGGTATCATTCCCCCCATACTCAAAAAAATATTTACAGAAGGCTTGAAAAGGAAACTAGTTTACTGAATTTCACATAAGTACTGGAGCACACATTAGGTATGTGTTTTTGAGATTTTTTTTTCCACCTAAACAGTAGCATAACTTTTGACATGGTAATAAAAACATAAAATGTATAAATATCTTGCAAAAATGCTAAATTACAAAGGCTAAGGCCTTTGTATCTTACCTATGTATCAATAACTTATCTGTGTCAACTATTTGCAATAAGGATGATGTGAACTGAAAGTCTGTATTTGTCCTACAGATTGTGCCATAAATGAGAAAAGAATCATACATGTGAGCACTGCACGTGCAAATAAATATAGCCTTTGATAAGCATGCCTTCCATGGATCTGACAGTTTCTTTCTCTCCTTTTCCCTTGAGGTTTAACACTGGAAAAGGAGTGGTTTGCTTTGGATACTTGCACTTACCTGGTAGGAGGGGTTAGGTAGGACTGTAGGCATGAAATGGCTTCCCACCATATTTCTACCCCTTTGGTGGCTGCACTTCAGTGATAGCTGAGATTTCTATGAAATAATAAATAATACCTTGCAGTTCCATGGCACTCCTCAACAGCAGACCTAAACGCTCTTTACAAATAACACAGCCACATTATCTCCATTTTACCATGGGAAAACTCAGACCAAAAAAATCTCAGATCTTTATTTATGAACTAATTAGCCTGAATGAATCATTGTGTGCAGAAATTTGTATATCCCATACACAAATATATAAAAATATTATGAACATTTTGGCTAAAATGTTTCATGTTGGCTTTGCACAATGCCCAATCCAGCTTGCAGCAATATCCCTGGGAAATCCTGACTAGGGTATGAGCTTTTATTTGGAATTTCATGCTCTAAAGACAACTTTATAAAAAAACCTAATCCACAGTACTGCACACAGACAAAAGAAACCCAACCTCAACCCCAAGACCCTCCAGCCATGGTATCAAACATTATTTACAAGATACTTTTCCTTTACACATCCCACTGTAGGTGAACTGGATTATCACAGTGATGCCTTGAATGCTTAATTTCAGGATGCAGGTGTTTCTTTTCAGGAGTTCTCTTATTAAGGTCGCCATTCTGAAGATGAAAGTGAGACATGAAACATTTTCCTTTTTTTTTTTTTGTTCTTGCAAAATCTCATTTCTCAAGAGATCATCCAGTTTGGGAGGTGTCTGACTCACTATAAATGATAGCCCCTTGCTTGAAAGGGAAGCACTCAGGTAAGGGGAGGGGGGATTGGAAAGGATTAAAAATAAAGAAGGTATGTAAACAGTAGCTGCTTTTAATTAATCAGTATAAAAATTGATGTAGAATTTAAAGATTGAAGCAATCTACATGCCAGAATTAATAGATACAATCAGATAATTACTGCTTTTTAATGAATATTAGAATATGATATATTCAGGCCTCAAAATTCCCTTTATTTCTACCATTCTCTTCTAACACTGTAATTTTTGCTGTGATGTGTTAACTCAGTGAAATGTGCTCAAACGCAAAACATCAGGTGCTACGTTTGTGACATCACCCTGGTCCTATCTGAAGTCTCATAGAAAGCTTTGGTGAGAATTCAAGAGTTCCCTGAATTTCTATTCATATCTGCAGAGATTCCAATTCCACTTTTTATGACAGAGTAAAGGTTTGCCTCTGATCCTTCACTGGCCACAGTATCCTGAATCCAGGCCACTGTACCCAAGTCATGGGGACACCTAGGGAATCATAGAATCACAGACTGGTCTGGCTTGGAAGGGACCCCAAGGATTACAGAGCTCCAACCCCCTGCCACAGGCAGGGACACCAACCTCCAGGCCTGGATCCTGATTGTCCAGGGCCCCATCCAACCTGGCCTTGAACACCCCCAGGGATGGGGCACCCACCCCCTCTCTGGACAGCCTGTTCCAGCCCCTCACCACTCTCTCTGTAAATAACTTCCCCCTAATATCTCATCTAACCCTTCCCTCCTTTAGCTTTAATCCATTCCCCTTGTCCTGCCATTGTCTGCCCTTTTAAAAAGTTAGAGAAGTGGTATCATAAAGGCTGTTGCTACTCTCTCTCACACAAGCAACCCCCCAAGAGTCCCCACACACATTGTGCCAGTCAGTTCTTACTGCTGGTACATCACAACAAGAGCTCGTAGCTCTGTTTTTTGCCCTGCCATGAAGATGCACCAACACTGTTTTGAGGTAGCTCTGCACAAGCCTTGCATCTGCTCTGGCCCATGCCCCAGGGTTCAGGACAATTTTTCTGGTGATTCTTCAAAAAAATCTCACCCTGTGTCTTATTACAGATTTAATTAGTCTGCCTCACAAGACCAAAAGCTCTGCTCTCAACTCTCAACCAGCCCAAAAACTCAGCTCTCAACTCTATATACAAAAGGCCTTCTAATGATTTTACATAGCTGAATATTGGTCTTTGTTAATAAATTTCTGGAAATAAAAATTAGCTGCAGAAAAAATAACTAACATTCTCTCTGTATAACTGCACCATCATTTTCTCCTTTATGAATTTGCATTAGTAATTAATAGTGCTACGTATTGAAACTAGTTAAACAGTGTATATCTACAGATATTGACTTCTGAATAAGCAGCTTCAAGATTTTATTAACTTTAATTATCAAATTAGTTTTACCTATTGTTTTCAGCCAATTTACCACTGAATAATTAATGAAAATTAGAATAATTAGGAATTGTCAGGCACTCTTCGAGCTTTGCTCTGCAGCTGGATGCCAAATATCACGAATGCAGAGTGCAGTGGTGGTGACAGGAATCAGTGTCACAGAATATCCTGAGTTGGAAAGGACCCATAAGGATCATCAAGTCCAACTCCCTGCTCCTTGCAGGACCACCTGAAACTAAACCACATGAGCTGCTATGTGGGTACTGTGAAAGTCCAAGGAAAAGAGGAGAGAAACCAATTATATTCATTCTAACTTTAGAAACTACTACTTCGAGTCATCATATCAGGACACAACACCTCAAACATGTCCCGTTTCCTACTGCACATGCGCTCTGCTCTAGTATGCTGTGTTATGGGCTTTGTTTCTATTATGACCTGGATAAGGTCTGAAACATAGAGCTCTTGTGTATCTACTACTCAATTGGAATCTAGATGTCCTGGGAATCTAGATGTCCTTTTCCTGCTTTCCACCTGCTTTTTATTCCTCTTTGTAGACTGAAGGAAGAAAAGGAGGAAGGAAAGGAACAAAAAGATAGCAGGAGCTGGACAAGGGGAAAAACACCAAAGTCCAGTGGTGTCCTGGCTAAAATGAGCACAACAACAAAAAATACTGATGTACATACATTTCTTGACCTTTCACTCAACCACATCACAAGTCTGACTTTTCTAAGTGCAGGTGCTAAAATACCATGGGAATCACATTCGGAGAATTTCTCTCTGCTTTGAAGCCTGTCACACAATCAGCCCCTTTAGCCATCACTCATCGCTGCTGGACATACTGCTCACCTCTGAATCTATAAATGGCAGGAGCAGCAACATTGTCCACATCATCTGGATTAAAAGTCTTTATTTTTTGCTTGAAAATGTCAAACATGACATCTATCCCCTTCTGATAATGAGTTGTGCTGAAGGAGACAGTAGGATTCCAGTAAAGATCAGGCGTTTATAAGAGTAATGAGAACAGCTATTCCTTTGCTGTTTAGGATAAATATTAATTACATCAAGAACTATGGTGCTTATATTCTAATTGCTTACTAAAAGGGATGGGGAGTAGCATCTTTGTGCAGCGTCCAGATAATGTCTGCAGATTTCCCCCATCCCGTTACTTGGTCAAGTAAATGCAATTGAAGCATCTGACCCTGCAGAGTTTGCAAGGATCCTACTCTCATATCCAGAGAAATTAAGATTTCCAAAACACAGGATATTTACTGTCTGGTGTTACTACGTGACAATCACTCACAACACTTAACTCATGAGATCACTCATAACCTTGGACAATATCACCACAAACCCTCTTTCCTTCAGCCCTTCTTAACATTTGAGGGTTTCCTTCAGCATTGCCCAATACCGTACCAGTCACACCATCCCATGAAGTGGCATAAAAGGGATAAGCCAAGTTAATTGGCATGATGGAAATACCAAAGAACTGGTCATTGTGATTCTATCAGTAAACTATAAAGTCCCATAACCCCTTACACTGTTCTCTGGCAGATATCACAACATCCACATTTTATTAATTTTTTTTTCTAAAAAAGGTATATTAACTGTTAGTGTTTGATTAATGCTTAATTGCACATGGGTGAGTCTTGGCAAGACTAGTGGTGAAATTCCTAGGAGAGAAAAACAGCTTTTCCAGCTCCTCTCTTTTCTCTGCACAGAGGATTAAGCACCTAGAATTATGCTGATGCTTCCTGAAAGCTATTACAGTGACAGTCTCCCATGGCAGCAAGACTCCATGAGTCTTGCATAAGGGCTGTGTAGGATGGGTGGGGGGAAAGGTCTTCTCAGAGTGCTTAACATTTACCTCACATGGAGAGAGACCAACAAGACATTACAACCAGAGAGCAATTTAGGTTGAAAGGGACCTCTGGAGGTCATCTGCTCCAACCCCAGCACTCAGAGAAAGACTGACAGGGAAAGCTGCTCTAGTTTGGCCACAAGCAAGCGGTCTGCATTTTGATCATCTTCAATTACAGTTGAAGATGTTCTACAGCCTCTCTGGGCAGCCTGTTCCTGTGGCTGACTATCCCCAGCGTGAATGCTTGTTCCCCCTCTAATACTTACTGGGAATTTCCCTTGCTGTGACTTTTGCTGGCTGCCCTTCGGCTGTGCCCCTCAGAGAAATAAATCTGACCTTGTCTCCTCTAATGTGACTCATTAGGTAGCAGCTTCTGGGCCAAACATGGGTTGCCTTCTGCAAGGAGCTCATCAGATTCCCACTCTGCTGTTAAATTCATGCAGTCAGCAGCTGCCATCGAGGGCAGGTGCCCATTCCCAGTGACTGGAAAGCAACCACTGGCAATTCTCAGCAGAGTCATTGCAATGCAGCTAGCAGGTATCCCATGGAAAGGGACAGAAAAATAAAGAAGATAGATTTTTCCCTGAATATGAAGTATTTGGGAATATTTTTTCTTATAGCATCCAGATTTTTTCCCAAAATATGAAGGATTTGGGAAATTAGAATACTATAAAAAAAAAGAAAAATAAAAAAAGCCTTTTATGCTTACAGAAACTTAAATAATTCTCACTGACATTTTTGATTACTATCTCAGCTTTTCTTATCTGAACTTTGCACCCTTGAAAAATTCGATAAACTGAGTTTGGCAATTTTATTTCAGCAAGAAGGAGCTTGTGTCATAACATGGTGTTATGGAACGATTAAAACCTGGGAAAATACATGGAACCTGGAGCCTAGATTTCAGCCACATCCTCGGAGCTTATCTGTAACACACACATAGCTGTAATACAAATGAACTGGACCGGAATGCATGAGTAAGCTCTTCAGATGTAGCAAACTGACTTGTGAAAAAGAAGGAGAAGGCAGTGGTGCTCATGAAACAGCACTTTCTTCTGATCGTAACTTTACTGCTCCGTAGAGGAAATGGAAAGCTACTGACACAAATGTATTCCCAGCATTGTAATTTAAATAACACATCTGCACTGCAAGACTGTATCTACATAGACATAACCAGCACCATTGCTTTTCTGGTATCAGTCACAGGGAATGAAAGGGACTGGGCTGAAAGCATCATTTATTTTCTTTAAAACTGGAGAATGAGGGGCTATTTATGCTGTAAGAACTATGTAAGAGATGTCTGGGGGAAGAAAGTTGCCTGCGAGCAAAATTCTTATTGAAGTTGATAGTGGATTGTTTTGATTTGAAGAACATTGGTGTTTCGGTGCTCCCTGGCTCTCTCCTGCCCAGTCCACTCTACTGGAAGCAGCGGGCAGTCCAGTCCCACAGGAAGCATGGCTTTGGAGCAGGGCATGTACCTTAGTCCAGCACTCACAGCTATAGATGTACCAACACGTTTGGCTTTTGGTGACTCCCTCAGTTATTGTAAACAGGCATGGCAGTTTTGCTTAATTACTGTGTGTCTTCTCAGTCTTTTGTTTCCCTTAACTATATTTCATACAGCGTTTTTAATTAATAGCTGGGAGTGCCCAGAGCATATGATGGGTGATTCTTACACTTTTAGAAACTCAAACAAATAAATACATAATTAAATGCAGAAACAATGACCTGTAGTAAATCTTTCTAATTTTCTTATGTGTGTGACTGAAGGGAGAAGAATCAGACAGCCCTTTGCACATCCCTTTCCTTTAGTTAAAAATGCTGCCATGTTCTTTTGACTGTACTAGAAAGCAGATACTAAAGGATCTGGGAGAGAAATGGGAAGAATAATGCAGAGATTGGGGGGAAAAATGAAGAAAAAGCTACTCCACACCACCAAAACCTCTGAAATGCTGCACTACATTACTGTTAGAGGTAAGCTACTTCTAATGACCCTTAACAGCACAGCATCTCCTTAGTCTTGAATGTATTTATTCTTATAGTGGCCCGAGGGCATGGAAATGCTACTTCTTTCTAGAGTGCTAAATTTTGCTCAACTCTTATTTTAGGAGGCTAATCCACAACAGCAGTCCCTGAGCTCTCACTAAACTGCTGCTTTTTCCTGGAGGTGACCAAACTCTGAGCACCTTAGGAGCAGTTTGCTCTTTGGCATCTCCAGAAATGCTTCAGTCTTAAGGGTCAAGTAGCCCCAGCTCACACCCAGACAAGATTTCTGTCCACATACAGCTAAGCAAGGACCTCTAACTGGTCTTCATGACCTCAATGCCTGGAGCTTCATCTGTTACAGCCACAGATACCTACTCACTGTGGGTCTCAAAGCTCTGTGCACTCACTGCTGAGGAACAGAGTCAGAAGGGACCTCTGGATACCAACACCCAGCTCAAAGCCTCACTCCACAGCTTGAGTGGATTAACAGCCTCAAAGCCCATCTCAAACCCAAGAGCAGGAGGAGTTGGGAGGGCTAAACTATTTAATGGCATCTACAAGACACTTGAAAGTTGTCACCAATCCTTCAGAAGGTTTGGCCCAGCTCATGGAAAAGGGCCTGCAGCAGGCCTAGGACTTTCCTATGCCTCCCAAATTGTCCTCCCAGGCACTCTGATGCATTTATGCACAACACATCCCTGCCATCAGAAGTTCTGCTTTCATATCTAACTGTTTAACCATTCTTGTGGACCTCAATACCAGATCACTGGCAATCATGTTTTTA
This sequence comes from Hypotaenidia okinawae, assembly GCA_027925045.1. Classification (NCBI taxonomy): domain Eukaryota; kingdom Metazoa; phylum Chordata; class Aves; order Gruiformes; family Rallidae; genus Hypotaenidia; species Hypotaenidia okinawae. The sequence continues at coordinate 20,846,623 of BSDF01000011.1, read as the reverse complement.
TCAACTAATTTGGATCATGACAGCTCCAATTAGAGCAGGAGAGTGTTGTTACATTTTTCTTGTTTTCATCCTGCTTTCTCCCAGCTGCAATGAGCAGGTACAAGAAAAAAGACACTTACTCTCCCTACTGAGCACAGCCATAAAATTATCCCCAGGGAGCAAGAACATGGAGGGACACAGCCTGTAATTAAGAATGGATGGCACAAACAGAACATGAATCCCTTTAGAAAAATTTAGGCAAAACAAACCACTTCCTAACCCTCCCTTCTTGTGCATATTAAGTCCAATAGATTCTTGACGGAAGGAGAAGGGAACAAGCCTGGTATGCAGTAATTTTATCTGTCACTTCCCCTGTTAGCACGGCGCAGATAATGAACAATCCAGTACACACTGTTTGCACTAATCAGGAGCATCAGCTAGCAGCACGAGATGTTGCTTGCCAAGAAAAGAGGTTTCACAGGAGAAGCAGCAGAAGGCATCCTGTCTTCCTGCTTGGATCATAGCAGGGCTACAGCAAGGCTGTTCAGTAAGAGTTATAACTCTTTGTCTAACCCCTGCGGGCTCAGACTGCGACCCTTCGGTTCCAGTCTTATAAATGAGTGCGGGGATGGAGTTACTCAGAGGCACATGCCAGTTTCCTCTATCCCAACGGACATTTTAGTGAGAAAGAATCATGCTCTTCACAGGTCTTTTCCCCTTTCTTGCTGAAGTAAAAAAAAATAAAATCAGTAAACAAATGCTTGTGAGCAGCAGCCTGAAGACCACAGTATTTCTATGAACTCTTCCACAGAAGCCTTTGCTCATGTCTGATGCATTCAATGTCCTTATGGAAAGAGGGCCGCTGTGTGGCTGCAGATCTTGTCCTGCCCTACAGTTTACTACATGATCAGTTCCTAAAGTCTCCTGCGCTTTCCAACTTCTCCTCTTCCTTTGGAGTTGTCTGCCAACTACTTTCTGCCCTCATTTCATAGAGGAAAAACATTCTAGGAAAAAAGAAGGGGAAAGAGAAAGAAAAAGCTTGTATTCTTCCAAGCCTTATAACAAATGTCAGGAAGAGGAGAGAAACTGAGATTGCTCGCTGGCATCAGAAGTGGTGGTGGGACACCAGGCTGACCCTAGCACCAGAGGGTCAGTTATGGACCAGTGAGAGCTGGTCCATCAGCACGGGGGGAAGCTGTGAGGAGAGAAGGATGAAGCAAGATAAAGAATGTTAATAAGTGAAGGTTAAGTGAAAGATTAAGTAAACAACCTGTTCAGTGGGTGAAGGGAGGGAAGGTGGGATTGACATCACAGTTTCAGATTGACCCAAGCAGCAGAGCGCAGGAGATTTGGTTGAAACTGTGCAGAGGCATGAAGTGGGGAATCAAAACTGCAGTGAGAGGAAGTCATTAACCAGACAACTACCTCCAGCATTTGTTTATCTATCTCTATTACTGTTTGCTGTGTTTATTAGGATTATAAACTCAAGAGGCCATACTAACTCTGGAGTGACTATACTGTATTTCTCCCAACACAGCCTCGGTTCCCGATTACAATGCTTCTCTAGGGTGCTACTTTAGGCAAATAATATAATAAATAATGGAAATGGACCCAGGAGGAAACTTAGACGGTAACTGCGTAGAAACAGGAAACCTGAGGCTTCATTGCCTTATAAATTTAATGTAGGGTTTAAGGCTCATGCTGTTTGACGGGTAGGTTTTTAGCAACCTGAGCAGGAATACGATGCCACTTTGAAAATGAAAAGCACTGAAATTTCCATTCTGTCTGCTGCTGCATTAGCACCAGCTCTGTCTCTTCAAATGTTTCCTGCTGGTTCTCCTAGAGCACAGGAAGCAATGTTCTGGTGATTAAGCAGCGGTATCATTATAAAAGCCAAATGAATAATCATTGTGTTAATGAACTTTATCTTAGAAAAGATTAGGTTTTTTTAATGTTAAGCCTCTTTCCTTATGAAAGAGGAAATGCACTCTCATTCCATTTAATCAATCCTGTGACGATCATGATCTATACAATTTAATTTTCTGTCTGCATGTATTCTTCTATATCTGCATATCCAGTTGCTTAAATGATGGTGTCAAATCATGCTAATGCAGAGACAATGCACTTTTCTGGTTGTACAGGCGGTGAGGAGGCTGTGCTCTGTCTGCCAGATTACTGCTGCAGCTTAATCTCTCAAAGGGATTTCAAGAGGTCAAGAGCCCCAGACCGCTGTTTGCTTTGTGGTAAGCACTATATTGCCTACATAGCACATAATTATGGTGAAGGCCATAAAAGAATGGATGACCACACAACATAAGGTGAAGAACAATTTACTAGAAAAAAAGCTTAGGAAAGCTAAGGGTTGGAACCACAAAAAGGACAACCTGGGGAGATCCTGCCTTCCAGCTTGAGAGAACCATGATCACTTCCTTCTTCTGCTGGGAGAGAGCTAAGCCTCATTCTCCAGAGGAACGGCTCCCTGGACAAAGAATGCTTGAGGCAAGGTACTCGACTGTTATCTTTCACTATTTGTACATGTCTGGCTTCTTAAAGACGGAAAAGTAAGGTATGAGTACCAGAAGTATCGCTGTGTGCTGTTGTTGCAGTAAGAGTGACGGCTTGTGTTCAGAACTGTATCAACCACTGGTTTTAGCTCTTTTCTATGAAAGCTCCTATTCAAGTCATGTCCTCAGCTCCCAGGAAAATGCTGATGCATGAGAGAAAAGCAGAATACCATGACAGGCCAAAAGAGGAAAGCCCTTCCCAGGAGCTCATCATGGCTAGGTTTCCCTGGTCACATCTTCTGCTGCCTGGGAAGTCAAGCCTGCCCACACTGTGCTTCTGACAAGCAGAGGTAAAGAAAAGAGAGAAAAAAAGGCAGCATTTTACAGGTATACACTTCCTGGACTAATTTTCTAAAAGTGAAAAGCACGAGGTCATAGAAGCAGTCTAAGGAATAGACTAATCTTTTTGTTGTGATAAAATGACTGCCTGAACTTATTTGTTGTCAGGAAAAAAAACAAACTGCTTTTACCAGAACATAAACATCTCAGATTCCAAAGTGGCTTTAATACAAGAAAGTAGCTGCAGTTGGAAATTCAATATTAATCTAAATCAATGGATATCAATCAAAACAACACCCATAGACATCAGATCTGGCCTTCAGAAAGCACATTGTGTCAACTGGTGTGTGAAAATAAATTCTCTACTGGTCACAATGGTACCTTTATTAGAAACATAAAGGTATAAAAGATTCTTTAGGTCAAGGGAAGCATTTGTGATTCATTTTGGCTTCTCAGAAAGAACCATTTCATAATCAACTTGCCTAACATCGGTGGAGAGCAAGCAGCACATCACACGTTTCCTCAAGCCACAAACCCGCACCGCCACTGCGCCTGCTGCCTTCCTCCTCATAACGCAGGGAGAGATGAAATTGTTGAGCTGTCTTTAATTAGTATATATTCTCTGGTAATGGGTACATCGCTGCCTGTGACTGTACCATTGTGTTGCCATGGCATTTTTACTCATGTAACTTAATGGCTGACACGATAAACAGAGACTACAGTGCACAGGAAGGAGCACTCGGGCAGTCTGACTCCGCGTAAGTTCTTTTATTGGGCTGTAATAGATTTGGGAAATGGATAGCATATGCTCTAAAGAGAGAGCCAGACACCAACACATGCTAAGAAGTCCAGAGGGAAACACTCAGATAATTACGAGCTTTTTGTGGATTAATCAGCCTGCAAAAAACGTTGGAGTGGTGTTAAGCACCCAAACACCCATCCAACTCCCACGAAAATAAAAGGCAAGTTGTCACACCCCAAATCACCCGCAGGGAAGCTGCCGGCTGCCTTTTCTCTTTGCCAACAGAAACATGAACATATATCCTTTAAAAAAATCCACTAGCTCCACGGCACTGCCCTCCCTGAGGGATGGCAGCATCCCACTGCAGCGCTACCTTTGCCATACCTTCCATGCAGAATGCCAACATGGGAGGCACAGGACAGCCAAGTGCCAAATACTCATCCCTGAGGTGAAAGGATGTCACAATGTCTGCAAGTGACAGGGCTGTCTGGCATGAGCCTCGTACGTTATTGGGACAGGGAAGCATCACAACTGCAACTGGATCCAAGTTTGTTAGTTTTTTTATTCTGATCATGGAAAAATCCATCAAACAGACCATTACCAGGGAAATGGAGATTACCTTAAAACATCTTTACAGCAAGAGAGTAAGAAAGGTTCATTTGAAAGTCTTAAATGATTCCTTCTGGAGCACTTCCAAAGTGAAGTATGATGTTTGGAAGATAACAAAAGTTTCATCTTTGTTTTCAGAAATGCTGCTTTTTAACTTTTATATTGTGAACAATATTTTCACCTTAAAAATTTAAAGAAAATGCTCTAGGGGTTTTTTTGTTAAGGAAAAAAGTTCTAGCACAGATCTATCTGACACCCTCACTCCTCACACAATTTCATTGCAAGAACTTTCTTTGGAATTCACTACACTGATTTTTCTCCTGCCAATTTTTAGTTCATGCACGAATCTCCAAATTCAATACCCTCAATTATAATAGAGAAAAATGGACCCAGTGTCATGATTATAGGCAGAAAGCAAAACTAAAATGCATAGTTTCTTTTTTCCATGCTCTCCTGTTTTTTCTTCCCCTTAGCCCCTCATTTCTGTTTGTAAATCACAGTTAAAAAATTACAAAGAATAAAATTTAAGAAAAAAATGAAATCGGGTTGAAAGGCATGAAAGTTTTTCTTTAACAACTGGTTTCTCTGAGTTCTAGGAAAAGTTCTATAGAAAATCTGATAAACAAAAAAAGCTTTCTATGTAGGCAGATGAGGTGAGCCAAAGGTAACAAAGTCAAAATAGAGATGTGAAGAAATAGAGAGGAAAAGCAAAGAGAAATCTGCCATTTTATTTTTAAACACTCTAAATTGAAATAGAAGAGCAGAGTGGGAGAAGGTATTAACTCAGAGAAGAGAACAGATTGGGAGGAAACAAGGCAAGGGTAAATGCCATCTGTATTTGTGGTATTACCTACCTAAATAATAACACTAGATGGAAGTTTTCAAAAGGAAAAAATATGTATCCAGGCCTTTCAAATAAGTACCCCCTCCCAAAAAAAAAAACCCTAACCACCAAAGACACAGCCAAACAAAAGAACCCCAATACTCAGTTTATGACTATTTTATGTTTCTTAACTACCCAGCAACTTCAAGCTACTTCTGAACCACAATACCAGTCTTCCCATCTCCTTTGTCTCTGTCCTTAGAGATCTACCCAACGGTTTCCATCTGATGCTCAGGTAATTTATGGGCTGTTTATTTCTCCCCTTCCCTATCATTAATAAAGGAGGATCACTACTTTTATAGTTACAGTTAAGATAAATCAACATGTTAATTGGGATTCAGGTGGGGACCTGCAACAAGCAGGATAGAAGGGAAAAGATCTTTAACTGTACCCTTTTACATCCGGAGTAGGAGCTTACAGTTGGGAGAGGCGGGTCAGGAGAAGACCATTTTTCTTCAGACACGTCACATACCCGCCTGCATGCACAAGGGCTCTGCAAGTCCTTTTCTTTCAAAAGCTCTCTACCCCATCTCATGGTGCAGTGAGCACTAAGCCCAGCCCAGTTAGCATTGTTAACAACCAGTTTGTGTCTCATTAACGCGCCATTGTTCAGACCAGATGCCAACACCATCACAAGACATCCCCACGCTGTTGTATTTCCACTTCCCTCACCACTCCCAGCAGCTAACATGGAAAAGTTTTTGACTAAGTCTTCACAAACAGTATGCTTCTCTCTCCAGTCTTTCTTATGGGGGTTAGGTAATATTGTTATGGTGTCTTCCCAAAGGTCTCCAGTTGCAGATTATGTCTCAATTTATGTAGGTGTTCACTGCCAAAGTGCTCACAGGGCCACTGTCTGAAGAGGGCTTTGGAAAGAGATGCCTTGTCGGTTTTGGGTTCTCTTTTAGAAGTGAGATCAAAGAGAAATGCTTGTGAAAGGAAAATAGTTGTCAGATGCAACCTCTGCACAGCTTGAGACGCTCATGGTCAGTCCACGTGTACTGGTCACTTCTGTCTTTCAAGCCCAAAATACAATGTGTGGTGGCTGGTCACATACCGAGCAGTGTCAGAAAATCAGAGTGTGTACTATAAAAGTGAGATTTTAACTATCAAATTAGGGCCTCTAGGAGATATTTATCAACAAAACGTGCCCTTACATGCTTTTCAAAGTTCTAGAAAGTTCAGTTTGGCTATGCAACATTGACCTGCTTTGGCTTTCTAAGCTCCACTTTCAGAGGGGGTCAGAGCCCATATCAACATCCCAACTTATGTCACGAGCACACCACACCGATAACAAAGAGTTGTTAACGGCTTCATTAGCACAGTCTGACGGGTTTGCATGGGCAGAGGGTGGTGTGTGTGCAGAAGGGGTTGCTGCCCTTCAGGAAGTTTCTCACTAGTGCCCAGTGACCTGAATGGGACTCATTCTCACCCTTTTTTCCCATTACTTCCCTCCTCCTCCCATCTGCATACTAAATGCCCCATACAGAAGTACATTTACACAGAGAGCATATTGAGAGGGATGGGAGGGGAGGAGTAATTGTTATATTAATCTAATTTCATCAAGTTAAAATGCACAGAACCTGTAGTATCTATTGAGCTAATGTTTTCCAGATATTTTTGTCCCAGAACAGAGATAACAGATAAGCAAAAGATTAGATCAGGATCAGACAGACCACACTTGGTGCCACCCAGTTTCAGCAGTGACAGGGATAAAGCAACGTTGAACCCAACGGCTTTGAACATTGTAAATTGCTCCCTCTTGCCCACATCTTCCTCAAGCTCCTAAGCAAACCATCAGACAACTTCATTTATTATACCAGCATCACTCATTTACATCAAAAATCAGATTAACGCAGGCGAAAACCAGCTCTAGCACCAGACTGGAAGGAGCCAACAGCGCGCAAAGACCCCGACTACCAAAGCAACCATTCGCACTGTACCCGTGCAAGCAGTGATTGGAGAAACAGGCTCCGAGGGGTGACAAAAGCTGCAGGAACTCCAAAGCCAGCACCCTCCCACAGCCCCACACGCTGCCCCGCGGCACCCGGAGCGACGCATCAACCCCAGCCCAGACAGCCCGGGCGGAGGATGCTCCTGCACACCTGAAACCCGTACAGCAAAGCCAGGTTGGGTCAGTGCAACTGCTACTGAGGTGGGAGACAAGTTCACACCGCTTATAAGGACCATCGCTTAAAGAACTGCCATCAGCCCCCCTCAAAGCCCGGCCCCGAAAGGGAGATAACCGCTCCACTCTGCTTACGGGCGCTTGTCTCCGGGGCAAATGTTTCTCTAAAGTGTTTCAGTTAAAAGCTGTCATGCCAAAACTGCATTTGGGGTTCACCTCCGTCGCTCCCGGACCCCGCGGTACCTGCCGTCCTGGAGCTTAGCCGGCCAGCCGCTGCCATCCCTCCGTGCGGGGCGGCGGGAGCGCTGGGACCCAGCACGGCCTCCACCCGCGGAGCAGAAGGTTTAGGGGAATCGATTGGTCGCTGTAACGATTTGGATGCTTATTCTAACCCCCTCAACCCCGTTAAGTGCTGCCCCTGGAAAACACACGCCCATCAAAACAGCATTGTTAACAGCATCCCTTCGGTAGGAGGGGGACACATCTTTTTTGTGGGACCCATATATATAAAATATATAGAGAGATAAGCATGTCTCTGCTTTGTTTTCTTACATTGCTGAGCAACTATGTGAGGAAAATTAAGCTGTTTTATGCAGTCTACAAGGTTATTTGCCTAAGGACTGAAAAATAGAGGCAGGAGAGACACAGATTTAATTCCTTTTTTTAAGAGATGGTCTGATTTTATTCTTGCTAGCAGACTTGCTCTACTATTTTCAGGGCAGCTTAGTGTCAGATAAAGCACACCAAAAACATATTATTTAAAACCTGTCAAAGGGAACTTGGTTATGTCTGTAGTAAGAATTTGACACACTGCTGAATCTTAAAGTTTGCTTCTGTTTCTGGAAGGGAACACAATAGGCTGTGCTTCAATGACACCAGACATTTTTCCCTTTTGTATGCTGGGACAGACTAGGCAGCAGATTAATAATTCAACACGCATTAGAAGGTACAACACGCAGTAAGCAATCAGATATAATTAGGCAAAAATATATACATGATTACAGAGTGAACAAGATCTATGAATCTATTTCAGGTGAAACATCATTATTTCAGTGGAAGGGTCAAGAATAAACATGAATCCTATAAAATACTCAGTTTAAACACATTTTTTTCTCGTTACCATCATCTGTCTGTCAGAATAATTTTTCGCTAAGAGCATGCTGCAAATACATCCAACATGTTCAGACTCACTCCAAGTTTCTTTTCTTGCATGAAAATCACTGAGAGAGCATATTCCTCCCCAAGATCCTTATATCAAATCAGTATACCTCGAGGCAAGTATATGACCACATAATTGAAGCAGTAAATTGATGACAATTAGCACATTAGCAGTGAATAGCAGCAAGTGATAGTCTTAATTGACAATGCAGTGGTTAGTAATTGATGTTAATGACTCACAAGAAGAGGAGAATAGTGACTAATAACTGCAATTTTTAGCTGTTTTCCCTGCTGTTAAGCCTTGTGGAAGGCTGGGGCAGGTGGGGATGTGGGCTGGCCAGAGAGCAAAAGAGAATTGCCACCTAACAAACAAGAGGCTGAGGGTTTAAGCAGGCGTTTTCTGCGTTCCTGAGAAGCAAATACAGCTTTCTACGGCCTGATAAAAGAAATTACGAATTGCTCCGGCGTTCAACTACTTAAAGCTGGTAGTTTTGTCATCGCTTCCACAATTCAGAATTGTCGGATATTTTTGGAAGGGTCGTTGAGGGTTCTCTGTGAGTTTGTGAATGCAGACCCTGAGCAGTGCACCCAGAGATTAAGGGATGTTCTCCCCTCTTCAAAACGTGTTAACGCACCAGGGAAAAAAGCTAGGCTAAAAAACAATGCCTATTTAAAACTTTAAACAGCATTGGGCTACATTGTCTGGACAGATGGTAGATTTCGAGCAGCCTGCCTTATATGGGGGACCTCCTGTCACTATAAACAACTCATGGAAACTAAGATATCGATGCCATTTACTGGGTTGAATTTTACCCAGGAGAATGGCAGGATTAAGAGCTTTGCTTTCCTGTTATGCAGGAATTTTCCCGTTCACAAAGATGTATTCCCTGCATAAAATACTTATTGTATTGAAGAAGAGGAGAATTAATCATACTTCACAGTAAAACATATGGATAACCATGTGGGTAGTAACAATTATCCAACGATACCGAACATGCTGACACTGAGAGATGCCTAATTATAGCCTTGGACTTCCCAACAGTGGGTGATGTACAACTGCATCTATGGGATAATCCTTTCTTTAAAGATTGGTGCCAAGACCCAGCACTGTAGAGTTTTCAACACATAAAATGTCTCCCTCTCATCAAAGGCAAAAATGCTGAAGAATGAACTTGTTATGAAGGTTTTTAGTTTTAATATTGTAGCTCCTATACTGTATTTTTAAATCAATTTTGAGAACGATTAAAATCCAGTCCGTGGCTGGCCTCTGTGTGAGCGTTGTAATCTTCAAGGCAATCATTTCCATTGGAGTTTGAATGATAAAAGACTCCCATAAATTTTAAAATGAACTCAGTTCTCTTTATATTCCTCCTCGAGTGCTCATTACTTTGATCCAAATTGTGGAGAGTATATCTCCACAGCCTTGACATCCCTTCTCATGGCCAGTCTTTAGCACACAGAGCCAGATTCTCAGCCACGGTAAATCAAAGCAGTGAATCAAAGTCGATGTATTTAGGCTGATTTACACCAGCCAAGGCTCTAGCCTGGTCCTTGGACTGCTGATGACTCCTGAAGGAGGGAAGCAACCCCAAGTGTCGCCCCAGGAAATGCACTCTCCAGAGGGGATCACTCCTGGGTAAAGGCTGTGCTTCTGGGGTTGAAGAAGTCTGGTGGCAACAGATTTTATTGCAGGGTGTCTTTCTGCTTGGGTTTGGAGGAAGACAGGTAAAACACCTGTTAGGAAAAAGAGAAGACTAGCTAAGGGACCAGTCCCACTTGCTGAGAAATATAGAAAAGACAAACTGTGAAAATCATTCAAGTGCACTGAAAGCGAACATTCTTTTCCTGGTCTGAGGTGGGTTTCGTGGGTAACTTGTGGCCATGCAGACCCACATGTTGGTGTGTTAACTAAAAGGACTTGTTTCATTTTCAAAAGGTAAAAAAACCAACCTGGCATTTTGGAAAGCATCTTAACATGCCAAGGGCTGTTCTAACAAAGCTGTGTTCGTACCCTGTTAGGGAGTTTTTCTCAACTTCAGTGCCTAAGGATCATCACAACATTTGTCATCAGGAAATGTATTTGTTAATTATTTATTTTACAAGGAGAGTAATTCATTAAGTAGTATTCAAACACACACTCATGCTTGTGACCTCTAGGAGAGGCATATGTTTCCAAGTGCTGGTACATTATTTCCTCAAACCTCCAAAGCATGTAAATAGGACATCCATCTCTTCTTTGAAAATTACAAGCCACCAGGTGAGAAAGGCTGAAAACACAAGTTAATAAGACCATTGCAGCAATTTTCAGTAAGCAGAAGGCTCTGCAGGAGGTGCCGGACTTCAGTTTGTTGAAGTTAATGTGAATTCTGGGGATGCTCTGGTGCGGATGTAGCTTTGCTCCCGCTCGGTCAACGCGCTGGGGTTGCACAAAGATATCTTCAGCAGAAATCACAGGAATGGCATTTCCAAAAAGACAGGCACCTGTCACGCAGAGTGAAGAAGGGGTTGTGTATCACACAGCTGTAAAACTGCTGCTTGGTGAAGGAACCTCTCTTTTGTCTGGCTACTGGTACAAGCACAAAGACATCTCACTGTTCTCAAGCCTACCATGTAACATGAGTGACTGAAGCATCTTAAAGAGATTTTGTGTCAGCCTTTAACAGAAATGATGGGAGAAACTAGAAATCTCCTGGTGCTTCTCTGATTTTATTTTTAAATATTATTCTCAGCAGTGGAATCTTCTCGTGGAATTGATAACAGACTTTCTCATAAGTGCTTCTTCCAGCCACCAGTAATTTTCTCAACGTATCGAAGACAGAACTGTGAAAAGAAGACAGAAACTGGTTTAGCTAAGGGAAGGAAAACGCATTCTCTGTTCTTTTCCTTATGAGTATATTTTGCAGAGTAACACAGAGTGCTTCAACATCTACCCAACAGTGTGACGGTGGGTTCACTCCGGGTTCGTGCACAGCCTGGCTCAGGTGCCTTCACTGACCTGAGTTGGCAGGTAGGATGCTGGCTCCCTGGTGTGTTGGAGAGGCAGCATGCCCTAACAATGCCAGCCTGACAGGAGATTATCCCTGTGACTGTTTAACACCATTCCTGAAGGACAGAGCTCAATGAATTACAGCATCTGAGCAAAAAGCTGGCCCCAGGCGGTGGGTCCATGACAAGCAAATCTTATTCTGAGAACAGCCACGAGTGAAGACACCAGATTTTTAGTGGGTGTAATTTACTGTCGGTCCGCTAGCCTCAGAACGTCTTGCATGGGTTCAGGCCCTCTGAACGAGTCCTCTGTAAATCTGAGACTCTGTCAGGCAGCTCCACCTGGAACCACAGACCCTTCCTGATGCATTTTGCAGCCAGGAATTGCTTTCCTCAATGCCCGGGATAAATTTTTATTGACTCCAATGTGAGCCAAGGACCTAAAGCAAGTTTTGTCTCTGCTGCTAATTAAAAGAAAAGGAATGAAGGGAGAAAGGAGAGACAAAACTAAGAGTTAAGTAAAATTTTTAAGTATTAGTGTTGCCATGATTTTATTAGGTGTATATTGAAAATAAACACATCATAACTGGCATACAACTCCGTGACATCTCAGTGTCCAACTCTGCCTGTTGCATTTCCTTGGAATTATTCCTTTACTTTGATCACAAAAACATTTCAAGTAACTTGCAGAAAGTTAAATAAATAGAAAAAATCTGAATTTGCATATTACTTGAATTTATGAGCTTTTATAAATCTATTTTGTGCAAAGCTAATTATTATAATGATCGCTGAATAAGAAGCAACGCCATACAAGACTTAATTCAAACGACTTTTTTGTTATATGCTCTTGTTTTCATTTTCCAGCTTCGCTGAATAACTAGAAATCTTTGCAGCTGTAGCAAAGTGCCTCATATATAATGTATAGATCACATCCTCTTGCCATTTTTCACAGGTGCCTGGCTATTATATGGTTCAGAATTCATTCATAGAGCCTATTAGAGGTCTTTATATGTAACTGACTTCCTTTCTTGAATATTTATAGCTTTTATGAGACATTTATGGGTAGACCCAACAAGAGTTTCTAAGGAAATACTGGGAAATAGTTCTGTATAACATCATTAATACACTGTTCTTTGATGGTGATGGCCACAAATGTCATCTAATTGCTATATTCTTACTTTGCCTAAGCTTTGTGTTGATGGGCAGGCTGCTACAGGGAGCCTCTCCAATTTAAAAACTCTTCTGGGAAACAGTTTGGCTCCCTGAAAGCAACACATTTCAGTCTAAAAATTAACTATTCAATTCAATATTCAGGATGTCTGCACCCTGGTCACTTTGGGGTGTGTTGAAGGATGCAAATGCTCAAATGAAAGACAAAGCTTAGACTGTAGGTGTAAAAATATTTTTAAACCAGGTAAGATTGACTTGGCTTGTTGTGACAAAGGCAGTCCTAAGTGAACAAGCAATACCATGAACACTAATGACTCGTTGTATGAAAGAGAGGAGTGCTGCTTTGTAGCGTTGTGTGTAACACTGAGATCAAAATATTAGATAATATTTGGCAGCAAATTCAGAAAGGCAATGCTCCCTATCAGAGATACCTTGAGGGTTTAAGACAACATCTGCTCCTTCCAATAAAGTTATATTCAGCAGTTTGGTCAATGAGGTTATAACAAAATGACACATTTTCCTACTCTACCCTTATTATCCATTTAACATATACATATATTTGTATATATAGCATCTCAAGCTTTGTTCCCTATGGGTTTATGGCTTTACCTCTGGAAGTGTCTTTGGTTTAGACAACATTATATCAAAAAGAAAAAAAGTATGATGTAATTAATATGTGTATGAAAGCACAGAGTCAAATTTTTCCATCCAGAAGTACTGCAGTGAGAGCGTTTGATGCAGGAAGAGCTCCTAGTCAGCATGGTGCAAAGCAGAAGCTGTGGCACTGGAGCTATTTGAACCCTAGGCTTGGCCAAATGCTAAGTGGGGGATGAGATATATTTGGGTATGTGCTAAGACCTTTAAAAAATTAAGCAAACAGTACTTAAGGAGTTTCTGTGGGTGCAAAGTTGGGTATGCATGCCATAATATATGTACATACACTGTTTTACTGTTGCTTGCTGTCTTAAAATGACAAATACCTTTCTATTCTTTCTAGGGAGGATATTAATATGCAAGGTGTGAAATTTTGTCTAATTGCTGATACTGAGGGTTAACGTATTTGCCTCTTTTAAGTTAATTTGTAAGGAATGAGGAATTTGAAATAGTGTTTGGTTATTTTTGGAGGCAAATAGTAAAGGTTTTTTGCATATTCTTCCCTTTGTCCCTTAAACTACGCAGTGTACTTTCATATCACTCCCCGTTACCGGAATGAGACTCCTCTCTGGAGTAGCTCCTGGCATCTGGAACAGCTTTTCTGCAACTTCCATGCTTCACCAGTTCCATCTATTTTTATATCTCATCTCTTCTCCCTTGACTATCTCTTTTAATTTCTCTCCATCTGCTTTTTATATTAACTTTATAACTCCATATAACATTTGTGATGCAGTTTGCATGAAAAACACCAGCTACCCAAAAATAATGTTGAAGCTTACTGTTAACCCTGTTGGAAGGATTTGCTCCTGTGCAAGGCTGGTTCCTCCTCTGGTGCATGCAGGAGCAGCTCATTGACAGCTGTCACAGAAGAGAATCTCAGCCTTTTAATATTTCAGTATTAATCCTCAAGATGAAGAGTTGATTGCACTAGCTATTGGGCAAACATATAAAACAAGAAAGTAGAGCTTGCAGCCAAGAAGAGTAAAATATTTATGAGTGCAGTGATGGCAATGATAGAAGAAGAGGCACAGAGAAAGACTTTTTATGTTTATCCAGTACAAGAGTATATCTAGAACATGGCTAACTAATCATGCTGGATTTGTTGCATGTTGCTGGAGCAGGACACAAAGCCCTGTTAATGGAAACTACCTCGATCCACTACTTTGGTATTCAGATTTTTACCCACTCTAATTTAGATCAGCACATGTTACAGAAGACTAAGGGGGGACCTTATTAATGTTTATAATTATCTTAAGCATGGGATGCAGGGGGACATGGCCAGCCCCTTTTCAGTGTCTGTGGGGACAGGACAAGGGGCAATGGCTGCAAGTTGGAGCATAGAAAGTTCCACACCAACATGGGGAAGAACTTTTCCCCAGTGAGGGTGAGGGAGCCCTGGGACAGGCTGCCCAGGGGGTGTGGAGTCTCCTTCTCTGGAGAGATTCCAGCGCCGTCTGGACGCCGACCTGTGCAATATGAGCTGTGGAGCTGCTTTGGCAGGGGGTTTGGACCCCATGATCTCTCATGGTCCCTTCCAACCCCTGTGATTCTGTGATTCTGTGATTTTAGTAGTACATGAGCAAACATCTCCCTGTACAGAAAAAAATCCACGTTTCCATTTACTGAGGGATGTCTCTGGGCAATGTTTACAAGAGGTTCCGGGTGGGTCAGTCTCCATTTTCAACACTGTGAGGGATTTAAGGCTGTTCAATAGAGTGGACTCAGCCAGCAGTTGTAACTGCCCAGTCAGTTCTAATAATAACATAATATAAACTATAATAAATTTAGAATTAATCTAGTTTAATTACTAGATACAGAATTAATCTCATCTGCGTAGCCTGATTGTTGCATGCCTTGGAAGCCTTTGAGGGTTTCTGTTGCACATACACCTGCACTTTTCAGTCTCTAGTCCAATAACAATTATTTACTACAGCTAACAAATCTTTGAGGCTGTGTAACCTGTGTTTCACCTACACTGACCCTTCACACAACTTATCAGAGCACTGTAAAATGCCATATTTCCTTGTGCATTGTGCAATGTCAGTTTTTCTTTTTGATGTTGCTGAAGTTCATGTTATCTTGCACCAGTATATTAAAAGTCTATTAATGTTTCACACATAAAATGAACACAAATTGATCTAGTGTAAGATTTATACTGCAGTGTGCAAAGGCCCAAAAGTAACTCTAGCATTGCTGTGCCTCTACCCATGCTGAATTGGACTCCTAACAATATTGACAAATGTTTCAAAGCCCACATGCATTTCTTCCCTGCCACTCTGCCAGCCATGAGCTCACAACGATTGGTACCAGAAGTCAAGTCAATGAATTGCCAGAGCTGCTTTCCATTCCTGCTAAGTGACCTCTTCATGCATGGAAAGAAAATTCCTGAAGGGAATCTGGGTGTATTCAGGATAATTTCATTAAAAGGGATATAAAATGTCCTGTGAAATCAGGCAGCATCAGTCTTCCCATCATTATTCACTGCCTGCCTTTGGAAATACTAACACAGAGTCTAAATACCAGTTCTCTTCTCAGCCAGTCAGGTCTCTTCCCACAACTTCTTTCTCTGTATGCTCATGGCTTTAGGACTTATTTATGGCTCTTCTTTGCAAAATACTATGGATTACAGTTATTTTCTTTGTGTGCCTTTTTCATGGTACTTCAAGATGTCCAGCTTAGCCTGTTGAGGCACAGTTTATGAACTTAGGGAGGTGGTACAAGCTGAAATCACTTAGGATAAAGAATTAAGGAGATTTCGATTTTCATGGGCTGAATACAGTAGAAAATTTGGCTTGGAGAAATTCAGAATGACCATACAATCCTTTCCTCCTCCCAGAGAGGACCATCTCTCCCTGAACCTGCCTTGACCGATGTGTCTCTGACCTGTTCTTGTCTCCAGTTGTGGAGAGTCTGCAGCTTCCCTTAGTGTGTTTTTTTCCAGCAATTGCCTTTCTGAACTATTATGAAGACTTTTTCCTTAAAAGCTTAAGTACCTCTTACTGCAATCTGGATTCATTATTACTGTGCACAGGCATGGAAACCACCCACATCTCTTCCCTCAAGTGACCTCCTGGGCAGTTGAAACTTGTGTGTCCCTTCAGGCTATTTTGTCCTGACAAAACATCTTTCCTTATAGGTCATGTTTTTTGTAAAAGGAAGAAGGAATAGCATCTGTGGGGTAACGTGGTCATGCTGATCATGGTGCTCTGGTGTTGCTGAACTTGGAGAGTGGGCGCTGGCTGGATGGCAAGGGTACTTCCCTCACCACCACCCTCCTTCCTGTAGGGAAGGACCCATGACTTGCTTAGTGAGGGCCACAAGCTAGACCAGGGCTCTTTCCTTTTTCAAAACCACTAATATTGCCCAGGGAAGTGGTGGCTGCCCCCTCCCTGGAGATGTTCAAGGCCAGGTTGGATGGGGCCTTGAGCAGCCTGGTCTAGCGAGGGTGTCCCTGCCCATGGCTGGGGTTTGGGACTTAGTTCCTTCCAACCCAAAGCATTCTGTGATTCTATGATTCTAATGTTGCCTTTCCTTGATGAGAACAGGTTATCCTTATATCCTATGATGTTTGGATGGCTGAGAGCAAATAGCAAAAGGCCTTCCTCCCATAAAGGAAATACCTTTGATATGTGCTTCCTTCCCACCCTTTGTTGCTGTTCTTCATATTGATTAAATCTTCATTTAGCTACATTGTTTTTCTTAGTTTTCATCTCTCATGCTCACTACACCTGGTTTCATAATCTGTTGTCATGGAAATCAGACAGATGTCAAAAACATGGCTTTATCACTTAATTGTGTGATCCATGCAGGAGAAAGAATAATGTGGAGAACCTGATGGGAAGTTTTGCAGGTTGCAGCAAAACAAGAAGACAATGGCAAGTTAAAAAGCAAAGCAAGAAGACAATGGCAAGTTACAAAGCACAGAATTACCTTTTCTGTGTAACAGTGTGTGCTCATTATCACCACTGGAAAAGGAAAATTTGCAGGTATTGTTTTCTGTGCTCAATTTTGTTTATTATTTTATGTGTTGAACTTGGAAGGCTCCCGACCTCTGTTCTTTGTCTGACTTAGCAGCACAAAACGAGCTGTGATTGTGCAGGCAGCATCCCTGTGTAAGCTTCTTCTGCAGTTGGGGTTTGCAGGTGTTCACTGAGCCCAAGGCTAGCAAGTGGTGTAAGAGGTTTCTCGTACATGTGAAACCGTCACTAACAGCAAAACAAGGATAAACCCAAAGGCTGCTCTCCTAAATGTCCTACAGGATGGGCAGAGTCTTATTTCTATCAAGAAAGGAAATGGCATTCCAGTTCTTGCTTAGGACTGCACAGCCCCATTGAACACAAGGTGGTTGTGAGGGTGATGACCCACGAGGTGTACTTAGAAGTTGTACTTGCCCCCGAAATGCTGTGTCCCATCAATGTGTTTCTAAGCTTAGCTGAGGGATAGGGTGCAAATCCAATCACAAGGTAAAATGGCATCAGATGAGGTGGGTGCTATAGCTGGAATCAGAGGCAGCCATAAGAGGGTGTCCAGGATGCTGTTCTCTCACCACCAAGACACTTGTCATAGCAATGTCCATGCAAGCAGGTTAAATAATGTTGTGCTTTTAATGCTGATTCCTCATCACTTCTGCTGAGGATGTCACCTTCCTTGAGTGTGCTCATACAGCGGTTCTCCAATTAACTAACAACACTATGCCCTTACAATGTTTTATCAAGTTTCTACCAAGTACAGAGTATGATGTTTTATACCAGCTACACAAGTCACCCCATGATATCTGCTTATATATTTATTTGGAAATGTCAGCCAGACAAACAAATCCAACAAAAATATTGCAGGATCTACAGAAATTTCCTATAAAGAGGAAATTTGCAGTGCTTCCTTGTTATGTTGCTTTTAAGGGAGGATATTATGTTCTGAGGAGAAGAGGTGCAATTTGGTTATGCTTTGTAAATTAAGCACATCAACTCTGGACTCATCACCTCTGAGTGTAGCTGGAAACAGAGTTTTCTTCAGGGTATAAAGATACATGAGTGTCTCTGTTAGTCTAGATCAAACAGTGAAATGAAAGACTGAAACAGGGATGGAAGGAAGGGTGGGAGGGAAGAGTGAACCCAGCTTGAATCTCAGGTCCTGGGGTGAATTTGCTGAGTCTGGCTGTTGGAGGAAACAACCTTGAATTATAAATTGAACACATCTGTACAGGAATCGCTGAGAAAACTCTGTGTCCACAATTTCCTGTGATGGCTTTCTGGATGAGAGCAGCATTTTCCATAACAGAGGATCTGCAAAATATGCAGTGAGCCCCTTCCTTCAGGCTATCTGCACTGGTGTGCTGAGACCTGCTGTCTGCCATCTATATCTGCAGCAGAAACTGCTTAGCTTCAAACTGGCATAAGCATGATGGCAACTATATAGCATCTACCAGGCTTGAATATTTTATACAACAGAATGAATTGTAGCTTTTCAGTATTAATTCATATTGCAACAACAACATTATAGTTGGAGAAGGGTAAAATTAACATGTTATTTATGCTGGAATTACGTTGAATCACAAGCAGTGTTCCTGGAAGGCTGAAAAACTGAATAATTTTGAATAAATTATTGATGATTTTAAAAGCCTTTCTTATTGATTACAGGTTATAGTCTTAGATTAAAAGAGTGCAGCTAAGTCCTGTCAGAGTCTTTCAAAGTCAGAGTTCATCAGAGTAAACAAGTACCACTGCTCTGTAATCCAGACCGGCCAAAGGGGAGTAAAATGCTATCAAGTGTATTGCTTTATAGTTTATTATTATGTTGCTCTCTAAACATTACTCTAGAACTAGAGCAGAACAGAATGAAATAAAAGCCTCCAGTGTGCTGCAAGTCCTCCTCCTCAGTCTCCCCTTGACTGCGTGGGTGTTGGGTGCCACCTCGGTCAACCAGAGGAGCTGAACAGCGGAAGGACAGATGCCCTCTCATCACACCTAGCTCACATATTTTCCTCCAGCCCCTCACAGCCAGCTCACCGACTGGTTCTCTAACAACGCTGCGTTAGCTCTGCATTGTTATAAACACACTGGCAGTATTACCACAGGCTGTTCCCAATTTACTTCTGGATAATTGAAGTATCCTATTGCTAACTATGTTTTGTTTCACATTCTGTTTCTTCACGGAGTGTGCTGTGGTCATGTGCATTTAACCCTGGAGGTTTTCAGCAAATTCCTGTAATTCTCCACATCTCTTGTTCATTCATTCCAACTGAAATTATCTCTGAACATTAGTTCCATTTGCTAAATCTCTTCTTGCTTTATTAACTTTAATCAAACTAATATCCACGGCTAAATGAAAGGTGGTCTAGGATGCCCATACCTGGCTCCGTCCTCTTCCCAGGGGTAAACACCCTTTTGAAGCAGCAGCACAAATTAATTTTGCAATTATCAGAATGTAATTTGGCTGCTGTAGTTTCAGTTATTGAACAGTTGCCATTGATGTCATTTAAAATCTGCATTGCTACTGGAAGATAGATATGAAAAAATACTATGTATAGTCTTGAATTTCAAAATAAGTTCACTCTGGAATGGAGATTGCATCTCCATTAATGTTTGCTTTTCATGAAGTTTTGAGTGAAAGAAAATTCGACTGGGCAAAGTGCACTCCCTACTCATGGAGAGGTGTGATTAAAGAAAGGAAAGAGAAAGGGTTTGGCTTTCATTTCTATTTATTTTTAGAACTTGTGGGGTGCACAGATTCCATGGTATCAAGAAGACACAAAAGACTGGCTGAACACTTTATAACTCACATTGCTGTTAAGGAAAAAAAAATCCCAAAGGGAAAAAAAATACCATGAGAAGTATGACAGCTTTAAAAATCCTCATTAAAACCAACCTAACTAGACCTCTAAAACCATTTTGACTTCAATTAGTCTGCTTTTCTATGTCAAATACACATTAATGGCCCAATCCTGTTCCCATGGTAGTCAGTGGAAATATTGCCCCTTGCCTGAATAGAGCTGAACTGGAGATCAAGAGTCAAGGCAGAGATCTCTGAAGAACAGATAAAAGCTGAGCCTCAAGCTTGGGTTTTCAGAGAGTGTTCAAACTACGATGATAATTACAAAAATTGAATTTTTCATATTGCAATATACAAATCACATAAATTTATCGGGGGCATCATTGCTGCTCATTGCATAATTGAGTTATTGCATAGAGCAATAGGAAGGTAAAGGGAAGAGGATGTCCTCCTTTGCACCATCATAAGTAGCATGAGCGTACAAGTAGTTGGATGCATTTTTCTCAATTATAAAAGCATTGCTAAAGCATGCTGATTATACATATATAAGGTGTGGATTAGATTCTGCCCCAGTGAGTTAAAATGGAAATCTTGTACAGTGAGACGTGTGGGAAACAACAGAGGACAGATCTCCTGGCAGATTAAACTCTTGTTAGTCCCAGTCCTTTCATGTGAATTATGTACTCCAGAGTTTCTTCAGGGCACGTTGCAGAGGAAAGGGGAGGTGGCTTTGCTTTCCTCTGACAGGTACCCACCACAGCGTGCATGTGTGATGCAGTCTGAAAGAAGGTGAGAGAGTAAGTTTGAGGTGATACTTCAATACTGCAGGAAAATATCACCTTGGAATCACTAAACAATAATGGCCACAACAGATAGAGGAATTAAACCTCTGTAGGACTACTCACGTGGCCAAGTAGCCTTTGATCTTGAAGGGTTACGTCAGACTTTAGGATATTTCCCAGTACTGATCAGAAATACTTTATTGCAGTACACTGAATTCCTTCTGAAACCCATCCATCTTCTGTGTCAGTTATCAGGACTCAACTAATTATTTACTCTCTGAAATTTGATTGGGACAAACACAGCGAGTCATGTGAAAAAGAAAAGACTGTCAATGTTGTGATGAAAAGTGTGGCATGACACACAATTCATTAAACCCTCTGTGTGGATGAACACCAGCAGAAAGTCTAAACCCGATCCTTAATGTGTGATTTCTGAACCATGCTTTGCCTAGACAGCTACTGGTCAGCTTTTATGCTTTAAGGCTAGCCTTGAAAAGTGGATGAAGCTAGTTCTACTTTTTAATTGGAGAACAGAATTTGCCAAGCTCGTGCAATAGCACCTAATAGCCAACTATATCAAATATGACTTTGAAAATGACTGAACTTACAGTTCCTATGGAGTGACCTATTTCAATAGCAGAATATACATTGTTAGCGAATTTTGCTACACCGTTATGGATAATGGACTAAACTCAGAAAATTCCCCAACTTCTAGGATAACAGCAGGGGATATTTATTGATGTGTTTTAAAGTTATTGCAGCTTTTTGGCTTAGCCTGAGTAGAACATGCAATCCTACAAACAAACAGGGCAAAATCCCACTATATTACGTCAGCACAGGGAAGGACATAACTGCCAAATTAGACTCTTGCTCTTACAGGTATGTTTCATGTGGTATATACCTTTTTACTGGGACAAAGAACTTCCTTCTCGGTGGCAATGCTGTCACCAGAGCTGCTACTAGCAATGTGTAGTTGAAGACCCATCACACTTTGGTCTCCACTCTCCTATCGCTGTGGTCTGGCACAGTCCCTATAGGAGTTGCCTGCCCTCCCCTCCTTCCTGGGAAGAAAGATTTGGTTGGGCAAGAAATTTTTAGAAGAACTGGGAAGTAACTTGTTTGCAGAAGAATCTGGGCAGGCCAATTGAAAATTAATAAGGAAAAGAAACAGGGAAAAAATAATAGCAAAACAAAATAAAAAAAAATCATAAAAATAAATGGATGTTTCTAAAACTTCTGAGTCTGCAGCTCTATTTTTACAGACACATCCATAACCCTCCCATTGTTTCCCAAAGAGAGCTTTCCTGACCTGTAAAAGTTAGGTAGCTGGCCTCCTTTGTCCTGAATTTATCTTTATAGAAGTCCCCCTTGCAGGTTTTAAAATTAATAACATCACAATTCTTGAACCTTACCTGAGCGAATTTGGTGTATTTTCATGCTGTTCATCTTCAGATATCTGAACTGGTAGTTTCCACTCTCCCTCGAGAGAAGATTTAAACCTCTCAGTCACATACTGAGAACCAAGTTATCATTTTTAAGGCCTTGGTGCAGAACCTAGACCCTTGCTGGCCTAATTATGTGTTAGATAAAACCCACAGAAGATGTGTATCTTTTACATCAGTTGTCTTGTAAAATCAGATGTCTAAAATAACCCTATAAAAGCTGATAAAACAAAGGGGAAATAAAATAGAGCCCAGCTAGCACATAGGAATGAATAGGGCAGACCTACATTAACGTGTGGCTTTTGGAAAGGTCTATCAAATGTTGAGAATATGATGACAGTTTTTGATGTCTCTGGCTTGTTTCCTTTAACTCAGTAAAGTCACACTTACTATAAAGTTTGCAATTGATGGATTATTCCTGAAATTCTAAAACATGACAGAAATACACACCTCTCTGAATCAACATCTCTGGCATTGCATTATATAACTGCTACTATCTGAGCCTTTTACCATCTTTATGCCATCAAAATGTAAGGCTGAAAATACCAAGATCTGCTAATTAACATCTTAATGTTACTGGTGTGTTATTTTGATCGTTTCAATGTGTTATTTTTATCATTTCAATTTTATAGCATTTAATTTTTCAAACGTAGCCAGGTGTCTTTTGTCACCATCCACACAAGGAGAGAAACCCCCTTTAGCAGCAATTCTTAGTAAAGGAAATTGCTCTGACCCAGGAAAAACCACGCAGGTTGCTGCAACTGGTTGTTTAAAGCATTTTATTTTCAAGATAGAGGAAATCCTAATGGATATGGTGGCTGGTATCTTCACAGAAGACATGATTCATCTTCCCGAATTAACAGCCCTCTTTAGAACCAGGATATGATTGTCATGGGGAACAGCTAAGAAAAACTGCTTGGAGTCAAAAGATGACGTCTTTCTAATGAAGATAATTATAAAGCTATGGATAAATAATTTTAAAAACTCCCTAAAACTCACCTCTCTCTGTTGTTTTATTGGTAAAGAATGTGTGTTTTCTTGCTCACAATAGTGGGCCTGACATATGGTAAATCATGCACTTTTAGTATTTAGGAGATGGACAGAGAATGCTACACCCAGACATTCAGGTAGCACAGCAGGACAGAGGTGCTAGAGTCTTGACCAGGCCACCAGGGATAATGCAAAGTTCCACTAAAAATACAGGCAAAATTGTGATTGAGAGTTGATCTTGCCTTCAGAATATGGGAAATGAGCATGAACAACAGCTGAGTGAGGGGATTTGTCTTTCTGATCATGAAATCAAATCAATTCTGGCCAGGGACAGAGTTCAGATTTTTTATTGTCAGGGCTTTTGCTGAAAACTTCTCCAGATAGTTGGCAATGTTAAGGCATTATCTATTTTCAGGGTTGTAGTTGTATCAGGTGCAGGAGAAAGTGATAAAGCATGGATAAAAGATGGATAAAGTATGGATAAAACATTCCTCTGTGGCCCCAGGTTCTCGGCAGTACAGCTGAATGATGCAGCAGGAGCACTTCTCACACCCATAGTACAGCAGTATCCTCAAAGAGATTAGTCCAGGCTGTGGAAGAGGGGACACTCTTTCCTAGCTCTATGTACTTCTGTGTCCTGAAAATAAAAATCACCCATCCCAAACTGTATCTACAGAGCTCCCTTGTTCTCCCATTCACTCCTAGGCTGGCTTAAAAATAACAATAAAAAGAGGCTCATCTTGAGAGGTAACGTGGAATAAATCAAAGCTGATGGAGCTACAGCTATTTGAATGCTGCAGGGTTACCTGGGAGATGGGCTGCAGTGGTCTGAGTGTCATCCAGGGTGATGAAAGACCTACTTAAGACCTGATTCAGCATGGAAGTAAATGGAAAGGCACCCATTTGACTTACATGGGTATTGAGTGAGCTCCCATGAAAGGGAAGACTCAGGGAGCGTATTTTAATGTCTTGCAAAAGACTTGCATTCAAAGACATAAAGAGAGCAAGGTTTGAGTCATCTATATTACAAAAATATCCAAATGAAGATATGCAACGCAATTTTCCTGGCAGACTAAACACAGCTTAAGAAAAAAAGAAAAGAAGCTCCAGTATGTAGGCAAATGCTCTGCTCCAAACGTTACTGAGCTTGGAATATGGTTTTCTTCATGAACCCTGTCATGGTTTAACCCAGCAGGCAGCTGAAACAGCCACACAGTTCAGTTGCTTCATCCCCAGTGGGATGGGGGAGAGAATTGGAAAGGAAAAAACGGTAAAATGTGTGTGTGTATTAAGAGATTAAAAACAGTTTAATAGGACAGAAAAGGAAGATGATGATGAAGATCATCGTAATACGCAGAAGTGATGCACAGCGTAACTTCTCACCACCCAGAGCTGTTGCCCAAAGTGCCCCACCTTCTGGCCAAATCCCAGTTCTATATGGAGCAGGACGCTGTCGGGTATGGAATACACCTTGGGCCTTGGAGTCAGCTGTCCTGGCCATGTCCCTTCACAGCTTCTTGGGTGCCCCCCTCTTTTTTGTTGGCAGGACAGTGTGAAAAGCTTAAAAGTCCTCAGCTGCTTGGCAACAACTAAAACATCAGTGTGTAATCAGCATCAATCTCATCCTAAATCCAAACCACAGCACTATGCCAGCTAGCAGGAAGAAAATTAACTGTATCTCAGCCCAAACCAGGACAATCCCCTTTAAATGGGCATAAACTTCCTGCTGACTTTCCTACAGCCCTGTTCTTACCTGCAGCCCACGATAAGCAGCTGGCACTGGGCTTTGCTCAACAGATGGCTGGCACAGGGGCTTATGTGCATTTGCTTGTCTCTGGCACTAGTCAGGGATGAATGATAGAAAAAATTCTTCACAGTTGTTGGATGAAAATAATACAGTCTGGTCCATCTGAGTGGAATTGTTATTTTCAATGAGTGTGGTTTTCAACTTGGTACACTTTCAAAGGTCAGCTGAATCTCTTGGGGATCTCTGAAAGGAGATCAAGAAATTGTCTGATACCCCTGTTATTAGGAATAACAACAGCAATGTTGACCATTTTTTAGCCAACAAGGATTCCTCTGGCTCTTGCTTCAGTCAGCAGCTGAGAGAGCTGAATTTGTGCTTGAGGGAGATTTTCCATGTTTTCTTAGGAAAACTATTTCTGTTAATACAGTGAGAATGGTTTTTAATCTTCCTAACAACTGTTAGGAGAAACAAGAAATGGTGGTTAAATAGCAGACTTGGTTTCAGCGAGTGTCCATCTCAGTGGTGCCTTGTTAGACTCTGGTGTTTGGGCGCTAGGTTATTCCAGAAAGCAACTTGTATTGTGTGGTCTATGCATATTTTATATGCGCCCCAAATAATGTAAGAAAAAGAGGAATTTGTAGGAAGTAGCTCATGGAAGAATGAGGATAACACAGGATTGTCTGTTAAGCCTTAGGAAAATTAAAAGGGAGGAAAAAACGTGGAATTTAATGGGTTTCATCTTGTGTTCTGTGATATTCAGAGCTTTTCAGTGCATGACTCCTTGTGTACAACCCTGCAAGGGGGCTGAAAAAGCAGCAATGCTGTGGGAGTCACATCCCTGGTAGGGTAAATAAATATTAGACTCTCCAAAGCAAAAAGGAATCAAACCAGAGCCAGTGCTAACTGCGAACTAATTAAAGAGTCAGGAGAAGTTCAAACAGCTGAGTTTAGTCAGGATGTGCTGCCCTGCAGATGTGTATGCAAAGCACACAAGAAGTCTCGCCTGGCAGGCTGAAAGAAGATCTTCCTTATATCTTATTTTCAGTATGCACTTCATCAAATGCTGTAAATTTAATGATTTTTCTTTTGCCTACTCAGGATACATATCTGTTGATATCTACTCCCAGAGTCCCAAGCTTTGATAAATCCGCCATCACCAGCTAGAACTAGTCCTTTCACAAAGCAATCTTCCTTGCTTATGCACTTCTATTTCTTCTAAGAGTCTGCTGCTTCATCTTCAGCTAAAAATAGGGAGAAAAAAATGTTGAGTTTTAGTGAAAAAAATATAAACCTCAATTAATTTCCATATCTATTAGCAAAGAGGTTTTTCCTTAAGGCATGGTCCACAAATATCTGTAGACCTCAAAATGTATCTTGGTTTAAAATAGATTTAGTATGGAAAACTCAACAAATGAGCATATAAAATGCTTTTTGGATTTATTTCTTTTCACAGTTAAACATTTTTAAGAGATGGAGCTCAGCTCTGCATTTCCATACGACCTACCAGAAAGGCAGGGAGGAGGCTAAGCGATCCTTTCACCTCCAAGAAGCGTCTGAAGAGCAAGCAGTAATGTCAAACTAAGCCCGCATTCCCTGTGTTGTAGACCTGTAGTAGGTACCTCATTATGAGAAAGATTGGGGAAGTGTCTCAAAGCTGTGGGTTTTAGGTTCTGCCTAATTTATGCAGAGCACTGGAAGCTGCTGCTCAAGTCAGACGTTTTCCATCTCTACCTCCTTGCCAGCCTTCATGGTGACCTTCTCCACCCCTGTCCCTGAGGGGCTACTTGCTCCCTGTGAGACAACATGTCTTTCCAACAGACAGAGAAGACTGGAACGATTGGTCTTTCTCTGCTGGGGGATCCCTGGGGCTTCAGCTTGTCACTGCCTTCACCAGTACTGCTCTGAAAGCACTCAGGGATATCAGAGGATGTTTAGGGACAGCGTGGTCAATGCCCTAGGGCTGCTTGGATCACATCTCATACCCAGACCCTGCTGAGTGGCCGTCCCCAGGGCTTGGCAGACCCCAGCATTGGAGGAGATCCAGCACTGCAGCTTTTCCCTGTGCTTGGATTTCTTCTCTTGGCAGAAAAAGGATGCAACTCCTCTGGAATACAGGAGAGCCACCACTGCCTTTAGAAACCTTGGCAGCCAAACACCCTCACCCAAACCAGGCTGGCTTGCTTTCTGGTGAAGTGCTGAGCAGCCCTGACCTCACCTCGGAGATGCTGCAGCGTGCCTAGGCTGTGCTCAGTCCTTGGCATTGTCTGTGAGGAAGGTCTGGGCTGAGCCCTGCTCTGCCTTTGGGTTAGCTCAGGAGAATCATAGAATCCCAGACTGGTCTGGATTGGAAGGGACCCCAAGGATCACAGAGCTCCAACTCCCTGCCACAGGCAGGGCCACCAACCTCCAGGCCTGGAGCTACACAAGGTTGCCCAGGGTCCCATCCAACCTGGCCTTGAACACCCCCAGGGATGGGGCACGCACCCCCTCTCTGGGCAGCCTGTTCCAGCCCCTCACCACTCTCTCTGTAAAGAGCTTCCCCCTAATATCTCATCTAAACCTTCCCTCCTTTAGCTTTAATCCAGGAGACCTCTTCCTCTGGCAGCAGGTCTCGGCTGGGTGGCATGGCCAAGCAGGGTATGCATGACCTGCTTGGTTGGTAGAAGCACCACCTTTCTGTAATGGGAGTATATGAACTGGGAACCCTGGAAAATGACAAAACTTGTTTTGCCCATGCCTGGCTTTTTTCCCTGGATGCAGCACGCATCTAGAAACGATGCAGAAGTGGTTGAATTAAATAGGATTAATAAATGTAGCAATATAATTGGGGCACAAATAACTACAGATCAGCAGAGCAACGCAAATACAATGGGTAGGGGTCAGGGCAGCATCTGCTTTTCCGATCTTGCATCGATGGAGAGGCAGGTAGAGCAGTTTGTTACACTGGAGCCGTTGGAGCATACAGGACGTGGCTTTCCAATAAACGGAGACCTTCTGCTTGAGCTTATGTCGCTTTCTTCCTGCTGCTGTTCAGGGATTTATCTGGAGTTCACAGGCTAGGTAAAGTGTCCACTAATCTTACAGCACAGCACACTCTGAATATTTTCATCAGTGTGCCCAGCGCAGGGGAAGCCATTCATGACCAGGCACAGGCGTGGGGATTTGGGAGGGGTTTCCTGTACACACAGGTGAAAGCAGATTTCTTTCCACCCCAAAAAATTTTGGGGAAGGAATTTTAGGTTCAGTTCAAACTGGGTTGCTGATAGGAATCGAACACAAACACAAGCTCATGTTTCCAGCTTGCTCATGCTGCTAATGCTGCTGCACTGTCAGGAAAAGGGGTTTGTGTGTGAATCAAATTACATCCTTGATAGCTAGGAGAAACCACATTCATTGAAAAAAACCCTCTGCATATAGAATAAAAATGTAAGGGAAAGGCACCAGAGAGAGGAGAAAATACTTTCTCAGAAAAGCCCGGGGAAGGCAGGATTAAATGAGAGTTGTGCTGAACGTTAAGGTGCTTCATTTAGTGCTGCTAAGGATGTACAGTTTGTTTTGGAGGTTGTAAAACAGAGAGAAGCAAACTCCTGATTAGGCCTCCAGTGTGCTGGGCTGCTGATCAGTTTACCTCTACACTTTGCTTTGCTTCCAGTCCATATCTATGTATTGTCTTGGGTGCTTATGCCCAGGTATAAGCTTTTGAGGTCAAAGATGTGGTTTTCTGTAGCTGTTCTGCGCTTGAACAGCTGCTGGTGGGGCTGGTCCTTCATCTGCCACTGCCCCTGGGAGGTGACACTGACATCAAACCAGTAAGTAGTAAAGGGAACCTCCAGGAGAGATCCCCGTGGGAGGACATTGATTCCCAACAAAGAAGCAAAGCAGGTTTTGCCCCAGACTTGGATGCTCCTCCGGAGTGTAGGAGTGAGGAGAAAGCTGCTGGCAGCAGTTTTCAGCTTGGGACCTGTTGAGATGCTCCTAAAGCATCCTCAATCAGTATCTCAGATAGGTGGTCAGTATGTTTAAAAGATAAGCACGAATCACTGATATCAGTTGAGAACAGCAGCTCAAAATCTCATTCACTGGAGGCTTACACGCATCTGTAGGGAAGGATGCACTCACCTGGGAGTCCCTCAAGAGCCATGAAACCTCAAAGGACCGAATCCCTCACCCATGGCCCCTGTGGGACCAGATCCTGAAACCAGTCTTCAGGTGAAGGGGCAGAAAGGAATTTGCTTTGTCAACAAAAAAGGGAGTAACTTCTGTCCATCAGTGTAAGGACGACATGTGTGCATTCACCCAGGGTTCCTGTCTTGGTTGGATATGTTGCCAAGAACAGCAGAAATCAGATGTGCTGAAATCATTCCCTCTTCTGGATCTCCACTTCCTACAGTTCAGCATTCACTGTAGGCCAGCCTATATTTAGCAACAGTAAATTAGACATAATGTAATTAACCCGGAATGTTCTTTATTTTTCTATTGTAAATGGTAATAGCAGTAAATTATTGTAAATAATTATGGACTGCTTATAGAATTTCCATAGACAAGACAATGAGCTTTTATTTGATAAGATTTTATAACTGTAAAGACTTTATAGCTGTAAAGACTTTATAGCTGTAGAGGTAAATTACTGTTCCCGTGGTTTCAACATAATGGGTTGCTCAGATAAAGTATTTTTGTGGAAATATGAATGCTTCCAGATGTTTCACATATTCTTCTCATTGATTTAAACTTAATCTTCACATGATTGTGCATAGGGAGCTCATGCAAGGTATGCATAAAAGGCAGGAACACACATTGGTGGGTTTTGGAGCTAGAAAAATGCAGAATTTTATGCCAGTTTTAAATGCAAATGATGGTTTGATTGACTATATCTAGGCAGAAATGCTGTTAGGTGTGAAACTTTGTGTTATTCCTCATATCATGCCAAGAGAATTCAAATCTAGAAAACTAATAAGCTAATTGGAGTTGTGCCGGTTTCAGTGTGTGCACTCTAAATTGAGCCTGAGGGTACTCGGTGTCCAGTTTGAAGATTTGCCTTAAAGTTTACTAAATACTTACTCAGATTATTTTGGGAAACAATCCAAAATTTAATCCAAACCCATGTATCAAATAATAGAGACACAGAGACTCCCTGAAAGCACAAATCTGTGTCTTTGATAAGTGTGTGGACTCAAAGTTTCTTTAACCCATGGATATTTGAGTTTAGGAGTGGAAGAAAACAATTAATAGGATGGGGTTTCCTCCTTCTTTTTTTCTTTTTTGTTGCTAGAAATGTGAGCAATAAATCACAACACCAGTGCACAGTGCTTTGGTGGAAGGGGTTTTAGGGAAATAATGCCAGTGCCAAGTTGATGGCAGACTCCAGCCCATAGGACCGTGGTGTGGAAATACTTTTCAGCCCAGGCAGCTGCATCTTGGCAGCTTCAAGGGCTGAACTGCTACAAAAGAAAGCGGTTTCCTGATAAAATTTCTGCTTCCAACAAGGATACTCACACTCTGTAAGTCTCTGTACACGGTGTTTTATTGCGGCCGCTTTATTGTTGAATCAAACATATCGTGAAGAATTAATTTTCTTAATTTACTTGGATCAAGGAAAAAAAAATAGTATTCTTTTGAGGTCTCCTTGCTCATGCACATGGGTTAGTAGCTTGGTACAAGAAACCATTTAGTCACAGGCTTACCTTCAAGCACACACTTAAATCCCATTGAAATCAGAGAGCTTTAGAAGTGTGATTAAAGCTAAGCACATATGCAATGCTTTGCTGCAAAAGGGCCATGTGCTCAGGAAGGTATTTAATGGTACCTGTAACTTGCATGAGACTAACGAACCTCAGGTTGGTGTTTGAGGAGTCTCTCCTTAAATGCGCCTTTCCCACCCATGTTAAATGAATTACCTGCAGAAGGCTCATAAAAACATGCAGCCAGATTAAAACAGGGGTTTCAGTGAAAGTTTTTAGCCCATCACTTGTGATTTTAAATAGGAAGTGAATCCTGAAAATTTGATCCTCATTTTCATTTTAAAAAAATCAAAGGAATGATGAAAGAAAACATTGGAGTGGGATTTGAAAGTTTATGAGAAACTTTACAAATAATTTGCAATGGTCCTGTGGCAGGAAAGGAGTCTTTATCAATTTTTTTCTTGAAATAATTAATCTTAATGGAAATCAAGAGCAGCACTGAGGGGATGCTGTGGGGAGTGGGGGATGCTGGGGCTCTGTGCTGGTGCCTCTGTGCATTATGCTCCCAAAACCCAGCTCTTGAAACCCATCATCTCCTCCCTGGAGCCTTTTGGTTTGGATCCCACTTCCACCAGCACCTTTGCAATGAAACTGCTAATTTCAGCAGTTTTTAAAGGTGGGAACAGAACCTGGCCAGCTAATTTAAGAGAACCTGGGAGAAGGGTTTACTTATCATCAGGTTTTGAAAGGTTTGAGGTGACTCTTGTAGTTATTTTTGTGAGGATGCTTCAATAAGTCCACGTGAATGTTCCTGATGAGCAGAGGATGATAGAGTGATAACTCTGCCTTAAGATGGTGTGAGCTACTGTTCAAATGATGTGTTTTGAGGGGCTCACAAATAGCAGTGAGAGAAGAGTGGGTAGATGTGAGGAGGTTTGACTTGCTGATCTTCTAGTCATCCTCTAGCCACGAGGATATTGGCAAACATTGTTAAGTACAAAATAAAGTAATAAACTTTATAAGAAAGTCCATACACTTCTAAACCTGTAGGGTCTTTAAAACCACAAAGTGATTGTGAATATTGGGCTCCTGGGTTAATAGCTGAAAATCAAATGCATTAGGAAGCCCAGCCGGAAGATGCTGATAAGAAATATTCTTTGTTCCTTTGGAAATAGCAATACTTAAGATAAAAGTAGAGTACTTTTTAGAGTGGAGATGAATCTAACTTCCAAATAAAACATGAAGTGAATATTGAAAAGAACAGCAGGGAAAGCACTTTTGATTTTCTTCCTGAGTTCAATATCTGAACTTTGAAAATAATTTATTTTTTCTTTGTGTTGATAGCTCTGTAGTAAAATAAAAACTCAGGTTTTCCAGACCTTTTATAGTCTGCATCATTCTTTTCTATCTTATTTACTGTTGTGTTTTGTTTTCTTGTGTTGTTTTTTTTTCCTCCCTGAAAGCAATGCTCTCTGTTTCTCTGTTATTGACATAAGCCGAAGAATATCTGACATAAAAACTGCACAACAGTTTCAGGGGAAAGACAAGTGTAAGCTGATGCCTAATTGCTGCAAAATGAAATGTCTATTATACGTGAGTGCGCACGGGCTGATTTCAGTAGCAGTGTTTGAGATTCACACCTCACCAGCTGATATATATATATATATACACACACTCCTATATATCATATATATTCTCCTATTATATTTATTCTGGATATTTGGTATTGCCACCTGAGTGTCTTTATGATGAGATGGGTTTTTTTTTAAGGGAAGGAATTACATGGAGACAATGTTCAGTGGTACGGGGTGGTTGCTGCTATCCCAACCTCCTACAGAGATGCTGCTGGGGAGCTGGGATGAACCCAGGACCCCTCGTTGCTGAAGCCTGTAGAGAGCTTTAATTTGATTTCAGGTGTGCAGCAGGTTCTGTGCCATGTTAGTAAGCAAGTGGCCAAGCTGTCCCTCTGGTGCAAGGGTTCCTACACCCATGTTAGGACAATCTCAAAGGACATGGAGGTGAACGGCTGTGGGGTCCCCCTGGGCTCTTCTCTGGGTGCTGGCATTGGAGTAGGAGGAATATGGCAGGAGAGCAGTGAGGGCCCAGGTGCTCCGTGGAGGGACACCAGCCGGGGCAAACCATGTCCTGTGCTCATTCCCATCTGGGTTAAACAGCACTGTGCTGTGCTCTGCGCTCCTCTCGCATCAGCCTGATGACCCTGTTGTGTAGCAGCTCTCTTTTTACGCTAACGAAGTCCATGGCAACCACAACAGCAGATTTTCTTCTTCCATCTTTCTGCTTTACCAGCAAGATATGATTTGTGGGAAGTGCAGCAAAACGTGCATCTAGCATGCCCCAAAACATTGCAGAGGAATTTGAAGCAAATTCCAGAGTTCTTGCTCCTTGGCAGAACACCAGGTACTTGCGGTTCTCCTCACTGGATCATTTCTTTCATTCTAAGCCTAATTCACAACGATTTCTTTTCCCAGCTACATTCAATCACCAAACCACTTCCCTTACATGCACAGCCGCTTTGTTTCACTTCACCAGGCGAAATGTAGGCATTGCAATATGCTCCGAATATTAAACGTGGGAGCTAACCTATCTGTCTTTTATGTGTTCATCACATCGGGATATTAGTAACATTCCTGAGGTATTTAAAAGAGGCAATGAAACCTCATTTACTCACAAACTACATCAGGTTTTCAGTGCTCACTCTGCTGAACGCTGCACATCCCATTTGTCAGCAAAGGGTAAGTAAATGGGTCTTTTCGGTGGAAGGTTAAGTGAAGAACACAGCATATCTGGGTAGAGTAGAACTTCATGGCTTTTGATATGACTCTTATGAAAATGTCCTTCAGAAGTTAGGCTGCAGCCAGCACAAACACAAGGGGTAAATAAGCAACTCATGTTAAATGTCCCACGCATTCAGAATTTCAGAGAAACAAGAAAAGCAAAGGGTGGAAGGAAAAGCACTGTGTAGAGATCAGAGTTTCCTTTGTCGTTTCCAATCCTCTCCCTCTCAGCTTTTAAAAATAATTCTCTAGAATTCAGCAGGGTATCTCAGCCATATGAATCTCTAACAGTGAGTGTTTCAGCTCCCCAGGATACTCCATAGGCCTTTTCATAATGGAAAGTCTTTTTTATGGCTTCAATTTATTATTCTATAAATGACATTTTGCTGATATTACTGTTGGTAATATCAAGAGTACCTCTCAGTCCTCCCATGAACAAATTGAGTGTTAAGACCTATGGACCCCAAAGCTTCCTTTGCCGACTCTGAATAT
This sequence comes from Hypotaenidia okinawae, assembly GCA_027925045.1. Taxonomy (NCBI): domain Eukaryota; kingdom Metazoa; phylum Chordata; class Aves; order Gruiformes; family Rallidae; genus Hypotaenidia; species Hypotaenidia okinawae. Next base: position 20,812,778 of record BSDF01000011.1, on the reverse strand, counting down.
CATTCCTGGCTGGACTTCAGTGGGGCCTTCAGGCTGAAAATAAGGAAAACTGATTTATTAGCACTGTTGAAACAAAAATCTTCAGCTTGAGATCACTTTGTCTTGTGGGTGGTCTTTTGTAGGGATCCTTATTTCTGTCTGAACTAAGTTCTCCATCCCTAAATATCAGCGATTTTGTAGAGTTCATTTCGTCATGCTGATAGAGAGAGATTTCTGGAACCTGATGGGATGAAACAGAGTTTCTTCTTCTACCTCTGGGCTCTGCAGTGGATACTTCTACAAATGGAAAGCGCTGATGTTCCTGTGAACCTCATGATCAGATCTGCTACAGGATAGAGGGTAACTTCACTTTTTAGTGTCAATTTTTGGTATCATGGATACCTCATGTGATAGGCATGAACTATGAGTCAGCCGAGCCCTATGAAAACCAAGAAAATTTTTGAAAACAGGGTCTTCAGTATTTTGCTCTTTAAATCATTTGATCTTTAACCAGAAAAGCTGTCAATATCTTCAATGAAAATAGAATTTCTTAGCGTTGGTGGAATGATTTGGAAGATGTGACTGAGTTCTTGTCAGTGATATATTGCTTTTCTTACCATGGTGGCACTGCAACATTGCCTCCTGCAGAAATAGGACTGAAGTGGACAGTTGCTGTGATTTCTTTTATAAATTTATTTTATTTTTAGTCACTTAATAACTGCTGTCTCCCAAAGTTGAACAAAATGATCTCTGATGAGTGGCATAACAGTAAGGCTAGGATGGAGAGAAAGTGAGCGTTGTTTGTTCAAGATTTTATAGCTCTTTCTTGACTTCATGGAAGGAGAAAAATGCACCTCTTTCAAGCTTGGCTGGATTTGAAATTATCAGATGTCATGCTTCCTCTAGCTCAGCATCCTCATGGGCTGTTCTTAGTAACATCTTCATTTTAGGATTAGATAGTCTATTTAATGCATATGCAGCAGACTTCTAATTGCCTTTGTTGCTGCAATCCTCAGTCATCAAATCTCTCTCTCAAAGGCTGGCACGCACTCATGGAAAAATGCTTTTTCCACAGTAAGTTCACAACTGGGGCAAACGTGAGGAGCTGGCAGAGGGTGTGGAAGGAAGGAGAGAAAGCTGGAGTATCTCCAGTGAAGTTGGTGGATGGGAAAGCACAACGTAATCCCTGTGCTATGCACAAAACTTATCAGAAGGAAGAAAACAGGAGGTGTCTGCCAAAGCTGAAATAGCGATGTGTTCACAGGGAGAAGTAGGTCAGATATGAGGGGGGCTGTTATTTAAAGGATTTATGACTTTGGAATAAAGTTTCCAAGTTGAGGAAGTTTCTTGGCTAAGATGATGTTCCTTTCTCCCCTTGATGCATCATTTCAAAGAGGAGGAGTAGAAGTCCTTTGAAAGCTCAGATGTGTGTAACAGAGGCAATTATATAATTTCATTTAAAACTGTTGACCATCACATCGAAGTGGGACTAGTTGGGCATCAGCTAGTATAAAGTGGTTTTCCATTCAGTCTCTTATCATGTTTCCTTCATTCAGAGCTTGTCTGAACGGGATGAGTACATATATCTATCTATAGATCTCTATACATCTCAGTCATATGGCTTTTAGAGCTTACTTTATCTATTTTTCATATTCATTTCTCAGTTATACTTGTTAGTCCATTAGGGTATATATTTCTTCTTAGCTAGCAAAAGCCAGCCGTACTCCCATCTACATCATACCCACACTAACAGCATCACGCAGCTCACACCAGTACTACAGCTTCATCTAGCAAGTGCTGCAGAAAAGTGGGATTATATCAGTCCTTACAGTTTTGTTTAACACTAATAAAAAAAAAAAAAGCTGTAAAAAAGAAAAGAACATTCAAACACAGGAGAAGCATCACAACATTTTTTCTTGCTTTAACTGACAAAAAGTCACTACGTTCTGTCTCTAATAAGACAACATGATAATGCCTTATTGAAAGATATGTGGCCACCATCCTCCTCATAACCTTACTTCTGCCTGGTGACTATCTAAGAACCATTTATTCCTTCAGTGAATTTTTTTGCAAAGGAAAAAAAATCTCATTGAGATCAAGATGATGTCAGACTGGGCTGTGGAGCTAAAACATGAAGTCTGAACAGCAGAAATAGCTGGACTATGTGCTGTGTGTGAGAGTCACTTCTAGCTACGTGGCCACATTCCAGTGGCCAGAAAGCAATACTTAACTGGTAAGAATCAGAGAATCACTAGGTTGGAAAAGGCCTTTGAGATCATTGAGTCCAACCATTCCTATCCTTTACTAAACCATATCCCTGAGCACCTCATCAACCCATCTTTTAAATACATCCAGGGATGTCCTCTCTGGGCAGCCTGTTCCAGTCACCCAACTCCCCCAAGTTCTTCTCCAGCAACATCTTTCCAGCCACTCTGCCCCAAACCTGTAGCTCTGCATGGGATTGTTGTGTTCTAAGTGCAGGACTCTACACTTGGCATTCTTAAACCTCATCCCAATGATCTCAGCCCACTGGTCTCTTTGAAGAGCCTCCCTACCCTTGAGCAGATCGACATGTCCTCCCAGGTAGGTGTCATCTGCAAACTTACTGAGGGAACATTCAATCCCTTCACCCAGGTCACTGACAAAGACCTTGAGCAGGACTGGCCCCAGGACTGAGCCCTGGGGAACACCACTTGTGCCTGATCTCCAGCTGGATTTAACTCCATTCACCAGCACTCTTTGGGCCTGGTCGCCCAGCCAGTTTCTTACCCAGCAGAGGCTGTGCCTGGCCAGGCTGGTGGTAGCTAGTTTCTCAACAAGAGAACAGCAACCTGAGGGGATAGTCACCTGCTGCCTCTCCAGGGGCTCCAGCTTTGATATCACAGGCTTTTATGTGAATCGTGGGACCTAAAGAATGGTTACTCATCTCCTGCGCTCCTCCCTGAAGAAGGATAATCTCAGTCATCCACTTGGGGTGGCAGAAGGTCACAGCTGTAATGCTGAGCAGCCATTTTACAAAGAGAGCCTGAGATGTGTCCCTCCTGTTACCCTTTCTCCCCAGAGGTGCTGTTTCTAGTTTTTGCCAAACCATATAAATCAATGCCCACCACATTACCCAATCAGCATTTTTCAGCTTTCTTACAGTAGGGAGAGGCACCACCTCTAAGAATAACCTCTGGTGAGAAAGATTTCCTTTTTCTCATCAATACCAACACTGCCAAAGCCTGACTTTTTGCCACCACCTTTTAAGACAGGGCTTTTAAAAAACCTTTTACTGCTGAGCTCTAAAACCCCTTCCAGAATCACATTTATGATCGGTTGAGGTTGCTGTTGTGAAGGTGATATATTCAACTGTTATCATATATATATTTTGCTAATATTGTGCATATTTTTAGCTTGTGACCTATATTTAACAAATATATGCAATGTGACACATGCCATCAGAAATTAGACATGTCATTATGAAAATATAAAGAACGTGACACGCACCATTAACACGTGTCAAAAATCATTAGAATCCTTCTCCATTAAAGCTACCCAAGCACTTCTAAGATGAGAAAGCCCAGTCTCTTCACAAGCACATATCTTAGCTGGTACACCTTTGATTTTTGTCTTGCAGAAGCTCCTGGCTAAATTCTGTCATTATTCTATATTTTTTTGTTTGCTCACACCGTATCCACTCTTTCCTGTAATATATGGTCAGAAGAGTGGCAGCACAGAGACACGTTTCTGGTAGTGCTTGGCACATGCTGATGGGATTTATGTAGATTAAAATGCAAAGCAAGTTGATAACCTGATGCAAAATATCTTTCACCCTTATATCAGAAGCAGAAAAAGCAGGAGTTCCATTTTCCCTCTCAGTAAGTCTTTCAAGAAGTCTTGAACTTTGTTCTTTCTCCCTGTAAAAGCAGGTGAGCCTATTCTTGCTTCTCCCTTCTCAGTACAAAGTAATTAATTAATATTAAATTCCTAGAAGTGTTAAAAGCGTTGCATCAACAACATGTGTTAATATCTCTAGTGCTATCAGAGTCACCTCCACTTTAAAGAGGCTCTTTGTTGCTAGGAAAAAGTAGATGAAAAACATTTTGGAGCCAAAACAGCTTGTTTGGAAGGGCTGAGTTAACAACTGAGTTTTAAAGAGAGGTTTTTGATCACTCAAACAAGAGTTTATCAAGGAATAATAGTGTATGTATGCGTATAGACTTATTAAGGGAATAATAATGTTTTGAGCATTATCAGGCATGTGTAGAGGGGACACATGCCTCTGAGCTTCTCCACAGCTGGGCAGGAAGGGTGGGACAAGATACATGTAGTGAAGAGGCAGAGCTACTGCTGAATTTGGCATTTGTACCTGCTGAAGGTGTGTTTTGATGCCCAGGATAGTCCCTGTCCTGCCATGTTCTCTCCCATTTTCCCCATCTAAAAACCACCTGTGAGCTGAAGAAAGTTATTTTTGCTCTTTCCAAAATTTATGAGAGGGAAACACGAGGTTGTAAAGCTGCTGGAGGTCACTGTATGTAGGGATGCTGCAAAACCGAGTTCCCCAGCCAGCACCATAGGAGAAGGGGAGTCCCCAGCTCTGTCTCAGGTCAGTTTGGCACTGGGGGACCAGCAGAAGAAGATAAAGCCAGGCTGCAAATGTGGTCGTTTTTTGCAGAAGGCAGCAGAAGGAGTGAGCATCTGTCCTGCTGAACTACCGGTGAGCGGGTAGGTATATTTCAAAAGCTTTGTCAACATCAATTTGCTTCCAGCCTTGCCTGATGTACAGTCCAGGGTGTCTTAGGAGCCATCCTCACCAACATCCAACCCTGAGATCTCATGCTCTATTTGTCCCACCAGCCCTTGCTTCATTAGCGCAGGCAAACTGATTTCTTTCCACCCTTTTCCTCCCCATCCCGAGCTGAGGATTCAGCTTCCTCTGACATCCCGGGAAGTCCTGAAATGAAAAATGTTTACATCTCAGCTCACTTTTGCTAGAGAAGTCTTATTCTCTCCTGACACATTGATCTTTTTCACGCTGCTTTTGTTCTCTCGTTAGCATACGCAGCCGCCTGCATTACGCCGTGCCGAAAGTAACACATGCAGGATGTGCTTGTCAGTGTGTCAGGCTTGAAAACCTATGATTAAAAATTATGTTGCTCATTAGTCATTGCAAATCAAATGGAGAAGGCTGCTCTCTCTGGCCAATTTGTAAACAAACATCCTGCTCAACCTGTCCCACGATTTCTCTTTAAGGAATAGGAGACCAGCTCATAAGTAACTCCCTGATTCTGCTTGAGACATGGACTCAGGGCAGGTTACTGGATGGATAAACATCCCATGATTTCATTTTCTACAAAATTGCCTCCTGTGAATTTTGGCTGCAGATATCCCTAATGCCAATAGTGATCCATAAATATTTCATGAAAGCAAGCGCAGCGTGTATGCGTGTGATGCACGCCTGTTCTCATCTGGACAAAGAATTATCATTACAAGTAACAAATCTCCGTCCTGAGACTACTGCTGAGAGCATCCCGCTAGTAAAACCCCTCAATATGAAGATGGGCCATCCTCTCCTGCTTGCAAGCGCCCTGATGCCTATGTGAAAAAGTGTCAACATTGCAAAAAAAGAATTTTCCAGTATAATTGCAGCATATTTTCTCCTCCACAAACACTTCTTCTGTTCTCTCAGGCACCTGGAGGTCTAGGAAGAGCTCTGAAACCTTTTGCAGAATTCCTCCCAGTGTGCAAATTAACATTCACATCCATGGACAAGGCTGAATTCAGACACTGTTCCATGCCAAAGAAACACACCATTTCTTCAACTTTCATTCAGCTTCCAGGAGAGTTGAAGAGAGCAGGTGATGGCACAGCACTGTGGATTTCCCTGCTCTGAGGAAAGCAGCTGCTTACAGGTGGAGGAGGACACAGAGTATATACGATCTTGTGTGCTGGAGGGTATTAATTAATAGAGTGATTGCCACGGAGCAGGGCTGCAGTCCCCATCCCACCTATTGCTAGCATCACTTGTAGATGAATCACTTTGAGTGTTTCTCAATCCTGCCGTGGCATGGTTCAATGTGTAACACGGCTGGTTCCTCCTGGTTGGAAAAGTGGCTCCAGGTTTGGTTCAGAGCATGAGAGTTAGTGAGCAGCCAATCTCCCCCACATCCTGTCCTCTCTGCCAGGGGGGCCAGAACCAGCTCTGGAAAAGTGAGCTGACAGGGGATCCAGCAGACAAACATGCTCACACAGAAAAAAAATCCTTGTTAATTAGAGGTTGTTCAGTACCCAGAGGTGTGAAGGTTTATACTCTTGGAATTATTCTGGTTGTTTCAGTTGTTACCAGACCCATCGAGAGCACTGTTACAATCTCAACTTAATGTTCTTGATTGATTTAGTGACATTTGTGTATGTACAAAGGGATTGCCAGATAGGAGTGAGTGCAAGCTGACATGTCCCTCCAGCCTAAGGACTAACAAAATATTTATTTCATTTTCTGGTTGCTGATTCTTTAGGAACGGAAGTGCTACCCAAGATATATCTTGATTATATTTTAGTTCATCAGGTTAGCATCTATTTTGGTTTAATTTTCTGAAGTGGCATTCTTTACTTAGTAGACCCCAATAAATCACCCACATCTTCTATACTGCATTATCTCACCTTCTTTCAGCTCCCAGATCACCGAGCCAATGGGAAAGATCCTGCGGAGACGGGCTGGAGCTGTACCGGGGCACTGGGCTGCTCCCCTCCAGAGTGCATGCTCCCTCATGTTCTCCAGCAAAGCATGGGTGCTTCTGCAAAAGTTCATTTCAGCAGGACCTGAGGCTGCACGCAGTATTCCCAAGGCTCAGTAGGTCCTACTGCCTCCATCCCTAAAGCAGAGCAGGAAAGAAAACATTTCTGTTAAATCCTGTCCCACGGGGTGCTGTGGTGTAGTACAGACATTGTACTAGGGACAAACAGCTCCCAGCAGAGCAGGCAATGGAAGGGAACTGAGGCACATTGCAACATTTATAGCCACTGGGGTTGACAAGACTGACTCTCCAGCTTGGAAGGACAAAGTCTTTCAGACAAGCCAACTCACAGTGCCACTTGCATTTTATACTTGGGAGGGTTCCACCCCTAAATAAAAGCTCAGGTACCAAATCAAGCTGCATCAAAGAGGGTTCATCAGAATTTCTGTGCAGAACAAAAAGAGCAACCTCAGTCAAACTACTTTTCCTATTCAGGACTTCTTGTGATGTTTCTGAACTTACTTGTCAGACAAAAAACAGGAAACATCCCATTTCCATCAAATTCAATTCTTTAAATCCTCTGCAACTCTGAAGTAACTAAAGCAGCAGGAGTGAGGACTTACCAGGCTGCTATAAAAGTTTCTTGCACCGATTTGTAATGTTTTTGCCATTTTCACCATTTGCATAATGAAAATGCTTAATATAAGCTGCAAAACAGTATTATGGAAATGCATAAAATGCATACAGGTCATACCAGAATTACAGAAAATTAAGGCTGCACTATGAAGTATGAGACCAACTATATCAAAGCTATTTGAGAGGCTTATTTGCTCTTGCATCTGTTTTCGTCCCAGGAGGGACAGCCTGGAGCCCCTACAGAGCATCCATCCCAGGGCTCTGGTACCCATTTCTTCGAAGTTTTTCCTGGTGTCTAAAGAGAATTTCAGGATGCAACATAACTTCCTTTTGTTACACTCTTCAGGGACATGAAGGAAGCTGTGTTTACCTTTTCTGCAGGCTAGTCTGTACTGGAAGGTTCTTTCTATATTCCCCTTGAAGGGCTGGGTTTTGAGGAGTTTCTGTTGTTTGCTTTCTTTAGGGAGTCATGTATTTAACATTCTGTATTTATTGAAATCTGCTGGTTATCTTTTCTGGTTGCCAGGTCATTCCTGTTACCCTCTTTAAGTGGGTCTCTAAAACCACACCTTCAAATTATGCTGGGGCCATATCAACGTTCAATGAGGTGGCAGAATTATCTTATATATCTGAAATTTCTTGCCTATAGACCCTACTACACTGTTTTTTATGTTGCCCTTGTCCCTACTTTATCTAATTCTGGGTTATTTTATGACATTTCATCAAGGGCATCTGAAATTAAAGTTTTCTCCTCCAAGGTACTCCCAGTTCCTCCAAATTCACAAATTCTATAAGAAACTTCTGTTCAGTCATCCAGGTCATTAATAAAAGCGTTGGATACTACTCCTATGGAATCCCATTTGAGGTATCTTTCCCTTTTGATAAGGAATCATGAATCCTTTAAGTATGGCTTTCTAATGAGTTTTGCAGCCACTTCTTGTTTCATTAGATTATGCTTCCTAAAAACCAATATTCTATAATTATAGGAAAGGTCAATAAATGGGAAAATCATAGCAAATGGAAGCTTGCAATATTTTCTATAGTCCTGATTCCTCAAAGACCTGTTCCTTTATTAAATCCCATTCTCAAGATGATTGGTTGTATGTTTTAAGTCTAGTCCACGTTGAAATAGTTTTTTAAGAATTAGCCCATCACTAAGACTGGAGCATTTTGAGAGCATGGTCAAAACTCCAAAGCAAAATAATCTGTTACAATAGTATAAATAGTAATGACCATCAATGAGCAATTACAGTAATGTCACCTGAAATGCTAATTACATCAGCAAATCTTTCTTCATCATCAGTCGTATTCTTCCTCTTGTCTTTAAGCGAGGAGGATTATACTTTGAAGAACATGGGTAAAGCCTTATTGCTTCAATAAATAACAGTGGATTCGATATGAGCTATGTATGCTGATATGTTCCTCATTAAAACAAAGGTATTGATGGTAGTATTGTCTATTAAGACAACATAATATATAGGCAGCTGGATCATATATAATTTAAACTGTTCTCACTTTACAAACCTGACAACTGAACAAATATAATTGATTCATGTATTGCAATATTCATTCCATTAGTTAGAATATATATCCAAAATTGAAGATGTCAATCAAATAAAATGAATGCATGTTTTCATAGAGCATTGTGATTCCTTTTATTAAACCAAGAAAAAAATCAATCACTGTTTTTGGATTGGGATTCAACAAGAGTGTGGCTCCTGCAAGTTGGCAATGTGGCAATAAGTACACATGTTTATTTTAGTCACACTAGAAAATTACCCTGGGTACCTTTTATCTATTTAATGTGAAAGAAAATAAGCTATTTATGATAGTGGTGTCTATAAACACTTTAAACAAATACTTTCACTGACGTATAGGTACAGAAGATAGCACTGATTCTCACTTACACCCATTTTACACTCCATTGGTTTCAGCAAAAGTTACTCTTGATTTACACCAGCGCGAAAGAGATTGGAGCAGGCCCTGTATTTTAACTGCTGTCTTTCACAGGCTGATCTGCGGCTCCCGAATTGCTGGATGAATAATGCTGAGGCAAATATTGCAGGTTCTGTCTGCATTTTTGTAGTAATTTACTTCTGAACCTTGGGAATAAAACCAGAAATCTGTCATAAACAAAGCACTCATTTCCTTCGCCTGCGCTTGCCGAGCCGGTCTGCTCTGCTTGGCGTGTAAACCATGCTGTAAGGCAGTTTCTTCTTTAAAAAGGGTGGACAAACTTTATTTTAATAAGTTGAAAGTTCCTGATGACTGATCCTGGTTGCAGGTGTGGCACATAATGCCCCGTGGGCATCCATTCTCACCAGGGCAGCACACACAGCAAACCCCTTCTCAGCAGTGAAGGAAAGTGGGAATGGGGGAACTTTGCCACTGCAGGATCCTGCAGTGATTGGAATCTCTTCACCTCAGGCCTTTTTCTCCTACAACAGCTGTGGCCTGTGTGGTAACCAGGGAAAAAGATGAGCCCATGCATCTCTCCCCAGAACAAGACTTTATACTACCAGAGAGGTTTGAATACTTACATGGAGTATTTTATTTTGACCTGTCTCTGGTATGTGTTGCTGCCTTAGATGCACAGATACACATGGTGTATTGCTGTGGTCCCTCCCACACACACAGCAGTATGAAAGTCCCTATGTGTGTATGCTATAACTTTTTATCTATATTATGATATTGAAATTAGATATATTAGTATACTGTTAGTATATGGAAATATCACTATATTACTTCTTCTAGAAACCTATGGGATTACATGGAATATACAATATTCCATCAGACATCCTCCTTTTACTGAAATAAATGAAATCAAGATTTTCCTCATACATCACTGAAGCTCTGTGGTGGTTCAGCCCCAGACAGTGGCTGAGCACCACACCCCGCTTGCTCAGTCCCACAGGAGATAAACAAGGCCTTCATGGGGTGGGATAAGGACAAACACCATGAACGCAGAACAATAGTGGCCATACACTTACACCCAGTGCTAACACAGAGTACCTTACTGACCTGATGATTACAGAGTGCTGCCCAACAGTAAGGACCAACTGACCCATGGACTAACCCAACACCCCAGCCACACTCAGACTGTCCTGGAGGCAACAAACCCCTACCCTTTCCCAACCAGCTGCTTTTATGGGGAAGAGGTGTCAGATGGTGTGGAAAAAAACTCAGGCTGACTCAGCTCACCTGTGCTGGCTGCTTGGGGAGGTTAACTCTGGCCTGGCCAGAACCAGGACAAACTCCCACAGCTGAGCAGTGCAGGGCTCCTGGGAAGGAGATCATCCCAGCCCCAGGGAGATCACCATGGTCACCTCTGCTTCCCATCCAAACAGGATCCCAACAAAGCGGAGTTGCTGCAGTGCAGGAAGGTTTGGGAAGAGATACAGATACTGATGCTCTGCCTTCAAAGAATAAACCCACTCAGCCAAGCATGATAAAACACACACACAAAAGGCTACATAACACCAAAACACAGTGTGACTTTTAAAAATTAATACTGCTTACGATTTCTTTCTTAAGGCTTAACCTGTAGCAACAGGCCCTGACATGATCTGCAAGAAGTGCTCAGTATCACAGAGAATTGTTGCATGCAGAATTTTATAATGTCATTACCTGGCTCTCTGGACAACCATGCTAGGGATTTCTGCCAGTTCATCCTGCCTTAGATGTGATTGAGCAGACCTGCACATCTCCTGGGGATATGACTAAACACAAAATTGCACAGTGATTGATGGACAAAGAATTATCTGAATTGTTTCATTTAACTTTCTCACACTGTTATCTGTAGTACAGTGGGATGGTGCACACACCTCTGCATGTGACAAGATCTTGGGTCTCCTTCAGCATGGCTCTGTGCCCTAATACAACAAATTTGGAGGAAACTTCTCACACAGTATTTTGCTGTGGCTGAACCAGCGAGACCTGGGAGGAGCTCTGCTCCAGGTCACAGCCACCACTTCTATTAATGAAGATTTTCCTTCTGGCAGAAGGACTAATTCGCTGTAGAGAGCTGAGCAGGAGGGCAAGACCAGCACCCACCCACAGTTAGTCCTTCATGGAGGGCCTTGCTCCATGTACTTTGTCCTTCTTCTGCTCTCCTTTCATGGCTTTGAGCACACACAATGCAGTGTGGAGCTCAGAACACTTTGTGGAGTCAGAGGAGATTTTAGGGCTCCAGGAACCCAGGCTGCAAGCACTGGCTGCAGAGTCCTGGCTTAGTGTGAAATAATTTGAATAGTTTTAAAACTGGTGGCATCGTTTTCAGATAAAAAACGTAATACAGTGCTAGGTGAAATAAGCAGTCTTTGTAATGATCATTTCTGCCTGGAAAAGCCTTACTTCTACAGAGATATGTGGTATTTGCAATATTTAACTATTGCTGTGGACTGAAGTCTTACAGGAGGACTCTATCCCAGAATCTTTCTGTGAAGACTCGCAGATGCGTTAGGAGAGAAAGACAAAAACCTCTTTATTGTATCAAATCAGCAGAGCCATTGATATGGTTCAGTATTGAAACCCTTTACATCCCTGCAGCTCAGCTCTGTCTGTGGCCAAGTCCTGTGCAGGACATCTGAGATGGAAAGAGGATGCTGCCCAATCCTGCCCAATCCTAAATACAGACTAAGACCTTCTCTAACTGCTCCATTTTTTGAAGCTGAAAGATTGTCCCTTTTATGTTCTTGCAGGTATTAGCCACCTTAAAAAGAGAGAGGAGTGTGGAGCCAAGAGCTTGCATGACACAGTGGGCAGTATTTTTCCTCCCAGCTGCAGAGGGCTCTGACAGACACCCAATAATCACCCTCTGGTAATTTGGTAGATGTTAGATTAGGGTTTTCTTTGCGTGCCATCACACAAATTCCTTATACAAGAGCTGGTCAGCACCAGGGTGACCAGGGTCCCGGTTCTGGGCTCACTCATGCTGTGGTGATTTGTGGAGGACAGAGAAGAGGGACTCAGGGCAGCGGAAGCAATAAGGAGCGATGGCATTTATCAGATGTTCGAGCAGGACACAGCTCCGGAGTGACTCCTGATAAATGCATGGGAGAGTTCTTGGCCAGACACAGAAAACGGGTTATGTTCCATAGAGTAGTGATGAATTCTTCAACCAGGGAAAAGCCAGCCCACTGTGAGGGATACATCCCCTTCCTGCCAGCCCATCCCATGCCAACCAGGTGATTTTCTGCAAGCCCTGCTTGGCCATCCAGCTGGCTTCATGGCTTCTAGGTCGAAACAACCTTGGATGAGACACCTTCCTTCCATCGCATCTTCATAAACCTGGTCGCTCCCACATACCCAGACCTTTCCTGGGGGATTTTCCCCTCTGTCTCACCCGCTGCTCTCTTCTTTTCCTGGCTGTCCTGGCAGAACCAGTCCCCATCCCTTGGTCTGGTCCTTACACGAAATAGCATCCAGGAGGGCAGCAGCAAGCAGCTGTCCCCTGCACCCACCCAGACATGTCTTCTTATGTAAAACATAAAATCTGCAGTACATATACAGTAAACTGTGAACAACGCAAACAGCTCAGCCATCCGTCACGGCACCATATGGTTGGCTGTAAAAAAATAGGTCCTAAAGATTATATTATAATGAACCAAAATGAGCGCCTTCACTATTAGAAGGAATTAAAGCTTTGTATATGAATCGTTATGTATGGATATATGTGTGTCCCCTAAGATCTAAATCAAGTGACTGACTTAATGCGTGTTTATGAAGAGAAAGGATGCAGAGCAGCCACAGGAATGTGCTCCAGAGGGTCACAAATCAATCAGAAAAAGCCCCTGACTTCTTGAGCCCCTGACTTCTTGATTAAAAGAGCCTATATTTAACAGTAACACCACTACTCCGAGTCACGAATGCCAGAGTCTGCTGGAATCCACCTGGAAAGACAGAATTTCTTCGAAAGAGAGGAGGGCTGTTGCTCAGCGTGCTGTGCCCTGCCTTGGCAGCCACACAGGGGAGCACCTCCGACACGTCCCTGTCGCCGGCTGTTGCTGTAGTGGGAAAACACACCTCCCAAAACGGGCACTAACGTGGCTCTGGCTTGCCTCTCCCCAGCCAGGCTCTTCGCAGTGAGCTGAGTTGATTTCTTCTCTTGGAGAACACTTCAGGAACTGCAGGGGTCTGTAACAGATCTCTGGTGGACCCCTTGTCCAGTGCTTATCCACATCTCTGCCGTGTTCCCAGATGGTTTCCTGATTGACTCCACTTTGACTCTGCTGAGAACTTTCTTGTAGTATTTCCATGAAGTGCTTGGTAGGAACAAAACCACATTCTCAGTGGGGAATTTTACTGGTTTTGTTAATTTGAAATGACATTTCTAACTATAAACCTGATATTGCTGTGGTGCAAACAGGCAAGGAGGGACCTGTTACAGCCCGGCTGGCAGACTTCACCATAGACAAACCATTCCTCACCCTGCCACAGAGCCCCGTGCCTTTTCCAATATGCCATGGCCTCACTTCTTCCTCTGGAAAATGAGAATAGCAGAGCTTTTTAGAATGACATGGGTGTTTGTGTGTAGCTAATAGGGCTCACATGCTAGCAGAGTGATAGAAAGGTTTCTGTGTGGGTCTATACATTGTTTGGGGACACCTTTTTTAAGGAATCTTGGTGAAGTTCTGAAAGCAGGTACTCATAAATAAGTTCATAATGTTGATGGTGGGCCACCCATACTTAAGAACTTATTGAGTCAAAAATGTGAATTTTACCTTTTTTTTACATACCCTTAGTTGAGTTTTTTTTTCTTTTTATCTGAGAGCATGTTGCTATTACTAAAAAATACAAAAAGTTGAGGAGAATCCTTTTATCTTCACTGTGGGTGGGAACATCTGGGAGAAAGACACAGGATGAACACCAGAAAAGAAACCAAGAGACATTTTAACAGGGAAATCCATTAAGCAATAAAAATATTTCCAGTCTAAAGCTGTGGGATCTCTATCATTGGCAATTTCTAAGGACAGGTATGACATGGTTAATCCCGTCTCTGGGTCGAATGAAATAAATGGCATCTTGAGGTTCCCCCTACCTGCTTTTGCCTCAGTTCTGATGATCTTGATTTAGTATCTCACCCATAAGGCTTTGACTCTTTGGAGGAACTCTTTTTCCTTCTTATTTCAGAGCACCACTTCATCCCCAATAGGAATGATAACGTTGTTGACATCTCAAGACATAAAGAATTGCTGTGGGCTAGGAAATAGCCTTTTTCTTATCCATCTGTATCAAGATTGCTGGGCTTTCATCTCTAAAAAGTCAGTTTTGACCAAAATGGTTTAAGTGATAAAAATAGCTAATATGTTTTCTTTATGTCTCCATTTTTCTGTATTTCTGGGGGAAAAAAATAATAAAAGAAAGAAAAGCTCTTAGAGGAATTTCCTGGGTAAGATCAGGAAAAGTTCTGGCCACACACTGCTTCTCCTGCACTGATGAGTGTTTCTTTGTTAATTAGGGGGAAGATGCTTGAGCCTTGTACCCAGTTCAAAGAGCTGACCTGTGTTTTGGGGGAAAAAAACCCCACAAAACCCAAAGCCAAACCAAAAAAGCATGAGCTCATCACACTCTGCATCCCCCCCATTTGTAAAGAGGTACCACTTTTCCTTTTGGCACCTTTTCCATAGTCTCTGTAGCATGTAAACGTGTTTCAAGGAGCTGCCTGCAGTGGGCTAATACAGAGCGATAGAGCTGTTATCCTTTCTTCTGCAGCAGGTTTACAAGTGGGTAAAAATGATTTATGAAGGATACTGAAAGCTAGGCATGTTCCTGCTTCTTGCACAGGATGAAACTGGAGGGACAAGCCAGGAACACGGAGAGGGTGGCACGCACAATTAATGACTTTTCAGACTAATTTGCCTGTGGAATGTGCAGACACAGGGGAGCAACAGATCCAGGAGCATAACAGGAATCAGGAGTGCTGAAATGTGGAGTGAAAAAAATAAGCAGGAATATTAATAGGAAATATTTTATATCAACATCTGTTTGGGCAGGTATCAACAAACCACAATTTTTTCCCTGCTAAAAAGTAAGAAATGAGCAGTCAGGTTTATCCTGTAGCATCAGTGTTTAATGCAGGAATTTTTCAGCTTTGCAGACCAGTAGGACTGAAATATTTGTGATTTCTTTCTGAGCTAAAGGCTTCATGTAGCTTTTTACTTTAGTCTTTTTCTCAGGGATGCATTTCATCCCATCAAACTCAAGCTGAAACCTCAGTGGGAGTCCTTACTGGCATCAGTGCTATATAGACTAACAACACATTTCATAACCACCCATGAGAAGAAACGTGTTTTCCCTGGAAAAAAAAGAGTGTTTGGAAACATCTGGGAAACTTCTAAAACTCATCTACCACGAAGCCAGAGCTGGTTACAGGCAAGTAAAGCATGCATTTAAAATTTACACACAGGTGAAGTGTAAATGGTGTTTCCTACAACATGTGGAAGAAGGAACTCACTTCTAAACTTCAGTCTTGAAGCATTAGGGTAACCCAAGAGTGCAGGAGTCTGAAGGGTAATTAGTGCATCAGTGTGACGGGGATTGTTGGCACTCTTATAATTGTTTTATGAAGCCTGTATAGTAGTTTGGAAAGGAGTTTTTAAGTGGGTGTTATTAACAAAATCGTTAAAATATAACAGGCTGGAAGGACTAATTTGTTTCAATCACCATAACCCAACATTGTGCAATAGGCAAGGGCACTGCTTCTTCTTTTCTTCACTGAATGAGTTGTTGGAACAGGCTGCCCAGGGAGGGGGTTGAATCACCATCCCTGGATGTGTTTAAAAAGGGTAGAGGAGGTACTTAGGGATATGGTTTAATAGAGGACAGGTATGGTTGGACTCAATTATCTTAAAGGTCTTTTCCAAACTAAGGATTCAGTGATTCTGTGATTCTTCTCTGACCTCCACCTCACCTAACCACGACCTGGCAGAAAGCCATCCCATGTGGTGGTGGTTTATGCTCTGATGTCAACAGCTGGTAAAGCAGGCCAGCCCTGAGTTTGCTTTGGCAGAGCTACCTTTGTCCCTGAGCTGCATGCTCAGACCACTGGTCCAAGCACCCTCATGCATGGGCTGTCACTGGCTTTCTCTGCAAGCTGTCTGCCATCCTCGTCTCACAATCTGTAGATGCTTCTTCAGCAGTTCTCCACCACCAGCACCTTTGCATGCTCTCTGCAGGTTTCCTTTGCCTTAATTTCCTCCTCCACCATCTCCTTTGACTAGAAGCTTGCTCTTTCTAGTCTGCTGCTTCTCAAAGTAAAGCCTGAACTTCTTTACTTTAGAAGAAAATATGACCACAGTAAAGAAGCTCAATGACAACAGCTGGCTGATCAAATATACATAAGGAAGAATATGCTACCTGCTCTTTTACGGCTCTCTTTTTCCTGTAGTCATCATCCAGCTCTCTTTTTCCCTGGTACAACATTACAGCATATTACATGACTTGTCTGTCAAAGGCCTCGCCTGAAACACACTCTCAGCATTAAACTGCTCCTGACTTCCAGGCTGCTGTTGCTCAGGATCAGGCGTTGGCTTAGGTGTTTGTTGATCAGTAGGCTTGAGGTCTATGACAAAACCCCCAAAACATGAGTAAGAGAAGTAACAATTAGATTGGGCCAGAACCAAGTGTTGCTGTGAGCCAAGGGGTGGCACTCGGCCATTCTGTCCCTGGAGTAAAGCAGGGACTGCACTTTGAGACTCTGCTCTTTGTTCACAAACTTGATTCTGATTGTTTCTTCTAAGGAAAAGCTCTACTGGACAGGTGGGGGTAAAGGAAAAAACCTGGCTTGCTGCTAGGCCCTTTATCCCACCTGTGTGCATGGTTAAGCTGTTACTTGTGATGTAAGTAAATGGCTAAGGAAAAAAGCCAATGTTCCATATCTATATCCAGAAGACAATCAAGGCAATGCTGAAATACTTCAAACATCCCACAAGTGCATGCTCAACACTGCAGTATTGTATAAAAATGGCTACTATGTACTATGATGTAATAAAAGTAATCTTGCAAACTATTTCTCTGCTAATAAAGATAAAAGAGAGACTCAGAGACATCACCCATCTAGGTTGACTGAGTTTTGCACCAACTGAATCAATTTATATTATCCCAAATTTAATGTACTGCATTGCATTAATTTAGGAACCTGAACGCTTCGGTGTGATCAGCAACATAGTGACTGGCTCTTTATGTGGTAACCAAGTTACTTGAAAACAAAAGTTATTTCATATTTCCAAGTAAAAATAATCTGCACATTTATGGCTCTTAATGACCAGATCAAGTGGAAAAACTGAATGCATATCCATCAGGGATTGTATGCATAGTTAATTAAGTATGAAATAATAAATGCCTGATTTCTACAGGATAGAGTAAACATCCAATTAAAATAAGATGCAGTGTACACTTTTCCTTCTCATTAGTCAAAGCATAAAGCATTTTAACATTTCCTAAATAATTTACTTGTATTAAAATAAAGTGAAATGCTTAAAACATTAATAGGGTACTTTACAATGCTGTAGTCAATAAGTTGCTATATGAAGGTAATGTAAATAATTTATGGCTCTATTCAGCAGAAAGAGTCTGCAGTTCTCAGCAGAGCAGGGTCCCACCAAGGCGAGGGAACAGGCACCTGGACAAGTTACACTGAGAATCACAATGCAGCCCTGCAAACAGTGGCAAAAACCACTGGTGACATGAAGCTCGGTCACCTGAGCCCGCAAGTGTTGAGAGCTCCCACTGCCCCAGAATCCCTTTGAAGGGGACGGTGCTGGGACCAGTGTGGTTAGTGGGTGGATGGGGATTGCACCATGCTGTCCCTTCAGCTGTCAGTCATCTCCAGGTAACATAAAAAATGGGACCAGTGTCTTTTGAACTTGGAGGAAGAACCAGTCCCTTGACCCAAAGATAGTCTGAAATGACAGTGGCGTGGACTGGAGGTGTGGGCTGCTGAGCCATCTTCGTAGCACCAGCCTTTGGCTCTCCGCAGCACCTCGGTGTGTAGCTGGGGCGTTGCAGGCAGTCACGAACACCCTCAGCAGCAACGCCATCCCTGTGCCACGCAGTCCAATTAACCACATAAATATTTGGTTTATAATGCATCTGGTCAACTACTGTCAGCACGTGTGGGCTTGACATAGCCCGTGTGTGCTGGACCGTAAACTCTTCCCTGGACCGAGGGCAAGGTCAGAATTCTCAATTTTCAAAAGCCAGATGGGCACAAGTGGTTTTAAAGCTGCAAATTTGAATAATCTGGGTTACTGATATGCAAAACACAGCAGGCATTTCAGCTTCAATTTTCTGCTAAGAGTCAAGGTATGGATGTTAAAGCTGGGCTCTCTGATGAGAAAACACATGTACTGACTGTCCAAGCAGATTGCTGGATCCAGTGAATTAGGACTGTGGTACATTACCAGTGAGTACATAATAGGTTTGTGCAAGGAAACTGAATTAACATATTTTTCCCATGGATCATTTTGCAGTGTAGAGGAATTTCCCCTAAAAGGTTTAATTATATCGCTATGGCTATAATAAATAAGAATTAATTTAAGAAATTATTAAATACTGCCTTTTTATCACACCACGTAGGTAATTTCCTACTAGAGCTTGGATTTACAGCCCAGATAATATATAGAAACACGGCATTTGGCTGGGACAGCTTTTAAGATTTTTCAAATGCTAGAATCACTTTTCATTAAAACTGTGACAGAAACTGAGAAGCTGGCACGGAGCCTTTTCTTATATGTACATTAAATCATGCATTTCGTGGCAGGGTTTTTACATTCTTTTCTGTTTATAGAAGTCACGTACAATATCTTCCCTTGAGTCACGCCGAGATCCATCTGTATAAGGGAAGATATATTTTGCCTTGTAAAGAGGTGAGCGTTAAAACTGTCGGGCTCCCCAAATCCTTTGTTGCAGCATGCTCCTGCCAGTGCAGCACCCCGGTGCTGGCTGCTTTGGGGAAGTTGATAAATGCCATTATTGGAAGGTGATAATTTGGAGCAGGCGATGCCAGCCTTGGCTCCGCTGATGAGCAGGCGGGACAATGTCTCTCTGGGTACACGGGCAGGAGAAACCAAGGAGGAACCCTGGTTTTGTAGGTCCCCTGTGCTGTACGTAGCAGCAGTGGCTCTCCTCTCTTTCCTTGGGGCTTGCTGTGCTGCAGCACCTCGTCTTTCATCAGTTATATTTTCATGAGGAGCTGTTCTTGTAAAATGCATTTTAAGGACCTTTTGTGGTATCCCTTTGTAAGTGGTGTTATCGTAAGCCTGGGAAAGAAATTAAAACCGGCTTCGGTCCTGAAAAGACCTTTGCCTCAGGGAATGAGTTATTATTTGAAAACAGAAAAGATGATTAACACAAAACAAAGCTATTCACACTGACAAATTCTGCCCAGGGTCTCCAGGGCCTCTGTGAGGTGAGGAAAGAGGCACAGTGAACCCTTAGAGGGCTGCTGGGCTGAGGCTTGCTCTCCTTGGGCCACCTTGTAGTCAGGGTCACATCTCCCCACCTCAGGTTTATAAGCATCATCCAGACCTCCTGGAAGTGAGCATGCTTTTCTTTGCTCACAATCCTCACAGAAGAGGAATGCAGACACCATCTTCTTCAACTTCCCAAACTGTTCTGTAGCTACACAAAGGGAACAGACTCACTCTCCCTGCCTGCAACCTGCTTCTTTCTACTGGAGTCTCATTTCTATGACAAGGTTGGTGGAAGCCAAAATTAAATTTGGGACCTAATTTTAAACAGAATCTCAACCTCCTGAGTAAACAATAGATGGAGCCTGCCTATTAAATCATCATGTTTTAATTAAATTCTTTGCAGCTTGTGAGTTCTTTGAACTGAGCTAGGTGATAAATGCATTGTAATTTTAATAGGGTTATATTTTGTGCTAAACTCACGTAGAGCAGTGACACAAGATATATACTGCACTACCACAAAATACTGCATGGTATTTTGCTGATAACTGTACGCTTGGTCTATGACAGGGCAGCTTCATGGAAGAAACAAAGGCAATGTAAAGTGGGTTATTTACAATTACAGACTTAAGGACCTGGAAGCATGTGAGTATTTGTGGTCCTTGCAAAGGAAAAAAAAGAGAAAAAAAGCATTTATTCTTCATATTAATGATTGAGGCTCCATTGAAACCAGAGGGAAATCCACCTAATGCTTCAAAAGGCTGTTGGATCAGGCCCTTAGTGTATTTTTGAAATAATAATGCAAAATAAATAAGGAATTCACAAAAGCAAAAGAGAAAAGTATGACTTCTCTCAGTAGTACACAAAATAATATTAGATCTGAATGAGAGAGGCCTGAAGAAAAACACCAACAAATCTTTTCTTTACTCAAACAACAGAGTGAGGTTTAGGAAGTCGATTAAAAAAGAGAAAGTTGTAACTTTAAAATGACCTCCAGCACCATCACTGAATATCTCTGCTTCTTTATCACAGCCTTCGTGAAGCTATCTTCCCACAATGCTGCTGGCATCATAAAGTTTCCCGGCAGGAAATATGACACACTCTTAAAACATATGTCAGAGATTTCCAGAATTGCAAACATGGTATTTTAGATGGCGAGATTCCTTTCCTCATAAAAGCATCTTTAAATTGTCTGACAGAGAAAATTCATATCAGGAATAAAATCCTGGCCCCAACGGAGTCAATGAGAGTTTTATGCCTGATGCGAGTGGAACCAAGATTTCATCTCCGCTCTTTACAGTTATTCCTGTACGTAAGTACATGCTGATCGTGTCAGCATCTGCCTTGTCACTGAGGGAGGATGAATCAAAGGGGCCATGCTCTGCCTCTAAGCTGCATGGAGCCCACCACCCTTCCCCTCTGCCCACACCGAGGCTGCGCTCAGCTCCCCGGCTCGCTGATGGGTGCAGCTTTGGAAACCTGGAAATAATAAGGCACAAGCCCTGTACACTGACATGTGTGACTGATGCTTTGAAACCATAATATATAATGCCATAGTTGATAGGTTTTTGCTTGTAGAGACCTGATTATTCCACCTGGATAGTGGCTTAAACAAAAGAACAACCAGACAAAAGAAATATATGTGCAAAGTCCAAGAAGCAGGCTATTATTTTCAATAGAGGTGTTGTGTTGTGGGTTTGTGGTTTGGGTTTGGCTTTTTTTTTTTCCCTGGCATTAGCTGCAGTAAAATGAATCATGCAGAGCAACATTTTTCACAAACCCCAAACATCCTACATTCACATAAAACTGATGTACACCGGGAATGTTCACTGGGCTGTAGAAGGGGAACAAAGAGGGCTGCAGACATACAATTTGTCATCCTGATTTCATATAATAACAGGATATAAGCATATAAATGGATAGGTTTGGCAGGTGAAAAGGAAAATTATAGGGAGAGAGGAATATTGTAGCTAACTCAACAGTAGCCATATTGCCAATAGATCCTGTCGCCATTTGACAGCTGTCTTACGAAAGGGCTGAAAAATCATGTTTACTCCTAGCAGCCTGATCTCTCTTTTGGTTATTTAGGACTCTGCATATTCCATGAAAAAAACCCCAACATTTTCAGCCTCTAACTTCAATCGAATTGCCACAGACTGCACGTATTTGAGTGTGTGCTTTCTAACCTAGGTCTGAGCAGTAAGGTGCTTGGGTTAGCCTGTTATCTCCCATTAGCCCGTTATCTTCCATGTACAAGTTTGCAATGCCATGTAAGAAAAGTCTCTTTTTTTTTTCTGAAACAGAAATAAGCATGGTTTCAGCCTGATATCAGTATTTCTTTTAGAGATTGGTGGGTGGTCAGCATGCAAAGCAAGCTGGTGAGCTGGGGAAAATCTCTTCTTCCTGTAGGACAAATACACAGGGAGGCCCATGGGGGTTGATCTCTCCACCCCGTGTGATGGAGCCCGAGTTCATGCCTCTGTGGACAGGTGCTGGGGACAGCAATGTGAGAGCGAGTTAGGGAAAGGCTCAGTAAATATCTGACAGATTGCTGCTGCCTCTTCTTTTCTGCAGGGCTTTTTTTGTACTGTACCAAGAAACTTGTAATACTGGACTGAGCTGAAGTGGTGACATTAAACTAGGTCCTCACGCTCCAGGCTAGGTCTAGTGTTTCATCCCCAATCAGATCATGAATAGTGATAACTTTGTTGTTGACAGACCTTTCATTCACTGTGAGTAGGTGCTTGGGGCGGTTTGCTGATGTTGACCTGATCATTGGCATTTGGGGTAAGAAACTTGGAGAGGAGAGCATTATTTACTTTCACTCCAATGAGATGGCATTTCTGTGAGCTATCTCCTCCTGGTGAGATAGGATTTGGGGGAACGAAGGGTATTACATAGTGTCTGAATTTATTTTTTTCCCCTATATATTCTCCAGAGTTTTGTTGAATGGGCCCTGTCAGGGGAATTATTTTTTTATAAGGGTGTTGACTGAACTACTGATTTTGCCATCTTGAGTAGTTATACGTACAGACTATGGATTTTAGACATTCACCTACCTGACAAGCAGATGCAGTCAGGTAGATCTGATGTTTCTTGGAATTGAACCGGCTTTAAGTGGAAGAACAAAACTAGTGGCTTAAAAACCTTTCTTCTGTATATGATTTATCCATTAGGCCAGCTGAAAGCAGAGATAGCAAACCAGCCAAATACATACGCATCTACATATAGACATAAGGTCAGAGAAAGAAAGAATGTGAGGTAGCTATTACAGAGGGAAGAAGTCATGTTTATAAAGCACTGAGGATAAGAATAATGGATGAACTCAACAAAAGCCATTAAAGTAACGCCGGCAATAGTTGAGCCGGCTGATACTAATGAACTCAGAGTGGTTCACCTCGTAATAAATGGATAATGAGTAAATAAAAAATTGCATACATTAATATCTTTGCAGGTTAAAGAAATTGGGAAGCGGTTCCTCCATGTCTCTGTTTTCAGGAGCGGTGGGACAGAGTAGGTAGACGAGAAAGGATGAACTATACCCATATTGATCCGGGTGGAAGCACAGAAGGAGCCTTCTTGAATTTTTGTGGTGGGTAACTTTGCAAATTAACTATGTTTGTTTGCTCCAGGTCACATGTGACTGGGTGGGGGTGCTACTGTACCATGATGCAGATTTAAGTGTAGTTTTGTAAGTATGTGTGTAGCTTAATCCCGGTGTCCCTCTATCCTCCTGGACACAGTTCTTACAACTATTGCCAGCTATCAGTCAATGCAATTAGACCTCGGTTCACATACAGAAAATCTAAGTAAGAAAAAGTAAGGGATGCTGGGGGAAGGCAGGTAACTGAAGCAATATTTCTCCCATGTGAAATTTAATGCACACATCTGCCACAAGCAAAATAAAGCACAGCATGGTGAAGTGGAGCAAGAAGTTCCACAAACAGATACCACAAGGGTTGGGTTTCTCCCTGTCCCCCTTTCAAGCAACAGCTAACATCTAAAAATCTTATTAAAGAGGGCATTTTCCATGCTGTGATCTGTTGCATTTCTGGAAGCATATAATGCTCCTGGAATGTTCAGTGTGTCCCTTGAAAACTTTCATGCAACACACTCATTTCAGGAATATTGGAAAGTGGAGCCCTTGGTTCTCTCTCACAATCTCATGGGAATGAATCACATTAAATTAGTGTTTCCCAGCCTACTAGTTCACAAGGAAAAATAAGGTTCAATACATTTGTAAAGTGTAGGAAAACATGCAAGGCCACAGAGAAACCTTTTGGATCTCTTTGTAAATCCTAGTGCAAGGTGAACTTAAAAATTCATTAAAAAAGACTATTTTACCCATTTAGGCATAGAATCAGAGAATGGTCTGGGTTGGAAGGGACCCCAAGGATCATAGAGTTCCAAGCCCCCTGCCACAGGTAGGGCAACCAACTTCCAAGCCTGCAGCTACACAAGGTTGCCCAAGGTCCCATCCACATAACAGCGCAAGGCAGAGGAAGCAAGCAAGCACCTTTGTGGAAGAGGTGTGACTGGTGGGAAGTTGTATGAAGGCTTTTGTGAGGGTTTTTTTGGGTTTTTGAACAGTTTTAGGGGCAGTGGAGAATCCAGCAGTAGCAGTCTCCCAAGGTGGAACACGAGAATCTTCAGCTTCAGACCGTGCAGAGCAGATTCTCCTGTTATTTAATGCAGCTGCCAGAGAGGACTGGTGCTGGCATACAAATCTGAGAGGTACCCATGAGCTTTCAGTAGATTTCTGTAATATCTATGCCTTCAGTCAGACTTTTTATTTTTCATGCAAAACTGCCAAAATGTGGGCAAGATTCTAAAACACAGACTAAGAAATCTCCTGGGGAGCTATCTGAAATAAATATTACGGAAGAGTTCATTTTAACGGAGTTAATCCACCCAGAAATGGATAGCAGCAAGATATTTAATCATGGCATATCCAGTTTAATCACATTTAGAATCCTCTGGAAATTAAGCTTATACAACTTCCTTAATTTAGAGGACAGTATAATGCTTAAGTATTTAATCTCCTTAGGATTGATATTGGACTCGAGTCTTTTGCAGAGTTTCATGAATAGATATAACACTCTTCATATTAGAAAACTTCAGAAGGAGCTCAAATTAATAAATCACCCATTTCTGGGCCAAACAAGATAACATTTTTTTTTTACTTTTTACCCTCAAATTTATAATGATTTGGTTTTGGCCTTGAGTATTGACAATTCTGGCATTAAGACAACTGTTCCTTTGTCAGGTCTTGTAGGGAATACATACTCCAGCGTGATGGTTCTCTTCATTAACATATGGCTAAATGAATGGATGTAGACCCTTCCAACGCCCTTTGGAGAACCTTTATGTTTTACGATTTCTAGTCTGTGTCTAGAATTCAGCTGCATTTTAAGCTACAGGTTTATCTTAGTGAGATATAGGATGGATATGACAGGCCACGAGTCATAAATCATCCATTGCTTTGATTTTGTTTAGCCTACACTGGATTTCCATCCTGTGGTTCATTTTATCATATAGAGCTCACAAAATTTTATGTAAGATGCCTCGAATCTGATAATTTATTTCAGAGCAGCTTCAAAAGAATATTTAGCCCTGTTCTGTCCTTGTTTCCAGGGAAGGCTCTTAAGTCAGCATGATTGCTGTTGATGGTGCAAGTGATGGAGGAATATGGTAGTCATAAATATAGTATGATTTTTCATCCTGTCCATTTTCTTAATGAGAAATCTCACCAGCCCACAGTGGACTAAGTATGCTTTGTATAATGGGGAGCCTGTAGACAGCAGGCACCTTCAGCCTTCCCCTTCTTGCCAGGAAGGGTAATTCCTGTAACAGCACTGGTCAGTGCTTATTTGCAAAAAAATAGCTTCCTGAAAACAGTGAGGCATATTGCATAAGGCAGTTACTACTCATCAGGATGAGTAATACGTTCAAATTCGGATCCTAATTAAAAATAGCCAGTGCAAGGAGAACAAAACAGAAAAAAAAAATTTAAGCATTGAAAAATAACACAAAGAGAAGCAAATTAAGAGTAGTAAAGATACTCACTAGTAATTACTTATTTCCGATACCAATCTTTCAGTAGCAACAAAATCACTCTGAGGTTCTTGTACACAAGGCTTGAACACCACTGTAGCATTGAACTACATCTCATAAACCAAGATGATGCCTTGTCTCAAAATGTACTTTAATAATATAGTATTTGGGGCTTTATGCCTAACAATAATTTGGTTTTTCTGAATTTATTGATGAAGGAAGGGCTGTAAATTCAGTATGAGTTCTTTCACTAAAGAATACAAAATATTTCCTACAAAAAAGTGTAGGGAATAAAATTGAAATAATAAATTCCAAACTCATCCAGGCAGGCAAGTTCAATGGTAAAGTAAATTCATTGGCAGATTTACAATTAAGTTCCATATGGAATGGAAATAATAATTATGAACTCCTAGAAATGGTAGAGCAGCTTGTATCTTGGATTCAGCTGGGAGAAGTAACTCATATTTAGTTTCAATAAAGGCATAATTCCTGATACCTTCAAATACCTTCTAAGAGTGGCTTAATTTAGCATATTCTTTGAGAAACAGGGATCTGCTTAAAATCAAGTACTCCTGTAGGCAAAAGCGAAGTGCAAACCATTTCATTTCACAGGAGGGAAAACTGGGAGTCTCACCTGTGAGCGCAGAGCTGTCCCGGGGTATGATGCTAGGACCACGCTCAGCCCTGCCCATGCTCACAGAGCACGGGTTTTGTCCTAAATCAGGCAAAACAGACCCAGAAGGGCAGGTCTGACAATGATGGCTACATGAATTAACCTGTCCTTGCCCTCCCAGCAAGGCTCTGGGTTAGCAAATAGCCATCTACACCGCAGCTGTTCTTGTTTTATAAGGAGGTGGAGTCTCCTCTGTGTATTTTACAGCATTTGATTCCTCAGAACATGTTTTGAAGTGTAATTAATCTGCAAGAGTGTACTCATTTCCTAATTCTTTGCATATGAAGTCCCTTCATGAGATAAACTTCACTGGGATGTTCCCTGACCTGCAGGGTTTGCTGCTCGCTGAAGCTGCTTATCGTCGTGCTCACATGAACGACTGATGGAAACGGTCAAATGGTGCTGTTAGCCTTAGATCTCATCATTTGCTGCAGATTTAGTTTCCTTCTCTACAACAGCATTCTATCAGGATTGTTAGGAAGAGTCATGCACTGACCTGTATAGATCTGTGCCCCTATGCTTGGGTTTACAGGAGGTATGAGATGCTGAAACGCATCCTTCAAGGCACACAAACCCACCAGTTGATTGCACTGGGAGATGGAGGTGTTTGCGACTTCTACAGCCCAGTGAAAACCAGTGCAGCTGCTTTATTTCACAGAATTTTACATGGTTGGACAGAAGCTTCATCACTCTTTTCTTGCCTTCAGTAAGAACCTAAGACTTCAACACACGCCCATTGAATGACCTATCCAGAAACCCAGCACTCTCACAGCAGATTAAAAATTTCAGAATTCTGGGATCAAAAACTCCCTACAACCATTCTTCAGAGATTTTTTTCTGCTGTGATTTGTTTATAGCTGAGATTGTCTTAACAAGTCTGCTGAATATGTGCCTAAGGGCAAGTTTTATCTCATGGGGTTTTTTCCTGTAGTTTTACTTGGCCTGGAAAATTTGAAGAAAAATCTGCTTTGAAAATCTAAGTTTTACTATGAAAACTGAGAGTTGAACATGCTTTTGTTTTTATAAATTAAGAGATAAATTGCTCATGAAGATATTGAATGCAATTCAACTCATTCAGATGGCAGATTGCGAAGAGATAAAACATTTGCCCTTCTTGTGTCATGGAAATATTGGCCAGAGCTTAAGGAGAATATGAATTTCACCCTGTGTCTCTCTGAATGTCAGGTTAGCTTTAAAAGGTTTCTTCTTATGCATGCATTTTAATGAAGATCTTATTAATCATGTAGATTGATCATAAAATGTATTCCTGTTGGTTGGGTTTTTTCCTCCCACATTTTCATCCAATCCTATAGTTTCATGAAAGCATCGAGATGATGCAGAAACATTAATTCCAACAATTGTGTTACTTGGAAAAAACCAGAAGGTTTTCTGGTTTTATCTGGCTGGAAAACATGAATGGGGCACCAGGTCCTCTAGACTCAAAAGGGCTGTTTAACTCAATGTCACCTTGCAAAAAGATTTCTTTTAAAATTATAATAAAAATAGTCCTTCTTCTCCAAAGAACTGGTCATCCTTTAGCCAATTATTCTGATTAAACCGAACTAATGTTTTCCAAATGGTGAATAGCTGATATCTTAGCCTAAAAAACTGTCAAAGCCATGAACAGACTGACTTTTTTCTTCATCAGCTTTAAAAGAATTATTTCAGTAAATATATATTTTAATCTCTTTCCAATAAAGTGCTGGAGCTCGAAAATTTTAATAGATCTGTACCAGCACTTCATTAACCAGTTACTCTTCTATTGGTGAAGATGAATAGCTTCACTGAGCTGACATTGTAAAAAGCATGAGAATTCATTCCTTGTCTATCGAAAAAAACTCGTGTTCTCTGTTTCCAATTATTCGGAGTTCATGGAGATACTCATCATTTGCAGTAGTACTACTGGTAGTCTATTCATTCTCCTCATTAGCATAGGATTGTAGGTGTAGTGTGCACAATCGAAAGTATCTTTTTTTCCAAACTTACTGGACTGTTACTCCCTGAATATTTTATTTAATTTGAATAATTCATTAATTGAGTGCTGCTCTACTCTGGACCAGTAGAAGCCAATGGGAACTTCTGATTTCAAAGGACCAAAAATTCCCCTTGGTGTCTGTAAAGGTAGATGAATCGCGTTGATGCATGGTTCTGGACCCACAGTAGAGGAAGAATTGGTAGGTCACATTCCAGTGCCCATTTATAAAGCTGATGAAGGGATTTCAACAGGAAGGGATTCCTTACAGGTATGGGACTCCCCTCAGAATTCAACTTGCTGTGTGAAATACTATTTAAACAAACTGAGAAATTAAAATTTGTTCTCATAGCATGGGAGAGAGCAAAATATTATTTTTTCTTTCCCATTTAATGACCCTGTAAGCTCACACAAAAATTTGAACAAATACCAATATTTCATATTGGTGATAACATAAAGCTTGCTAAACTAATGCAGAGCTGTGATAATTTTTCCTTCTTGCAGCCCTTAATACAGTATGCATCCTTTGTTTTAAAACCTGTGTTTGTTATTCAGGTGTGATAGTGAGCTTTACTTTAAAGGTTTCACAACAAAACAAAGATTATAATACCAAGAAGACAATTGCTGTGTGGAGGAATAATCAGTAATGATAGGGAATTTTCTTAAGAACAAGGTTTGACTGTATTTGAAATCTTACACCCTGAGTTGGACAGCAAGAAGTTGAACATAAAAACTTGGTACAGAGAACAAAACAAGATAATTTATTTACAGAGAATTTATAATTTTGATCTCACTAGTTCATTTTTGCCTTTTTCTACTAAGGAAATTAATTGATCCAGATGCTTCTCAACACCACATTGTGAGCAAATCTGTTTCTATTTACCTTGGTGCAAATTCATAGGAATTTCTCAATGGCAGTTCCTTGCTTGTGTTGAGGAAGTAAGAGAGTGGTCTACAAATGTAGACCTGTACTGAAAGCCGAGTAGTTGTTTCTGTGCCAAAATGAATCTTCTCTACATGAGGCAGAGAGCACATAGCTGTGGGGATCAGTACGACTCCACAGACTACTGTTCATGTGTTTTCTTTAGCCAACTTTAACTCATTTATTTGAAGTAGGGGATTCTGCTGTACTATCATCTGCAGAACAATTGTCCTCCAAGTCTTCCAGACTCTGTGCCTCTGATCCACGTGCAGATACAGTGGTGTATCCCCGTCCCTAGGAAGCCATTGGTACAATCGTTCCAGGTTGGTTGGTTGGATTTTTTTCAACATGATAGATAATTTGCTGACACTTTATATAAAACACGCCAAAACACTGGTGGATTTTGTGCCACTAAATCCTGTGCAGAGATTCAAAGTCTTTGGGTTTGTTCACTGAAGCTGGTCCTCAAGTTTGGAAAAATCTTCCAATTTAATAGTCCTTGTACCCCATCATTAGACTACAAAATTAACATAGACTCCTTTCAATTAACATTTCAGAGGGTGTATCAATATTTCCTGTCAGAGCAGCAGTGCCATAATTTCTGAAAATGTCTTATCTTTGGAAAGGTAATGGCAGCAGTTGGCTAAAGGTTCAGACAGACTATAAAGTTGGAAATCTCATGGCTTGTGTTAATTAGTTATGGCATTTGTTTGGAAGATGAATGTTTTCCCCTACAAAAGGCTGCGTATTTTGCCAAATCAGCTATCTGATTGTTCCTTTGGTGAAAATAGAAAATGTTAATAGAAAAA
The DNA here is from genome assembly GCA_027925045.1 of Hypotaenidia okinawae. NCBI lineage: Eukaryota > Metazoa > Chordata > Aves > Gruiformes > Rallidae > Hypotaenidia > Hypotaenidia okinawae. The sequence continues at coordinate 20,782,607 of BSDF01000011.1, read as the reverse complement.
GCTTTTTCAATCACCTTACAAGCTTGATTTTTTTTTCCCTTTAGCAGATGTATTAGTCGTGGAAAGAGGTTAAGCTAGCTAGAAATTTGGGCATGTGAAATTTTAGGTGTCAGTTTGAATTGTCCCAAGACTGCATCAGTTTTGTTGCATAGATCCAGGGCTCCATAGCCTGTGGACCATGGCTGGAGTAATTGTTTTAAGCCTGACAGCTGGGTTTCCCCCTCACCCCCCAGTTCTAATAAGAACCATAAAGTATATTGACAAGGAGAAATTTAAATCAAAGTGAAATAGGGAGAAACAAAAGCTACAAGAAGCATGGTTGCCCTAACATTCTAGCCAAATTTCTCTGCTTTGTCTACCAGAATATGTTCATTGCTCATTGTAGATCCCGTGTAATCCCTTATCAGTTTTATCACTTCTTCTCCTCTCATTTTGCCTAGTCTTCTGGCGAATTCTACATTCTAGTATTTTAAATCCTCAGTTCTTTTTTTCTGGGTCAGCAGTGTGCCTGTTATTCTAATAATATTGTACTTGTCCTTGAAAATGTGTAACTCCAATTCAGCACTCTTACTGGGCTCCTAGCATTTGTTTAAAGAAGATGGAGAGAGCAAGTGAGAGACAACACACATGCCAAGGACAGATTTTCTCTCCCAGCCATCTTTTGCTATACATCTTACCGTACTTTTCATTGTTAAACAATTGATGCATTATCTTGGGAAGTGGCAAGTTACCTTGGACACTCGGTACTCCTGCTGTCAACACAAAACAAAAATGAGATTGGCCTGATAATTTTCCCTATTAGTAGCATGTCTCTCTTCCGGAGCATGAAACATGGGAAGTTCAAGGACAAGGCAAATGACTGCAGAAATTCTGAGTCGTTCAAAGTACAAACTTGTAAAACTCCAGAGACAAAATAGGTCATCTCTTTGAGGCCAACCCTGATACTTCTATTGATGTTTAATAAAGTCCTATCATCTGTCAACTTCAGTGGATATGAATTCTTATGTTCAGTGTAAGAAATAATAACCATAATCCTCTACAATTAGGACTTTAAAAGGAAAAGGGTCCTTCAGGAGAAATCTGACTTTACAACAAAGCCCCAGCGCTCTGCGCTCTACTCGGTGGCACCATTACAGCCAGACCTTGACTGACATACTGGGCACTGATTGGGGTTTCTGGTAAAGACAGAAGGAATTATTTTCACTTAATGCTTGAATAAAGCTTTTGTACCCTCTTTGGATGATGGATGAAATTGAACTGTTTCAGGTTAAGCACTTAAATGTTGGATCACATCTTACACATCCTACTTAAATCTCATTAGAATAGCAAAGCTACAGTCAGAAAATGGTACTATTTTCTTTTCACAGCAATTTCAGGTCAGGTTTTCTCTTAAAAAGTCACTTCAGTTCTTGTTTGGCCTAACAAGAACAATGAAATGTATTTTAAAGATGAGGAAGAAAAAAGTAGCTAATCCATGGGATTACAAGTAACTGCAAGAGGGAGGAAAAAAGGAAGCTTTCTCTTGGAAATTCATATGCTATGCTACAATCTTATCAGAAGTACAAAAATCTTGAGGAAAATCACACTAGAACAAATCCACATTGAAGGAAAAATGTTATTTTCTCAAGAATAAGAAAAAGCCGCAACAGAAGTTAGGACATAATTAGTATTCATATCATAAAAGCAAACAAAACTGTTTCTGCTGCTAATGGCTTCAGGCATCCCCTGTGGGCTGAATGCCCAAAAAAAGTAAGACTTAGACCCGTTTCTACCTCTGGAGTAGTAGGAGAGAACGCTACTGTTTAGGGTAGATGGAAAATAAGATGAGCAAAATATTAACATTTCAAGAAAACAAAAACCACAGGAGACCACTGATGGTCTCTTTAGCCTACTGAGTGTTTTAATGGAGAGGTTTACATACTCCGAATGAATCACTGTTATTTATTGCCTCCAAGCACAATAGTATAACAAGATTGGAAATACAGAGTATTCAGCCCTTTCCTTTCTAGCATATCTCTTCCTTAGCAGCTGTAAAAATTAATACACGGTGAATCTTGGCATTAAAGACTCATCAGAAAGTTGGAGTGCCTAGAAATAGGAAAGACAAATATCACGTGCATCTAAAGGTGAAGAATAGTCCATTCATGCTGCTTTTAAACGTAAATGTCAATGTCAAAAAAGTCAATGGCAGTTGCTTGTAAAGAATCAGCTTTTCTTAAGAGCTCATTCCTTCATCAGCACCACCACGCATTAGCCAGGCATTCAAAGGCCTTAACATAGCCATTACTTATGAAAATCTGTCTGTTCCCACTGAGGCATAGAGAGGGAATTGTTGAATAAGAGCGTGATTGTTTTGTTTAATCGCCCTCTTTTTGACCTCAACAGCACCTCCATTTTCTTCAAAATACCATGTGTACTCATTCTGTAAGTTTGTGTGTAAAGACTCTTTCTATCTTTGAATACAAGTATTTTGAAGGCTCCTTTTCCTAAACTCCAGACATACTGGTAGCACAAAACCTCTTCTTTTGGGAAGAGTTTGGTAGCAAAAAGTCCATCCTCTTCAAATGTAAGGGGTAGCAGTAGTGTTGGAAGCTGCCACTGAGAGCAACACCACCCTTGTGCAATGTGTTTATCAGTAGTTCTGGCTTTAGCATCCTGTTTGTCACACTGCTTCCACAGCCACCCAAGGGGAAGCTTCCCTAGGCTTGCTGGTGTAGGCTCATGGGCTGGCTGCCCTAGTCGGTTTACACTTGTGAGATGGTTTAGAAGAGGCTTTGTGCTACCAGTGCTGGAGCCAGAGGGTTTGGAAAAAGGAACAGGAGGTCTTGGCTAAGAGTACTGCAGGTGTTTGAAGCAGGGCCACCACTTGGTGTCACCACTTGGTGTCATCACCCTCAACCAGCAGTGAGTGTCCTGAACCTCCAGTGTGAGCACTGGCAGGACAATCCAGCAAAGGCTGTTTCTCCAAGGTAGTTCCTTGGGACAGTCAACTCAGCCATGGCCCTAAATGCAGCCTCAGCCTTGTTTGGCAGCAGAGCCCATTGCAGAGAGAACAGAGCTAACACGATGTGTGTCCCTTTAAATGTTTTGACTGCCTATAGCTGTGCAGTTAAGATATCAGTCGAGTACACTTTAATTAGCCCAGAGGAAATCACAGTAGGGATGAAATGAGTTGGGTTGTTATTCTTCTGTTTTTACTAACAGCAAATAAAAGCATGTAATTAGCTTTTTTAAGGCATTTTCAGGATCTTAAGGTTATCATAACTGTAAACAATAGTATATTTATCTAATCTAAATATACTTTGAGTGGCACTCAAAGTATATTTTAGTTTTCAATAGGAAACATTAAAATTAAAATTGGTCTACAGGTTTTTGAAGAATTTTGTTTGGATTGAAATGTGCGGTGCAGCAGCAGTTGCAGGAAGGAGTTTTGAAGGTTTTCAAGCAAGAAATGCATTATTTCCTGATTGGGTTTAACAGTGTCAAAGTATATATTTAGCATAAAATAAAAATATTTTTGTTTGATTTATTCACATTCATTTATATTAAAATTTTTGTTTGAATAATGCATTAGTATGTTAAATATTACATAATTAATAAACTAAGGCTCAGATTTATCAAAATAATAGTTAAAATAAAACTTTAATCAGTTCAAAGTGATGCAATTTTGGTATAACCAAAATGAAATTATTTGCTGAATTCATTTTTTGAGGATTTTTTCCCCCTCATATTTCCCATATCATAACATCTGCAAGATTTCAACCAGGTTGTTCTACTCTGCCTCTGTTATCTGTGTGTCAGATGAGCACCTCCAGCTTGGCTCTCCTTTCAGCAGTACTGATGTAAGTCAGAGACTGTTCAATGAAATTACATCAGCATGGTCAAAGACAAGGATTGGATCAACTGTACTTTACAGAAATATCATTTAATAGTGGTAATAACTTCCTCTTACAAGCTTTATTTGAAGGGAAAAATCCCAAAGCTGTCATCTCCTGGAAGGAGTTTTGTGGGTAGATTTGAAACCAAGCTTTGGGGAAGTGGGTTGAAATGGGAGTTAAAGAATCAAAGTGAACAGCTACAGGAAATAACTGTGGGTTTGCTTTGTCAAATGAAAGTTGTATGGGAGATATCTGTATCACTGCCATCTCATCGACAACTGACCCTGGCCTGCGGCCTGCCTGGGCTAAGGAAGGTGCATGTTAGGTGGGGATTAAATAAAACTTGTTTGATTTATAAAAAAAAGTTGTTTTGCTATTTTCTGGAGAAAGCACGGTGCAAATTAAGTCTCTGAAGGAAAATTATCACCAACAGGTTCCTTAGAGAGGAATATTGCTCCTTTAATGGAAAAACCCTCAGTGCTTAAAGTATCCATATTACAAACCTAATGGGACATGGAGAATGAAGCGCTGGTGTCCCGCTGGGTTCACTATTGGTCTTTGTTTGCATTTCATCTAAATCCTACACCGAATTACACCCGGTGCCAGCCTTCTATTTGGGGCACGGCAGGAACAAGCAGCTGTATGTACTGAGGCCTTCTCTTCTAGAAGGCCCCAAATCTTTATTTAGAACATTTAAATTTGTTCTATTAATCACCTGCTGTAAAATGAACAGTATCCAAAAAATCCATTCCCTCCTCCACCAAAGATATATATAAATTGTTACCAACTATCTTTCAAGACTCATATTAGGAATCACTTTCCTGCTTGCATGTGGATACCCAGATACAGAGGTTTCACATCTCACCTCAGTCAGAAAAATCCATCTATTTTGCAAGGCAGATAGACAGAATTAACTGACAGACAAATGCATTCATTATCAATATTACAGATAGCAGCCCCTGGGGGAATGGAGTTAGTGATAGTTCCTGATCACTGGGATTAACGCTGAGTACTCTGAGGAGGAATATGGCAATTCATACACAGTACATGTCTATTTGTAAGCATCACATCATACACATATATTCATCCTTAGTGGCAGGACAGTGATTTTTAATGTTTTTTTGCCATGGAGCCAATGCACTCACGGCTGAACACAAGGTTCTTTCTCATTTTGCTGATTATATGTGAAAAACCTTAATGTGGTTTTGATTATCCAAGATTTTAAGTACTCCATTCCTACTGAGGCACCTATTCCCCACTGAAACTGGTAGAGTTAAGTATCTAAAAATGACTTTGTGGGATCTCGGATCGCTACTGCAGCCTAGCCAAAAATTAGTGGGTGGAGAAAGAATTACCAACACTCCCATTTGAACAATTTCAGTCACCATTAGGATCCAGAAGGATTTGATGAATAGGGGAAGCAAACTCTTCAATGACTAGAGCCTGACTTTGCAGACTGAAAGCATTAAAAAGCCTTTGCATGCGATGGGACTTGCTGAGTGACCACGGGTACTGAACCCCACCATGGCTTCCCAGTGAGAGATGACTCCTGCCACCAATGTATCACTCAGGCAAAAGCCCCTTCACTGCTTAGATACATCCCCAGTAGTAAATCGCATTTACTGACTGCTGAACATCAAATCCTGGATAGAATAAGCTGATGAACTTTTCCACATATCGGCCTGACCTTTGCTAAATAAATGTAGTAAAGACTGTATTATTTCTTCCCTTGGATGAAAAATACTTATTCGCCTTGCAGTAATACCATGATAGATGACAGCATGAAAACTCAGAAGATTTTGAGCTATCTGCAATCATTTTCTTGCAAAACATCGCTAAATTCCTGTCCCATCAGCATATATTGATAATACCATGGCTGATAACATCTGCAGCCCTGCAGAGCATATGCTGCTGTACAACCCTGATACTACAGCCATAAATTTCCTTTCTTTGCTGTGTAAAAATCTGCAAATATCAGGCTTTATTTTTTGGGGGGGTTGAGTTTAGAAAGAAAGGAGAGAATGGAGTACCACTGTTATCCAAAATCATGAATGCTCTGCAGAGCTTCTGGAAACTCTCACCCCCCAGAGAGGATGAGATAAAGGCATCAGTACTGAAGGGTATTTCCAAGTTCATCAGCTGGGAGGCCAAGTGCTACACATAGCTAAATGAGACGCTAGCTCCAGTGAGCTTCTGTGTATGGCAGAGATGTTATACAGTGCAAACTGCTATCGATCAGAGATCTATAGTTTTAGATTTTTATCCCTGATACAGCTTTCCAGTGCAACATTCTGGTTTGTGGCGTTTGCTTTATGTGCTTGTTCACAGCAGATCCAACCACAAAGCTAAATGGACGTCAAATATCAATCTCTCCTTGCCAGCAATGCACTGCCAGCCCGAACGTCTATTTTAAGTCAGAATAATGAGAACAGTTAGCCTTTTTAAGTTCTGGTTTTACTTCAACTAAAGCAACTACACATCAACTTAATGTCTTTCTTTATTCAGTGACACAGAGGTCACTGCTGTGAGATTTATTTGATTTCACAGTTTGGCTAATTAATTTGCTCATTCTGAGCATACACCACCAACATTGCTTTTGGAGTAGTACTACCAAAGCAACAGATTAATTTACATGGTACAGTGCATCTGGAATAATTATTACCCCACAGAATTGTTATTGCTCAAAATCTGAGGGGAGAGGGAAGTTTCCTACTGTGATAAAAGGGCTCTGTTGTAGTTTTATCAGCTGAAAACAACTACATGGACTAAATTACAAAAGAAGCTTCTTGGGAGTGTTACACAGCACATATTCCAAACATCCCTAAAGCTGCTACAATACCAAACTTGTTTCTCTGCTTAAATTCTTACCAAACTATGTTGGCAGGCAAAAGAAAAAAATTAAAATCTCAATTTACTCCCATTCCTCCAGCGATATTAACAGCCACCTCACCCATCACTGCAATTAACACCAAACATTGTTCTCACTGCTGAAGAATGGTGCTGACTCCCAGGGTTTGGAAAACAAAGCTTGTTTTAAAGGTGTGCTTGAAAGAGGTGGGAGCACAGGTACAGAAAGCCAAAGATTTTTGTGAGACAGTAAAGAGGGATTTAAAGCATCTTGCATCAAGTTAGGTTTGGATTATTTGGCCAAGAAGGGAGCGAGGATTTTTTTGTTTGGTTGGGTTTCCCCCACCCATTCCCATCAAGCTCTATCTAAATTCTCATGTTCCAGATCTTGGGTCTGATTTTCTGGAAGCCCTTTGCTCTGACCAACTTATTTGTGCTTTTCACTCTGCTGTGTGAAGCAATCATTCTTCCCTTCTCTTTGAGCATCGAGTTCCTACACATCTTCCCCCTTTCTGTAACTTGCTGCTTGGTCAGTGAAAAGTCAGAGAGATGGATCCTATGGAATATGTACTTTCCAATGTTCCCAGAAATTTATACTCAGTGCTGGATTGCAGTGATACTAGCTGTAGGAGTTCTCCTACCAGCTGAGAGTAGCCAATGGGATTTTTAAGTTAAAGGTCAGAACAGTAAACCACTTCTATTCCCACCACTTCCAGCATTGCAATAGCAATATCTACAACAGACACGAGCAAAGCAGCACCCAGAGACCCATGCAGGTAGATCCAGAAGGAGAAGAGTTTAAAGGTTTAAAGATTGGCAGATCTCACTAAGGCAAGAACAAAAAGTAAGAAAAGTTTTAGAAGTCTCTGGAGCCTCCTGATGAAGATGTGAGCGGTGGACAAGTGAGATGAAGTAAAAAGTAAGAAGTCAATGATTACACTTTCCTAATTAGCCTTGGGAAGAATTTGAACAGCTGTCATCTAGTCAAGTGAGCTAAGAACAGGTTAAGACCATTAAGTTTTAACAGGTAATTGGCAGACCAGATAGCATGTAATTTGCAACCAATTTGAAACTGCTCAGATTAGCACAATGCTCCATGCTAGTTCCATTTTCCCTGGGCACCACAGCACCATGGTATTGACCCAAGCATACCCTATATTTACCATTTCATCCTGTTCCTAACTTCTCTAAAGCAACGATAAGTATATTTATAGTAGAAAACACTAAGCTGATGGACATTTCCAGTCCTGCAAGCCTTTAAGTGCAGGCAATTTACTAAAAGTAGTGTTTCAAGTATAAGATGTTGAAGTTCCTAACAACAGGGGAGTACTTTGTGATGTCCTTACGACAAAAGGCTACTTCTAGCCTGCTATGGGAACCCAGGATACCTCCATCTCACGTGTCCTGGGCTGTGAAAGCCTGCAACAAGCAGGAATAACCAGACAAACATATCTATGTCAAGGCACCTTATCTGCAAGGATGTAAATCATGGTATTGGACAGCTTTTAGGAATTATAGTAAGTATTGATGTTTTCCTGCAACTTCCATAAGGAAAAAAAAAAGCCTGTTCTGAGTTGACTACATGCAGTTCAGAGAGGCAACATGGGTGACAAAACCTATTGATAAAACAACTGAGAGAGACTTTTGTCTCTCTCTTTTCCTCATTTTGGGGAAGTCACTGAATAGCAGTGTAAAATGAACACATAGCATCCTGAGAAAAAGTGTGCTTGATATCAGGCTCTTTATTAAAAATGTTTACCTTCTAGTAGCAGCAGTAGAAACAGTCATTTCCTGATCTTTGGAGTTAATGCTTCTGTACCTCGGGCTCAAGGAAGAGGTTATTTGCAAGTGTAATTTGTCATATTTTGACCCCATTTTTAGGGTCAAAAAATAACAGTATACACTTCAGGGGGTTTTGAACTCCACTTCACTATGGCTATTTAATTTGGCCGCAGGGAAACCAACTGATCACTGCATATTCAAAAGAAAATGCAGCATGGACCCAATTGAAAAAGAACTGGCCAACTGAACTGAAATATGGGAAGATTAATAATACTGAAATTTATTAACACTACTTAGGTGCCATGATGCTGTCTGCATGTAACACAGACCCTGCAAATAGGAAAAAAGAAAAGAAGAAAGCATTTACTCTGCATGAAACACATCCTGATCCTTTCAGTCAGCTCTTCTCTATAATTCCCAACAATCTTGAAAGCTTCAATACAGCTGGAAAACTCTGGCTTTAGTTGTAAATGCACAAGGACTGGGTTGATGTCAATAGCTTAAAACCACTGTCCACAGTAAAAGGTGAAATACTTCAATTACTCTAAAGTTTGCATCTTGGAAGGTTTGCTTTTAGAAAGAAAAAAAAGGGGAATGCAGAGCTCTCTAGTACAGCCTCTTTACCCAAGTTAATTCCATTAGGTTTCCCTAACCACAGCAGAAAATAAGCAAAACACTACATCACACCCTCTACTCCCTCCCTCTCCCATGTCATACCTGACTGTTACACCTCCCTCCATTCTTCACACTCCAGCAAGGCTGCATCTGGCACAGCATCCATCTCCCAGACTCCACCAACTGCGACACATGAAACATTCACACCATTCTCTGTCTTCCCAGGACAGATAGTTTACTCCTACTTCTTTACCAAAGTGGCCAAGAGAACAAACACACTTGCCTCACACAAATACTAATGGTTTCAGCCCACAGGTTCAGTGAGATTTGGTAAAATGAAGGGAAATCAAATCACTTGTGTAACTCTGCGTTTATACCAGTGAGAGGAAAGCAGAAGGTATAATGTGCTAATCGAGAGTATAGATAATTACAGACATATGTATGGGTGTTTATATAATACTATATATTAATAGCTTTACAGTGGAAGTAAAATAAGCAGTTGTTGTTCCTTCTGCTCGTTTGGTTAATGCCTTGCTTACAAATACCTCCCATCCACTTTGCTAAGGGCCATCCATTAGACTTAATGCCGATCCTAAGGCTTGTCGTGTTCTTCATGGTTCTTTGCTTTCAAGTAATGTGTTAACACCAGACATTTAAAATCCCTGAATGTTAGAAATAAATGCCATATTGTAGCTGCATGAACCTGATTGAAAACGCATTATCTGGTAATGGTACGTGGAGCCAACCTCACATCTCTCTCATTCTCAGTCTTTCATTCAAGACCAGATCAGACCAAGAGCTGTGACCACAGAATGTAGAACTAATAAACTGTTTAGAATGAGCTGTGATATCGATCCGATAGAGGACAGGTCCCACTACCACAAATGGCATATATAGCACTGTTGTGTGCAGTACCTTGACAACATAAGCTAAGATGCAAGCTGTAATTAGGGTTTGGTTGAACTACCAGGGTAGAATTGCTTAGAGCATGACACGCTCTTTTGCAAAAGTAGGTTTTGTTCTCAGAGCTTTTGCTTCTGTTTACTCCCTATGAAACTGCCTCCAAGAATTTTTCCTTTGACCCCAGGAAGCTGTCTTTAGCTGGAGGTGAGGCAATGAAGGTTATAAGTACCAATGAAGGCCTAAGTACCTCCACGGTGATGAGATGTGGTGTTCGTGCCAGAGAAGCTCTGACCAGTTCAGCAGCATAAATTCACTTTCAGAAGAGACTGCACATGATCACAGAATCACAGAATCACAGGGGTTGGAAGGGTCCACGAAGAGATCATGGGGTCCAAACCCCCTGCCAAAGCAGCTCCCCAGCTCATATTGCACAGGTCGGTGTCCAGACGGGGCTGGAATCTCTCCAGAGAAGGAGACTCCACACCCCCTGGGCAGCCTGTCCCAGGGCTCACTCACCCTCACTGGGGAAAAGTTCTTCCCCATGTTGGTGTGGAACTCCCTGTGCTCCAACTTGCAGCCGTTGCCCCTTGTCCTGTCTCCACAGACCACTGAAAAGGTGACCTCCGAACTGTGAAGGGCTGGAAAAGCTTCATGGTTGGCAGATTGTGACAGCATCAAACACCACTTCACAGTGAGCAGAGTGTATGTAATGTTATAGAAGACGCAACTCTTGCTCTCTCTTGTGGGAGTTCTCTGGCCTAGTGACCTACTTCATTCCAACAGCTGTTCCTATTGAGGAACAAAATTTAAATTTTCTCTTCTAAGTGACAATCAATATAAACAGACCGTGGTTATCAGGCTGCTTATACACTTCTCATAAAAATAGAGGGGAATTAAGCTGCACAGTGAGCATTGCATGAACCGTATACAAAGCACTCTGCCATGTTTTTATTTGTTTGGTCTATTCAAAGTGTGAAAGAATATGAACTGAGTGCCTGATTAAAATGAAGTGTAACTCATAACAGTTTATTTGCACTGCAGTGCGTTTGCCGTATGATTCATTACATTGCATTCAGCACCTTACCATTTAGTTATAGAACCCTCACACTGCCACTTAAAAGGAAGCGTAACATGTTCTTTCTTTTATTTGTGTCCAGAGTCTTAACCATATGCTTTATGGGACTTCATCAGTTTACACATCATGTTAACTGCAGTGAAGCTCTAATTGAATGTGTGATTTAACCAATAAAAAGGACCCATGTTTTTTTAGCTGAGGCCAAAACTTCAGTGGTTTTCTTCTGCTAACCTTTCTGTATGCAAAGTTGTGCTGCTTTTACTTCTTAATGAGCACAAAATCAGGAAATAAAATGGTAACATGAAGTGTGTTCAGCCTGAGCTTGGTCTTGCACAGCTTTGAGCTGGGGTGATTTCAACTGGAGATGGAATTGCAGGCTCAAAAGATGTTTAAGTGGGTACATATATCACATTTTCAGCATTCAAACCACGTCCTTGCTGTAGAGTATTCTGTTTTAGCTAAGAAAATTCCCATTCATCATGTCTTATATCACTCTAGTAGCAAAGAAGTGGGGAGAAGTGATATCTAAGTACAGACAGAACGATTCTTCTCTCCAGGAGGATGCATTTCTTCTGGTTCCTTTCTGGAGGTGTGGAGTTTGTACCCACAAGACAATGCAAGGAAACAAAGCTAAGATACAGAATTATAAGGCACTTAATTTTGGTTGGTATTTGAAGACTTATGCCTCAAGTCTGTGACAAAATGCTCACAGGAGTCAGGGAGCAAATATGAATCTGTAACAGCAAAGTTACCACAAAAAGTAATATTATCCTTGCAAAAATTCACATGCAGTGATGTTTATATATGATTTACTGATTTGATGAAAATCAGTGAGAAACGTGGCATGATCTAAACATAAAATTTTGCTGGGGACATTCTTAATCTTGCAGGAAGATATAAGACTGGTATAAACTTCATTTTCAGTTGTATTTCAAGGCGTAAGCACTTGCATAACATAAACACACAGTGTATTTAGTGAAATAAGGGTGATGTGCTGCTATGTAAATGAGAACTTCTACACAGACGAAACTACAGAACATTTTAATTGGCCATGCAGTGTGTACCTACGTTTCATGGAGAATGAGCAAACAGATAGAGTATGGAGTAACATATGTCTGCTGTTTACAGCCCCAGCACAAGCCTGGGCTGGTTACACTGCACTGAGCGCTGAGTCCACCCCACTGGCACCAGCGCCAACAAAGCAATCGAGCATTATCTCCTCCATACTGCAGTAGGGTGTGCTTCTGTTTAAAGGTAACCTAATTACACTTTGCACACGTGTGGTAGGTGCTGTCTCTGTGCCCAGGAGCAGCTGTTGAACGTTGCTCTGTGATTTTCAGTGATGATACTGCTTTGCAGTGCTGCCCAACATGAGCAGGGGATGGGAAAGGACCAGAAGAGCAAAGAGGAGCAGAGTTTGCAGGAGCACCCAGCAAACAAGTATGGAGAAGAGCTAGGAAGGAATGATAGTGCAAACATAGAGGAAAAGTCTCCTGAATGGTCTTTACATGTGGGTCAAAGCAAGACTTCCCGTGGTGACTGCATGTGGCTAAGGGTATGTGTCTTGTGACTTCCTCATCCCTTTGTATTGAGGTTGAGCTCAATGATCTTAAAGGTCTTTTCCAACCCAGTCATTCTGTGATTCTGTGATTCAGTGAGGGATTGCTTCAACTCATTCCTGGATCTGATAGGAGAACTTCCAGAGTTTGGGTGGGAAGAAGACCTTTAAATTGACCCACAGGTTTAAAAACAAAAGAAAACCTTCCTCCTCCAACAGCTTCTGATGAAATATGAGGCTGGCTAAAATAAAACACCTTTCTGGACTGCAATATGCTGCTGCTGTCCCTGTGGCATATTTTAGTCACATAAATAATACGCTGTCTCACCTTATGGAAGGAGCAGGCCACTTAGTGCTTTTTTTATACAATTCTGAAATCCCTGCTATGACAAAACAGTTTGGAAAGCAATGTGAAAAGCCAGTAAATCTGCATGTTCTTTGAAGAAGAACTATCTTCGGAGGTAAAAAAACATAACAAGTGTCTGTGCAAAGAGTGTGTGCAGCGCCCATGCTGGCCCAGTGAAGGTTTTCTAGCAAGGTTGGGGTTTGCAGGACTGTAACCAACTCAATGTGTTTTTAAAAACACATTGATTGCTAACATAATATGAGGTGGTATTCAGAATGTTTCTGGCAAGCAGTTCTGTACTGAATTTTTACAGCAGCCTAGAAAATAAGCAAATTTTCCTTAAGTTAAATAAATCTTGTAAAGGAATTGATGTGCTACCTCATTCACTAAACATCAAACACAAGTCTTTTAGTTCAGCATCAGAGGTTGCATAAGAAGTATGCAAAAACTGGGTCAAAATGTTTGTTTAAAAATGTTGCATATCTAAATAGGAAGGGGAATTGTTAATCCATGAAGGGGGTAGATCACTCTGTTGCAGGCAATTACATTTTCCAAGTTGTTCTATAATTGTTTCCACTGGTACTAAGCAGAAACTTCAGGCTTAAATAATTCTACTTTAACAGATCAGGTTAATAAGTTTAGGCTGCCTATTAATTTTTTTGCAATAACATTTGAAAATTAGAAAGATCAAAGTGCAGTCAAAGTTTTGATACATCTGACTGGGCATATACATGTCTCTATTTCTTTAACCAAGCCCAGCCCATGCACTTTTCACCTCCTAGTAAACCTGCTAGGGAATTTTTTATACTTCTCAGGTTTTCTTTTCTCAATCCAATTTTTTTTCCCAAAAAAATTCTTTTCCTAAACCTCTGAAGTCTACAGAGGGAGAATGCTGTTGTTAACATGACCCAAATATCCACTCCAGGTCTGGTAGCGATCAAAATTATCATAAGTTTTTGCAATCTGGCTTCCAAAGTTCTGCTTATGATAGCTTCCTTTGTTTCCTTTAAATACGACTTTTTAGAATATTTATGGGTACTGTTCTTCATCTGCAGTCCTTGCTCTTGTAAAATAAGCAGCCAGTGTAGCTTAGGATATACCATGGCATAAATTATTTATTGAAAGCATAAAGTATTGAAGAATATTGTCTTAAACTTTATTCTCTGACAATATAAAAAGGAAGAAAAAAACATCATCTAATTACAATGTAAGCTTTATATGAAATGGAGAGAATTTGGTTTCGCTGATTTATGGTATTGCAACCTTTGACAGGATTTTTCTTAATAGAAAAGAAATAATACGTTTCCTAGAAAAAAAAACAACAGGGGTGACTTATCCCTGAAGTAAATATCCAGCCTGTGAAACATAAATAGCAAGACTAATGGAAGAGGAATATAGATAAACCAGATTAACAGAAAAGATGAAAGCATAAAAAGCATGAGTATGCTGTGAAAACTCTCCTGGGCTAACTAGAAAAACTTGTCAGAGTGTGCACAGGGAGAAAAGAAATAAAACATTAAAGATCAAACAAAAAGGTCCTGAAAATCCAGTAATAATTCTAGGTATTTATGTATGCTTCCAAGGTAGCTACATATGTAGCAGTAAAGGGAAATGCTAACGATGAGTAAGGCAGGATGACCAAAACACAGAAATAAAATGCCCCATCGCATGAAGGTTTTGGTACCAGGTGCTCCTACAAAATTCAAACACCCTCATCCAAGTTTTACATCATGCTTCACTCCACTAATATTTCCATAATCTTGGGGAGTGGCTGGATTTATTGTGTGTTGGATTCCAGCACAGAAACCCTCCATGTAACCCAGGGGGATTTAACTGGGAAGGGGGGTGCAGGGTGACACTGGTGGGGATGGCCCATGAGCTTCAGAGGAGATGCATTGCAGGAAAAGATCCTTTTGGATCTGGGAGGTCTCAGTCCCTTGCTTTGACCCTGACCCTGCAGGGATGGTGATCTCTCACAACAAGCTGAGAACCTTCTCAGCAGCTCCAAAGCAGCTCCACCTTCAAGTTAATTTGATTTTAGTGTATTTAATCATAGTGTCTATTAGTAGTATTGATTTCCTTAGATAAAATATACCTACGAGGACACTTGGCAGCACTGGTGGCACCACATCGCCCAAAGGCTGCTTGGTCTTCCAGCCTGGCTCCGATGAAGTGTCACATCAGCTGGAAGCAGAAAAACTTGTGCCTCTACCACTGCCCCATCACTCTGTAATGAAGGGCAGAGGTGAGTGGGGCAGTTCTGCTGCAGATAATTTCTAATACCAAATACCACCTGGATGCAGCTGGACACCTTTTGAGAGAGCAAAACAAAGAAGAACCACTTCGTATGCAAATGTATTTGAAATTATCTCCATTCCTGATTCCTCAGTTTCTGTGCCCAGGATGTGGCTCTGTAGATAGGACTTGAACTCAGGGGGACTCTGGGCTCACAGAAACACATTCCTATTTTGCTGATAAAAAAACTCCCCACAACTTAGTAAATGTCAATTCAGAATTAAACTGCACTCCAAATCTTTTGTAAAGCTACATTTAAAATGACTTTATTGCAAGATTAATATCTGAGATAGACCAGACTTTTCTTCAATTATTGGAGCTCAGTAAGTCTGAAAACCTCAGAATGAGCTATTTCTGCCTTCTTGGCCAGGCAGGCAACGGAGATCCTCCAATTCCATTATGTTTTGCCTTTTTTTTTTCTGTAGTTATGTTTTACTTTCTGTAAAACACTCTTTTTATTACAGCCCCAGTCATCCTTCTACACACAACAGAGCTTAAGTGCCTGATCCTCTTAAATAAATGAAAGTGTATCCACTGTGTTTTGATCCAGCCCTTAAAAGAAAAATAGCAAAGGATGACTGGGTCATATTGATTTTGTTTCAGCCTCACCTTGCAATTCAAACTCATTAGAACAACTCAAATTTAAAAAAAAAAAAAAAAGAAAAAGGCAAATAACTTTGGGGATGGGAATGCCACGCACTTGCAGCGTGACTCCTAACACCACATGCTGTGGGGTTTCAATGTGAGGTGCACAATGGTAAAAGCAGTGCTTGGAAGAGTTGGTTTTGGTAACCTTGAAGCAGGGTGGACGAGCCAGCTTTGAACAAGGTCGGGTATGAGAGAGCAGAAGGGCTGTCAGCATCAGTGGGATGAAATGTAGAATTTACCCAGCTTTGGCACGGGGCACCTATTGCCCCTGTGCAGCTTTTAAACACTTGCAAACCAAAGATGAGTACTTTGAATTCTCCATACTGCCCTAGAGTCTTAAGACAATCCAGCTGTTGCTACTCATCCTGAAGCTTTCCAGAAATGTTGGGGTTTTGTGAGGTTTCCCCCCTTTTTTTTTCTTATTTTTCTGTTTTTTTGGCTGCTTAATTAACTGATTGTTCATACCAGCATCTGCTGCCCTCAAGGGAGTGAGGTGGGCTGTGGGCTTTTACTATTACTAATTACTTTGAGTTCTGCCAAAAATTGTTATAACAAAAACCCCACAACACAAGAAAGCAATTTCAGCCCTTTGAAGGGTGTCAGTCCTGACTTACACAGATTTTCCTCATGGAGTCTGGTGTAGTTTTTGTTTAGCACACACAGCACTGAGCCGTAGCTGAAAAGACCTGCCCCGGGTCCTGGCTTTACCCTGGTCCAGTAGGTAACCTGGAGCAACTTTGTTTCCCATGTGATTCCCCTTGAGATCCACAGTTAATAACAGCAACAATAATCAGGTATTTGTCATTCTTAATATGGACAGAGCCAAACACACCAGTTTACTCGTGCTGAAGATGACTGGTTTTCACTGAGCTGGTGACCAAGGCAGGTTCTGCTCAGTGTGGGTAAAGACAGACAGAGCTGCTGCTTGGCTGGTCCTGCGTTGCTGCTCCTGTGATTATTATGGTGATCTTTTGATGCAATCACACTCGTCAATATGATGCTCAAGCTTCCGTGCTCCACCAATGGCTGGCTGCTTTGGTACACCTTTGCTTACAGAAGTTACTCCATCAGCCTTCTCACGAGTGAGGACTTTCTGCAATGACCTTTAATAAGCAGCTTTGCCACAAAATCCATTAAGATTTATTTAAATGTCTCAGGCTTATTTTGTGGGAAAAAAAACCCCAAACAAGCACTGAAAAATAAAGTAGTAGAAATTTTAAAAGCCTTGATGCTGCAATAGACTTCAAATCTGGACACACTCCTATTGCCGCAGTAATTTTAGACAGCATTTTGCTTAGCTCACAGATTTCACAGCCTACAACACCGTTGGAAGCACCACCTCTAAAGAGCAAAGCTTTCAGAATTGGCATTTCTGCCCTGTCCATCCTTGTATCCAGCACGGATTTGTCATTCCCCGCTGGCACGGAGCATTGCCTAGCAAAGCAGGGTCCTTTTGTGCTGCCACCCTCCCTGGAAAGGGTCTGCAGAGCGGTCTGTGGGCAGACACGGACCTCATCTGCCCGCAGACTGCTCTGCAAACCCTTGCCAAGGGGCTGCTTGGCTGGCTCTGCCTATGCTCCACGCTGACCAGGAGCCATATGGCTGTGCAGAGAGGTACCCCGTGATACACGGTGGCTCTCTGCAGGGCTTGCTGCTATGCTAACCACAGCCATGCAGCTTTTGGCTGGCTCCAAGCACCGGCACAACAAGCTTGCATCTGTCTGCACGCTGCTGCCGAGACATACTTTGGGTCTCACGGGTCCCCTGTGGGTTAGGCAGCTGCCCCTAAAACTGGCACTGAGTTCCCATGTGCTCTCTAGAGCTGTGCTGCTAGGAAGGGCAGAGGTAAATCTGCATTATATGTGGGGTTTAAAGTACACCTACGATGGAAAGAGAAAAAGAAACACCCAGCAAGGGCTAATCCAGAACCTACAGTGAAAATACTTTGGCATTTAACAGTTATGATGCAATGTCATCATCATCATCATCATCATCATCATCATCATAATACAATAAGTAATACACAGTATAGTTTTTACTTTTTAATTAAACATCCATATACATATAAATATGTACAGTGGGAGATGATCATATCCTCATCTCTTGTGGTTGAAAAACATGCAAATAAAAGCTAAATAAATGAATAGGAACAGCCAAGCCTGGCTGCAGGAATGAAAAGAAACCCAGGTTTTATGCATTGGGATGTTCAACAGAGTTATTTAAAATTCATGCCTATTTAATAATAAATACATTTCACAATTAGTATTGGAGGCCAGTTGCTAAAATAAGTGTGAGGACAAAATCGCGCTGCGTGAACTGGAATCATCACAAAGGCGTGTGTCAGATGATGAAGGGAGAACCTGGCAGAAGTCAGAGCCACCAAGTCGCCATATGATGCTTTTTGCAAGGAAGTAGTAAATGAAATGAGGTGAGAGATACCTTTCCTTTAAATACTACAAAAGTTCAGGTTGTGCTTGAAGCCAATGGCAAAACAACACACCTCTGGTTTGCTCAGATTTCACCAGATACCGGTAAAAAGGGGTTGATTCCTTTTGGTCTTTGTGGGTTTATTCCTGGTGGTATCAGGAAGCCATTCTCAGATTGGTACCAGTGTGAAATGAAATTCTGTCTGGGTTTAATCAAGGCATCCAAACAGACATTTCAATACCTCGACTTTTAAATAGCATAAATGGAAGTGGTGGGAAAATATCCTCCAGAACCTAAGAGCACTAAAAATCTCTTTGGTGTCCATAACCCCCACACCAGAGTGTACCAATTTTGCATGAAAATGGCAGCATAAAGTATCAAACACATTAATGTGAATGAATTATATCAGGCATCTCTTTTTCTAGTGTCTGTTAGTTATCAAAATATCATTGTCACTTTCTCAACACCTGGAAAGATCTGTGTATTAACATGTGAATATAATCATTAAAACAGCTTGTCCAAAATTTAGAATAGACTCTCTGCTGTAATTATCACCTCTATTAAACCTGAGAAAGGAGACTTAAACATCCTGGAAAATACAATCCTTACTTTTAGAAGGATCCGAGAGAAACAGAAACAAACACAAACAAAAAACCAAACAGCAGAACAGAAAAACATGGGAAGAAAGCAAATACTCCTTACAACTTTTAGTTTGGAATCAAAAGGCAGAGTTGAAGACCTGGTTCACAAGACACTTAAAAGTGTATGCAATTTAAAGGTGGGGTAATCCCATCTAGTTTATTCAATTGGTTTTAGCCATTCTCCAAACCACTGCCAGACAAAGCCGGAGCTGCATCAAGGTATGCTGGTCCCCACCTTGTGATCCCGGGACCCCCAACCCTGTCAGAAGCATTTTGGAGCATCTCCAAGTTGGGTACACATCTGGAACTCCTACTTACTGCAGTCATGCACAGTAAGCATGAAGTCTGAAGAAATGTAGTTTCTTCTCTCAGCTACCCCACCTTTGTCCTTTCTCTCTGAGATTATGTGGAAAAAGAAGTGTTTATGGCTTTGATAATGCTACTATTGCCTTAGTAATTGGAAACCAAGGCCGTTGGGAAATGATACAGCTAATACAGAATAGGGTTAATGAACCAATCTGTCCTCTGTATGGGGTTTTTGGTTCACAGAGCAGGAGGACTATGAATGTTTATAGTGCATTACTCTCATCTGGTTATCAGTGACAGGTACCAGTCATTGCTATCTCCTGGCCTTCCTTTCCCTCTATGGGAGAAAATTACCCTTGCTCCAGTATTCAAGGGAGGACACTGCAGTGCCATGTAAACGGCAATGTATGTTTTTACTCTTTTCAACTTGTCCTCCCAAGAGTAATATGATAAAATTGAGTTGTGCAAGGGTCAAATATATATGTCAGAATGCAATTCACCTGATTTCCCACTTTGGCTGCATTAAGTTTGGAAGCCTAATGCTTTTTATTGTGTGACCTTTAGTACCAATGTATACAGTGAAAGGACTTCAGAGTGTTTGGGTGTACTCTAGGATGTGCTGGGAAAGAAGCTGCCTTTTTACTGCATGACTGAAAAATACCCTGTTATATCTCAGACTAAAAGGGCTTTCCATTGCCACAACTGCCCTGACTCTTTATTGGAAATTTATTTGTATGGAGGGCAGGGAGAGGAAAATTGCTTGGTGACAGCCATGGCTAGAGTCTGCTACCACCCTCTCCTGCACGTTGGGACCCTGTGATGTTAGCTTCAGACCTTTGGGTTTGGCGATGTGGTTCTAGGAAAGAACCTAAAACTTCTCAGGGGTGGCTTTAAATTACTTTTTTGGCTATGTCAAAGAAGCAGGTGTTTTGTTTTTTATTTACTTAGGTAAAATAGGATACAACAGCTCTTACCATGACATGGTAAGGCTGGCTGGGTCCTTCCTCTCCATTCCTTGGCTTTCCATCACCAGTGTTTACACAGGGATATATACCCACTGGAACAGGCTGCCTGGGGGGTGTGGAGTCTCCTTCTCTGGAGAGATTCCAGCCCTGTCTGAACACTGGCCTGTGCAATATGAGCTGGGGAGCTGCTTTGGCAGAGGGGTTGGACCCAATGGTCTCTGGAGGTCCCTTCCAACCCCTGTGATTCTGTGATCCACAGCCTTTCCTGATAATGTGGCATATGTGGTTGTGTTCTGCTCCTGCCTAAGTAACACAGCCTATTCTGATGGGTAATTGCTTTGTCTTCAGTGAGAGTGTATATTGCAAACTGTTCTTGCAAAGAAAAAAAAGGAAAGGAAAAGACACTTTGAAATGTTGTGAAAAGAGTCAAATTAAGGACCTGAAAATTGTGTGAAATGAATTAATAAGACCCTGGGTGAGAAAGCTCATGACAAACTGTTCTCCCAGTTTCTGCTGCACTTCCTCACCATACAGTGTGAACCAAGACAGGAGTGCCAACAATTAGAGCTCACTCTCCTTTTACCTGCTGAAAAATGCTGTGCCTAACACTCAATATCTGTGCTGAACTGCCTTGGAAAAAAAAAACCCCAAACTATCTCAAATACAAACCCACCAGAATGAAATGCTTTTATGTTCCATATTTCTCCAATTGTTTCTAACCTTCCTTGATCTGCTCCCAGGTCGAGAGGAGATGTGGATTTCTCCCCTGCTGTTTAGATGCAGAGCAGATGCTTTCTGAAGTGAATTACCCCTTTTAGCTCTCTGTTCTTTAGAGGAAACCCTCTGTGGGTTAGAGACAAGGGAAGAAGCAGAAGTGATGCCAGCAGCCGGATCAGCCCCATCCTGTCCCCTGGCTCACTGGTACAGCAGAAAGGAGGTGTTGCTGCTCCTCAGAGTTCCCCAGTAGCGTTTCCTTACAGTCTCACCAAGTGTTTTCTTCATGGAAATAATCTAGAGATATATTTTCTCTTTCCTTTCACAGGTCTTGAGGGTGAGTGAGCAGAGAAGTGGAGGACCAGAGGAGGTTTTGAAGTGATGCTCCCCTCGAACCTTGTGGACTATGTGGAGCTTCCTCCTTGCCCACTGCATCCCTGCTGTTTCAGGAGACATTGAGCCTTGCAGCTCCGATAGCTTTCAGTTATATCTGAGGGAACTAGCTCAAATTTTTAATATTTAGGCATAAGTAGGTGAGCTAAATTCTGCTCCAAGAAATCCCATTTACAAGTCTGTACTTTTTATCTTAAGCACTGTAGCAAACTGCATTGTTGTCCAGACACGAGGTAAATTTTAATGCCAGAATTAATGCCAAATCACTCAATACATCTTTAAAATTAACTCATTATCATAACGCTGGAAAATAGAACATTGATCCACTCACACAGCAATCCAAAGGGTCCAATTTTATGGTCTTCTTCAGATAATTTACTGAAAGTTGTCACTATAAATTTATAAAACAAAGCACCCCAGAATGCTCGAATGTTCAGAGCACAGGGGATAAAATGAATTAGAATAAGAACACACACAGTTTAGGCATGCAAAATATTATGAAAGGGTTCTTTCCTCAAATATAGAGTTCTACATCTTCTGTCATATTGCTTTTGTACATTTATGCATTCCATAGAGAAATGGTTTTGACTGTAAATATGCACCCATTAAAAATCCATATTTTATCTCCTCCCCAGTTTTCAGGGAGGCAGTATGCAATATGCATATGCACAGTTGTGACTGTGAGGCAAGTAGTATTTTCTCCATCTATTTGGTCCCAAGGACGCAGCACTGTTTTCACTTGCAGCTTGCTAAACACATGCAACTGGCAACACAGTATCAGGTATTCATAAATCATCCTATTTCGGATAACTAATTGACAGAAATCAGCCCCCAGAGGAGTCTTCCCATAGATTCAACAGCTCTTTACGATGAAGGACTCTCTCACTCAGAGCTAAAATCAGCTTGAGCTTTGAACCAAGGCCTGAAGATTGAGAAATGTAAGCTTAATCAGACCAACATGGAAACAGCTTTCATCGCATAAAACGCTTAATTGAATAACATGCTTCTCAGCACTGTTTGAAGGGGAAGGCAACACACTGAGCAATGGACCTAAATTACCCAAACCCACCCAAGATCCACTGCACTGTTCAAACACAACCAAACTCTGGAAGGAAAAGAAGGTTCATGTGGTTCAAATGAGAGCCAGAAGTCAATGAGAGCTGAAAGAAGCGCTCTCTCCACTCTCTATGGGCAGCCACAGGCTGCGCTGGCCACAGGTCCCCGTGCTCTCAGCTGAGGTAAAGCCCTGGAGAAGCCCTTGGAGACCACTCCACTGGAAACGTCACGAACAGCTGTTTGAGCTGCACGTCTGCTGGAAGAGACACCTGTAGTGCAGATGGTAGGGGAAACCATAAAACGTGTTCACTTGTGTATTAATTGGTTTCTGCATCCCAAGGTGGGGGTAAAAAAAATAAAATTACATTGTTCTGTAATTACATGGAACAAACTCCCATCCGCTAATTTGCATTGATAATTTTGACACACTGAATTTTTTAATTTGTTTTCTTTGTCTCCTTCTGCACACAGCACATTTCAAACCAAAGTAAGGAATTTAGCATGAAAAATGATCTGTTTACCGAGGGTATTATTGAGATATGAATTGTCTAAATTCCTAGGGACGGAGAACCTACCAGAGTCCCTTGAAAATTGTCATCAAGATTAATTGTAAATCTTAAAATATTGAGCTTGAACTTCCAGCGATTTTACCTAGTTACACAGTGGCTAGACTGACAGTCCATGTTTTAGAAATTCCCTCCTCCAGATAGATGCTCGCAGACTCTAAGTTTAGCCCTTGATCTTTGCTTTACTAAGGCATAAAAAAACAACAGCTCAATTAGCTCTCTGTCTCTGCACTTGAGGGCATGCTTCCAATCCTTTCATCGTTCAGTGGTACATATCTGATCCCATTCCAATTTATCAGCATCCTTCTTGGACAATAGCCAACAGAAAGGGATATAGCACTGAAATAGCAGAATAATCTGCTGGTAATTAAAATGCCTCTTTTTGCTTTATCTGAAGAGCCCGGTGTCTCTTTTAGCTGTGGTATCTTCAAGAGCCCATGTGTGTAGACATTATCTGTTGTGATCTCAACATATTTTCCGGTGCCTGCTCCCAAGACAGGCTCTCCAGGTGACTTAGACTGAAGTTAAGTAAACTTCAGCATTAATTTATGTCCTACTTAAAGAGTTAACGGGTTAATTTAAACTGGAGGGAGCAGGAGGATGAGCCAGTGCGGAAGGAGCCCAGCCCAGCTTTGAGGGCATAAGTCTCAAACCTGAAAGATACGGCTTCAGCTCCTGACTTCCCACACATTCATTTTGTGACCTTGAACAAGTCAGATTAACTTCTTGTTTCTTACTTCTCTACCCATGTAATGCAGATGATAATATTCCTCGTAGCACTGGGGGAGTTGGGAGGATAAATAGATTAGAAAGATGAGCCAGATCATAGCTTTATTTCCATTTACAATGTATAAATGTATATGAACACACTTTCACTCTTCTGGCCAAGCATAAAATGAAACATTTAGAAGGTAAGATCCAAAGGATTTCATTAAGAATCCATCGCAAATTGCAAATGACACCTCATGTATTGGAATGTGAATTGTGAGCTGGGTGTTGCAGAAGTGTAAAATTATTCCATAAATTATCTATGACAAAGTCAAAAAATGTATCAGTCAAAAACTGTATCAGTAAAGCCATAGTTTATTTTTAGTTCCTCAAACTGCGCACAGCAACATGTATAATACAGATATAATTATTCCACCGCAACATGGTGAAATAAAACCAGAAAGACAACATTAAGAATAAAAAATAATATTAATTTCATTTCTGAAATTGTGAAATATCTGCCTGATGATGTCTTTGAAAGCACATTACTTAATGTTATATTAATCAGCCTTCTCTATCATGCAGAGAGATTATGTGATTTTATCTCATATATTTTCACATTTTAATATTCATCTGAAGATTTCCCTCATATTTCAAGGGATAGGAGAAATGCTTGTGCAGTACCTCATCTATCCGTCATAAAATTTAGGACAGAGTTGACTGCTGAATTTTATGCTCAGCTAAAGTTCATCTTAAGAGCCCAGGAAGTAGGTTAGAGAGACAGGGAGATGGTGAGAAAGTAAAGCTGCTCTTCCCATTTCTCCAGTCCTTTGCTTGCTGTAGGACAAACCTCCCACAGATGCAACTTGGGTTAATAGCACTGATTTGTGTGTATTCAAAGTCTTGCTCCGTTGCCTTGCTGAGCATATTTCCTTGGTGGCCCAGGTGCACCACCATTAGCTGTCAATAGGCCTCCTTGTTTGGCATGATGCCCCTACCTTGTATGTTGTTGGAGATGGGGCCTGCAACAGGCAAAGGCAACAGCAGAACAGGCAGGAGAAAAACCCATCCTGAGGAGATGATACCTGGTGCCTCTACGCGTGTAGACACATTTCCATTGTCGTTAAATTGTCAAGATCTTCTTGTTAAATAATTAGCCAACTGAGCATGAAATCTATGCTTTGAAGTCCTTTGAAGGTACATTTAAGCAGGAATATAGTACTACGCCTTTATTAGACCAATTAAATAAGACAGTTAATGGGTTTAAACTACTAAGTGATTCAATGCATTAATTACTATGGACCCATCTGTATTGACTCCCTTGGGATATGAACAAGGAGTGTGATCTTCCAAAAACTCTTGTAGTTGGATGGGCTACTCTTATTTATTCAAAACAGTCCAAGGTGCCATGACTTTACAGCATACCACAAAGGGTTTGATTAAGTTAGTTCTTACGTACTTGGAGATATCTGCCAATACATGGGACCATTAACTGAATTAACGGCACAAGGAATATGTTGAATGTCATCTTACATCTAAAAGTTCATGTTCTACTAGTTCTGAATCACTACACTAATCTTACTTAAAAGTATTTGTGTGTTTGCAGCTATTCATCTCCAATTTTCTTCAATCCTAAGGAATAAGTGTATGACATTTTTCCACATTAAGATAAACTGAGTATGTTAGTCAAGTACTACAATTTTTGCACTTCACTGTTTATAATATTAATAGCTGTGCTTTAAGAAGTGTACTATTGAACTGTCAAGAATGATTTGTTACCAGGTGTTAGCATAATTTGCCAGCTGTCATATTTTAATCATTTTTATTTGCCTAAAATCTGACACTTAACTTTAGTGGTAAATCAAGACATATAGCAGAACTTATTTGATGCTACAGCAGCTAAGGGGAAAAAAGTCTGTGCATCTACAACTGATATTTGTATTTTCAGATAGAGAACAGATTCTGAAGTCCACTTTCATTCATAATTCACAATGAAGTGCTGCTGTTCTCCAGAAAAGCTTTTTCCATTTAAGTAGTTGAAGCAGATGCTGCAGGCTCTCACTCCAGCGTATGTTTACTCACGTGAGTAACTCCAGCAAAATTCTTCAGCTGAGAAGACACATAAACTAAGAGAAGACGTACAAACTAAGATCTTGTGCACAGTTGACATAGTTTTTAAATGCAATAAATGCAGCCCACTCTATTGTTTTCAGTTTTATATGTGAGGGACTATTATGCTTAAGAACCTGTGGGATTATAGGATGAAGCCATAACTGATTTATTAGCCATATCTGAACAAAGAGAAGTAAACAGATGAAAATACAGGAGCTTGTTAGATGAGCATGGTTTGGTTTGGTTTTTTTTCATTAGTATTTAGATTTAGTCGCACTTCAGATAAAAGAGTAGTGTATGAAGGATGTAACAGCCATTTTTTTATATTAGCAAAACACTTGATTTTTGCTATGAAAGATCATATTTTGAACATTCACTCTAGTTGCTTTTGTCGGATAGAAGCATTATCTTCTGCAGGGTGGATTAAAAGGTGATTGATTACATGCAATGATAAAAAAGTATTTATTAAGGTGCAAAGAGTTTTATGAGCTTCACCAGCAACTCATAGAATGTGATTTTATTACCTAACATTTTCAATCTAAAAAACCTGAGAATCAATATGGAAATTCAGACATGTTTGTGCAGCAGAAAGTGGCTGTAAGACTCAGGGCTACCAATGGAGAGATGTCACAAAAGTGGGAAGAAGAATTTCTCTATGGCATGAAATCATTTAGAATATATTAAGTCAAAAAAAAAAAAAAAAAAAAGAGAAATCTAGACTCGTTAAAAGACTGATTCATGAGAAAAGTTTAAGTACATGCAAATAGGAAAAGATAGAAAAGCATGTGGATAGCTGCAAAATAAGGAACAGAAAGGAGACATCATTATTTGAGAGTCAAATGCAATGAAATAGGGAAAGTGAGAAAGGCACATGGTAATATGGGCAGGGCAATCATCCTCAGAGTGAGACAGCGGGTAGTGGGACCACATCTCATTGAGCTTGGACCACGGTCTCAATTTTTTGCATTTGTTTGCTCATGGGTCAACACAATGAGCCTTTGAATATGACTGGAATCCTTGGGTGTAACTGTATCAAAGTGATACTATAATTAGAGTAATTAATGTTGATTCGTAAAGGTTTAGTTCAGAAGGCTTTTGGCATATCTTCTAAATGGTATTACTGAAGCCAACTTTCTCCTAAAATAATTCCTGTAGTTTGTATTGCTGATCAAAGGGTAATTTCAAAAAGGCATCTGAAAACATCAGCAGATGGTGAAGGAAAATCCTCCCAGTTTGTCCCATGAAAAAAGAAGTTTTCATTCTTAGAAATATTTGTCTTATTTCTTGGCTTCAGCTTCCACTTCTTCTGATTTCTTTTCCATTAAGGAGCTTTTCAGTATCCAGGACAATTCTCCCTGGCAGAGGAGAGCTGCTCAGGCAGCACTTCTGGGAGCAGGGTTGTCCTCTGCCCGAGGCCCCCATGAAGGGATGTAGGTGCTTCAATGAGATCCCTTTTTAACGGAGTCCCCTTTTAACAGGAAACAAACCAAATCAAACCCTTGGTTTCCCATGGAGAGACATTTTACTCTCATGAGGAATTTGTGAGGTTTTTCCAAACTCTTTTCACCAGCACTGTTACATCTAATGAGAGCCTGGTATGGATTTACACACCCTGTATGCTCCTGTTGGTGTCTATCAATCAGGAACATACAGCCCTTTCTGCTGGTGTATCCTCTCAGAGCTGTTGTTTCTTTGCTGTGTGGAAAGCAAAATCATTTTCATTGGGATAACTTCCAAGGTAGCAACCTAAATTTGGCATATATGGCCTCATTCTTGATTTCTAAACATATCTTTGAATCTGACTGTATTAAATATTCTTGTCTTGAAGGAAGAAGGTGAGTGAGGGATCCAGAATGCTCTTTATTATTTCCCTGCTCTCATAATTATTTACCTTTGCATCAATCTTCATGTCATCTGAAACTTTTACAAGCCAATCATTACTGAAAATGATTAATGGCAGTAAGCAGATACCAGCAGAATACCAGCACTGCACTTAATTATGATTTCCCTCTGATGACTATGTTTCAGATCCATTAGCTTGCCCGTTTTTAATAGATTTAACCTGCGTTTTATTGCTATTGAATAATTCTCATTTTTAATCAAAATATTCCCAGGGCTGAGTCAAATACCATACAAAAGTCAGAGCGTGTAAGAGCTGCGCAGCAACCATGCTGGCAATGTTATCAGTGAAACAAAGACCAGCCTTGTTTGCTTGACATGACCTGCTTCATAAAATCATGTGGAATGACAATCATATTCCCATCTTCAATTCTTCATCACTTGAATCTTTTATCAGCTTTCATTCCATTATTTGCCCAGGACTGAGGTTGGCCTATGTGACTTAGATATACCAAGGTCGTGCGAACTGTGGATCTGAAGGACCGACACAACATTAATACTTTTCTAATCTGTTAGACTTTCTCTAATATCATATGATGTATTGAAAATGTTCTGCCAAGATAACCTCAACCTGCTACAGAGGTCACCCTCTGTGTAAGATATCCGGGCTTTCAATTTTAGAATATTCGTATTTATACGTGTTGTTTAACATCCTCATTAGTTACTAGATGACTCCTAAATACTTCATCCTCATATTTCTGTTGAAAGTAGGACACATGAAAGTTTATGGGGCAGTTGTCCCTTATCTGCACCATTACTAACAACCTTATCCCCACCGTTGTGAAGTAATAAACCCAGAACATTTTCAGGATTACTTTTGTACATATATATATATATATATAAAAAATCACATCTTATTTTCCTCAACCTTAATGAGTGGACTTTTCAAAGATTGACAGATTCACAGGATCGTAGGGGTTGGAAGGGACCTTCAGAGCATATCTGGTCCAACCCCCTGCCAAAGCAGGACAGGTCACACAGGTTGGTATCCAGAAGGGTCTGGAATATCTCCAGAGAAGGAGACTCAACAACCCCCTAGGCAGCCTGTCCCAGGGCTCTGTCACCCTCACTGTGAAAAAGTTCTTTTGCATATTCCGTAAGAATTTTAGCTCTTCCTTTCAACTTGCTATACATCTAAATTCCTTCCACTTCCTAATGCTTATATACTGGGTTTTCTTCACATTTAATATCTGATCTAATATTATGACTTCCACAGATTATACTTTTTTCTTGGTCCTGATTAACAAGTCAGCTTAGTGACTTCTTGAAAAAAGCTACTTATCACTTTAGTTTTTCATCTAGACTTTCTAAAATTTTTCTCTTCCCACATCCCTATGCTAATTTTCCTGTCTCTCGGGGTCCTATGACCATTATCTGTTTACTGTCTCAAAAAACCCAGATTTGGACCATCTGATATGATCATCGTGAACTGTGTACCCGAATAATGAAGACTGGGAAAAGTGCCTATGTGGGGGCCAGGAATTATTAACTGAAAGTTCTCAGTAGATAATGTAAGTAGAAAATACAGCCGAGAAAACTGTTAAGTTTCTGGGCAGTTCATGTGAAGAATGAAAGACAAGATTTCATCTGACAAATTATCTGTTGTGACTGTTCTTCCAGTTCCACTTATACCTGGCAACAGAAAAAAATTGGATCCTTTAGCATTTTCTCAGGTAGTGGCAACGGTTCAGTTAGGAATGTTGAAATAATTTCATGGCTTATTATTTCTCCTGGTGTGATGATCTCCCATCCTAATGGTCTTTCCATCTCAGAGTTACTGCATTGTGAAGAAGTTGCAAAATCTGACATATCTCACCTTGAGAGGAAGAGATGAAAATCCATCTTGAGAGGAAGATCTGTCTACTGGAGGGGACTGAAGGGAGACACAGGAACAGGCTTTGTACTGGGGGGAGGAAGGCTCAATGTCTCCTCCATGTCTACCACATGGAATAATTAGCTTAAACCACAAGGAAGATTTGGGTAAGACACAAGGAACTTTTTTCTCAGCATAAGACCATGGGAGGAGCATATGGGGCTTTTGAAGCCTTAATAACTGGAAGCTCTTGGAACCAATTCTGCAACAAAAGCTATCAACAGTGGTGAGGTGGGAAAAGTGGATAAAGTAAGTGACCTCTAAAGATGAACCTGAAGGCCCCTTCAGACCAATTTTCTGAGATTTCATGTTGCACCTTGAAAAGGTTGTTTTTTCTAGACCAAAAGCTCTGGGAAGCCAAAGCAGAAAAATTATTTGAAGGCTCAGGGACATTTATTGCCAGCTACAAAAAATGACATGTCATAAAAAGTTAGTGAATATATTAAATATGTCATTATATTTATTATAACAATTAAAATAGCAAAAGCTTAATAACTAATGAACCTGGAGAGAACTTTGCTTTCCAATAAATTTGGTGATAAAGAATTATTTTTGACAACAGCATTTATCATGGGCTACCTAGTACTGTTGTAGCTATTTGTTGTACTTAATAAACAATGATAAATATATCTTCTTGCAGGAGAGTAGCTTAAATGTGTGTTGTACAATCTTCTTGAGAAATTGTAGCCAAGACTAATTAAATGATTCTAATTAAAATTGTGTAGATAGGAAGGAAATTAACGGCTTCATTTGTACTATTTGTTTATTTCATTGTCAAGTGTACTGGATATAATTGCAGTGCAAAGAAGAAATCATCAAAATTATTTTTTACTCTGATGATTCCCTGTTCCATCAATTTATTGCAGAGGCTTCATTTTCTCTATCTTTAGAGAGAAACAATGCTGGCAAAATGTAAAACCTCAACAAAGTTATTTTCTTGTTTGGAGCTGTTAGATGGAGAATACATTTATTGAACAAAATAAAGGTTAAGCTTCAATTAAGCATTCTAAATATATTTAGTGAGCTATTGAAAAGCCATAATGTCTCAGCCCACATGGTTCACCGAAAGCTATGAACAAAATAAATTATAATAGAAGCAGAAGGAGTATTCAGATGCCTCTAACATGTGACTTACAAAGGAATGCAGTGTTACTCCTACTGTCTATTATGTAGCTTGTATCAGATAAAGCAAAATAAATCTTTATTAATACCTCTCTGGGTTTTTTTTGGGTTTTTTTTTTTGGTTTTGGGGTTTTTTTATACAAAAGCAGAAGAACATCTGAATTTTTTTTTTCCTAAGGCAAGGTTTCCATCTCACTAGTTCTGTTGGGACTCCTCAGATCCAGGGGCTGATAAATCAGGTTACAAACAGTCTCCAGCTCACTCTTGCTGCCTCACGTGTTTTGTGTGCCTGGAAAAATTGTGCCTGAGGTGCACATGGATAAGCAGTGGTTCTCCAAGTATCCTGGGGGAGTCTCACTTCTTCTTACTCCTTCCCTCCCCATGGCACAGGTAGCACGGTGAGGGCTGAAGGGGTCTTGCCATCAGCATCCTGTGTTCCTCCACATCAGGGAGTGATGGTCTCCATAGGTTTCCTCTCAGGAGACCCAGCACTGCCTAGGAAACCACTAATTCACTTTAATGAATTTAAAGAGAGGCAGAATTGTTTGAGAATTTGATTTCAACTAAGGGACGTGGAGAGGAAAGATTCTGAAATTCATGAGCTTAAAATATGTTTAGGTTTGGCTGGAATGTGTTCACGAAATTTGTTTCTTTGACATGTCAACATTTTTTCCAGAAAGCAGATGTTCTTTGTGGAGATTTCTGATTAATCAAAAATAAGGTTTCCTTTTTTAAATTAGTTTCAGCCGAACAATTTTGACAACTGAACCATAGCTAAATCCTTTATGCTGAAAATAAAATCTGTCTTTATGTTTTTGTCTAAATGTGCTTCCGCAACGCCATACACAAGCTAACTTTTATAGCCTTGGTAAGTGGAGATGTGTGGGAAATGAGGGTATATTTGAAAATTCTTCCATTAGAGACATTTAGAGCTAGCTAGACTAATGACTTATTTTCTGCCTAAACCGGAGAGATTAATCTATAGCTTTAAAATCAGAACAAAAAGAGATCAGCTGAAATGTAAGGTCTTGAGTAAAACAATTTTCTCCAAGGGTAGGAGACTAATCATCCTTCTCAGAGAGTGCTTTTACTTTGCCTCCACTTTTCTGCAACTCATAAATGCCAGTGCTCTCAATGGAAACCCCATCATTCCCTCAGGCCTGATGGTGTGGCAACGTGGTTATCTTCACTAGCTTTCAGTCCATTCCTGGGGGCTGGGATGAGCCCCTCAGGCTCAAGAGCTGTTCAGAGACAAGCAAAATGAAAGAGTGAAATACTTACTAAGGTAATGACTGCAACCCTCACTCTGGTGTTGCTGGCGTTGTGAGGAGGCACAAGGTCATTTAATAAGTGTAACTATGGCCCTTGACCATGCCCTGCATGCACTAATCATCAGGTAGTGATGGGATAGTGGTTTATGGCAGACATACCAGAGCATCTCCCTGCTAAGCTCAGTAGGTTGGGTCATTCATGTAGCCCACAAGACTGCAACCAGAGAGCAAAACATTTGGAGGTGAGAACCTGACACACGCACAGGTCTTCATATCATCTCTGGTACTAGGAGGACTGAGTGGTCCTTTGTGGGCTGTTATAGCTGTGCTCCTGGTGTGCGTTGTTCCATCTGGAGCTGCCCAGAGGGACCCTTCTTGCATGTGGAGGTGCCCAGTGTGAGTGGGGTGACAAACAGGAATGATCAGGGAATCTGCCTTGGATGGACATTCCTGATCCCAACTGAGGTGGTAATATAACACGCACAAAGCCTTGCAGAATCTCCACTTGCCTCCAGCAGCAGCATTGGCAAGCTGACCATTTAACCATCAGTGTCCTCTTGCACTGGTACAATCACTGTGGTATTGGTAGCTGTGATGCTCTAAGGATATAGAGAGAGCAAGTTCAACAAAGAAAATACATTAGATCAGTTGATATAGCTGTAAGGAAAGCAGACAAGGTCTTTATTTCCCATGGGTGACTCTCTTTGGATGTGAAATAGAGGTCTTCTGTTTCCCATAAGGATAGTCATATGCTTCTGTAAGTTAGAGGTCCTGGAACTGGGTGGGTTGGTAAGAATACCTAAAAATTAGATAAAATGCATAACGGATGAGTGTGGAGGTGTGGAATAGCTCCTTCACAAAGCCAGAATTACCTTCTCTTTCCCTGTGATGTGATGCTCACGTGCGGGTACCTCCCACATGTGCCGTGCAGGAAACCACCAGGTGCAAAGTGAGCCACAGGTTTTGTTTTGAGCAATTCATCAAGGTGCCAAGAGAAAAAAAAAATTCTGATGAAAGTCTGAAGAGAAAGGCTGTGGGGGTTTGTGTTACTAACTCCTGGTCACATGGGAAGAAAGGTGAATCTGAGTTATCAAACCTGGTGATGTTCTTCTATTAAATAAATCTCTTGTGCTAAGTAGCTTTCTACTGACAAAAGAGTGTAAGTTGTATCCAGCCAAGAGCTGTTCTCTACAGGCTGCGAGGAATCATTGCTCAATAACCATGAGAAGATCCTGCTCCTTGTTTGTTGGGAGTACCTGTGATGAGTTGCAGTACTAGAAGCATACAAGTGTTGTTAAGGGTCTTGAAAAGTAGTACAAAAGCATTACTACAGGCGTTCTCTTGTTTGGCTCAAGAATCTGCAAAAAACAATTTCTGTGATAATTTTTTCCCCCTTATTTATTAAAAAAATATATTTTTTATTATTATTATTATATGGAGTGGGGTTTTTTTTGTGGGTTTTGTTTTTTTTCTTGGTTTATTAATCCACTTCCTACTCCTGGTTCTTCAGTGAATATTTCATGCAAGCCAGCTTCAGCTTGGGCCTCTCACTATCCCCTGTGAATATTCCTTTAAGAATTTATTATTCATCATTCAATATTGAAAGTGGTTGATGTGACACCTGGGTCAAACGGAGGCCTTAGAGAAGACACAGACCATGCTCTTCTTGATGCCCATCATGAAAAACATCCCCAGTTCTGAGCTGTGGCTAGAGGCATCCAAGAGATGCTGTTAGGCTAGCACAGCTAAGAGTACTCTCTGTTTGAGGCGAACCCAAAACCAGCTATTTTGTAGCAAAGGACAGACCCCATTTTCCATAGGTTGATCCACATGAGGGCATCATGTAAGAGAAAAAAAATCCCTGGTGTTTAAGAAACGAGTTCTGATGACACAGAATGAAAGGGCCACCACACCTCGCTGTGGGATCACCTTCCTTCGACCTGACTGGGAGTGTCTGCGCTATTCCTGGGTGCACTGGCTTATTTTGAGGAGGGAACAAAGATGATTCAAAAGAAAAAGCTTGGATTTCCTTAAGAACCCATGTTACTTTTCCTGGCTTCTTTAGAAGCATC
Source organism: Hypotaenidia okinawae (assembly GCA_027925045.1). Lineage (NCBI taxonomy): Eukaryota > Metazoa > Chordata > Aves > Gruiformes > Rallidae > Hypotaenidia > Hypotaenidia okinawae. The sequence goes on along the minus strand of BSDF01000011.1, from coordinate 20,748,535 downwards.
AGAGGTAACATTACTGGCTGCATGGCTGTAAAGAGAACAGCAGGGACCAGATAAAAGGAGGACACTTCCTTTGAATTGACTCTGCCCTCCCCGCCCCGACCTCCCCACCTGATTTCATAGCAATATTGCCCATCAGAGTGGGGTTTTTTCCTTTGTATGACTTTTTTCTCTTATACTGGCTGTAGAAAATACAGAAAATAGTATATTATAAATACAGCAATCTTTCCATTTTTCTATTGAGGAAGAAAGAAATGGAAGGAAGGTGAAATTTGCAGAATTAGCAAGCTTGCTCTTACGACTCAAGTGCAGGTTTGTGTGCCATTTACTGCATCTCTGGTTATGTGCCTCTGTGGGGAAGGGGCAGTGGAGTAACTAGGAGATACTGCTGTGTAGAAAAGTAGGAAGCTGCCTGAGTATTAAATAAGAGGAAAATCAATGCAGTCCAAAGGTTGCCTCCAAGGAAACAAAACAACATTTATAAATATGTCTGTCTTGCTTCTTTTTGCCTGCAAAACTCTGCTGGTTCTGCTGAACCGGCTACTAGAAGACAGTAAATTTAGTCCATGCAGACTGCTTTCTCTAGAGCCCCTCAGAGCTCATTGCCACCCCGGTCAGAGGTCATTGTCTCTTCGTGTCCTGGCCAAAAGACTTGTATGAACTCTCCAAAATCTGTTTTGATCAAGCTGAGCTGGTTTGGCTGAAACAGTAGGTAGGAGATGGATTATTGGACTCCAGTGCCCGTGGCTGAGAAGGAGAAGGTGAGGTGGTGGGGCAGAGAAGGGGCCAGCTGGCATTGGCCATGAGGAAAATCCATATCCCCATGTGTGGAACGTCTTCAGCCATTGAACCCAACACAGGGCTTAACAATAGGATGGACAGGCTGCAGTTTATTAGGGATAAAGGGGTGCCCTTCAGTGACAGTACCTATCATCCCTCTTCCCGTGAGACACCTTCTCTCCAGCGCTGGGGCTAACTGGATACTGTGAATTTACTTCAGACTTCCTGGTTGCAAGGTCCGGGCCACAGGGGTGGCTGCCAGGACCACCCACCCACCAAAGTTCATGTCCACAGGCTTGCATGACCACTTTCCTACCGACTGGCCAGGTGGGAATGGAGTGGGATGCAAAGCAAGCTACCCAGAATCAATTTCTTTCTACCATTTCATTCTATTTGACTAGAGAACTGTCTGAATACACAATCAGGGACACTGAAATCTTTCTTCATTGCTTGGCCTCAGAGAAAATTTACATTTTATTACATAGATCATATTATTTTCATCCCTGTTGATGACCATGGACAGTGAAAATGAGAGAATGAATGGGGCTTCTCTTCATGTGCTGCTCACAGGTCACACCAACTTCTGTAAGCACTTTCAGTGCAGATGACATATCATCTCATTACATAATTACATGATGCTTTGTAATGGCTCAGTGATTTGGGGGAGATAAAAACTTCTCTGGCCAGCTCCATGTGATCACGTGCCTTGAAACTCCAGAGGGGATTGCCAGGTTCCATATAAGTTTTTGTCAGGTTTTTAATTTGATATTTCCCTGAAATCATGAGAGTGCAATGGGCCTTAAAGCTGAAAAAACATAATTTTCTTTCTGTTCTTTTTTTTTTTTTCTTTGCAAATGCAGCCAGATAAAATAGGCTGCCAAAATAAAAGTTGGTTAAATTTCACATAAAAGGCCAAATGAATCACTTTCTCTGGATAAGTAGTTCTGGATAGTAAACCTGTTAGGCCAGAATAAAAGTAATACACTAAATGGAAACAAGTCCATCAGCAGCAGAGATAACAAGTTAATGCTATGATGCAATTTGGCATTTAATCATTACAGGCAAGGGGAAGCGCAACCTAGAGCAAGTTAGTTTTCCAAAGATCATGTCATACCTTGTGGCCTGCTTGCTAAACTCTTGTGTGCCTAACTGCCACAGGGACGCCGGCTGTGCCAACCACAGCTGCTAGCAGATCCAAAATCTATATCATTCAAGTGTGGCCAAGTCTCTTCTGTAACATTTAAGGGTATAATAACGTTGCTTTTTCTATGCCACACTGTCATGTAGTACACCTCCACCAGCAGCTGCTGTTTTATAGCCTTAAAGATGCCTGAAGATGAGCTCCTGACACCCTATGAGTCTCCTGAGTAATTAACTCTTAGATGGCAGGATGCCTTGAAACCGATTTGAGGGAATACCCATTCGTGCTGCATGAGCCTGGGAAGACGAATCAGCTCTCTTATCAATGTGAAAGGGAGCAGAAACAGGGTGATGAGCATCTCAGAAAATTAAGCTCCTTGTTCCTCCTTGTGAGGCCATTACCATGGGAGCCTGCTGTTAGCCCCAGGGGGCTGCAGCCAGCGTTGACCATCATGAGCCCTAGATGCTCAAGCTGGGAGATAAATGGGTAGGCAGGTGTTCAGCTGGAAAAGTTGTTGTCTGCTTTAAATAGGGGGGTTAATTAGCACTGGGATTAGTGGGTCAGTTTGGGGTGGTAGAAGAGGAGAGTATTGATTAATGGGTTAATAGCACTGCCTTACACACCTCGTTAAATCCTTGCCTCCATGAAACCCTGGTTTGATGCATTAAATCGTGCCTATTGCTAAAGGATTGAAGGTCCCCCATCAGGTTGAGGGAACCCAAAAGCCACCTGGCAGCCAGCCTGACAGGCACTGTGCCAAGTCCTCAGCCCCTTCCATCACCTTGGTGATGAAGGGTGATGACATTCACAGTGGAAGACCTCATGCATATCTTCAGGAACGAGCTTCCTCACTGCTGTTACACGTTTCCCAGTTAAACAGAGGTCTGATAGAATTTGCATGGGATGTTTAACTGAAAAGAGAGAGAAAAAAAGTTGATGTGCTATTGGGAAATGAATTTTCAACTATATCAGTTATTCAGGTATTTCTTCCCTTAGGCTTATTCCCTCACTTGTCCTGGAATATGCCACCAGAAGAGTGAAAGGACTGTCTTTTCAGCAGATATTAAAACTGCTGTTTTCATGACAAATCAGGGAAAACCTGTTCAGTGAAGCAGAAACCAGCTCATTAGACTATGGGGGCTTAATTTGCTGATGGATGTGCTGCAGAGCCTTCCCTAGACTGCACTCGTGCTTTACCTAGCTCTGCAAGGCTGAACCTGGAGCAAGGGGCTGGACTGTACAACACCCTGAGCAAACCAACTGGTAACATCAGAGAGGCCACAGCATCCAGGGCATGCTTAACTTCACCTCTGAGCCTTGCCAACACCAGGCCTTTTAGAGAATAAAAGGGAGATATGGGAAGGAGTTAGATACTACTTTGCAGCCCAGATGCTTTTCTGTGTCTATGTACTAAACAGAGAGTTGGCAGCAGCTAAGATTATTTCTCCCTTTCCTGATACTAGAATATTTTGGGGTTGGTGAAGCCAGCAGGCCTGTGAAGGTCTCTGTTAAACCAAATTGCCTTCGCACAGCTCCATTTTCCTCATGTTTTCTCAAGAAAGCTGAATTTTACTGACAAGTGTATATGTCCCACTTCCACCTCTCACATTGATTCTCCATTAGTCTGTGTTTCCTTGAGTGCGTTGAAGGGAAGTTACGTGGAGCTACATGGTGTCCTGATTAACACCTGAGTGCAGAAGCATTTTTGGCATGCTGGATTATTAATAGAACAAGTGTAGTTAATTGCATTGGTCGAATTGTCCCCGTCACTGATTAATGACTAAGTGCACCCCTTCTATTTTCAAGTTATTCTTCTTAGACTGGGAAAGCAAAGCAGAGATATTCACATACTATCTGAAAGGATTTTGGTTTTTTATGATAAAGACAACTGGTTGCAGAGAGAATATTTGATATCTTACTACAGAGTGTAAACATATACTGTCAAAAACCAAACAATTTTAGCTTTGGCTTTTGTTGCAGTCGTAGCAACGTGAGGCTGATGCAACTCAGTGTGATACATAGTGCTTTCTGAAAGATTTAATATGGTGCTGCTCCTATGAAGGAATTTAATCAAACTACATTTAACACAATGCTGTGCCAGTCATGAAAATAACTATAAAACATAGGGAAGAAACCATTCTATGCAATGTGTTTATGCTGCACCAGCCTCCTTCCACAGCTTCGATTCAGTAGTTCAGTATGTGTTAATATCATCATCTCTCCTTAAATTTTAAATCTAAGGGGGAAAAGGTGGGTAAGTTCCATACAGTGCTGCTGCTATTTTAAATTGTCTTCATTCACATTTTCAGCAATTGCCCTCACTATTCATTGATCTTTATACAGCCCTGACAGAGCTGAGTGCCTGTATTTTTGGAGGTGCAAAGAAATCAAAATAGCAATAGCAAAAACCCGAGTAAAGAGCATCTAAGCCTGTGATACAGGGCACTGGGTCTGTGGGTAAAACACTCTGACAAAGAGCTTGGTGCATAATGGAAAATACACTGAATGAAGGGAAATGTGGGCCAAAGCTAATGCAGCTGCTCTAAAGCCACAGAAACAACTGAAAAAGGAAAGGTGCCATTGATACAGAGTACAAGATTCAGGTAATTCAAGAGTCAGTGTGTTTTGAGAGAAGAAAATACAACCTCAGTGTTATTCCTGCTAAATTTGAGGGGAGCATTTCACCAGATGGACAACGAACCACTGCCATTCAACAGCAAGACCTAATTTTTCAGTGAGTCTTTCTGAGGAGCCACTGCTTGAAATGCTTTAGCATTTACCTTGCTTCATCCATTTCAAATTATGGTCTTACACAGCAATTATCACTGCATCACTATATATCTTTACTGCTGGATAATGGCTGGGGTAATCATTTCATCGATCAGGTGGCTACTGTCCATGATCTCCATGAGTGCAAGTCTCTTCCAAGAATATGCCACAGCCTCTCAGAGATGAGCTCTACTGGGAATACACCTAACTTTCCACTGTGGAGGAACCGCTCATCCAGTCATGGATACTCATAACTGCAATTCCACTGGGAACCCAGCATGATTTTTGATGCAGCTTTCAGCAAGGGGGTAGTGAAGAAGATCCCATACTTAGGGCATGTAGAGCGACTCACCTCCCTGATGTGGGACATGGCCTGGCAGAGGTTTCCTGCTCTTTTCCACTAGCAGCAAATAATGTTCTTTTTCTCCCTTCTATACATGAGTTGGGAGGGTAAATCTGTTTTTCTGACCAGCTCCTGGCTACCTCTACACTCATGTTTTAGGTGGGAAACTCAGCCCCAGAGTCTGTTAAAGCTCCTGTACCAAACCAGCTACTACCAAATATGAATGTGCAGGAGCATCAGTGTGCAGAAGCTGTTATTTTTCACTCTGAAATATAAGCTGCTTCTTTCTCCCCAAAGGGATATACCCTTTGTGTTTCCCTGTGGTACCTTGATGGCTCTGGTGCCTCAGCAGGGTGTGGTACTATGGGATCCACATGATAGCAAAGGAACTCAAAATAAATGTCAAAGGCTCAGTGGAGAATGACTCAGAGCAGCAGAGTTGGAGGAAGTGGGTGGAGAATTACCGAGTTTCCATACGTTTATCAGGCTTAGTCATAATCTAGCTGCTGAGAAGCTTAGCCATGGCAAAGAGTGGGAAAAAAACGTAGGGATGTGAAGTGCCACTCCACGTGTCTCAGCAAACTGAAAAAACCCCCGACCTGGTGGCATTTCTGAAGTGCAGGAGGGGACAGCAGTGAGCAGGGGGTTCCAAGTGTCTCTATGAGATTAAGAAGGTCAGTGTCATTGTGGATCTGCTGCAGGCTAACTGATGTGAGGAAAGCATCACCCACTTCAGGCTTGACCTAGTTTAGTTTGGCACGATAGAAGGCAATGTTTCCTTTTGGTTTCCACAGTGGCAAACGCATGAACATTGACATCCATAAACATCTCCATGGGAAAATTAATTCTTACAGAAATTTCATTTAACAGTCAAGAAAATTCCTGTTCAGCCAAAATCTGAAAACTTCTGTAACAATTTTCTCTGCATATGAGTTGGTCCTTCCTACTTCTAATGCGCCTTGATAATATTTTCACTGGAGAAGAAATCCATCGGTTTCTGAAAGGTTTTTGTCACAGAATGACAGAATCACAGAATCATAGGGGTTGGAAGGGACCTCGAGAGATCATGGGGTCCAACCCCCTGCCAAAGCAGCTCCACAGCTCATATTGCACAGATAGGCATCCAGACGGGGCTGGAATCTCTCCAGAGGAGACTCCACACCCCCTGGGCAGCCTGTCCCAGGGCTCCCTCACCCTCACTGGGGAAAAGTTCTTCCCCATGTTGGTGTGGAACTTCCTATGCTCCAACTTGCAGCCATTGCCCCTTGCCCTGTCTCCACAGACACTGAAAAGAGGCTTTTCCCCCTGCATTCCATGCTTAAGATATTTATAAACATTAATTAGGTCCCTCCTTAGTCTTCTTTTCTCTAGGCTGAACAGGTCATTGGTTGTAGAAAGACCTGGAAGCAGAGATTTGTTTGCCCTTTCATCTATATGGCCCTATAGCCATAGCTCAGGGCTTCCAGCATAATTTCAGTAATTTATCCCATTTTTCATTTAACTGATGACAGAACACACTACACAGTACAAAGGTCTTCAAAAAAATCTAAAGAGCCATCGAGACACTACAAAAAACCCAGCGAGCTACATTTTGTCTTTTATTGGCCATCTGCCATCCCTGGGATGGTAGTCAATAACGATCTGTCAAACAATTAACACAGCTAATAAATAGTCACAAAGTAACCTAATTTGCCAGCCACTAGTAGCCACCAGTTGGAAATTAATGTACTGTAGCTATTCCGTGCCACACCTGACACCCAACCAGATGGAAAGGTAACATGATATAAGAGATGATGATTAATGAGGGAAACGACATGCAGCGTTAGACATGGGAAAGCCCTTTCTGCCAGGTACAGGGATGTGACTGGTATGGGCAACACATTGCCTTAGAAAGGGAGTAACACTGCAAGAACTGCTGAGATGCCACATAAACCCACTGCTCTCCATACGCCTCTCCGAGCCACGGTGATGTCTGGAAATGTTCTGGGTTTTCTGCTGACACTGAATTTTCCTATTTCATCCTTTCAGCAAAGAGAAGAAGCGTGCAGAATACTAATGAAATGTGTGGAGGGCTTCTCAAAGCCTGCCGAAATCTCCGCTGATCGATTTTGAGCTCTGAGGAGCCTGCTTCGGTAACCTAGTCCAGCTTCAGGAGAAGCACTACTTGCAGCAACGCACCCAGTAATCCTTTCATCAAGCCAATAACCTCCGTTGGAGCACGGCAGTTGGGGAAATTAGTATCACTTATGAATTCCAGATTGATTGTGGAGACTCTGTGCTGCAATGACCAGAATCTTGCCATGTTCAGGCTCACGCTGCGTATTGGAGCCCAGCTGGGGAATGATGCACACGTGCCTCTCTGTGAGTAAGCCAGTTACTAAAGACATTGTGTGGAGTAGACTTAATTTGGGGAGAACAAAAGAATAACGGAATTGTCAATATTACCACTTTTCTCTAAGCTCTCTGCAGGGTTCTGAGAGCCGGGAGAGCATAATTTCACCATATCCATGCAAAGAGATCAGGGATTAGTGTCATGCCTTAAATTCATGAAGCCTGCAAAATTCAGAAGAGATGCTCAGAAAGAAAGGGGAGCTTAAGCAGAAGAGAAAAACAGTGGGTTCTGGCTTTAGAAAGAAGAGGTCTTCTTTAACAGACAAAAAAAAAGAGAAGTCTTACGTAAAACTGCTGGAAAAAAGAGTGTGTTGTTGTCTCTCTTCTGTTTATGAACTACTTAAGCTTCTCTTCAATTATCCAAATACATTAGTGAACGTAGACAAAAAAAAATCAGTAGCAAATGCAGACTCCATGCAATGCTTTTTAATTCCTGACTCCTTCTTCCTGCAGCCAGACACAGACAGCTGTGGCACAGGGCTGAAAGGATTCGATGCTTTTGAAATTCATGGAAATTGCTGAGAAATTCATGGGGACTGCTCCCTCCTGTGGAGCAGCTGCTGAGCAGAAGCAGTTCCCCCACGGTCTGGGACCAGGGCCGTGGCTGCAAACACCAGCCAGGGACCAGGGGCTACTTTTGTCATCATCTCTGTGATGGCCAAGGAGCCACATGGCCATAGGTGGGCATGGAGCTCCATTGCTGTCCTGGGAAGGACCATCACGTCCAGGTTGAGAGCTCACTGCAGCAGTACCCAACACCAGGCCGGCGGTGGAGAAAGGAAAAAAGAAGATGCCAGTCACTATGCTGCAACAAAATTGTTAATTCTACTGCACAATTTATGCAAAGTCTCTGCTTTGGCCAAGCCTGGATGGGAACAGATGAGGCAGTTGACAGCTCTTGGAGCCAGGGCTGATGTGGTCAGAGCGGTGTGGGGCTGTTTAGACCTTGCACTGGGATTTAAGGTCAGTTTTGCCTTGTGAAAAGGACACAAAACTCTGTAAAATGAAAATAGCAGATTCTATATTATTCTAGTCCTGTGGGATTCAGATGGCTGAAACTTCAGAACAGGCAAATTGTAGTGTGTCCAAGGGCACAGTCACTCATCCCCTGGTAGCAGTGCTTTCCTACTGTCCAGCAAGGACCTGCACCATCTCTGGTTGTGTTCATGAGGATACACGGCGCTTCAGGGAGCTAACTAAAAACACCCTGATAAAGGGGAAAAGAAAAAAACCACAAAGCATTTCCAGAGCTCACCCATGGTCCCTTAATGAAGGGGTCACCCAGTGCCAGGGCAGGCAGTGAAGTGGGAATGACCTTGCTGCCGAAGATGCTGTAGCATAGCGTCCATCATCCACTCATTCACTTCCAGCTTATTCCTGAGCACCCAGTGCAGCCAACAGTGCTGGGTGGTGCTGGGATGGATGCATCTGCTTGCTGGTTCAGGTACTGGCTATTGCAGCACAGGACTCACTTGTTCTTCTCCTCCTCACCTGCAGCTCCTGCTGCCATGTTGCTGTGCCAGCATCCCTACAAATGTGGTCTCCTGCAGACATTTCACTTCATCTCTCACCTTGGTAAACATCCTCAGAGAAGGATGTCCTGTACACATGCTGTTATTATTGTGTCCCTGTGCCCAGGGTAACTGGGCACTTGTCACTCACTGAGTGGTCTGTTCAGCTAATAAGGACTCACAAAATACAGGTTAGCAACAGGTTGCCTTCTACCTGAACTGCCCATCCTTTCTTACTGTGTTTCAGGCTGTACATGATACCAGATGTGACTGGTTTGAGAGCGTAAATGTGTTTCAGGGAGGCTAAGAAATGTCACTGAACACAAGGAGGTTGTCTAACCACATCAAATATGTCATTTACTAGCATTAGTCTAGATTTCACAGGTGTTGCTGAGCCTCATCTAAATAGGATTTCTCCACCTCAGTCCTGCATAAAGCATGAGAAGCAGGTCCTGCTTTGGAAGGTTCAAGTGTAAACTTGACAAGTTGAAAGGAAGGATAGAGGAAAAACAAAGATATTGTGGGTTGAAGAAAGGTTCAGTAGTTTTTAATTCATTTTTCAATTATTCTTTCCTCTTTTCCTCCCCTTTCTCTTTCCTCCCTGAGCAGCAGTTAATCAGCACCTTTGAGCATTCATTTCCTCCGTTTCAGAAACTCTTTGGAAAAGTAGAAGTATATAGGGAGAAAAATAATAAAAAGTAAAATATATGATATTGCCATACCTGTGCCCAGCAGCATAATTTATAATGTATTTCTGCTCTTGTCAATCAAAAAATGCAAATTTGGGAAGATGTGCAAGAGGCAGAATAGATGAGAACTTAATAAAAATATCTTCTTGAAAGCAATGAAGAGACCATCATGTCCATGTCCCACAATCTAGCAAAATAATCTAGGCAGAGTTAAAAGAAAGCAAAGCCATTTTATACTCAGGCTATCAGGGTGTGGGTGGCTGAGTGAAAGAAGAAGTGGTGGCAAACGTGTCTGGATGTAGAGACCCGGGCACACAAGTGATTTTATAGTGGGAACTTTGACAGACCTCTGGGACAGGCTGTGAAAGCAGATGCAGGGATGAAAAAAAAACCCCTCGAATGCTGACTGGGGAGGATTTCAATTATTTTGACACTTATGAAAGGAAATGGAATGATTTCAGAAAGATGTTTGTTCCTAGGAAAAGTCAAGAGCTGTCTCAGTACTCAAAGTGTCAGACAAATGCCAAGAACAGGACTTTTTTCAATGCTGAAAGGAACCAAGGCTCTGTTTCTAGACCATCTGAATGAAGAGGTGGGTTACTTCTTGTGTCAGCCGTGCAGTTTTGGGATGAGATGGACAAAAAAAACCAACAGAGAATGGGGGGATTTCCAAGATTTGAAACAAACTATCTCTTGAAGTAGCTTTTCTCCCCACTCCTGGAAGATATGTGTTATTGCTTCTTGTTTATAACTAAAGAAACCATTTGCCTTTATTTATTTATTTATTTTAAAATGAAATTATACAAACCCACAAGCAGAGTTCAGTGGGGTACTGCACTTGCTATCTTGAATGAAGAACATGGACGTCATCTGGCCCTGTGTGGAGCCAGGAGTGGGACTTGGTGATCCTTATGGATCCCTTCCAACTCAGGAGATTCTGTGATTCCATGATATTCACCAATGTCTCTGCAAAGCTGAAAACAGTCAATGCGATAAGATGCTTATCACAGGGACATGTGAAGCCATTGAAGCTTAGGTTCTGGCTAGGAGCTTCCATACACATGAATAACCTAAAAGATAACACTCAAACATTAAGCAAGACCAAGATGTAGTTGCTCAGATAGATAAATTCATTAAAGAATTAAGTTCCTGAGGACTGGAAAGTAGCAAGCTGACCCCATTAAATAATTCCTAGGTGCATGCTAAAAAAAATAATAATAAAAGGAATCAGAATACTTAGCATCATTTTAGAGAGTTACTAAAAGTTTTTTGAAGATGAAATGGAAAAAAAAAAGCAGAGGGAAGTCTACAGAATTAAACACAGTCAACATGATTTCAGAAAAGAAAGGTCAGGCTTCAGTAAGTTTTGCAAATTCTTCAAAAGCATGAATTGCCCTGGGGGTTGCAAGGACCAAATGTTCAGGTTTTCATAAAGACATTACCAAAGGCTTATCCTGGGAGTATGTGTCTAAAGTGTGAAACCATAGAGTCAGAAAAATTTTAAACAGATGCCATTTTACAGTGCTTTCCTCTAAACTGAGGGAAGAAGCAGTTCCTGCCTTCAGCAGAGTGACAAATGCCAAGAGACATGGAAGTAGGATGCTGAACTCTCCAAAACCGAAACAAATATAGCAGCAAACAACTATCTTAGTAGTATGTGGTGTGTTCTTCTAGACTTAAAAAAACCCCAAAAACAACAAAAAAATCAATTAATTCAGTGTTTAATTGCATTTGACAGGCTGTAGGATTTGGCATAAATTTCGAAGACTTGTGGGCTCCAATGGGCCAAGATCAAATGAGCACAGTGATCAATATTTATCACATATGAACTCAGAGCTCAATGGAAAAGGACTGTGATTTAATTCTTTTTTTTTTTTTCCTATGTAGGATTGTGGCAAACCCAAATTCTAATTAAATAAAAGCCTGAAAGAAAATTAGATCAAGCCAAGGACATGGCCATCTTTAATTTTAAATTGTCTTTACTCACTTGGTCATCTCAAATTTCAAAAGAAAATGTGATTTCTTATTAAAAATTGAAAGGTTTTACTCAGAGTATAGTGTGAGATGTTTCAACTACTTCAACTCCTTTTTTTTTTTTTTCCCCCAGAACAGGGAGATTTTTCCATGTCTTTTTGTCCCCTATAGAGATTTTTGATGAATTGGCAGTTCTATTTAAAACCAAAGTGTTGGCGAATTCTCAATCTGTTCTATACACAAAAAACTCATGAAAGCCTCACACTATGGCTGGCAGTCATAGCACCATTATTAGATCCCAGCCTTCCACAGAGATTTCTAGGCATATGGAAAAGTTCTTTGTAGAGAGGAGGTATTTCAGCAACTGCAGAACATATAAACACACCAGAAAGCAGAAGAGAGAAGGCTCCAGGATGAAATCAGGTCCCTCACCAAGGAAGATGCAGAAATTCAGGGGATGATGATGTTCCTCACTCTGGTTGGCACACGGGTGAGCTGCCAAGGGGTTTAACTGCACGGGAGACCCACGGGATAAGAGCTCATGACCCAGCACAGAGGTGGCTCAGCTGGTCCTTAAACCTCTAAGTTGCTATGTGTCCTTTCTTGCAAGGTCATTATGTGTTTGTTAAGGATGTTGAAGGAGTCGGCGTGTATTTGTCATGCCGCAGGGGGCTAAAATCAGCCATGATTGTGGAGGGTGGTGGGAGGCAGGCAGGAAAGGTAAAGATTTCCAGGGGGACGTGGTCTTCCACCCACTAAATCACCACCCAGTGGAGGTCAACAGAATCTAAGGAGTAGAAATATGCCTTCTGAATGCTAAATAGTGGCTTTTAATGCTGAAATTCACAGATGGAAGCACTAAGAGAGAAAATTTCAGATAATGATGTGCTCCTTGAACAAGGACTAAAGAATATTTATCATAATACAGCAGACCATTGAAAAAGCCCCAAACTTGTCTGTGGAGACGCTTATTTATGTTTCAAATTTTTCCAGTACTAATACTTTTCTTGGTACAAAGAACTGCAGAAAATAGGCACTCACACTTTGGGAAGCATCAGTTCAAAAGATCCCAGTGGATGACCTTTTACCCTGGCTTTTTCTTAAGAGAAACAAAATAGTCAAGCTTGCAAAATAAAACTTGCCAGAAAAGTCCCTGGGAAACAGAAACTGGTAAGAAATGCACATAAATAAATGCAATGGAGTAGTTCAAGAACATTGCTGCCTCCTTAGTGACCTGAGCTCCTTCATGCCCACACTGGCCAACACAAGGCTCTACGCCTCTGATGGATAAGTGAGCGTGAGCAAGTAAAGGGGAATCTATTTTCAGTACTCAGGTTCATGTAAATGGGCATATCGTGTCCCATGTGCTTCAAGGAGAACTGGAAATCACTAAGCAGACGGTGCAGATGGAAAGAAGGCAGCTTTTACTGATGGATGCTGAGCTCCTCCTTCACACAGAGTGTCATCCGTAGCATGGACACATGGCCAAGAGGAAGTCTAGGTGCTAGGAAGTTGGAGGAATGTGGATGCCTGCAGCCCTTAGTTTGTGAGTGCCCATAAAGTGCTAAACAACCTGCCCAGCACAAGCAGCACTGGCAGATATCCCAGGTTGTCAAGCTCATATCAGAGCATGGACATGGCAGGAGTTCATGGTGGTATTGGACACAGAGCAGCTACTTACATACAGGCCTTTAGGGCTATGTCACAGTCTTTTTTTGTTTCAGTTGGGGTCTTTTTGTTGTGGTTTTTTTTTTCCCACTGTAGTTCTGGCCCTGGTCCTTAGAGCTGTTTCATTTCTGTCTGAAAGCTGCAGTTCTGTAGAAGCTGCTGACATGGAGCCAAACCCTCACCTCTAGTTAGGGGGAAATCAGTGCACGACATCGCCTTGACCCCTGCAGATCTTTCCTTCCCTGTGAGCATCTGGACCACACAGCCCATCCCTCAGGGCTCTTCATGCCTGTATGGACAAGCAGCTGTCAGCTTTCCCTGGCACTCGCATTTCATGGGGATGAGCTAGCAGGAGGGCAGCCACCCTCACCAGGCGCTTGCTCTGGGAACATCACCTGGGGCTGAACTCTCCCTGTCTTCCATTCCAGCACAAGCTGGAAGCAGGGGTAATCCATTCATCACATGGCTGCCCTCAAAACTTCCTGCAAGCACATAGCTTTGTTCTCCACAGAAGCAGCACAGATACTTTTTTACCAATATCCACCTCTTAGATTCAGCCAGCAGCAGGCAGTTTTGCCATGTTGTCCTAGAGATGACTAGAAGCAGATGGAGGGGGGCATGGAGTCGCCCTCATTTTCCATCTGGCACCATCTACTTTTAGCTCCACAACTCCTGAGGAGGATTTTAAGTCTCCTGGCTAGCACTGTCTGCTCCGGCAGAGCTGTACCCCCAGACACTGCCACTGATGCCACAGTGCATCATGTACTGCATGCAGCACCACTCAGAAACTTTCCCACCCTTCTCTGGATATTTTTATGTTAAAATAAAAGCAGATGATGTATTGAAGACTATTGCACATCCTGTATTTATGCAGTGCATAAAAAAGTTATAGGAATTTTTGGTAGCTTTAATAAAATGTATTTGAATACACGTGATTCTGGTGCAATATAAGACAATAAACCCCAAGTCTTCTCAAAGGGAGATTCTCATGGAAAGGCATGGGTTTTTTGGCTGCCATAAATGCAGAGACCTACCGTGTCAGAGCACCCCACAGGCACAGAGCTCAGCCAATATAGACATATGGATTTCTGGTTAAATATTTACAAATATCCTCATCAACTGAAAAGTTTATAACAACATGGTGGGACATAGAGCCTGCATTTACTAAACCACAGCTGTCTTGAAATGTCTAGTTTCATTTTACTGCTGTAACCCAGTGATACATTTATTTATGCCAGTGGGAGTACATTTATTTATGCCAGTGGGAGTACATTCATTTGACTGGACTCTCAATGAGTACACATGAAAACTTATTGTTTATTTACTCCTTTCTAACTTACGTACCCATTTATAGACTTATTTGGAAAAACTGATGTAGTTCTACTGGTTTCTGCTAGCTGAGGACTCAGTAAGGGCAAATAGTGATAAACACATACAAGTCATGTAGCTGTTCATGGTCCAGTAGAAACATAGACCATGAAAATAGAGAACATAACAGAACATGATAGAGAACATAGTAATGAGAACTGAAAACAACAGAGACCATAATAGAGAACATCACAGAAACACATTGGTGGAAGTGGCATTGCTTCAGGAGCAATCCCAGTGATACCTAATTTAAAGTTATTTACAATTCAGGACCTCAGAAGTGGGGGAAAAAAGCAGCCTGGTAGCTATTAAATATGGAAAGACCTTTTGAAATTACCTCAGCAACAACAAAAAGCCCTCGTTGTAACCATGGAGATGCTTATGAAGGGGACTGTGTGATATGATTCACTGTGCTAGCGAAGGGCTGTCCAGTCCTGTGACCTGCTTTACTATCTTCATTGATTATTTGTGACTGGTAATAGCTTTAAAATACCATCCTCTAAATTTTGATTGACATGGTGATTGACACACGTGGCACTTGTATAGTATTTCTCTACAACTAATTAAGAGGCACAGTTCTTCAAAGACGTGTGGAAAAGACTGGAAACTTCCTCAGCTTGCAGGAGGGTAGAGAAGACTGCTCTCTGCTCTGCATCTTCTCCCATGACAATAATTGTTCCTAATGCAGACAATGCACTTTGTGCAATGTTAGAAGTGGAACACTTCTGAAGCTTTGCTCCAAGTTTGATTTGAAATGAAGCACCCCTGTTCAGACCCAGTGTAACATAAAATTTGGGTTCAGGCCTGTTTGCAGGTAGAGTTGTTGTTGGTTTATATTCTTTGTGATATTTCCACCTTTGAACACAAAATAATTTCAGCCTGATCTAGACTTTCAGGTTGGGTTTAGCTTACTTAGATCCCTTCAAGCATCACTGCTCTTATTAAAATAAAAGAATAGAGGAGGTTTGCTCACTCTTACTGTGAAAACACACAGTGTTACATGCACAGATTCAAGTGGCCATTCATGAGTTTTCACTGTAGCACATTTCCCACCACTCAGTAAAGATCATGATATCTTTCCTGCCCCTGACACATGCCTTTGTCAGTCAGTTCTTCCTCCTACACAGATACAGCAATGGGAGCTGCACCCTTGAGCTGGGAAGAGGCAGTCAAGGCACCATGCAGTTCAGGTATCCACAAAATATGGCCAAGTGAACACTCTCCCTCCCTCCCCCGGGGTCACCCCTGGCTGGTTTGTTACCTCCCTCACAGCAGAAGTTTCACAGAAGCCTTGTGTGGTTTTGTTGGTGTCTCCAGCTACACGTTCTCCAACTCACAGTCACCTTTTGTTAGCATTTGCTAAACCTCCTCTTTTCCCAAGCTTGTGTTTAAATTAGAAACAATGTGTCAGGTTTGTCTAAAAGGAGAAGAATAGGGAAAAAAAAAAAGGGAAAATGGGTTTTGACTTGGGGAACTTTAATGTGTGAAATTGTCCTCTCAGCTAAAATGGGACATAACATTTAAAATCTTCAAAAACATCACAGAATCACCAGGTTGGAAAAGACCTTTAAGATCATTGAGTCCAAACATTCCTGTCCTGAGTACTTCATATCCCTAAGTACTTCATCTACCCTTTTTTAAACACATCTAGGGATGGTGACTCAACCCCCTCCCTGGGCAGCCTGTGCCAGGCCCTGACAACTCTTTCAGTGAAGAACTTTTTCCTAACATCTAATCTGAACCTGAATGATGCATAGCGTTTCTGACGTGTTAGCCCAAACAGAACCACCAGAGACCAGAAATACAGCTTGGAAAAGAGGATATAATGTTTTCCAGAAGGGCTCTTTTTTCCCCTGTGAAAAACATTAGTCCATTTTCAAAGCCAGGAGTTAGAAAAATGGTTTGGGGGTTTTTTTGGTCCTAATGTACATACAACAGCTAAGATTGCAGAAGATTTCACTTAAATTTCACAAGCTATTCAGATTTTTTTTTTTTTTAATCTATCAAACCACTTGTGGTAATATTTGATTCTTAATCATAGTTCAAGAAAAGCAATGTAAATTTGAACAGCCCCCCGAGTATTTAAAAGTGATGATGGGGGATCTCATTTACAACACATCTGTTTTCATTACCTTTCCAAAATGGTTTTGTTAACAGGAAAAATACTATTTGAAAATAATTCTTCATTCTTATCTTGAGCTTAAAATCTGAGAATTCAAAATTTCTTACAATTGTGATTCCTGCCTGTGATAATCCTTTCTGTGGATTAAACATTTCAGGTTTCTCATGATATGTGGGAACAAAGGTCAAAATTTCCTGCTCATAGTTATGGGCTACCTGGTTTAAATAGACTTTTCTTTATTTTCATATTGTAAAACTGTGATGCCTTGTACCTAATAAAAACCTCAGCACAAAATATTTTGGAAGAATTTGCAAATACTCCATGAGTAGAAACAGCTCTGGGAAGAAACAGAGACAGACTCATAGCACAGTGAAGCCAATTAGATAGTTTCAAGCCAACTAGTTAGTTTCCCTACATTTCTGTGAGTTTTTGGCCAAGGTCTGGTGCTCAGCTCAGTGATAGAACTTTCTCTCAGATCTCCCAGCACTTTGCAGCCATTGATGATGGAGTTTGGTCAAATCTCTTTTGAGATTGGGAAGATTTACACCCATTTTTCTTTTTGTTATATTTCAGCTATGTGAGAAACCCAAGAAAGATCCAGGGTCTCCTCAATGAGTCCTACTTCTATTGCAAAGTTCTCTGCTGTTACATACAGACACTTATGAATGGTGGTTAACATTTGAAGTCATTTCATTTTGTAGGAGCCTGATTCCTTATTCCCCATGTAGGCTGTTTTTACAAGGATAATACACATTTCAAAGAGCCCACCTCACAGAATCACACCTGCAGGTTTCACAGCAAGGAATTCAAGGGAGGTGGGAAAGCCAAGGTGGCACATCCAGAGCAGTAAAGTCCCCGGCACAGGAGGACAGCATGAGGCAGGGCTATATGTGATCACCTGCTGAACCGCCCAGGATAAAGACAAATAATCCTGGAGTATTCTTGAAGACTGAAGCAAACGGTGCCAGACGATGACTGCTAGAGGTACTGGGAAGTGAAAAGAAATTGAACCCCGTGAGATGATCGTTTCTAATGTACATAAGCGATGCTATGAGACGGCTGGTTGGGTGGTAGGCAAATGAAGAAGGATGGATTCAGGCAGATATTGCTGACTGCAAGTGAGGAGATCCAGGCTGAGCAATGTCAGACAACTACTGCTTAGTGGATATTTGGGGAATGAAGATGAACAATGTCAGAGGAAAACTGCTAAGGAAATGTAAGTCAAACAAAGATAAATAATATCAAAGGATTATTACAGAGACTATATAGGGGAATGAAGATAAATAAAGTCAGTCAGTTGCTGAGGAGATATTAGACAAACAAAGCTGAATATAGTGAGATAAGAAAGATATACAGCACAAATGATGCCTACAAAATATTACTTTAAATTAGGTAAAGAAAAGTACAACTGGTCTTCTCTCCCTACAAACAGGACTTTCTTTTCCTTCCCTCCTGATTTCAGCACGGATTTCCATTTTGTTCCTAAATTTGCTAATTTTTATCATTTTCTTTCTTGCTGGGTCTGTTGCCCTCAGATATTTACATATTGTCATACTTGGCCAGGAAAAGACCAGTAGTTTGGCACCAGCTCCTTTTACTTCTATAGTAACATCATTCTGTTAAAATCCCAATGGAACAAAACCATGCTGATGTGACCAAGGATGGAATTTTGGCATAAGCCACTCGGACCACAGCAATAAACAACAGAAGATACATGGAGAACAGGCAATGCCAAATAGTGATATCTGCTGAGAGGAAAAAGAGAAAAGCTAATTAATATAATTACAGAAGTCTCCAAAACAACATCCTGGAATTACATGGTGCATCGCTGAGACTGGATTCACCCAGTCTCTTCTGATTACTGATCTACTTGTGGGTTTTCAGGAAGAAAAAGGAAATCTGACATTCTCAAGAGAAAAGGAATTAGACATTAGTTGATGTGAATTACACAATAAAAACAAGTGGGTAATGGCGAATAGATTGCACCTCTGCTCTAAAATGAAGTAGCCAGTAAATAAAAGACTCACTCGAGGTGTTTTCTCAATCCAGAACCACCCTTTCTAATGAGCTGTATTATCACCTGTGACAGAAAGACACTCGAGTGCAGGGTTTTAAAAATTAAAAGAAGAATAGTTCACTTTTAAACCACGTGTATTCAATACGTCACTACTGCAGGGTTCAGGGATCCAACGGGGAAATGCACTATTGCTGCTTACAGGTACGACTACACTTACTACAACCACAAGAGATTCACAAAATACACTACTGCCAACACAACAGTCACGGAATGCGGTATAACACCCCGCAAGAGAGTCCCGTCACTCACTGATACCTCACACATAATTCACAAGGTTCGCTATTCCAGAACAAAGCGCACTAAATACTACAGAACACACCATCACAAGCGCCTTAAATACCACACGTTAATTACCCGAGGCTACAAACTTAAAGCACAGCAAGTATTCACTTACTCTGGTGAGGGCTCTCAGTCCGTTCCCTCAGCCAGCATCCTGGCCAAGGGGGAAGGGTCTCCTCGCAGAGCGTCCCCCCTTCTCAGACTGAATCTAAGGGACTTTTTTTGGCTTTTTGTCTGATGTACGGGCAGGGCTGTGTCCTAGTGGACAATGCCACCTTCCATGCTTGCAGTTAGCACTGTTTCCCTTTATCTTATGCCCTATCTGTTGCATCTCTTTGCGTTGTCTGGGCCCATTAAAGTCAAATGGAGACCGTCTGGCTTGCCTTTATCTTGCTGCTAGGTATCTGAATAGTGTCTTGATTGGGACTCAGGGTATATTGTTTGTTGAAGGAATTCCAAAGCTCAACCCAGGTTTTGGGTTCGTTGAATTATGCAGCGCTGCCCATTTAGCCTCATTTTGCAGGACAGCTCAAGACTGAGCTATCCACACGTGGGCTGCCTCTGCTTAGATGGGGTCTCAAGGCAATCCAAGGCTGAGTGGCTTTACAACCCCCTGATGGGCTAGACAATGCAGAAACCTGCTTGTGAGACTCCGTCTCCCTCTCTCCCTAATATAGAATTTCCAGAGTAAATTTCATTGATGAATTTGGGATGGCTTACAACTTAAACTGCTGCTTAGTGTGGGGACTCGTGTGTGCTGTGATCGGAACATGGTTCACACTATGTTCCTGCACTGTAACCAGTGAACATTAATGTATTACCATTATATGTGCGACAGGATGTGAGATGACTGAGATAATAAAACTGTTGCATGCAAAGGAAATAATAGTTGTTAATTACTATGCCATAGTTAGACAACTTACTGGGATGTCTGTGGAAGAAATACGAGCTTGCTTGCTTGCTGCCTACATGTTATCACAACGAAGGTAAAATATCCACATTGATAGGTTTACAAATCTTGCTTCTTCAAGGGTGGAGTTGTCAGCTGAGGGCATAAGCTTATGTGGGAGGGTAGTTTAATTGATGGATCTTCTATAGTTAATAGTGTGTCAAAAATAGTTATTTCTGTGTAATTTAATGATGCATGCATGCCGACTATATTCTGCCAACAGTGAAGATGTGACACATGAAGATTCACCTGTCCCAAACGAATAACACTTTCTACCGAGTTTACAGACAATGAGAAATATCAGGTCCCAGATTTTAGACTTTAGAATTTAGTCTGGATGAATCTAGGTTTAAAGAGCCCAGACAAATGGGACAAAACACACACATCTCCTGTGCATGCAGGATTACAAAGGCACCAGAAATAGTTGTATTAATCCTGTATGGGCCAGTGGAAATACCTGCTGTTGATGTCAGAATTTGTCAACAATACGAGGTCAGCACAGGAAATGGTTCAATTATATATAATCATCTGCCATATTTTGCACTCTTCTTCAGTGCAACAGCCAAAAAGAGGACTAGAAATGCAATATAAAATAAGTGAGGGTTCTCATTGGCTGCCTAAATGAGTGACTTTTGGTTCTCCATGGTAATTTATTTCACCTGTTATTAAAGGAAGAGCTCTCAATTACAAGGTCTCACAGCACAGCGTGCTGTTCCAACATAAGTACTGGCTTAATTTAGAGATTTTTTTGGGACAGAAGAGCTTATTATCATCATCTAATCTGACCTTTCATTGAACAAGGGCGGCAAACACTTCCTCCTGGAGAAAGAACAGGGGTTTGCTGTTTTAGATCATCATCATTGTGTTTCATTCTGGTTTCAAGTGATCAGTGTTTGTGGTAGGAAGAGAGTTCAAAGAACGGAAGTTGGAAAGTAATGAAGAGGGGCCACAAGGCTTGTATCACGGGGAGCACTGTGAATGAAGGATAATTGAATATGGGATCCAGGTGAGGTCAGACTCGATAGAGCCTACTTTTACCTTAGCAATATCAACTTGTTGAGATAATCAATAGGAGCCCCAGAGCTTCTCTCGCAATTAAAGCTCTAAGGTCTTCAGAAAATACCAAGTGCTGCCCTTCATAACTGATGCCCAAATTTAAAGATGACTCCAAACAGATAGCCAATTAGTATGAAAGAATAAAGATTTTGGACTGTAGGTGAACTGAATCCAAAGTTTTTCTTCTATTTCCATTCCAAATGCTATTTTCTTAGAAATTCCTTTTGAGACTCTATCAGCAATGCTGAATATATTTTTACCCTATAAATTCTGTGACTCTTTGGGCTGAAATAATCTTCCCAAATTCTCCTCCCCCAAAACTGTAGACTTCAGATCTGTCTACTCCACTATCCGTTTTTCAAGAAGATTACTCAAAAGGCTTGCAGATCCACACCTCCAAAGACAGAGAGAAGAAAAGCTTTAATCTTGGCCTAATTAAAAGGAGTCATCCTTTAGACAAGGCTACCTTTGAGTTTCTCATTGTTACACTATTTATCTCTTGAGGACTTTCCCCTTTCTTCTTCTAGGCAGCTGAAATCTATGTAAGATGAACTTTTGAACTTGTGTTTCATAAAAAATAAAGAAGCTTAAGATATTCTCAGCTTCACTACAGGGAAGACAAGATATTTGTCTCAGTGCAACATGACCTACCCAGAGTGAGAGTTAGCAGTGTTTCTGCCCTGAACAAAACACAGAAATTAAAAGAAAGCAAGTCAGGTTCAGGACTCAGTGTGATTGAAATAAGTCAGATGAAAACCCATTAAAATGAAAAATGTCATTTAGAGTTGCTCTCAGTTCCTACCAATAAAAATGAGTTTGTAATTAAGTCTACAAAGATTATTCTGTCTATTCTTTCTGTTCTGTAGACTCTTAAAAAATGAAACATAACTCCCCAAAACACAGTGACAGCAAAATTTGGACTTCAGTGAGCTTGGGGATATGGTTAGTGTTCTTCAAATAATGGTTCACCCTGTACATGTGTACATGTGTGAGCACCAGAGGTATCTACTGCAATCATCAACACCAAGAAGGAAACCAATGTGTTTAGGAAATGCCACCAGCAACTTCTTTAGCTGTGAGAGGGAAGCTGTTATGCTCACTTAGTCCAGCCGTTGTCACCTATGTACCAGTTTATCAAGAGACTAAAATCCACATAATTGTAGTTGTTATTATGGAAAGGAGAAAGGTGTTCTTTACACAAAGATGGGCAGAGAATGGATGCATTCAAACAGAACTGAACATCAGTTATAAGCAGACAAGCCTTTATTTTTTTGGTAGTAAAGAAAACCCTCCAGCTAAGTGGTAAATTTTAATAGCCACCATATCAACAACTACAGGGAAACATAATTATATATACTCAGGCAAATATAATGTGCTCACATTACTTTTTCTCTGCTGTTGCTTCTAAAAAGGTACCTCAATGAGACAGTGTGAGGACCCAGCGGTTACTGAACAGCACTCAAAGACATATTTAATAAAATACATTAAAATAGATAGGAGCACACAACAGCTTTGCAGATTTTAGGTCCAAAAATTCTTGTTGAAATACTGTGGCTGAATGCTCTTCAAGGGTGATTTTTATGTGAGATCAGATAAAAACTCTTCTCTACAAATACGCACAGTATTAAAGTATGTGGAAATAATGTTTGGGTTTCTAATCTTTAAAAAAGTATTGTCCCTACATAAAGAGAAATTGCAAAGCCACCTCCCTGAGTGATGATTCCCTGAGAGATATAGTACCTTAAGTCTTTCTATACTCTCCCCTAACTGCCCATCAGACTCCAGTGCAGCGCTTTATTCGCAGCAGTATACATGTCATGATTACAACACACTCAGGAATGAATGATTTGCTACCATTAATTAAAAATTGTTGCAGGTAGAGAAAGTAACCACATTGCTTGTCATGCTGCTTGGTGAGGTAGACTATAAGCATACACGTTTTCTACCATGACCCAAGTGACTCATCAATAGATGCTTTTAAAATGATCTTTTAAGACTGAGTTTTAGCTAGAAGCTGCCTTCTTTGTATCATGGATTCCTCAAAGATCCGTGCTAAAAGATTATGGAACTGCTGTACATAGTTCTTTGGTATTTGCTCACCTTCCTTCCAAATCTTTCTTTACTCGAGGTTTACTTTCAGCCAGGAGTCAGATTAGGCTCAGTGAGTGAGCCCACAGGCCAGCTCCTGAGTTCCATAATATATTTGTCTCATCAGGATTCTGTCTTGGCTCTCTGCTGCTGAGGCTAAAAACCTAATGACCTCGTTTTCCAGCTCGGATGTCTGTAGATATGAACCTGGACATCTACTTCCAGTAATAAATGCCTGGATTATACTCAGGACTGTTCTTGCATCACAAATACGAAAGGCATTTGATTTCAGTATGTGCCAAATCAAAATGATAGTTCCCATAAAACATCAAAATATGGAGTTAATGTCTTGATTACACGAATTAAACCAGATAAAAGCAAACACTATTACAGAAGTGTAGCTATAGAGTTTCATGCAAGTTTCTTTTGCAAACAGTGTTAATATTCCTCCAAGGCACCACTGGTCAGGTTTTCCTGGTAATGTGTATTGAGAAAGAATCAAAATCATTAAGGTTTTGTGGTTTTTTTTTCCCAAAGTATAATTTTACAGACTCTGTCCCTCTGAAACCACATGCTTCTCTGAAGGACATGCTGGGTCTACAGATATCTATTGAGATCCATTTAGTTTTCAGTTGGGAAGATCCCATTCCACGTATTTGCAATTGTGAAGAACTGCCTGCTCTGTTACAGTGGCCTTCCCTGCACTCATGGAAGAGGGAGCAGGATTTATTTCTTTGAAGCCTATCCATCCTAAAAGGATTAAATTAATATGTCCTAAGGGAAGTGGGGGATAAAGAGCATTTGTAGCCACTCTTCCTCATCATTTGTTAACCGTGGAACCTGATTAATAGATTACCAGACACTGTCATTTGAGTATTTTCATTCAAACTTGTTGACTTTGGAATTGATTTATTTGCTTTTACTGTATACAAGGTTTTCTTCCCAACAGACATGTCACTGAAGGATACTTGATAAAAATCACATATTGTCTTGTCAGTGTTCTAATCCCTTTGTTTGCAGGCTATGCTGTGATGGCAGTTTCTTCATTACCCCGCTGCTATTTGCCTTGTGTTTCATCGTTCACTTCTTGTTTACTTCTGCTTCATATTTCTTACTAAGCACTTCAGAGATTTTCATGGGTTGAGGATAAGACCTTGAGATTTTTCTTTTGTCTGTTTAGACATAATTTTGAATTACTGTTTAACTTCTCCATAGCTTTTATACTTTTATATTGCAGGTATAGCAAACATAGCCGTCCTTGTCTTCCACTCTTTATTTGAGATTTAACGGCTAGTAAATCAACTGACATTAAAATGACTCTCTGGAATGTGCAGAGGTTTAAATGAACCAATGAAGGCATAATGCACCTGATAATCTGAAAACAAGTAATGAAATTTGAAATGATTTTATTTGGAAAGGCATCTAGAAGTCAAGGATATTCGGAGTTCTGAAGGGCTAGGCGTGGGTTTTGTGTTTGTGGGGCTTTTTCTTTCGCGGTGAAAGGCAATTAAAAGGAAGAGGTCTTTCTCATTGTAACTGTTACATTCAATACATCGACTCTTTGTTCAATATGAAAATGAGAAGAGCGGAGATGCCTGTTCATGCAGCCCTGGTGGTATGAACAAGCTCGGTTCAGCACAATACAAAGCTCTTTGAAGAGTGTCCCATCCTTGTGATGGTGCTGCTCTTCCCTGCTGAGATGGAAAGAAAAACCTGGTGGCCAAGAAGCCTGGGGAGTGGTTCTTACACCATTCCTTAGCTCTCAGGACAGTCCTGTGAAGGAAGCATCCTTGGCACATCTTTTTCTGGAGTGCAGAGGGACAGAGGATGAGAGGATCTGTTGTCAGTTTTCTGTGCAAGCTGTGTGTGGTTCCATGTCATGCTGTGTCTGGTAAGGAGGTCACTCATGTCCTTTCTTCAGCAGGACTGAATTCCGTGGCAAAGGAGGACAGCTTTGGGATCTGCCATTTACTCAGTGCTTTACTCAACTTTTCTAATATGATTACCAAAGCCAATTTATGTTTGTTTTAGATCTGGGTTACTCTGAGCAAGAGCAACAATGGAACCAGAAGCTGGTAGCGATGCTTGTTGTTTTGGGAAGCACTTAGCAAACCAGCCTCTGAAACACACCTTCAGATCCCACAGTTCAGGTCTTTGTGCTAATTAGGGAATAGAACTGGAAGAACCCCTTTTTAACCACAGTCAGTTTTGATACTGGAGGGAGCTCTTGATGATGGTCCACGTGGGACTGAAGAAACAAGCCACTGTTTGTGCTGTGGGAAACAGCAAAAAAAAAGTACATGTGATGATCTGTCCTTTACAGGGGAGGTTTGCTGTGTGTGAAGAGCTACGTTGGGCATTCTCCACCAAAGCAAATAAAATAGAATGCAGATCTTGTTAGGAGATGTTGTCAAAAAGAATTATAATTCTTTAAGAGGTAAGCTTAGATTTAAAAGTATTGGACTTCTAACAGGTCTAGATTTCACAACTGTACAAATGTTAATGGAAAAATGCCTTTTTAATTAGGAAACAAAATTTCATCATGTTAAAACATTCTTCTTCAAGGGAGTTAGAACTATTTATGAAATTAAGACAGTACAATCAGTAAATTTGAAGGGTGAAGCGTGAATATTAGGCAATAAAATTCTTGCAGTATAGTCTACAATGCACAGATTGTGTAGTTTTTTAGTAAGACCTATTCATTAAACAATTACAGCTAAGAAAATAATTGAAAAAACACTTCTTTGACACACAGGTTGCAAAAATGTTACTAAATAACACATTATTAATTGTAAATTGTTCATTTGGGTTAGCTTTTCATACTTGATGGCTTCCTAGGAGCCAGTTCCATCTTTAAGCATTTTTTGTGTGCTTCCTTCTCTGAAACAGGCATTGTGTACAGATGAAACCAAAGTTAAAGCTTAGTGTCCATCATTACTCCATTTGAAGGGAGCATCTCCATGCAGCATTATATATTTGACTGAAGTGTAAAAACATCTACCCATTAATTAATTGAGTTTAATCATAATTCTTCACTTCTCCTCATCCTATTTAATATCTGCATGTGGACTCCAAGAAGAGTGTTGAATTTTGGAGCTGAGAGAATTTTGCATATGAATTTGGAAGCTTTTAGCCACAGCTGAATGTCATTAGCCAAGAAATTTGCCATTTAATAAATGCCTAATACAGCAAAAACTTTTATTTTCCCAGGAAAATATTTTCCTTCCCTCCCCATTTATGCCACAGACTCATAGAACATATTTTAATGTAGATTAATATTCCTTCCATGTTTATGTCATGTCACACCAATGTCTGTTTTCTTTGCTTTGCTGAAATACCTTCAGTCTAAGTTGATTACAATCAATCCAACTTTTGTCTTGCAGTTATACAGACATTTATTAAATAGCAAAAATTGGATGATCAATGAAGAAATGGTAGTGGGAGTCAAAGCAAACCCTCATAACCTTTGCAGCCCTTTGCAGCAGGATTTTGAAATGAGTTTTTTAAAAAGACCTTTATAAAATCTTTCATGAACAAACAATTCAGATAATATTTGTTGGCAGAAGAATTTGAGAGAGGCAGGAAACTAAATGAGCTATCTGATTCCTGATCCAGTTTTCATAAAATGGTCAGCTGGGCTAAATAACCAGCAGGAAAAATTAACTCTGTTCTTCAAGATAACTTCCAGATAGCAAATCAAACTGGCTTCGAGTTAGGTGCATGAAAACTTACAGCAACTTTTCCTTTTCAGCTCAGTCAACAGCAAGAGCTACGTGTCTTCTAAAGAACAAAATGTTACCTTTTCTCTCTCCCTTCTTTTATTACAAGCACACACAGAGACATCCAGATTTTGACTTCTAGCAGCCAAAGGAATGTGAGCCAAAAGCTTTTATGCAGATCGGCTCAGGGGCTCAAATGGAAATCTCACCAAGGAAAAAAATAATTATGCAGAATAAAAAAAAAGAGGACCAGAAAAGCAGCAACAGGCCATTGTCTGGGTGTCAGAGTTCAGTTTTACTGGTGCACAGTAACTGCATCTCCATCAGAGAAAAGATTTGTGGGGATTTTGTATGATGAAGTCCATGTAACTTTTATCAGCGGTCACTTCTGAGGATCTTAGCCATCACGAGTCAAAGCAGCAGCCTGGAGGAAGGAGGCAGTGCAAACACGGCCTGTTAGACGTATATTAAGCCATCTCATTAACTGCAGCATAGCTAATTGTGGGGCTGGTTTGCAAAGAGGCTGCCCCAGAATGAGTGGAGGGTCTTGGCTACATCAGAGAACTACCATCAGTGGGAAGACAGGGAGTTTGGAGTGACACCTAAAGACATGCTGCTTTGTAACCTCTGGCTTGATATGATGCATGGCAGTGTCTCCCTATCTCCAGGAGACCATGACTTCAGAATACGTGATAGCACCATTAAGCAGCTGTGTAGCACTCAAACCAAAACACAAAAACTCAGGCTGAAACCGTGGAATTAACTGAAGAGAATACAAATTAGCCAACAGATTTATTTCTCACACTGACATAATAAACAAATATTGATGGTTTCCTGTGGTGTAATACATCCTTATTCACTGCTTCACAACTCACTTCTAGCTTCATCATTTTCTCTTCACTGCTTCTAAATGGGTGATTTATCCCATACTTCTCGAAATATTAGTCTGTTTACAGTCTTCAGATAGCTAACAGATTGTGCATCATTAAAGTAACAATGTGGAGACTTGCAGTTGGTAGATTGTTGTGCTATTCACCTTTATTATCTTTTTTTTATGCACTGGAGTTTTAAAGAAGAGAATGAAGCAAACAGCATCAGCTTTGCAGTTAACAGAAATATTTTGATAGGTGATCTTTGCAACACCTTTGAAGTAACTTCAGCATCTCAGAATGCCTCCACCTATGTTTTGTGAGGTACACACATCAGAAAAATGAGAGCAGGTTTCCAAACCACATGAAGAATGATGGGCCCCAAGGTGTAACCTGCAGTGTAAACTCACATCATGTGGCACAGCGTTGCAAGTCTCAAATGAATGGAGCCTAATTCACATGCAGTGAAGCCCAAACACTCCTCATGCTTGATGTATTCACAGTTCAGATGAGAACAGCCACATTTTCTCCTATCTGGAGAAGGTACCCAAGCCCTACTTCCACACTTCTCCAAGGCAAATACAAAGAGTAATCACTGCAGGAACACTGACTGAGACAGTTATGCATGATAAACATTATTTCTAGCCTTTTTCTTTACTCTCAGAATGAGAAATGCTCTAATGAATTAAGTATGTAATACTTATTTTTCATCATAAAATACTGAAAAAAATTATAAGTATCTTGGGAGAAGTTGTAGATGGAATCTTTTTATATATAAATTGGCAGAATTTCACCATGAACTTTCATAAACTTCTAATTCCCAAAATATCTTATTTTATATCTTATTTTGGGTATTAGAAGTTCCAGAGTTGTCATAGTCATTTTGGACTTGCACAATCCTGTAAAAATCAAATCATTCCTACTTAAGATTTATATTCACTATAAAATGAATTTGAAGATTTTTTATTGGTTCTGATTCTAAAATAAAGCAAAAAAACCCACCCCAAACCCAAACAAAAAACTCAAAAAACCTCTCATATGATATAATATTATTAAAATTTATATAAATAAAATGCTAGAATAGCATATGGCTTTTGTGAAAAGTGAATAGTGCTCAGGTGGATCAAGATTTATGGTTTTTTAATTGAAATTATTTGACAGAATTCATGTCATATTTTCCACCTTCCTGTGTAGCACTGCCTCCAGATTTAAGATTTAATTTCTTGACATTAACACAGGACATAAATTAAAAGATACTTTATAAAGTAAACTCTACTGAGTTTAGAGAGTTTGGAATCAAATTCCACATGGATCAAAATACTCACAATTCCTTCTGTAGCCCTTGAGTTTTACTCAAGCAGTTAAATGCTTAAAAAAGTTTCTTCCACCCTTTCCAAACTGAGGACATGAAACTCTGCCTAATTATGCTGCTTTGTGCTCTATCCTAATAGGTCTGTGAAGTTATTATATGTAACATATAAGATGAATCAAAGGCTGCCAGAAGGTGCAATTTTCTTTTGGGGCATTTTTGGAAGCAATATGTTAGAAAGTGTAATTCACAGTTTGCTTAAAGTGAGGGGAAAACCAGATGTATCGATGGAAAAGCGAAAGCATTTTGCCAGGGATATTGATCTCAGGAAAAGGAGCATTTTAATTAAATCTTCCATTTGCAATTTAATACTCCAATTTTGCATGAGGAGTCATTGGGTTGGAATGAAGTATATCCACAAGAAGTGTGCAAATCACGCTGCTGGTGTAGCATGGTGCACCCGTTTCCCTTGTTCACTGTTAACGAAGGAAAGGTCAGCTCGTGGCACGGGGTGGAACAACCTGGTTCCCTAACACCTGCTTGAAGTTTCATGGGGAATTTTTTTAATCTTGCTTCAAGGGCTGAATGATTTGGCCCACTGAGAAAACTGGAATTAGAGGTAGGCTCTTTCAACCCATTATCATCCTTCTCCAAGACAGCAAGGACATCCTCACCAGTACCTCTGCCCTGGCAAGGAGCCTAAAGCACAATTACTTTTCTTCTCCTCTTACTCCAGGTTGGAATAGCTAGTATTTCTGAATACCCATTCTTGACAGAACCCCCCTGCCCCTGACACATGTCTTCTGATCTAGCCTGAGGAAAACCATTCTCCTGGACTGAGTGATGGGAAGGAAACCAAGCTGCCGCGTTCAGTGTTTTCTGTGTCTAACGTAGAGATTTGCTGCCAAAACCATTACACAGTTAAAATAAAGCTGGAGAGCTGTTTTTGTTAATGGTATTATAATAGCCTTAGGGGAAAAAAATGATTTCCCTTACTCATCACTAAAGTAGCCACTGGAGATTGAAGATCCTTCACAAACTCCCTTGCCAGGGTGCAATTTTGCTCATCTAACCCCATTCAGCAGCGCCTGCTGGACCCGGACATGTGGCTCTAGCTTCGCCTTCGGCATCAGTTCCTGCTCCAGCAGCTCTGTTTCTCTGGCAGACAGCTCCACAACCACATTGGCAGCTTTCACATCACCTCAGGGCCTGCTGATGGCTTGCTTGGCTGGACAGCATTGCTCTCCCGGATGCTTTTTAAATTATTTTTTATCAAGAGGAATATTCTGTTTTTAATCCATCTGTGCTTCTGCCCAAAACCCTGCTGATACCTCTGATCTCTGCTGAGGCTGGGTTGCAGTAATCCCACATTTCCATGTTCAGTTCAGGCAGGAATCTGATTCATTCCCAACATTGTGTGCTTCTCCTGGAAATCAGTTCAGCAGCATTTTGGCTGCTCCTTGGCCTGAAGGTCCTTTGCAGCACAGCTTGATTTGATGGACCATTCTTTCCAGTTGCCCAGACTATTGCCTCTGGGAAACCAAACACGTTGATATAGTGTTGATCTGTTTCTTGGAGAGCTGGGCTCTGGCAGGTCTAGCTGTCGATGAAGATAAAACCGCCTCACTTATTCATAGAATCACAGAATCACAGGGGTTGGAAGGGACCTCAAGAGATCATCGGGTCCAACCCCCTGCCAAAGCAGCTCCCTAGCTCATATTGCACAGATAGGTGTCCAGATGGGGCTGGAATCTCTTCAGAGAAGGAGACTCCACACCCCCTGGGCAGCCTGTCCCAGGGCTCCCTCACCCTCACTGGGGAAAAGTTCTTCCCCGTGTTGGTGCAGAACTTCCTGTGCTCCAACTTGCAGCCATTGCCCCTTGTCCTGTCCCCACAGACATTGAAAAGGGGCTGGCTGATTCCCCCTGCATCCCATACTTAAGATATTTATAAACATTAATTAGGTCCCCCCTTAGTCTTCTCTTCTCAAGACTGAACAGCCCCAGCTCCCTCAGCCTTTCCTCACAGGGGAGATACTCCAGGCCCTTAATCATCTTCGTAGCCCTTCTTTGGACTCTCTCCAGGAGATCCCTGTCCTTTTTATACCAGGGAGCCCAGATCTGGACACAATACTCCAGGTGGGGCCTGACCAGGGCAGAGTAGAGGGGGAGGATCACCTATTGTAGGCAAGTAAATCTGTTACATGCAAAAGCAAGCATTTAGGACACTGAAATCATATTGAAATGAAAATGTGATGAACAGGGTCGTTAATATTGACAGTAGTCACACTGCTAAGTATACATGGTGCTGTCTGAAGAGGCAGTGCTCAGGAGGCATCACTTCCCAATTCCTACACAGGAGCATCTGTGCAGCTGCATTTCTCATTTCCTTTTTAGCACACATAAGCTAAGAGCAGGATGGAATAGGAACTTGCATTTGCAGCAGGGGCTGTGTTTTGATGCTCACATCACACCAAGGCTGTGTTAATAAATTTACTGGGACTGCCAGGAGCTCACCTAACGTCTGTCAGCGCATCTCCCTTCCTGTCCTTTGTAGGAGAACTTACTCCCCGCAAATATTTCTCTGGAAGGGTTTCTTTACAGCCTCATTAGCTGACACTAACATGCAGATTTACCACAAGTACCACATGCCACCTGAGGAGCTCAGCCCGTATCCATCGCCTGACCCAGGAACCAATGGACACTCCAGTGTCTGCTTTCACCCTCACCCCACAACCCACACAGTGCACGGGATGGGGAGGGACAGCTGTAAATCATGATAAACCACAGGCAAACATCAAGTGAAACCTTTCCCCAGCCTTTTCCCTATTCTGCAGGAACACCAATCAATTCCCAGAACTGCTGATAACATGAAACTCCTGCGTGATCAAGTTCTTTTCCTATTCCACTGAATTATTTCAAGTGGTTGTTCCTCCATGTGCTTTTTCATTTCTGTATGTCTGTAGATTTCAAGCTTTCCTGTACAGTGCTGTGAAACATAATAATCCTACTTCTCTCCATCCAGCATAACAACATCTGAAGATTGGCTAATAAATCTCATTTAAAAAAAAATAATACATTCTTGATTCTTTTGATTTGCTTTCTGGTTTTCTAGATTAGATTTCTCCTGGTTTATGTTGCAATTTTTCTTTTCTATATATGGGGGAATAGGAAAATAGCTTTTGGGTTTGGTTTTTTTTTAATCCAAACCTGAGATTTGGATGAAAAATCAGCAGTTAAACCTTTAAAGAAAAAAAAAATCATCAGAAATCTTTAAAACTGCAGTAATATTATGGTAGTGGATGCTGCTTTCAGATTCACAGAAATCTTTTGACAATATGGCACTTGAACCCCTTGCAGGGCCCATTCAAAATCTGATTTTTAAAATATTTTCTTCCCCTATCTCAATCACAAATACTTGTGACTACAACTCATGGATTGGATCTTTGCAAATAAATTATTTAGGTAACTGAGCTCTTTTCCTGCTCCCGAATTGCTGATCTGATCAGGATTGCTGCAGGGTATTTATTATTAAGAGCTGTTCAATGAGGAGTTGGGGCAGGACCTCTCCCTGCATATGGCTCTTTGCAGCCCATTCACGTCGATTATTGACTATTCCCTATTTACAGAGTGGAACCAGTTATCTGAGTTGCATGGGCTGCATGGACAGACAGAATAAAAAGATAACAGTGTGAAATACACTTCTTTACAGGGGCACAGAGACACACTGATGAGCACCCACACCTCAAAGGTGTACGAAATGTTATTCACAAAAATACATCTGAATACTGAGTGATTAATAGGGGTGAACAGATCCAAAACCAAGCTGGTGCCTGGAATCCAAAGGAACACACTTGGAATGTGTTTGCAGCACTCCAAGAGCTCTGCTGAGGAACTATTTGAGGCTACTTCACTGTGTAGCATCCCTTGGAAAATTAGTTGCTGCCTCTGTGTGTGCTCATGTGCGTTGGAAGGAAAGCCTGGGCCCTCAGCAAATGCCCCTAATTCTCTGCTTTACTGTTTGGTGACTTTTGTTCAAGTAATGTCACTTTATCAGCCCACAGCACAGCAGAGCAACTGTGAACAGAGCAACTCCCACCAGGAATCCCACTGCTCCTCTGCTCAGCAGCACACTCATTCCTGAGCGCTTCTTCACTAAGGAGGAGCGTTACACCTTTCCACCTGCTAAGCTGGTGTAAATCAGCATCGCTGCTAGGCGGCCTCCAGGTTCTGAGATGCCATCAGATCCCTGTATTTATTTTAAGTTGAACACAGGAATTGCACATCTATTTTTATCAGAGCTGAGCTGGAAGTGAATAGCCTGGGAAGGAGCAAATCTGACCTCGGCTCTGCTGGTATTTTCTCCTATGATTGTTTTGGGACTTCGATAGAGTTACACCGCATTAATACTTGAAAAAACAGATTTGGCTGGGATTTGTTTTCCTCTTTTGGGGGGTGATAGGGAAGCAAGTGAGTGATTATTATAGTAATATTTGGAAGTTGCTAGAAATTAAAAATCAAATAACTTCCTTTGAAACAGAGGGTTTCAATTTTTCTGAGGTTTACTGGAAGTTCTCATTGACAACAGCAGGTCAGAGGCCGGTCCTGGAAAATGTGTTTCATACCCCCAGTGAATAACCATGCTATCTGGCTCATACTGGGATAAAACCCCAGCAACTGAAGTTGTCAGATGTATCTAATCGAAAAGCAGGAAAAACAGTAAACAGCATTCAGGACCTCTGGGAGCAATTCCTTCCCATGTACAGCGGTCAGGGGAAAAATCTTTACCTGAGCTACTTTTCAAAGCCAGTTTTCTATGGAAACCAGCAGGTCCAGGCGAATACCATGGCTGTGTCTTACTGAATCTCTGAGTCCAGATTCATACAGCACCTGGAGCTGGGTGGTTCCACAGGGAGAGACTGGAGGAGTCTGTCACAGTGGGTGCGACAGGCACTTCACCTCAATAACGCTGAGCACATACCTTGATGATGTTCTTTTATTGATATCATTATCAGGAGTCCCTATTAGTGTGCAGTTCTCCCTTTCTTACGCTTTCTACATGTCCTGGGTAGAAGGTGAGGAAGGGAATATTGGGTAAAATTGTACAACCTCTTGCAGCAGAGCTGCATGCCCCCCACTGATACAGGTGCTGCCAACACCCTTCTGCTTAACGCTTAATTGGTTTCAGACTTACTTGACATCAAAGCAATGCTTAGTTTGAAAACTGGTATTTATCTAAACTGTCAGCTCTGTACAACCTCTAATTGGACTTTAGGCTTATCTGATTAGATATCTATTTTGTTTCTGGGTCATATACCTAAACATTTCTGGGTCATATGCTTGTGTTCATCGACAACACTAAATATCACCTCTGTTCTTGAACGCATTGGAATGTGCTAAAATCAATATATCTAAAATCAATACTTTCATTCAGATCTGAGGTTCAGAAATGCAGCTCAAGGTTGTATTAGCCCAAGAATTTGTCTGCTCAAAGCACAGATGAACATCCCAGAGCCCCCATCTCACCAGCATCCCTCCAGAGCTGTGTGCTCATGTAAAGGGTAACAAAATGAGTGGATTCCACTTTGTAAGGGGTTGTATGCAAAAAGTTAAAGGAAGCAAATGAATAAAGTTGGGTTTTTTTCTTTCCCCCATTCAGAATTACATACTGCAGAAACAGAAGTGATCCATTTATTATTTTGTGGATGAAATAGAGCTGCCAGCGTTATCGAGGCAATACTTAGATAACCCCCATGAGAGATAAGCAATAAAAAGTGCCCTGCAAGCAATATTACCTACTAAAGCACCATGGCCAGATGGATATACAGCTGAATTTCATAGAGCATCAGTGATAAATTACTTCCAATTTCATATGCGATTTATAAATATTCTTTGGAGACTGAAGAAATATCTTCTTATTTTAATTAACCAACATTTCTATCTTCTCAAAATAAGGTGAAAATCTCAAGTGCATCTGATCCAAACCTTTTCACAAAAAATTTAGCTATTAGCTCAGAGAAAGTCACAGCTATGCCTCCTTATCTTTCTCAAACTGGATTTGTTCTGGGCAAATTTTTAACAGATGGTTCCCAGTATCTAATGAATACAGCAGACCATTGCAAATGGGACATGAGATACACTTAGATAAAGAAAAAGGAGTTTGAAAGAGTGTTTTAAAAATACCTCCGAAATTCAGGAAAGTGTAGCTAAATTAGATTCAGGTAGTTCATAATAAGCTAATGACTTGAATTAAAACAACCAGACATAAAATGTTTTCAATTTGAAATGAACCTCATTTAGCATACCTAATAAGCCTTCCTCTTGTTTGAGAGATTTACTAGAACTCCTGGGGTAGCTGAACAGGAGCTCGCCCCCTCCCTTCATTAAGTACTTTGTGAAGAAACAGAAGAGTAATTTCTGTAGTAATTAAAGAGTAAAATCTGTAGTAATTAAAGAGTAAAATCTCCAGTAATTAAATAGAGGAGAAAAAAGGAAAATTAAGTAATAGCATAATATTCTTTAAGAGGTACAGAAATTAAAAAAAATGGGAAATAAAAGGTTGCAGACCTGAGGAGCAGTTCACAGCTGCTGAAAAAAGAGGTTTCTGGATGGGTGTTTGCAAGATATCACTGCAGGTGCTGATGGTCAGTTGTAATGGGATAGAAGCAAAGGATGTTGTGGGAAACAGTGTTGTTGATGCAGGCACAGTATGAAGGGTGGCTGTTGCTCTGGGAACTTGATGTTATTGTTGTGCAGGTAGGGTTTCTCTCTAACTTACCCCAAACTCTTTCAATCTTATCTTAAGTAGTAGTTGTGAATAGAGCACAAAATGGGAAAAGGCCATTGCAGGTTAAAATTGCATGTGAGGCAGCTTCTCTTTAGGTATCTTCAGAATATGTAGGATTTGCTATTGCAAGGCAATAACAGGATTGCTTGAAAACTCTTTTTTTTTTTTCCCCCAGCCTGTGTTAAAAAGACCATCAGAGACTTAATGCTCTCTTGCTGTCTTGTGTAAATCAGCAAATGTGAAGGGAACTGAGTTCTGTACCTGCTGTAACTAGCACCCAGCTGTGTCCCCAGCAGCTTCAGGAGACAAACCATTTCGAAGATAATAAAATGTAAACTCCTGAAGGACCTTCCAGAGTTTGGAAAGACATAATTGAAGTACTGAAATGTAATAGGAGTGGACACAGCTCAGTCTCTGTTTGGGGAACACTACAGTGACCCGTGATGCACAGAAGAAAAGTTTAATGTTTGGTTGGTTGGTTGGTTGGTTGTTTTGGGGAAGGAGGATTTGTAAAGCTCTCCTGGCCCTGCTTCTAAATGCTGTAGCTCATCAAAGACCAGACAGCTTTGGGTTGGCCAAACTCGGTTGATTGCTGGGGGTGTCAGGCTGAAACTTCAGCAGCGACACAACTGTGGTGATACCGAGTCCTCATCTCAGTGCAACTGAAATCTAAGCAGGCAGGAAACGTACTGCTAGGGGCTGAACAGGGGGTTGTGAATTAACGCTGCTCTGTTTAATCACGCTGACAACTAACACTGCAAACTTTGATTGACACATCAGATCTTGGGAAGCCACCTCATTTAGCGGGGGAGAGAAGTTGTTGGCAGCTGTTGAGGGATGCTAAGACTAAGAAGGAAGGTGGAGGGAGGGCTGTGTAGCATGTTCTCTTCCCTGCTGCCCATCATTAGGGCAGTTGTGCAATGCAGAGCTTGCTGGGATGCTTGCTGCTCTGCTGTTTCATGGCCTTAGGCAAACCATCCTGCTTCTGCATGCCTTTGTTTCCCCTCCTTTCTCCCTCTGTAGTAACCCTTTTGATATAAGACTGTTGAGCAAGTTGAAATCAGAAGGTCCAAGACCCTGAGTGGAGTGTTACCTTGTTGGAGAGGTGCCTCTGAGGGCTCCCAGGCAGCTGGTGGAAAACCCAAGTATGAGGCTTCAGGCAGAGCAGAAACCATCTGTACATGCCATTAAGTGTTAGTGGAATCTGCAAGAGATAGTGTAAAAGAGATCATACCTGCTTGGAGAAATTAATACTGTGACAGCAGTTATTGTAGGGAGATGTATTGCATCTTTAATGACAACAGCTGTAGTTTTCAAAAGAGGTGGCTGCAAAACCTGAGAGAGGGGGAAAAGAAAGCTGATGGTGCCCTATTTGTCATGACACAGCCTGATATGTCTTCAGATGAGAAAAAAATCCCAGTGCGGAGCGTGGGATTAGAGTCTCATATGAAAGTGTATTGACAATGGAACTGGTTTAATCAGTTAAATTATCATTTTGTACAAAAAAAAGACAGATTTGCTTAATAACCTCGGGACTCCAGGGAAGTAAGAAGAAATTGTCAATAAAAGCAATTACAAGTTAAATGAGAGAGGCAAGCACGGTACAGGATGGGCCTTGCCTTTTTAAATTTTTTATTTGTAATTGCAAATAATTGTCCTCATACAAAGCAACTTACCCTGTGTGGCATAGAACAGGTCGATACTGGTGGATCACCATTAAGAGAGATTTTTTTCTCTGCTACCTAGGTGTGTTTAAGTGATGTTTTCAGAACGGGACTCTTCCTGGATGCTGATAAGGAAGCTTTTGCTTGGCAGAGACTGTTCAGATTGGGATAAAAAGTGTTCTTTATGATCACAGATTTAAACTGAGGTTTGCTCATCTCCCCTCTGAATGCATATTCAAAAAAGGCTCTCAAAAACACTACAGGGTAGGCAGAAGTCTTGCAAGAATTTAGGTACTACTATTAGTAGCAACCCTAAAAGAGCCCACTTTGTGATTCATAACCGTGCTTTACCCTGTGAGATGGAGTTACTTATTCAGTAGGCTGCATCCCTCCCTGCATCCCTCCCCCAACAGCCATGTGGGACTTTGCAGAAGGGGCCAAAGGTTCAGTTCAGTGTTGAATTTGAACTGATATTAAATGGAAAAGGGGCAAGGCCATCTATTCACCTGAGGCACTACATAGAGAGGGGGACTATAAGAAATAATTCAATAATCTGTTGTTATTGTGGGACAATCTCTGTTGGGGAAAGGATACTTGAGCTGTCTGTATGGCAGGTGAAATCTGTATGGATGGATGAAAACTGTGCTTAGGGATCATGGGAGTCATTCCCTTTTTCCTGAACTCCTAGGTTGAAGCTCATTTTGACCTAAGGACTGTAAGGAATATTATTTTTCATTGGAATTTTATTTTTCATTGGTGTATATGTTGTTTTTTTAAATAAAGAAAAGCTCCCCATGGGTAAGGGTGTACCTGAACTGAGCAGCTTTCAGGTAGCTCGCAGCTAACAGCTAACTTGCAGCAACGTTGCAGACCACAGCAGTGGTTGAGTTCTTTAGGAGGAGCCTAAATGTTCCCCTTGTTAAGAAGTGGCCAGGTTCAGCATGAGAGACCACTTCAGTTCTGAAAACCTCCAGTTTACAACACAGAGTGCTGATGAGTTTATGTGCATAATGCACTGAAGTGCAAAGAATTTAAAGTTGCCCTGATCACAGGGCTTTAGTGTAGCTTCAAAATTCAGAGTGAAGTCACACAAACACTTCTCCCCATTACAGAGCTGCTCTAAGCCTTTCCCATCCGCTCCTTCCCTGCCTCCCCTGCTGCTGCAGCTTGCAGTCGCTGTGGTGCAGATCGGGCCAGTTTTGGGGGCTGTGCTGTAAGCAGGACAGATGTAATTATCTGGATTAAGAAACTCAAAGCACAACAAACCTTCAGGTTGTAGGTTTTGGGGTTCTTTAACTTGGATCATTTGCTGATCCAATTTAGAGTGCAACCCTTGTGAGATGAGAGTGAGGAACCAAGCGAAGGAAGGAGTAGGAGGAAGGGTCAAGACATTTGATGCTGGGAAGATGCTCTTCTACCTTTGCTTGTGTATTGCCTATCTAGGTGCTACCTGAAACCTTTCTCCCTCTGCCATTAAGACATGGATATTGGGGATAATAGTCTCTTTTGTGTCTGTGGGTTTAGATAATTCCAAAAAGATCGAAGTTCCTCAAAGTCCGCATGCCTTTAGACTGAGTCTGTCTTTTCAACACAATGTGAGGGTTTTGTTTCTAGCTAAGCCATTCCCCACACCCATGTGCAATGAGCTAATCCTCTACACCTGTGAAAGTAGCAACCCCTGGCAGGATGGGGGAGCAAGTGATGAGTTGGGTCGCGGGGACTTTTCCTACTGCTGTGGCAGCTGAAGAATGAGTGATGCAGAGCTGTGGCTGCTGTCACTGAGCACCACAGCCTGTATCTAAACAGAATTTGTCCTGTGAAATTAACTTTATTTTCAGGATAATCCTGTCACGTGGCTCTCAGGAGATGAAAAGCAACTTTAGATGTCTCAGATTCTTCTGTCTCCAGTTTATTCAAAACCTCTGGAGGATTGTTTCACATAGTTTGGGATGAATGTTACCATTCTGGGTGACTTGGTTTTTTGATTACAAAAGAGGTTGCAGTCATCCTGCAACAGCTCAAACATTACTACCAGGATCTGTCAGTGAGGCTTAGGTGCTTCTGGAAATCCTACTGCTCTGGATATTATGAGAGCAAGGTAGCAGAACTGACCTGTGCTGTGCAAAACCTGATTCACATAGTTGAATAGAAAAGAGAAAAATTAATTATTTCTTAAATAAAATTGGAAATGAAAGCTGAAAGAATGCTGCGTGCCCCTAGAAGGAGAAAAAAGCACAGAGAGAATATCATTGTGAGAAAGTACTGAATATCCAGAATATTTGTTCTCAAAAATAGAAATGATGAGATGGCTAAAAGACCTGCTTGATCTGGACTGCCTGTTGATGGATCAGCCTCGCTGCTTTTAACATTTGTTATCCCTTTAAGTATTGGGGATAAGGGGGTGAAGGAGGAATATTTTAGAATTCTGGTTTTTAAATTGAAGCCTCAAAGTATGAAGAATGCTTGTACAGTTTAGACCTTAGAGCTGCAGAAGACCAAACAAGCTTTTTTTTTCTGCTATGAAACAAGATAAAGATGGAGGAATTGGTCAAAGAAAAGTTTTTAACCAGTGCAATGTCCTCTTCCCAGCTTGCAGGGCTGCTAAAAGCCTCCATCACTGCTGCTTCAGCAGAAGTTTCTGCCCATCCAGATCTTCTACCCTGCAGCTGTAGTTGCTCCTCAACCCAATTCTGTCAAAACGATCCCGTTAATCTGAGCAGTTTTAATAGTAGAGAGTTTTGGTTTCCTATTTCAACCTGGATGGTTTTGACAGACTGTGGAACCGAGTGGGCAGGAGAATGAATTACACTTGGACAGATGGTCCTTCAATTCTTGGTGCTATTACTGCTTCTGAGGTGGTGTTGTGATACTCTAACAAACCTAGGGGTGATCATAGCTCCATTGAGGTAGGTGCTATACAAACAGAGATGGAAAGAAACCCTGGCCTGGAAAAGCTTACCTCCCTATAAGACAAAACACCCAAGAGAGGGGAGAAGCTGGGGATATGTAGGTGAAATGATGCATCAACCCTTACCTTCACAAGCAATAATCTAGTCCAGATTCTGTAGAGGAATCCCAATAAGAGTGGGAGCTCACATTTTATCAGATAGATCAGGTGATCTATAACCATGCTGGCTGCTCTCAAAGGTAATGATAAGTTGGGATTCCAGCGGTGCTCCCCTCTGTGGAGCAATCAAATCACCCTTAGGTGGTAAAGCCAGACCAGTCCCTATCATTGTTCCTCATCCTTTCACGCTTTGCCAAAGCCACATCCCTCTCTGCTGGCTTGGGCCTCAGCCTCACAGCTTCAGCACAAGCAGCAGGAGTGTGAGCATGGGTGCCACTGTGTCACAAACTGATGGGTCTGTGGGGATGGGGTGGTGTTATCCTCCTGATACAGGGTGCAGAGCATCCTTGGGCTGCAGTGGAGGTGGCCCCTCCATGCTTGTCTCCAAGGGAAGGGCTCACTGCTACTCCCTGCAGAGTCTGCAGGTTCCCATGGAGCCCCAGCCCTTGATGCATGATACAAGCACAGGGGACAATGAGTTACATGCCATAAAGGGTGGCAACCCAAGCAAACAACCAAGGGTTAGAAGGAAGAACTGTTCTCCCCTCTTACAAAGAGGGTAAAATCACTGGGAATTAACAAGTTAAACTCTCTGAGCTGAGGGCAACAGGTTACCAGTTTTAGTTATCTAATAATCAGACCATTCCTGTCCCATTATCCCTGAGAATATCTGACAGGATTTTAAATTGACAGAATAAATGCTTTCCAAGGTAGTGTGTATGACATTTCCCTGAAAACTCTTGTGGTCTGTTGGGTTTTTCTGGAGTATGACAAGGTGCTTTCCCAGGTAATGCCAGGTGACAAGCCTTTCAAAGTCTTTCTAACATGGTGGTCCAAAATAATGTTGAAGCTTAGCAGAGATGTATCTTTCAGCATGGGGGTAATGTGGGGGATGGCAAGTGATTTATCAGACTGCAGAAACTAGAAATCCTTGGGATACCTTTGGACTTAAGGATAAAATAGTAAGTTTAGTTGTAAATGATTAGTAGTAATAGAACATTTTCAGAGGCACAAACCAGACACAAGTTTCATATAACCTGATGGAAAAGCAACACTAAGATGTAGCCCCTCTGCTCCCATCTGCTTTTTGTAGGAGGAACTTGGGGATTGGTGGCCAGAAGGCTCTTCTAGATGATTCCCAGTGCTTCTCCAGATGGCAGTGGGGAGGCGGGCATGGCTGGTGGGATCTGGCCTGCTGAGGTTAGTCCAGGCTCACAGAGTCAACCTCTAACAAGATCAAGGACTCAACTAATTGCTACATCTGTTAATCACAAAGCCATCAATTTCTGCAGCCAACAGAACCTGGCTGAATTAATTAAATCATATTCAAGGGATGCAAAAATGTTAATATAATGGATAACAATCTAATTATCTTTGTACCACGGGTTTTGTTGGTTTTGGTTTTTGTTGGGTTTGGGTTTTTTTTCATTTTCTTCTAGGTTTTGTTACCAACTATATGGAATTACCAGAATGTACAGTTCTGCCCTAATTGCTGATTGATAATTTCTTCTTTAGTCACAAGTTACCTGACCCTAGAAAATGTCTCAGTGTTATCAGGGAAGATGTTAAAACTTTCTTAGATAAGGTCAGGAATTTCTCTGACAAGTAGATGTACCTGGAATACTAATCCAGACCCAGGAATGACTGAAAGGGGAATAGGAACAATCACAAACAACATCATATCCCAACAGCTTCCTCTGTGCAGTTTCAGCTATTATTTTTTTTTTTCTCCTTGCATTTATGTTTAATTAAACTAATACTACATGATGCTGTTAGCAGGGTTTCTTATTCTTCCTTTGATGGTCTCAAAGCCAGTAAAATAGGCTGTGGTGGTTGAACAATTATGCAATTAATGGCTCAATGCTGTTGGTAAGTGTGTTGCTAGGGAGATAGTCAAAATGATTTTATTTTCTTTTTTTATTAGTGCTGTAATTCAAGGTGGGTCCCAAAGAGTATTGTAGCTGCTGCCTTGTTTGCTGTCATCCCTGCTCTAGATGTCAAAGCAAGAGAACCTTGTTCGTGTTGTTTTGAGAGCATAAAGGAAGTGGAACAGAGGACATTTTAGTGTATTGATTTTTTCACTTGTTTTTTTTTCCATCTGGCCTTTTAAACTTTCTCTATCAATCATGTTCTTTTTCTTATTGTTGGAATAATAACAAGATGTTCTATATAAATGTCTTTCCCTTATTATATAATGCCCTTAGTTAGGCTGTTGTCTGTAATTCTTTTCGGTTCCTGCTTTTGTCTGTAAACACCAACCTGAGATTTTTCTCTTAACTCCTTCACAGTAACATGGCTGTGATTCTGTTCCCAAGATGTGTTGGATGTGTGGTTTGAAACACTCCTGCCTAGCAGGAGATAGCATATGTCTGTGGCTGCTGGAAAGCTCATCCTTTGGAGGTGCTCACCATACCTTTGCCCAGTCTAGGAGAGGTTTAGGCACTTGCAATGGTTCATACACCAGTGCCTGGTAAAACCAGCAATACCCAGGACAGATTCACTCACTGTTACCTCCAGGTTTGCAGTATCTCTGTGCCAGAAAGACAGATGGACACGGTGATAGTTCTCTGCACCACAGCCATGGCCAAACACCTCTGCTTCAGGCAAAGGCTGTACTCTGTGTGTGGTTTGAGCTGAACAGTTTCAGGGTCTGAATGAGATAAGGTATGCAAAGAGGTCTGTAGATGTGTATAGGGGAATATAGGTGATGCCATACTTAAAACAC
This sequence comes from Hypotaenidia okinawae, assembly GCA_027925045.1. Taxonomy (NCBI): domain Eukaryota; kingdom Metazoa; phylum Chordata; class Aves; order Gruiformes; family Rallidae; genus Hypotaenidia; species Hypotaenidia okinawae. Next base: position 20,705,194 of record BSDF01000011.1, on the reverse strand, counting down.
CTTCCTACAGTGTCGCCCAGTCACTTCTTGGTCAAGATGTATACTGAGGAAGCCATATCATGATGCATCTCAACCTTGCAGTCTGCGTGCCTCTGTCTTCTGACTGCTGGTGTAATAAAAATAGTTAATCCATATGGATGCAAGGAAAGGTAACAGCTGTCCTGCAAACAGTGAGTAATGCCTCTTACACACCACCCCATCCCAATTAGCACACCGTGCCTCACAGCAGGCAGCTGCACAAAAATAAACCCTCTGCATCATTAGTGGCAAGCCATTTTCATCTGCAGTGAGATGATGAAAGCAGCCCTGTGGTCCCACAAAAATGCATGGTTCTCTGCTTGGGTTTCCAGGAAAGCTCTGAAAACTTTGGAGGAATCATCTTCCAAGCAAGCTCCCTTCCCAATGACCAGTGCTACATTTGCAATGCCACTCTCTCTATTAGCCTCTGTGTAAATTGCATTTAGCTTACAGGCTTTGAGGGACTTGTTTGGTAGATGCTGAGGCTCCTGTGCAAGGCATGTTGTGAGTCTGTGTTTTAATGACATGCCAGAGAGATAGCCTGGGGCAACAGAAATCCATGGACATGGGGATTCTGGGCATTTGAAGTTTTCTGCAGGATTTAGGGTATTCACGATGATTTCCTGAAAAATGTGTCATGTTTTTCCACCATATAAAGTTTTCACTTTTAGGAAATGAAATTTCTGTTCTTCCTCTAGTCCTGGGAGACAGACTAGAAAGTGAAAATGGATGTGTTTGGACTCCACAGCTTGGCAGAATTGGAAAAATAACAGGTTAAATCCTCAGGAGTAACAGAAAAAGAAACCCCTGAAACCAGCACATCTGCAGTTTCCCCTTGCTATTGCACATAACATCACCAAGATGGGAAGGGCAACTGGGATAGTTTTGCCAAAGCACTTTGTGAAACTTGTGGCTGTGCTGCCATGCATCTCAACAAATGAATTGGTTCTCATCTCAGAGTCTGTACACCTACAAGACAAGCCGCCTCATCTTACTCTTCCTCACTCCCTGCTTTGTCAATATAACTTTAAACCTCATCTTTCAGCAAAAATCAGTGTGGATGCTGCTGGCTGAAGCATCTCGGGTCCCTGATTCAGAGCACTGCCTGGGGGTCACAGGTTTTGTGCTGAGCAGATCTTGTGTGTTTTAATAAATATTCAGCTAATGAGCAAAAGCCTTGTGTAGATGAGCATCTCCATAGGACTGTGTTAATGGTGAGTAAAGTTGCATCAGTTAGACTAACTTACTATGCCTTGTGTATGTTCGTGAAGCTAAGTAGCTTGCTTCTACTCCTGGTCTGTGTGTAGAAATGAAGGTACAGGAGCTAAAGGAACATTTCAGTCCACAGAAGAGTGGTGGGATAAGACCAAAGGGCCAGTCTGGAGGTGACTGAGATGGCTGCACTGTGGAAATGGGACCAGCAAGCTTGTCTTTTTTTTGAAAGAGCAGGAAAGGTTCAGAAAGAATTTGGCCCAGTTTTGCACTGCGTTCAGAAAGCCCCTCCTGGAAAGGAAAGTACATAGTATGGCAAGGTTGGATCAGTCCGGATCTCGTGGCTGTCACTTTAAGACAAAGAGCTTGCCTGAGCAACTGAAAAAATCAGTGCATTATGGCACATGCTTTTGTTGCGTGACAGCCCAAAGAGACATTTTTCTGATTGACATAGGTTAATTAGATCAAAACGTACTGGATCGTAGTGTTGAGGATGCAGTTTAGTTAAACACCTGAATAGCTATTGTTGTTCACCCTCTGGTTCAGGGTTTTTATTTTCATTTCTTCTCTTTTTCTATAGGTACCAGAGAGATCAGAAAAAGGAGGATGACTGAGGGACAATTTGGTATCTCGCTCACAGGGATCTGGACAATGTGAAGATGAGTAATGCAGCTATTTCAGATGTAAGACGAGCAACCTTACCCTTGATTCCTTCTAACAGGGCTTAGTGGATGCATAGATCGTTGGGTTGTTTGATTTTAAATGTATCTTTTCAAGAGCTGTGAGCAGAACAAGGCCACATCTTCAGATGATGAACAGAACCCTTGTGTGGATGAGTTTCTCTGCAGCGCTGTGTAAATGACAAATGAGTCACATCATTTTGACTAATTGATCTTGTCTTGTGTATTTGTTTATTAACATGAAACCACTTACTGCTGTTTCCATTTTGCATTTCTATAGAAATTAAGGTTGCAAGTAGTTAACAGGCTTCTGTAGAGCTATAGTAGTAGGGGATTTGCAGCAAAACCATCAAAATTTTATTTATTTAAAGTACTGAGCTAAACTGGGACCTGGTCCCAGCAGTCAGTGCCTAGGGTCACCAGAGAAAGTAAAGCTGGGGGCATGTTAGTGGACTGGGCTTAATGATGCTACTTTCAGTCATCTAATTATAGCACCACACCTAACTTGCAAGCTGGTTCCTATAACCTCCTTTTTCAATTCTCATTTTCCTAGCTTCTGATATCTGGGAACACCTTTTTTCCTGAATTACAATTGGTGGATCTCCACTGGCCAAACAGGTATCTAGCTGCATCTTCCCCATTGGCTCCCAGGCCATGTGTGCCTGCTGATGTTACAGGCTGTTCAGGGGTGATTGGTGCTGTTGTTGTGCTACCCACTGTGGGAGCTACTGGTGTAGATGGACAGTTTAGAAGTTCTGGGGTGACTCAGCCTACCTGGGGCTTGAGTTGCTTCCACGGGTACCCAGCTCTCTTCCACATGACTTCCTGCATCTGGCAAGTAGGTGCCCAGTGCTAGTGAGGGAGACTCCGGATTTTGTCTCTATCTGCAAACTGATCTGGACCTGAGTAGTGCACAGGTACATATTTTCAAGAAAACACATGCCTGAGGCAGACATGGCAAGCTGGAAAAATTTTGGCACATTCTTCCCTCGCGTGCTCTTTGGCAGGGCAATGTTCAGTTGGACAAGCACCACAAGGTCTTGCCAAACAGGCCATTAGAAGAGTAAGGAGCATCAAATCATAGTTTTCTAGTTTTGAACTTTTTCTCCCCTCTTTAAGAGGAAAAATGACCAAAGTAGCATAAAGAATTTGTTAAAATGAAGACATAAGCAAATGAAAGCCCATGGAATGAAAAAGAAAGATGACAATGTCTCTCTGTATCTTCTTCCTCTTTTGATTGTTCCTTTCAAATGACTGATGTACTTCAGAGCTTCCAGAACTGTACTTTTTGTTTTGTTTTCTGGGTAGTTCCAGACTAGGAACTTAGGGGAATCAAGTCCTTCAAAAAATACAATTGCTTTTCATCATGGGACAGGAACCTGCTTTGGCAGGGGGGTTGGACTCAATGATTTCTTGAGGTCCCTTCCAACCCCTGTGATTCTGTGATTTGTGACCAAAGTGGTTTTAAACTTTCACAACAGCATGCAGTATCTTTTCCAGTGTGTGAAGTGGTTAAAAAATGTCCACAAGAGGAAAGTAAAATTAAAGCTGAGGTGTTCAGATGTAACTGTAATGCTACACAGAGCTCAAGAAGTAGAATTAAGCAATTGTATTTAACTGCAGAAGCAGGATTAATCTCAGTACATTTAAACACACATTGACAACTGAATTGGCTATCACAAGCTACTGGAAAAGAAGCTGAGATCAGTTTTCTTTCATGAATTTTTTGACTTTTCTCATCAATTAATAAGTCCAGAGACTTAAAAGTATTACCATAGATTTCAAAGCTAACCGAATTAAAGGGATGTGAACAGTTTGTTAAGAACAAGCTGTACATACTCATTTTCAAATTCATGTTTCTTCTGTAGGTTGTGAATGGACTCTGTTAAATGGACTCTGATGCCAGGTCTATAATAAGCCCAGAGAAGAATGCAATGGGAGGAAAGCACAAAGGATCGTGTCCTGTGCTGATGTGAAATGCTGTAGTCTGTGCTCAGTTGGGCTGGCTTATAACTAGAAAAAACCCTAAGTTCTGGAAAGCACTCACAGTGGGTACATGTTGGCTGCTGAGGTGTTGCTGTAACCTTGGGATGGGATCATGCAGCATGAAACAGTACTCAACAGGAAAGGAGACAGCAGAAAAATCTGAAAGAGAAGACAGAATCAGTTTGAGCAGTTAAAAAATTCAAAGATGGGATAAAGTCGAAAAGAATGAACAGGAACAGAATGTGTCCTGTTGCTGATGGAGGATGTAAAGTTTTCCCATCGCTGGTTCGTACCTGAATGGAACTGTGCTCATTGCCAAGCCCAAAATCAGTTTAAGCACAGGCTCCTTGACACTAAACTTGATTCTTCCTTTGTGAAAATGTCCAAAGATATTATTTGACAGGAAAAGACCAGAGGAATTATTTTCACCTCAGTACTTGGCATCAAAGGGATCTTTCAAGACTAAGTATATTTACATAGCCTGAGAGGGAGGAAGAGTGTGACAGGAGGCAACTATAGCCCGTAGCTGACTGTGATCTCAGGGATCTATTGCTCACTAATACCTGGAAGATGTATAAAGCCTCGGGTGGGGAATATCAGTGACGCATAACATCTTTGCAGGGGTATGTTATCCACACTGCCCTTGATGGCATACAGTATAGCTGGATAGACAGCCTACATGATTTGGGTTTTTTTTTTCTTTGATGGACAATCCTGGCAGGTAGTTCCCATCTTGTTTCAATATTGGTTTTAGCAACAGGAAGAATTTTACTGTCTAAAATATTAAACAAGTCTTCAAATATTAAGCAGTTAACATTCTTCTTTCAGTTGTTCAAATTTGTATTGGAGCCACCGGGAAGCCACTGAGCAGGCTGTACATGCGGCACGGGCGCCGTCAGAGCTGGCTCTGCTCTGCTGTGCACCCTCAAAAGCTTCCCCACCCCTCGCCTCTTCCAGCCTCCTGCTCTGCACAAAGGGAAGAGCTTTCTTTTCAGAATATGTGACTTTGCTATTGATCTCGTAGGAAACAAATCCATGCCAATGAGCCTACAGGGCCAGGCTGATCAAAAGAATAATAGACAGGCTGATGTGGAGGGTTTCTTTCTCTCCTTTCTGCTGCAGTTTTAACTAATGTGATTCATTAAAATTGGAAGGTAGATAAATGACAAAATCTAGTTTCGGCGATAACTTCTGGGGGCCAAATGCTATCCCTGTTCATCTCCTGCGCTGGAAACAAAGGAGCAGATAAAAGAGCATTGTGAAGAGACAGCTAAAAAGAGCTAATGGTGTTTAGAGGTGAGGTGTCCTCACCTCCCTGTGTCCCCTTGGCATTGCCCATGAGGGTTTGCGGCTGCAATCATTATCACCAGTGAACCACATGAACAGCTTGTCACCCTCCTTCCAGGAAACAATGGGGAAAAGAGCATGATGAGCGTTTGCAAACCTGGCTACAGAACTGATGTTGTTTGGCTGAGCCCAGCTGCACACCCCAGTTTCTGTTGCTGGTACAGAAATGCCCCAAAGCTTTGCTGTCCGGCTGCCACCACGCCGCCGGGCTGCAGCAGTTCTGCCGTACTTCATGTCAAACCCATCCTCTGAAATGGGATAAGAAAGTAAACATTCAGCTCCAAGTGTCTATATTTCTAAGGAGGGAAATGACATTTCATAAATACTCAACTATGCTATTCTCAACATCCAATTTTCTATATTGGATTAATTTCTCAAATCTACTTACTCAGTTCAGAAGACTGAAATGTTAATCTAACAAGTCCTGCAGTTTTATAAGCAGCATGTAGCTTTTCATTTAATCCAGCAGTTGCATTTAAATGACCCTACAGCTGTAGGGCACTGAGGCCACCGTTATTTCATTATAACATTTCTATACAATAATAAATAATTCTATGCACGACAACTCTTGAAAGGAAATAACTTGCATATGGCATGGCTAGCATCAGCTATTGGAAGAATGTGTGTTGTTATGAAAATCTGTCTACGAGCACCACAGGAAGCCTCTATTCCCAGAGGCCAGATATCAACTGTGCAGTAAAACTGAGCTGTTCCTCACCATAGTTCTGTATTTCCCTCATCAGCAGAGAAGCAGGCTTTTGACTTCTGCATTGGGACTGCCAGGAAATAAAAAAACCCCTCTATTTAACAGTAATTCTGGTAGGTTTTAGCATTTGTAAATTTGGAGCCAGCTAAGGCTTTCTGTTCAGTGTTCAGCAGTTGTCAGTTGTTAATCAGCTGATGACAATTAGTGTTCTTGCTATGGATTTGTTCAGTGTAAGACTGCACCGGATGGCTCTGTGGGACTGGAAAGCAGATGAATATTGGGAAAGAAGAATTTCTAGAAATACTCTGGCTCTAAGCTTCAAATTCAGGATACTCCTACAAGTTTTCACCATGGTGTGTAAAGTTCTAACCAGTCCCAATCAGCAATTTTATTTGTCCTTCCAAAACTCCTGGCCAAGAGCAGAGGGCTGTTGGTTTACCCTTAGAACAATCACCTTTAGTTTTTCACTCAGTGGTTACCTGCTGGGTAAGACATCACCCAATAGATGAATGTGGGACCGCCCCAGATCTTGAAAAACACCTTTGCCTCAAGAGGCTTTTGGTCAGGTAATCTATTGTCACTGGGCATGGACCAGTCCAGGCTGCTACTGGGGAACATGAAGGTACTCCTATGTACAGATGATGGGCAATAAGGGCAAAAAATACCTCCTTTCTGTGAAAACAAAATGCTCTGCAGGGAAATGTTGGTTGACTTAATCTGAGCTCTTAGATGACCTTCTTTGGACCAAAGGTTGGAGCTACTGAGGTCCTGTCCAGCCTCAGTTGTCCTAAGGGCAATTAATGAGTTTCTGAAATTCTAAGAAAAAACCACTATTGAGTCTTAAACAAAATGCAAATCGCTGTGTTTCTTTATCTCAACTCTCCCAAATCAATTAATTTAATTCCTTCTTATTTTAAAGAAATGAGCTTTCATGTTTATAAAAGTTGGAATCTGGGTTTTAAAAGTTTTAATTTTGTTTTCAAGTTCATCTGGCTGTTTCAGGAGATGTATTCCATGGAGCATTGAATATATGCATGTACATGGACAATGGCAATTCATTAACTGGATGAAGTGTGGGGACTTTCCGTCTGTTTTGTTGACACTTCCTTTCATATGGAAAATCCAGTGCCAAGTTTTCATCTATTCATGTTGTGTCACCTCTTGTAAAAGTCAATATGTCACTATTTTCTGTATGTCAGCTGAGACTGATGGGAGTGCTGACTTTAAAGACAGGTCAGAAAGGCATTGGGGAAAAAAAGCAACAACCTTTGCTGAAGCAGAGCGATGCTAAATGTCACAGAACAAAGATTTAGATGCAATTTAGAGAGCTGACATGCAAAATGTGTACACTGTGGAGTTCAGTGTCTTGGTTAAAATGTAAGAAAGTCTGTGATATTATACCCAGATACCTTATTATTTCCTCATTCTCTGCCAAAGCTCCAGTATCTCTTTTAAGGCACTGGGGTATCTTTTAGCAGTCTTTCAGGTCTGCAACATCTAGTGGAAAACTGAGTGGTGTTCAGCCTTCCCCATGGGTTGGGAGTGACTCTACCCAGATCCATTGCAGAGTATTCTCTCCTTTTACATTAGTCCATTACTCCTGAGTGGATTCAGGCTAAAAGTTTGGCTTAAAGCTGCTTTTGGCTACCCAGACGGTCATTAGAGCAGCCTAAGGAGAGAACCAAGGCACCGACTGGAAGTGCTTTAGAGTTGGGAATTCCCTGCTGGCACCGGTCCCATTTCCATTCCCTGTCTCTTGTTATTTTTTTAAAAATTCATACATTACCATCAGGGTGCAAAGTACCACCGAAATCTATACTGTGGCTTGCCTTTAACAGGCCAAAAGTTTAGTCTGAGAGCTGAGCTGAAAGAGTCTTATTCACACAGGTAATTGTCATCACAAAGACCTATCCTCCCTGCAGTGAATGGGAAGAAGGAATTAGGATGCAGATATCTCTGCCTGTCACTCTCTAGAGGTCACTATTTTGGATTGATGAATTGTGAACCAGAGTATCTGCCTGTGTACAGTTTAAGACCTGATTTTTGTCTGTTCTTCCCTGTGACCTCTATTGTTATGCCTGTATTGTTACTTCAGTGCTGGAAATCAAAGGCAAGTACAGACTAAAAATACTGTGAGCCAAAAAAAAAAAAAAAAGAGCTTTAATAACTTGGTCTTACTTTTGCATTTCAAAGGATATGTCACATCATTCAGAGAGCCACACATTTTTAAAGATAATGCCACCAATGCTCAAGACACTCTTTTATTCATCCCCCAAATTATTGATTTTTTAACTGAATTTCAGTGAAAGTACAAGTGAACTAGACTCTCCATTCCTGTTATATGCTGTAGAAGCCCTCAGTTCTGGGTCACTGGATTTTATATGTATGTGTGTATATGTATATACATATAACGTGTATAGCCAAGCCCAGAAATGCCAGAGAAGCATTGTGCTTCCTGGGTGTTGAGTGCCCAGCATGAAATGAGTTGGCTGCTTTCCTCTGTGCTTGATAGAGACCTGTTCCCATCACAGATCTGTCATCACAAGAGTCATGAACTGACAGCATCTCTGCGGAGAGAGGCTTGTGGGTTGAGGAGAAGAGCCTCTTGCTTCTCTCTGATGTTCCTCTGGATTGAAGGGCTTGCACAGAGGATATGAGGCTGGGCTCACTCTTGGAAACACATGAGTGGAGATGTTCATCGCAGGCCCTGAGACAGCTGGAGCAGCTTTTTAGTCAGGTATGTCTGGATTTCTCAGGCCAAGGTATCTGACAGATTTCCTTCGCTAACCACTTTCCAGGGTATCTGTTTCCCTCAGTACTCAGGACTTCTGTCAGATTTACTCAGAGGTCTTTCTGCTCTTAGAGAAAGCGTCAGTATTTCACAAAGGCGTCCTGGATATTAATGTATGATTTTATGAGATCTTATTTATAGAAGGATGAAATGAAATGAAAGCAATATTCTGTCATTTCTAGTTCCGTGCTGCACCTTCTTTGGAAAGTATGAAAATAAAGTAAACCTGTCAAAACCATTTAAAAGTAAAAGATTCTTCTTTTAGCTTCTTTCCAATATCCCAAGCTGCTCCTGGGGAACTTTCAGGGGGTCTTACATCCAAGATTTTAGGAACTTAAGAGCGGCACAACAGTTTGAGTAATTGTGAGTGACAGCCGTAATTATTTAAGCTATTGCACTGCATAGTCCCACCTCCCCTTTAATGGTTCAAGGAAGAATATATGTATCATATTAGCATAAATTTAATTTACTGTCTCATAGAAAATGCAAATCAATAAGGCTAAACCTGAAGTAGCATTCAGTTAGTTTTTAATGCAGGGCAAGGATTCTTACTTACCCCAGGTGAGGTATAAACAAATCAACATAAATCTTTGAGTAATTGGAATTCCTCTATGAAGATGGAGCACAGTCTTTCTAAGTGTCCCTGTCAGGGGTCTGCCTGATGCTGGTTGAGGAATTGTAAATTGCTTGTTCTCTTCCTGCTTGTTTACTCATGTGTGATGTGATGCAGGTTGTTTCCCCCTCAAAAATTATTTGCTAGAAACCTTTATTTAAGGGTTGAAATCCTTATTTGAGGGTACAAATTCCCAAAATATTTTCAATCCAAGACCAAGATCTAGCAACTGCTTTAAGGCTGACCTATATCTTAACACCAGTGGATGATCCATCTACTCCCTGGGACAACTACCCAACAGCACTTACCATGGCTATGGGTGTCAGCAGGCAGCGCTATATCAACGTCTCAGAAGCTTGTAGTCTTCAATGCTCAAATCACCCCAGTAAAATGCTGCTCCCCTGTACACAAAAGCTCCCCTCAAAGCCTTGTTTTCTGGCAAGTCTGGGAAAATAAACAGACTTTGAAGTATGCCCTGAAAGTCTTTCCAAACAGTAAGTCAAGTGTGACTTTCTACAAGATGACAAGATTTTAACATGGTTCCTATGTTTATATATATATATTTTCAAGTCAGAGTTCTTTATTTATCATAGGATTTGAGAAACAAAAGTCTCTTGCCTTTGATTGCCTAGAAGAAAACATTTTACAGATGCCTCTATCGAGTTCTAAGAGTTGTTTAAAGTGATCTGCTTTTTTAAAGATGGAAGTTCAAGGAAAATAATTTCAAAGAACCTCAGAGGAGGGAAACTGAAGTTGGCATATCTTCTCCTTTGTATATTCTTTAGCTCTTATTTGAAAGCAGAAAAAGTCTTGTTTTGTAGACAGAATAGAGATGGAAATTGCCAAAATTTAAAATCAGTTACAAAGAAATGAAGACTTGGTCCATCACCTACTGAAATCAACAGGTGCTTCCTTTTAAGAGCTGGATCTGGGTATAGATAATGCAAATGGAGGTGCAAGCAGAGGTTAAAGGCAGAATACAATGCTTAAATCTCTTCAACCTCATCAACTCTCCATGAAAGATGCTATTCAAAGCAACGTATTTGAATAAAAGCTCATCAGAAAACTCCAGCAAAACTAGAATGTTTATGAAGAAGGGTGGAAAAGTGGGTTTTTTTGGTAAATTTTCTTACCAGTTTTAACTGTACATCAAAATCTGTGTTCAAACCACCATTCTGTAATTATTAACCTCTTTTTGAAGGTGATGGAAATGCCTAGTGGCATCTAGGAGGTTTTCTAGAATTGGAGGATATTTTCTATTGAAATTTGCTTTATTAATGTACAAATAATGTTTCTGAAGCAGAAATCAGAAAGAGCATTCTGCAGTCCCCTTCAGCCTTTGAAACAGACACTTTGCCTGGGAGTCTGCTGCTTCTCTTCAGAGCTCCCTTTAGAAACAAATCTTGGAGAAATGCTACACCTTTTATTCAAAAATGTTCATTTTATTCATCCACTGAAAAACATAACCTGCAACAACGGTGAGAGATTTTTATAAACAGCCTGAAAGAGGTCTCCCTGGTCATTTCTGCTTAGAACAACATCTCAAATTGTTATATCTTATTGAAAAATAAGAAAAAGCATACATCAATTAAAATAAAAAGATTGATTGCCTTTCATTTACCATCAGCAGGCATACACTTCCCTGATCTGGGGCACCTCCAGAGCTGTTCACAGCAATATGACACAATAATTTCTAACAGGATGAAGTGATTATATTATCTAATTTCAAATAGAGTTGCATCATGGGAAAGCAGATTATCAGACAAAATGGTGTGTCAGCTTTATTCAGGAGAAAAGGGAATTGTATAGATTATTTTTCCTTCACATCTAATATCTGCTGTTCACAATAAGTGACTGTATTTTCTGCTTGGTCATAGTTAATTTTCTTTCTGTTTTTGACATATTTTCCTGATTTTCGTAAAAATATCTTTTGCAATTATGTTATATATAAACTCAAGCTCTGTTTTAAAATAGTCTCTCAATTGCATTTATTTGTGTCTTCATCTAGCTCCATTTTTTCCCAACATATTTAAGGTTCAATGACTTAAGTATCCTCTCCAGAATGCTTAAATGAAAGCATTTGACAGCTCATTTTGGTCCCCTCTAATCAAATCTCTTGCCTGCACATAAGTTCTGTGCTCCACTATACCTCTTGTCTAGCAGCCTGGATCAAGCTGGACCCTCTCTGGATTTAAGTCGTTGAAAGACAACGGTGGTATGAAGCAGCTTTGACAAAGGTGTAGCAATTTGTTATTATGATCATAACAGGAATTTTAAAATAATAAGTTCCCCCAAATCATCCTTAATTAGTTTATTGAATCGTATCAACCAACCAATATCAAAGAGCATGATTTTGCTTAGTGTCCTCACTGCTTACTGCCTTTCTGACTCTCATACTTACCATCTTGCCCTCTTGTGTTTGATGTTTGATCAATATTATCAGGAACCTGATCTGGTTGCCATTGAAATGACTGCAAAACTTTCTTTGTTTTGACTGGAAACATGACCAGGCTCAGATTTTTTGTCTTTTAATTAGCAAGAGGCTTTCAAGATGAGGCTCATTATATCTGGCTTCATTTGATCTGCGCAGTGACCTTTCCTGGTGCACCCGTGGCCACGTTTCAGAGCCTCGCCAGAGCAGAGAGCTCTTTCTGTGGGGGGTTGAAGAGAGCAAAGCAGCAGAAGAATAAAACAGCCAAGTCCTTAATATGTCCCAAGAAGAACAAAGAAGACGTCTAATTAGATTACTTTATGGCAGCGCTTAATCTTTTCAAATGAATTGAGATCTGTTTTGCATCTTCCTTCCCCGGTGGTTTCTCTGAGCTATCCAACCTCAGTGTATTCTTTGTAGATGTTGTTCCCCTGGTTGAATAAAACCCTTGTGAAAATGTCTAACCATCAGACTTTGCTAATCCACTTTTTCAGATTAATGTCTAAACTGAACCATAGGATCTGTCCAGCAAGCGTACCTAGTGATCTCTCTGCTGTTTTCAATACACCGTCATATAATCACTGCTCCCAAAGAAAGGATTAGTCTGTCATTTCTTAAGATTAATTCATCTTCTTCAAATCCCTTTTCAATAAATCTTAGAAATTAAGACAAATGTTATAAATAAGGGATTTAATCAACAATGTAGTTTTAGTGATCATTTCCTTTTAGCATGGGTTTGGTCTCTACGCTTTATCTAAAGTCTGTGGAGATTATTCAGTTTCTCTTGCAATCTTTTCATCTCATCTATATGAAATATTTAAACTTTCAACATTCAATAATGATGAATAAGATAGAGATTGGAGCTTGCAGAAACTTGAGGAAAATTCTTTCATTTCAGCCTGTGATGGTCTGAGAGCATTATAGTTGCAAAATAAACATTGTCCTGCTTCCTTTAATGTGATGTTATTGCAGCCCCTTTATATTGTATTATAGCTTTTTTTCCCCTGTTCTTACCATATTTCACACTTGCTGCCTAAAAGTTCTGAATTTTATCTGGTCCATATATCTTAAAAAAATAGCTCTTTCAGTTATTCTTTTCTGTGATCTGGGTTTGGGAGTGATCTCAGGTCTTTTGGCTACTTATTTGAGCAGAAGTTAGAAGCTGTGTCCCATCCCCACACAGGCTTCCCAGAGAAGAACAAGTACTTCTCAAATCCTAATCTTTTAAACATAAGTTACTGTGCCGAAATGTAAATGCTTTGTAGTGTCATGGTTGTTCCTTTTCAGCTTCACCCCTTTGTCTCTGAGAGAATTTTGAACTCCCATAAGACAGATGTACACTTAACTGTAAGTGGCAATTCTTTCCTTGTGACTCTTACATTCAGATGTAGCGTAGTGGATGCTAATAACATATATTTTAGTTACAAGATGTTCTTTCAAGGTGCCTATTCTTCCAAAAGACATATGCAATTTCATTTTTTTTGCTTTCTCCATACAATATTATAACACACCCAATCACCACCAGATGTTGCTGCCTTTTAGGAAAAAGCACTGTCATTAACAGGTTTAATTTTTCTTTGTCTAGGTACATTTTTTTTTTCTGTGTGGATTTGTAAGTGAAAGCATCATTCCTCTCTATTAAAAAATTTATCCAAGTTATTGATCAAATTCCATTTCTCTCTTGCTTCCATCCATGCTTTGAGTTAGTTTCCCAGCTTAATTACCCCTTACACTTGTCTATTTATTATTATTTTTTCCACTAATGAGCACATCATCATTAACTCACCTACATAACCAAAGATTTGAGGAAGATGATCTCCTCTTTCTTCATCTCCCACACACTCTCATTCCCCATTCCCACGTTGCCCTAGTCTTCACTTGTCTTTGGAGGGTTGAAGATGTTTTAGAGAGGTAATCCCAACCCTTCCATTCAATTGTTGCTTCTCCTGCCCATCAGGGAGTGAAACTGGTGCAAGGGTTGGAAGAAAGTGGTAGAAGAAAGTGGCATCTCTGACAGTCCCGACAGTACCCTCAGCCTGTGGTGCTGATAGTGCCTGGGCACTAAGGTAGATGGAGGGGGAAACCTGTATTTCTGAAAACTCAGTTCTAAGCGGATTGTGAAATAGCATGGCAACGTCTGTTGAAGATCTGAAAATGTAACTGAGGTCCTCCAAATCCCAGTGGATCCCTCTTTTAAGCTGGTCCATGGACTTGATAGCATTATATTACCTGTTGCACTCAATGACCTTAAGGGTCTTTTCCAACCTAAATTATTCTATGTCCCTAATTTGAAATGGACTAATGGCTATGCCTACCATGAATGAGTTTCACCTCCTCTCTTCTCTCGCCTCTCTCCCTTCTTCCTTTCTCTTTTTTGTCCTCTTGTACTTGTTCTAGTTCTTCATGAAATGCCTGAAAATAGATCATTATGCCAAGTTAAGGCTCCCCTGATTTTCCTTTTTATCACTTCAAAACTTTTTAAAGGTAAAACATATGTAGGTTGTTCCTTTAGAAGAAGCCTTCATTATTACAGCTCTGAGGCAGAAACACATCGGAGAGTTTACATGTAGTTTTAGTTCCTTGTTTGTTCTGCTTTACCTTCATTTGAAATTGGCAATGTAAAAATAGCAAATGTCTTCATTTTGTTTATGCTAATTTCACAGTATGTAGGGCAAACTTCTCCCTGCTTTCATGGCTTCATTTTATACCTTATTCAACATTTTACTGTTTGATCTTTTTTTTGGTCAATAAGAAAAGTAGCTTTGGTTGCAATCTATCAGTTGCTTACTGTATGCCATTTAATAATGGTTGTTACTTGGCTTTACTGCAGTTGTCTCAGAAAATGTGCAATGGCCAGAGTGTACATCAAAATGCCACCACCAAAATGAGGTAAAGGGAACATCCTGGAAGGCATTCCCCATTCTGACATGGTCTTTGTCCTCTCTTTGCTCAAAGGAAGTCAGGAAAGAAAAAAAAAGAAAGAAAAATAAGGAAAAAGTCTAAAAGTTTCTTTTCTTTTTTCTTTTCTTTTTTTCTTTTTTTTTTTTTTCGGTAAACTTTGTTTCTCCCTGCCTGGCAGGAGGGAGAAGCGGCTAATGTCTCCCTGCTGAAAGCATTAACTGATTGCATTGTTGCTTGAGCACAGCAGCTGTCCTTATACATTTAGACTCCCAGTGACAACAAAATTAAGGCAGCCTCCCCTTCTGTCAGGCAATAAAATGATTTTCTCAACTTCTTTATTTCTTCTGAGAACTTTGTAGAGCCTGCCTTTCTGTGACTGCAGTGAGATGCTACATTTGAACCGATCATAATGAAGGGGCCCTTTTACTCAGTGTTTTCCAGAAAGGCAAAAGGAAAAACAAAAAACAACCCAGATTCCAGTGTGCCCTGGGGACAGATTTCCCTGACTTTCCCATTTGCTTTATGTTTGTTGGTGTGAGTGGGTGTTTAATCTCGTTTGCACTACCAATGCTATGCTTGGTAATTGCCCAACGCTTTCTGGTGCCTGATTAAATGGCTCTTGCTATGACACCCATGCCAAAGCACAATTCCCTGGCAAGGAGGAAGCAGGGTGCTCCTGCATGGTCCTAACTATTTCATTTTTGAGCCTGGAAGGGTCCAAAAGCTTTCTTCTAGATGGAAAAATCTCAATCAGTATCCACACATTTCTGGAAAGATTTCTCTGTGCCTACTTCAGCCTGCTAAGGGCTCCCAGTTGAGAGTTGGAGCTAAATGTCATCTGCTTTGGCAGACCTACAGGGCTGCATAACACGAAGGGGGAAACCCAGCCTTCACATGTCCTGCAACAACTCCACTGGTCTTCTACTACTGCTCTAGGCTCTGTTGAAATTGATCTAACCAGGCACTTCAGTACTGTCCTTTCAGGTGTACAGGAGGCATGTTCCCCAGGCTGCAGTGCAGGGTCAGGGAGGCAGACCAGGACAGAGCACGGGGGAGCAGCATCAGGTGGGCTCATAAGGCAGCTCTACCAGCCCTGCGGTGCTTTTCAGTTATTTTATAGCTATGAGTTTAAAGCCCAAGGGCTCACTCTCCTGACTCACCAAAAGATTTGGGCAATTTTTTTATCATTTTGCCCTTTGTAGGAGACAATAATGTCACAGAGAGGCCGTCTTCAAAAGACATGCCAAATTCCTACACAGCTTCCCCTGCTAGGATCTTAGGATGACATGGAAGCATAACTCACTCAGAAAACAATTTTAAACTCAGTCCTTTCCTCCTTCAATGACCTATTTTGGATACTGCTCTTTAAGCGGACATCCTGTGTGCAATAAAAGAGGCCTGGGGATTGAAGGTGTCTCACTGCTACTGAGGTGTGTTTCTGTTGGGAACAGGAGTCTGTATTCTCAGCTGCTGATTTTATATATATTTAAATTTAAACACAGATTGTTTTTTAATGGGAAAACAACCCTTCAATCTTTTAATAAGCTGTTTTGTCCAGTTCTAATTGTGTCTCTTTACGTGCAGTTGCTAGTTCCAGTTCGGTGCTCTAAGAGCACTGACTCTACTGTAACTTATAGATTACAGGGAGAAAAAAACTCCACAGCACTGGGCTAAATCATCCAAATTTGCCACAGCAGGATCCTTCACCTATTTTCTGAAACATTTAGTTTCATTTTTTCCTCTCAATCTGACCCTTGCAGCTCGGTATTGGTAATTAGCCCCCTGCTTCCTCTGTAGCTACTAAAAACTGGGGAAAAATAAATGTTTCCATTTTAAACCATTATTGCAAAGGCACAGCCATGGAACACAGGAGACTTGCTCATGATGTAAGGACAATTTTCATAAAATGAAACTCAGGCATTTGGGTTCTAGCCTTCAGAATTAAGAACAGTATATTTTTTTTTTTTCTTTTTTTTTTTCTTTATCTTTTTTTTTTTTTAAATTGAAACTTGAGGCAGTGCTATTTCTGTGGTTTCAGAGTCTGAACTCAGCTGTGGAAATCTCAGCTTGAGATGCCATTGCCCTAAAATCCCTTATGCAAACCCTTCCAACTAAAGATCATGAAAATCAGTATTAATATAAGCAAAATAAAAGTCTTTGGGAATGTGATTTCTTCCTCAGTGGTATCAAAGGAAATGATGTCTGCATGTAAGGATGGTCAAGCTTTTTCCAAAACTTGCTATTTCAGGAGATCTGCAAAATGATTTACCGTCATACATAGTCCTAACAGTACTTGACAGCTTATCATAGCAGCTCCCTCAACAAAATATCCTCCCAATTACTGCATCTGTGCCCCTCAAATTAAAATTAATGTTTAAAGAATCCAGCAAAATGTTCTATCAGCTGCTGCGTGGCTGTTCAGTTCTGAACATCTTGCAGACAGATACAATTAAGCAGAAATTTCATTAAATCAGTAAATATCAAAATTGGCTGAGACTTTACTGACCCCTCTAAGGAAGTACTGCGCCTTGCTAGCTATGAATCTGCTACTCTGCTTCTTGTTCAATCTATGGATTTAAATTTAAATCCCATTTTCCTCTGTCTACAAGGGACATATTAGAACAGATGTTATTGACTGAGAACCTGATCCTACAATGACACCATGTCCAACTCGCCCAATTTTCTTATGAAATTTGATGGTTTTCTTTCAGCTTCAGCTGCTCATATCAACCAGTTTTATAAGGAGCTCAGCCTTTCATTCATTTCCAGAAGTGCATTTCTGACAGGCGGCATTGAGAGGTTGGGTACAGAGTGAGGACTCAAAAAGCTCTGCATATATAAACGTTAAAATTATTCCCCTTTTTTTGGGTAGCAATTGTGTTGGGTTTTTTTTTTAATGTTTTCACCCAGAAACAACCAGGCACACACAGTGAAGGTGCAATGCTCACTGCCTGGAGCTGCAGAGGGAGTAGTAGGGATGAGGATGGGCAGCACACCCCACCCCACCGAGAGCAGAAGGAATGGGGTGATTGTCAGCAGAGACTGAAACAACTACTAGGGAAGCATGAAGGATCTTACGGTGTCCACTGGCTTCGTTTGAAGACTCCAGCTCTCCAATTCCCCCACCTCTCTCTTCTGGGTTTCTTATGATGCTCAGAGATTAATCCAGAAATAATGTTGCCTTTTTGTGTGTTTTTATTGAGTTCCCCTTTTCTTATGAAGGCTTTATCTACTCCACTGCTGACTCGATGCCATTCTACTTCAGAAATTCTACTCAACTTCAACTTTTCTTGTAGCACAAAAGGCAACCTGAGAGCCCTTAAAGACATCATTAAAATTTTTATTTCCATGCCTTTCAAAGCCTCTGGAAATACATATTGTGTTACACGCCGTCGCTGTAAATAGCATTTCTCTTAATGCAATAATCTCAGTCTAATCTTCCAGTGGTGTGAACATGCTAAAAGGAAGGCTTAAAGAGATAGATGCTAAATAAATTAAAACGAGCTAAGGGAAGATGCTTTATAACCCTAGAAATATCGCAAGCATTATTTAAAGTAGTTAATATTTTTACAGCCTCGTGAATGCTAATCTCTGGGAAATCTCAGGTAGCAAATATAGTTTTAATTCTCAATTTTAGTTATCACAATCTGGAACTGTAAATTAATTTCAACACTATAAAAAGTAATAGAGACGTTTATTTTCTTAAGCAATCTGGCTTATTCAGCTGTAGACTAAATCTGAATTAATGGTCCTGGTATGCTGAATACAAAATTAGTAATAATGTGAAATGCACATAACGATAATATCTGCTGGAAGAGTTATAATGCTGAGGTCCAACTTTTTCTCATTAATATACTCCATTACTATTAAAAAGATGATACTGAGCTTTCTGTCTGGCACTTGAGTGCTTTTCTGGTGACTTCTTCATTAAAAAATGCCACCTTTTGGGGAGGCATTAAACGTAAAATTACGGTAGCCATCGTATTTGTATAATCAAGAAGCAGACTAAGGTGAAGTTTTAGAAAAGTTACTGGATGCGGCATCCAAACTTAAGTCTGGATAGATGGAAGAAGTTGCTAAGTTCTTTTTTTGCTCATAAAAAATGGAAACAACAGGGATCAATGGTGAAAACCCAGTGCTGGCCACTGAAAACTCCCAAGCTGCAGGCACTGAACAGTTCAGAGACGTGTCTCTGATTATAGATGGATGGCTTGTATGGCTCTGCATCTGTGTTTGCAGAAGTGCCAAGAGGAGAGACAAGGAGGAGTGCATGAGGGGACTGAAAATATGACCAAGAAAGAAAGTGAAGAGGATCAGAGGCTGTGGAAGGGACACAAGGAGGTTTGAGAAAAAGCGGCGGCCAGTGTTTGATGCAGTTGGGTGCCATGAGCCATCACTGGTTTTGTATTGTATCTTTTTTTTTCCCTTAAGTGATAGGGCATTGACAAAGAGATTGGTTTCTCCCCCTGACAGGGACATCTCACAAGCCTTTTGCTGTCCCTTGACTCACTCAGACCAAGATCATTAACGAAGGAATTTCCCCTCAATAGTCAGACTGGAACGTTCTTCATCTAAACATAGCTCTAACAATGGCATTCAACAAGCATGTCCAAGTGTCCAAGCATGCTGGGGTGATGTTGGCCCCGTGCAAAACCAGCAAGGGAGGTGGGGTCAGTAGCTGGGTTCCTCACACCAAGCCCCCACAGTGAGCATGGCTCATCTGTGCCTCTGCTGGGCCTTGCGTGCTCAAAGGTTATTTGAAAGCTCTTGGAAACCAGAGGTGAATCACTCTGTACTTGTGGCATTAAACAAAAGTCAAAGCAAATAGCAAAGCATGAAAGAACTTATTCTACAGCATTAAAGAAGAATATCTTGGGTGTGCGAGCTTGCATAGAAATCTGCCCCATCCCTGTGGATGCTCAAGGGTTGTTCTCCACCCTGAGCCACATTCCTACCAGAGAGATGTCAGAGGGTTGTTGGTCTGTATTTTGTGAATGCGGTGAGTGGGGATCAAAGTGGTGCTGGGCACCCACTGATGCATTTGCTTTTGGAGCAGCAGACACCCTACACGGATGACCCAGAGCCAGGCAAAGATGGGCTGGGCTGGAAGGGACTGCAGTGATGCAACTTATTCTGCCCAGAATGTAGTGGCCTTCTAATACTTCTATACCTTTATGCCTCTATACCTATACTTGGGTGGTGAAAGCGAAAGGTTTGTGTTCAACTGCCTTTATTTTGTCTTCTTTACTTTGGGCTAAGAAGCCTGAGTCAGGAAACCACATGGAGAAAATCAGTATGCTTTCCGAATAGTGCAAGCATCAATTTAAATCTACAAAGTTGCAGTGGGCTATATAAAGATTTATTAATCTAAACATTTCCAAAATATTGACTGTGCATGTACCCAGTTAGGCCTGAGAGATCATCCGCAAAGTAAAGCTTGAATTAATCACTTCTCCTTGTACATTAATCTTTGCAGAATAAAAATCATGTAGGAGATATTTGTGGATATTTATCTGACTGTGTTTTGGTAATTTCTTTCCCTAATTTAAAATTATTTCCACTCAACAGTTGTCATGATGAGGGTAGAAACAAAAACTCGGGGGAAGCAGCCAAAGTGTGGCTCCCAGAACAAATGTTGTGTTGGAGAGGGGCTGGCTGGCATCTCCTACCAACCCCCCTGAAGGGATGAACCCAACGCATGAAGCTCCCACAGGGACCAAGAACAACTGCAGAATAACACCGAGAGCGTTTTCCTGCCTCTTTTGGCTTCTGCTGCTCTAGTGAACACAGATCTCAGGAAATCTGGTCAGGAGGATTTGGCAGTGCCTGTTGCCTGCAAAAATAGAGTTGTTTTGCAAGAATAAAGCTGAAGAAAATGTGTTACTGATGGGGAAAAAACCCCAAAACCACCATGTTTCAGTGTCCAACCAAATGAATGTTCCCATTTTTCTTTTTTAAAATTCTGTTTTGCTTTAAAACTCTATCTCACATTATCTAAATGCTAAATATTATGCTAAAGTACTAAGTGAATGGTAGAACACAAAAACACTCTCACTAGCAAATTCCAATTTTTTAGAATTTTTTTGTTTGTTTGTTCCCAACCAGAAACAGAACAAAAATGAAAACCCACAGAAAACCCCCAAAGAAAACTGGAAAGCATTAAAAATCCATTTCTTTGCAGCCCCAGCAGAGACCTACATTTTTGACAGCTCTTTAAGAACATATAGTCATCCAAGTTTCTGTCTGAGGGTCTCTGCAAACTACTCGTGTGTCTTTGGTTACCAGCAAATAGCTTTAATGAAGACTTTGTGTGGAAAAATATGTGGGTGTTTATGCACTTAGACCTCAAAAGGAATGTCACAAAAATCAAATATGTCTAATAAAGGCACATATGATCACAGAGTCACAGGGGCTGGAAGGGAGCTCCAGAGCCCATGGGGTCCAACCCCCTGCCAAAGCAGGGTCTCTAGGATAGGTCACACAGGTCGGTGTCCAGATGGGTCTTGAATATCTCCAGAGAAGGAGACTCCACACCCCCCTGGGCAGCCTGTCCCAGGGCTCTGTCACTCTCACCGGGAAGAAGTTCTTCCCCAGATTGGTGTGGAACTTCCTGTGCTTCAATTTGAAACCATCACCCCTTGTCCTGTCCCCACAGACCATAGAAAAGAGGCTGTCCATTTCCCCCTGTGTCTCACACTTATAAACATCAATAACATCCCCTCTCAGGATGTGTGACCCAAAGCAGAATTTCCCATCCTTGGAGGGCAGATGTCTGTCTGCCAGTGCCTGCTTGGCTGGGAGAGGGTCACAGATAAACAGGCAGCGCCCTGGCCTGCATGTGGGATGCCGAAAGCCTGATTAAACACTGGATATTGTGCTGATTAAAAACCAATGGCATTGCTTTGCCAGAGCTATTTAATTTTATTAAATGCCAAGGTATGCACCAGCAGAGCCCTGAGTGCTTATGAATTGCTAAGTGCTGCAGACTTATTTTACTTAAAGGGGTGAACTGCCACAAAGTGGCCATACTATAGTTGATGTCTTTAATTTAAAAAAAAAAAAAAAGAATCAATTTGTAGGGCTGGCACGATGGTGAGGAACGGCCATGACTTTATTTCATACGTGCCTTTTAGTGGTTTTATGAAGCTGCTTTATAAACGTAGTTTTAAAGAGCAAGGAGTGGTATCATTTTATTTCCTCAGAACAACTAACAAGCAAGAGAGCCAGTGATGTATTTATAGCTGGATGTATTTATGGAAGAAATCTTCCAGTGGCTGGGGTGGGGGGTAATGGGGGAAAGCACACACATACCCTAATGCAGAGAAACGATTGGTAGCTCATACTTAAGAAAGTAGTGCCATAGCTAAATTAGACAAATTATTGTCAGCCCTAGATCCCAGTGGCTGCTGCTAGACACTGCCTGCGATTGCAGAATCACTCTTTTGATTTTCCTGCTTGGGGAGAGAGGGAAAATAAAAAATGTATTACTCTTTTCATTACACAGAGCTCTATTTTCTGCTCCTCATATATATATATCTGTATGTGTGTGTAAATATTTTAATATATATAGATATATATAAAAGATCATTTAGATACTACATTTTATTTTGAATTTTGTATTTCCTAAGTGCCCTCAGCTCCTCTGTGGGTGCCAAGGGTGGGTGTGTGTAACTGCAGGGGATGCTTGTGCCCCAAATGCTGCATCTACCTCTGCCTGCAGCAATTTGGCAGCTGTCCATTCACTCTTTGGTGAGAGAAATTCATCCTGAGGAAAAGAGTGAAATCTAATGTAAAACCATGAACCCAAACCATTCCCTGCATTAAATCCATTACTTAAAAAACGAACTTTACCTTTTGCCAATCAGCACAGTAGGCACAGAATATAGTACCTCTCTGCTAACAGATAATTGTGATAGATGTGGGGGGAGACGGGGGTGTGTACCAAACAGGAGGAAACGCTTTTCTGTGGTTTAGACTTAAGGAGAAATTTTAAAATCCTTCTATCTGGGAGAAATTAAAACCTATTAGAAATTAAACCTAGCCTGGGAGAGTTTCTGTGTTAGAGAGCATCTCTGAACTAGAACAGTGGAAGTGTTTAGACATTCTCTGTAAAAACTATTTCTTGATTTGTAATGATTTTACTTTACATATTTCATTACATAAGGCCTATATATAAATATATTAAATACATATATATCTAAAAGTAAATATAGCAATACTCACTTGGAGACCTTATGCACAACAGGTACATGAAATAAGAGTTTAAAAAGTTTCATTCTCTGGACACCTCTGAAGTTTGTCACCTTTGTAAGTGAGAATGAAGATGGGAATGCTTCAAAAATTTATTCTGAGCTATTATTTTTGAAAGCATTAGAAAGTCTTCTTTACTTCCAGCAATGCTGGAGAAACGTTATTATTTTCTAATGTAACATAAAATTGTGTGTGTCTGCACTTGTGCTCATCTGTGAAACCTGGAGTGGGAGGGCTGTATTAAACCAGATCCATCGCTAACAAAAATACTACGTAAAATATTTATATGCAGCAAAACAGTGCCTGTATCATAAGGAAAAAGAATACTCAGAGAATCAGAGACACTGAAAAAAAATTATTCTGTTTAAATCTCAGTCACTGAGAAATATATTTCCTGAAAACATCAGAAATCAGCATGTTCCTGTTAATGTTTTGCTCTGCAAAAAACCAGTGTTCTCTGATGGGAAACAGTTTCACAAAACGTTTTCCAACCAGCTTTAGCACAAGTGCTGCCAATTGTCATCACGCAGGAAAGTGAAGGATATATTTTATTTTAGCTTCAATTCCAGCAGTGTGCAGGAAAGTGGCCTCTTTAATAGCAGCTTTTGAGCTGGAGAAGTGGCAGTGAGGAGCATCGCCCTTAATGGGACAATAGCCCTGATATTCCTCTGCCCCTCTCCTGACCCTGAGTAAGCAAAAGCGTTGTTATGAAACCCCACTCAGTAAAATGCTGTTCCTTCTGACAAGCTCATAAAATCAAATAATGATTGAACCACCAAATTCCTGGATGCTCAAAGCTGATCATTACTTTCCCATTCTATTTTATTTTATTTTATTTAAAAAAAAAAACCAAACCAAGCAGGAAAAACTGTCAGCTAGAGCAGAACTTTTCTGTAGCTGCCCACCTTCTTCTTCTTTTTTCCTAGGGCTTTAACAATTGATCTGTCCCACTGATGCTGCTGTATGTTTGCTGTAATTTAGCTATACTGGCATACAGTTATTTGAAGTAGCTTTTGGCTTTGAGGGCTCATTTAAAATCAAAGACAGCCAGCTTTGGCACTCCTTGGTGGCTGGTGTGGGCGGAGAGGGGCTGACAAATTTTGTGCTGTGTCTTTTGCTGCAGAGTTTGAGACAAAGTTTTCTCCTTTTCTTTTCTTATTTGTTTCCATACTTCTTCATTTGGCCTTTTGTGGGTCTCTCTTCCCCCTGCTCTACTATGGTTCCTGTGCAAGATTCTTCAGGAGCCTTAATGCTGTTTGAAATTTGTCACCATAAAAGAAGCACTGAATCCTCAGTGGGGTGGAAAAAAATTTGCAGTATTTGATGTATGTTTTTTGGTTGATTTTAATTTTTTCAGAAATTCTGCAGGATATTTGAAGCCTGGTTTGACAGACAGCCTGAAAATAGAGAGAATTTACCCACAAGAATACCTGCTTTTGAAGTTATTTCAGTTTTCCAAGCTCCTAATTAAACAGAGAAGTTGAAGGAAGCCACAGTACTTTGCACGGGGGGTGGGGAGGTATATTTGGTGGCATAACCCAGGTACGTGGAATTCCTGTAGTGGTCTGAGAGAACAGCTCCACCAGAAGAGCTAGAAACCCATGCTGTGTAACCAGTCCAATGCTTCAGGGGCACGGGACCCTTTCCTCCAGTTGGGAAAACTCCAGAACAAGCATGATAAATGGCATTGTAAAGCACCATCCATTTGACAGCACCATTGCAAACCTTCCAAGGAGCAGCTGAGGAACCTGGGCGTGGTCAGCCTGGAGAAGTGGAGACTGAGGGGAGACCTTATCACCACCTACACTGACCTGACAGGAGGGTGCAGAGGTGGGCGATGGTCTCTTCGCCCAAGCGGCAGGTGATGGGATGAGGGGGGAATGGGGTCAAGCTGCACCAGGGCAGATTCAGATTGGGCATCAGGAAGAAATTCTTCACTGCAATGAGTTGTCAGGCACTGGAACAGGCTGTCCAGGGAGGTGGTTGAGTCACCAACTCTGGATGTATTTAAAAGATGGGTAGAAGAGGCTCTCAGGAATATAGGTTAGTAGAGGATGAGTACGGTTGGACTCAGTGATCTCAAAGGTCTTTTTCAACCATGTGACTCTGTGATTCTGTCTAGCAGAGGTGCCAGGACTAGCTCTGACTTGGTTGGGTGCAGATAGCGCATTTCCTAAACAAAACGAGCAACTTCTCATCCTCGGGGGGACCTTGAGATGCCTGAAGCCTTTCCTCCTTTGGAATTATACAATTGTTTTGGTTGGAAAACAGCTTTAAGGTCATCAAGACTAACTGTTAATTGAACGTCACCAAGTTCAACCACTGACCTGTGTCCCTGAGGAGCTTCCAGTCTGTTGCTGGATGATGCAGCCAGAGATACCAGCACTGGAATCACTGACTGGCTCTGAAGAACACGTTCACTGGTTGAAGTCAGCAGAGTGAGCAGCAGCTTAATCCTCTTCTTCAAAATTCAAATGCCTGCCTGTCTTTTTACCATCCAAGCCTTCCAGCTTGTTTCCTCATCACTAAGACTGGGGGCTGGATTTAGCCCAGTCAGGGCAATGTGGTGGGGGCTGAGCCTCTGAACTTCTCTCCTCTGCTCTGCACCAGCATTTTGTCTCCTACTTTTTCTGCTAGAAGCAGGAATACAAAAAAAAGTACCTCTAGCTCAGTCAGTGGATGATTTTTATCAGCTCATTTTAGTCAATAAAGAAAGAAGTCAATCACTCCTGGAAAATAGCACTTTCCAGTACTGGATATACCCGGCCAGTACAATCACAGGATAAGTCAATAGCCACATTAATCAATACGATGTAAACTGCTGATCTCTGTGGATAAATTGTACCGGTGTAAGAAGGCTTTCAAATAAATTCTAAACCCACTCAAACTGCATAGGCTTTAAATCTACTGAGGGCAGTGGGACATGTGAAAGATTTGTGCTGTTTCTTTTTAAAATCTCTGGGATGGCAGGGCTGCAGAATAATGTAATTAAATCACGCTAGCACTGCTCACACACTCTCACATGTGAGGTTTACTTCAATGAGAGCCCCAGAAAATATCCCTTAACTCCAATCCACTGGCAACAGGGGATTTCTGGCATCCTCAGGAGGAAAGGGCAGGCTGAATAGGAAGGGGTGAACAGCCCAGGCTGCAATCTGGTTATGTCACGGCCCCAACAGCTGTGGGTTTAGCTCCCCTGGGCACCTCCATTTTTTATAAATCCCTGAAGCTAAGTATCTCATTTTTTATTTTACATATTGCCATGATAGCAGTCCCACACAAAATCACTGCCAGAGACCGCAGGCACATTGCTTGTAAGGGAAGAAAAGGGTTGTGCATTCAGAAACTGGCCTCGCAGCAGCGGTGTGGCTGGCAGTAATCTGTCCCTCATTGCCCTCTGTGTGCCTGGCTGGCAAACATATAGGACTGTAATTCATGACAATTTGTGTTGGGCTCTTTGCTGTGGGTCTATATGTGGTTGTGGAAGAGGAAATAATTGTTAGGAGGTGATGTTAGCCAAGAAGCTGTACATAACATTGGTGGGAGCACAGAGGGGATGTGCAGCAGCACTGGGCAAGGGGTGAAGGGACATTTCATGCTTATAGAATTATAGTACTTAATAAACAGAGCAACACTTAGCAGGGTCACACCAGCTGTGTCCAAGGCAGTGCCTCTAACTAACCAGGACCATCTCCCATACTGTCTGTAGAACCTGTATTTACTCAAGTACAAAAATTCTGTAAACTTGAAAGTATCTCCTGAAAAACTTGGATACTAATGGGGGTCTTCTGGCATCCTTTTGTGTTTCAGAATTATTCCAATTAATTCTCAAAGGATGAGAGATATTTGTAGTCATTTTTCAGCACTGAAATATATGGGCATGTATAGAATAGGTTAAGTAAAGAAATTATCCATAGCAGTATTATTAATATGACATTTTAATTGCTACATCAGGCATGTTTCCAAGTACTAAGTGCTAGGAACTGATAAAAAGAAGAAGTTCATATTAAAAAAAACCAACAAACCCTGAGTGATTGAAGCCATTTAGAGGCCTTTTTTTTACCATGCTGTCAAGATGTCCAATTGACCTTTTCTACATAGCAAATTTCTCCAAGAAAGATTTTATATAAGCTATTTTAATAGCATGGATTTCCACACACACACATACACCCTCCCCGCCCCCCCATTTTAGATTAGATAATGATCAGAGCAAGAGAAATGCCAAATCCTTGCATATACCCTGAAGATGACCAGAGGCGTTTTTTTATATATGTGTTTATATATATATATATATACACACATACCATGTCTCTGCAACCTTATTTAAATTTTTAGACAGACAGACACTTCAGAATGCATCATTTGCCATTCTTTAACACCTTGGGTCTGTAACAATCCTGCTTGTGGCAGCCCTCCGTCAGTTCACACTCAGTAGCAGAGCTGAGGTAAGCTCTACCATCCCTCAGCATAAATAATGCATAGACCGTGGGGTGACATGCATTCCCATGCTACCTGTGCTTTGAACATCCCATCATCCTTGCATCAATAGCTCCACAGTCCATGGCTACTGTTACCTCACCCCACGTTCACCCAAAGCGGTGGCTGCACCTGCACTTGAAACCCTGTGTAGGGTTTTGAGGAGCTTCCAGGGAGGCGATGGCAGATGGTGCCTCGGAAATGCCAGTGCTGCAACGGATCAAAGGTATTGGTTTATTCAGAGCGGGACAAGTTCTGCCCTCCAAGCTTTTGCTTGGGAGGGAAGCAGGTTCCCCAGACACTCACCCGTGACAGCCCAGCGCATCCCAAAACCTCTCTGAGCAGATTAATTCTCTCTCTCTTCCACACAGGCTCTGCAAATCACTGGGGGGAATTCTCTGCAATTGCTGTACAGTCAGATATTAATAAAATCTTTTTTTCCTGCTTTTACAACATATTTATATGTAAGTGTGATTTAGAGCTCTGTGTCAAGTTGTCACCAGGGCTGCATTCCTATGACCCGCAGAAAATGCAGGGTGTTTCTGCACTTCAGGATAATGTTGATTTAGGGGCTGGTACAATAGCACATATGGGCTATTTTATTTAGTTTCTTGGCATTCATATTCAAAAATTGCCCTATAAAGGAAGAGGAAGGCATTTAAAAAAGTTTAAATACTCTTAAATCACAGAGAAACATTGTGTTTCAAGTGAATGGAAACACTTGGATAGACTGAAAATTGCTTTTTTCATGGAGAAATATTTTGTTGATGTGTTAAATTTAAAATGAAAATCTCTGACTGTGACTCTTTTTCATTTTTTGGTACTTTGCTTAGGTTATCAAAATAAAATAGGTATTACTCTTCCAGATATTTCAAAACTTAGGTTGGTCTGGCGTTTGATCTAGTGCTTCTAAACCCCGTAAGACTGAGCCTAAGCTTTCCTGCATTGGGCAGCTTTGAGTGGGGTTTTTAATTCAGCTTCCTAAAAATCAGAAGCACTGGAGAGTTTTTTTGGTTCTACCTTTTCCACTGTTTTCATTTCAGCTTCTGGTTTTTAGGGGATTTATACTGTTCCTATTTTCAAACTTTGTCCTGCAACCATGAGTGACAAAACTATTTTTTTACTTTATTTTTCTTTTAATGAAAGCTGCCAGTCATCTGAACTCCTTCTGCAGCACCACCAGGTACTTTAATAACATTTTCACATAAAAAGGAGAGCTGGACTTTCACTGCTTTGGGCAGCTCAGACATCAGTTCATCCTAGTGAAAACCAAAAAAGAATTGGGGAGCCAAAGAGAAGGAAATGAACCTTCACAAGTTAGAGGGCTACACTGATTTAAGGAGGACTTAAAACTTAAGCCTACCTAGAAGTACCTAAGTCCACACTTAGGGAGGATTTAAGACGTTAACACTGCCTATAAATTCTTCTCCCAAGGCAGAATAGTCTTTCATTAATCCAGTTGTGCTCCAAGGGAGTTCAGCAAGCAAACAGCTTACTCATCTAAGTGGTCTTCCTAAGTTGTCCCTCACTTTAAAAGGGCTGCTCCCATGGGGATGACAAAACAGGGTGAATGTAGCAATTATGAAGTTAAACACTGGAGACATAAAGAGCCTGATTTTGAAAAGTATCTTCTACAGTGAGAAAAGCACCTCGCAAAGAACGTCAGTAATGTGTCCAGAAATGAAAACAAATCTGACAAAATGATTCATTGTTTAGTTTCACTGCAAAGAAAAAAATGCCTTTTACTTCATTAGGACATTATCAAGACTTTTAATATCATATCCACTTCTTTTTCTGCTGTTCTCTGCTTTTGAACACTATGTTAAACCGCTTCCTAATAACTCCTGCGATTAGCATCTTTGTAGAAATCCCAGGGGACAGCCTTCTAAAAGTGGCATTATATTTCTAGAGCTTCCCTGTAATTAAGCATCTATCAGGCCTTCTATTCAGTTGTATAAATGCTCTGCAGAAAAGCTCTCTTTGCTTGAATAGAAAGAGCTGTTTTGTTTAAACTTAACAGAAGGATTGCATTTATGTTCTAAAATACAAGAATTTTTGATTAATTTAACTGGAAAAAATATATCTGCATTGCTTAATGGACACAAGAAGGTCTGCAAGTGACTTTCCATGGCAGAGGGCAGCTCTTGCTGGAGACCTGCTGGGAAGGGATGATGCAAAACGCTCCATCAGAGCTCCACCAAATTGTGGTCAACTCCATTAGAGGCTAGGGATTATTAAACATCAGCAGGTGTAGGTGACATTTCCTTACCCACAGGAAACAGCCCAAGCTTTTGCAGTCACTTCGTTCACGTTCTCCTGGCTGTAGAGTTGCAGTCTTAGACTCCTGGCTGTAGACTGCAACTCTACAGCCAGGAGAATGTGAAGCATGGTCTTTGGGCTTTGCTAGTGCCAACAAGAGATGCAAATGCTTCACGGTGAGCCCAACAAGTAAAACACCTTGTCCTAGGGACTTAATATCCCTTTCATCCTCTGGAGTCCTTGAATCAGCATTGGACAACCTTCCACAATGCACCCTTCTGCAATGGTTTTATCAGTTGTGATTTGATTTTGCATCAGTGCATGTGGATTTCTCCCTGGAGGTCCAGCACATGGGCTCTGTGAGTAACCCCAGGTACCACAGTTTGGGTAGCTTTCTATATGAAGTCACATTTTAGAGTCTCTTGCTGTCAATTTGGCCTCCCATACCTATGGAGAAGGAGAATGTTTAATCCACTGTTTGAAGAATTAGTACCACACACAGAACCTCCTTCCTTTTGCCCATTCATGTGCTTGCACATCTCCACTCCCATGTGAAACTTCTTCTTTTAAAAATATTGAGGGGTTTGATTCATTGGTAGTTGTGAAAGGCTATAAAAACATGATGCATATTTGACAATGGTGAAAAGAAAATGTATCTCAGAGTAAAACAGGAAGGAAAAGAAGGTCCCCCAGTAATGAGAAGAGACAAAAATTACTTTTTATCAGATGCTGTTAAAACTGACACCAGTGTGGCTTCACTTTTGAGTGGTATCTACTGACTTGAAAGCCATGCTCACTCTGGTGTTTATCATGCCAATAACTCAATAGATTGCAGGGCTTAGTTAGATGCTTTTATTTATATTTCAAAATGATTAAAATCAATGTTCTTCTCATTCGCCTTCGTAGCCAGCCCAAAGATGAATCTACACTTTCAAGCTACAGCAAAGAATAACAATATCAGGTGAGAGAGCAACAGAACCTGCTTGAAGACAGAAGTATTTCAACCTCCCTTCAAAAAAGCATTCAGCATCTCTGATGGTTTTGTTGGTCAGAATAGTTTTTGCATGAAAAAGTCCTTTAAAATGCCTTTCAGGATATGTAAAGCATCTTGTATTATAAAAGGTACTGTTCTGTCTCAATCAGACCTGGTTCAAGGCTCACTGATACCACTGAAAGTCTTTCTCTTGAACTGAATGGGCTTTGGGTTGGTATACACGATTTCTTTTATTTAAGTTTCCCTTTTCTGAAGAAAATAGCATGGTGCATTTCATATAATATATAGTATGACTCTCCCTGTAATACAAAAAAGTGCAAAAATTAAACAAATACCTTTTATTTAATTGAAAGTGCAGGGGTTTTTTTACAGCTTATACTGAAGAACATGAGATAAGTAATATCCACATCACAAGCAAGTGCAAGTCTGCTCTTCTCTGGGTTGCAACAGCTTGGCATTGGCCTTTCATGCCTGACATACCATGATGCTGCAGCTGCAATAAGAACTACTGCTTGTAAAAAAAATTGAGGCCACTCTCCTCCCAGTCTCAAGCTATGTTTGGCACCACTCCATTTAATTAATGTATGTATATTTATCCAATCATTTCAAAGCTTAGTTTTAAAAAAATTAATTTAATATTGATACTTAAAGTTTTCATAATAATACACAGCTTCTATGCCCCTCCCCCATCCCCACTATTTTTCTTTACCAGGAATGTTAGTCAAGGTGAAGTATTAAGATAAAATCTACACATGGTTTATTTTTCAAAGTCCATGGCTGAGTGTTGCTTTCATCATCAAGGAAGAGGGTACATAAGAACAGAACCCAATAGCAGGATCCCAGGTGCCAGTATATGATTTGCCCTTAATTTTATTCCTCTGGAGCTTAAACCTGTAAAAATACAAGAATATAAAAGTAAACTTGTGTCAAAAGAAGAAAATGTTCTATGTGTTCCAGCATAACAGTCACCTGGGTTCTGTTTCCAAAATGAAATGTTATTCACAAATGTTATTTCTATTTCCTTATTTCTTTTTTTTAAGTAGCAGCAGCAGCTCCACAGAGTGTGGGCCTGAATCAGCTTCCCACCTTTCCTGTGAATATCTACCTTCAGGAAGGTTTTGGATAATTTGTTGCAAAAACTAAGCTCCAGTTTGCAAGTATAATTAGGTATTTATGAGGGCAGAGACTGGAGCCTGGGCAAGCCCCCCTCCCTGCCCCAGCCGTGGAGAAGAGCTGAGGATCTGTCTCAGCAGCAGCACCTCCAGAGCAGGTTCAGAGCCACATTACATGAGAGTAGCAGCTCCAACTTTAATAACAAAGCTTATTTCTCTACTTAGTGTCAGCCAGGGCAGATGCAGACCTACACTAAAACTAAGGTCACACCTAAGTGTTGTGCAAAATACTTTCTCCACTAATGAATGCAAGTTACCAGAGACTAAACTAAGTATTCCCAGCATTACAAAGCAACGGGAGGGAGACCACCTGTAGTAATGGAAAGTCTGCTAATCCATTGTAGTTTTTAGAGGCACACAGATTTCTTGTTATGTAATAACATTCAGTGGGGGAAAAAATAAAATTAAAATCTCACGTACTTGATATTTTTGGAATCCTAATTTCCTCACTGCTGCTGCCATCCCCACCATCACTGACTGTTCTGATTTCTATGAGATAATCTTCTTCAAAAGGTACCAGAAGTTCAGCTGAAGTGTTGTTTGTCTCCAGTATATGAGTTTTGCTATGTCTGTTTTGTCTATACAAAATCTAAGGAAAAAGGGATCAGAAAGTAAGGGTTACTTAGATTTTATCAGTGAGAATTTATGGTCAGCTTGAAATATTCATGTTGACTTTCATAATTACCACTTGCTAAAGTGTCTAGTGGTCTGCTTTAAAGACTTCCAGACAGGACAGCAATTTGGACAGTAACATCTGGGTTTTCACTTGGGAAGCACGTTTCTACAACAAAACATAACAGACCCCAGTGCCTGCTCACACACAGGTCTTCTGCTAATGAATCATTGAGTCAAGGTGCAAAGCAGATTCGGGGAGTCTAAGCAGGGATCCTATGGAGTATCATCGGCAATTCTCCTCCAAGGAGTCCTTCTTCCTTGCCAGCACAACTGTAACAGTGTTTGACTCCTTTCTCATGACAATCTTTAGACAAAGTTATGTTAAAAAGAGCAACTGAAGGGCAAAGCAGGAGACATGGGGACCACACAGTAAGTTCCACAGTGAGGACTTGCACTCTTCACCAACAGAATGTACTAAGCAAGTGTAGCCTGGAAGCAGTAGGTTAGACACAAAGGAAACAAACTTAATAGTCTAGTTTTAACTTTTTCCTGATCATATAGAGCTGCTCAAACACACTCACTAGGCTGGAAAAGAAGATAAATAATTCTGTATAGACACAGAAATGCCTGGCCACATGAGGATCTGGATCCTGAGAACCTTTCCTCGTGTAAACCTTCTCCATCTCCATTTTTACAATCCTTCAGGAGTAGAAAAGTCTTTTCATAAGTATTTTGGGGTCATAAGTGCTGCAAACTGACTGTAAACTAAATTCTCCTTCCCTTAAAAAATAGATTTATGAAAGTGCTTTTTACTTCACTCACACTGATCTTTATGAGAGTAACTTCCTATCTATTTTCAAAGGTACATTATGAATTGCCAGAGAGTGAGAACTTTTAAATGTGTTTTATACCTGTCTTTAATGCTGAGGAGACTGTTCTCTCCTCCTAATGTACATGCAAAAACTCCTTTCCAAGGAATATGTGAATGCAAGAATCTTCTGTGATTACAAGGGAAATGGGACAGGAGTTACCCAGCTTTGGGAACAGAAAATCCTCATGTCAAGATAAAGAAACCCTACTCTGAATGAACACAGATCTTCTCCCATTTGTACAAACGTCAGCCAACCATCCCAAGAACTCCAGAAAATCTCTGTTTTCCAGTCGCGTTCCAACAAGTCAATGTTTATACCTCTATTATAAACAACATCTCTGATTAATAAGATAAAGAAATTTCTTACTTTGTAGCCTAGAACCTCTGATTCATTCTCCATCGTTTTCACATGTTCCCAGTTCAAGCAGATTTTGGAATTTGTCAGCTTCCAGGCGATGTTTGCCGGGGGTTGACTTGGTGCTTTAAAAGAAAAAGCTGATGGTAATCACAAGCTACAACTGAACATTAATTTGCATAGTGCAATCGAGTGAGCTGCTGACATGGAGGCAGAAAATGCATGGGTGAATCAAATTTTAAAAAGTAAAAAAAAATGTTTTCCAGTCCATCATTGCTCTTGTTTTCCTCAGACTAAAGATCTATTCATAGCACAAAACCACTTACTGGGAGAGTTCGTTTTCGAAATTAGGAAAAGCCTGACAGTGTCTGACAGTTCAAGTTCTACGTGATAGATTTTGTTTAAGCACTATATTGTTCCTCTATCTGTATTTTAATGTACCAGGGAATGTTTTGCTAGCTGGATTTCAGAGAAAGCTAAAACGAAGTGCAAAATACAAAAGAGGAGATTTTCATAAGCCATGAGGACAGGTTACAAAGAGCTACACATTAAAGTCTCCATGTGATCCATCATGAAACATTGTAGATTTTATAAATTCTCAGTACAATAGGCTGAGAGTAGCTTTTCAAAGGCTTTTTACGCCTAAGTGCCAAGACTTTGAAAATTTGCCTACAAGTGACTGAAATCGAATCCTGTATGAACATGTGAAGTCCAAACTGTGCCTTTGAACTGTATCTCACATTTAGAACAACACATTATCTCTTCCTCCGTGGTGTGATCTCCTGGACCCCACCTGGGAGGACGGCACTGGGGGTGTTAGAGGAAATAAGGACTGGAACAGAATTAGGAAAAAGGGAGAGAGGTTTGGAGAAACATGTGAGGCACCCAGACCTGATTTTAAAATGCTTAATTTCTGGGATCCTTCTTTTCTCCTTACAGTTCCTATATATCGATGATTAAGTGATGTAATTCAGAAGGTACTGTTGATCTGGTAATAAGCCACAATTTCTTTCATTTGCCATGGAGATAGAAGAAATTGATTGTGCTTGTTGTTTCATATCTATCTGCCTCATGACTGCAGAAAGGTCTAATCCACTGCACTGGTAGGAAAAGGAGGTGTTGGTATGGACGACCCAGCTGAATATAAGCAGATGTCCTTCCATGAACCATACTGAGCTTGCTGGAAAAAGATGAATTCTCTTTTTGAAGCCATTTATATACATTCGCATACATAAAACCAGAATTTTGCTTAAATTTAAAATTAAATTTGAAAAAAATTTGTTTGAAACAATAGTTATTTGGTTTTGCTTTCAGCAAAGATTTTATATGAAAAATTTGGTATCAAAAAACTCCCAAGAAGCAAGGCATGTCAAATACTTGATTGCCTGTACTCCAAAGAGTTTTGGAAGTGCTCAAAAATGGGCGAATACTGCCTTATTCAAAGGTTTTTTAGCATAGCACTTAAAAACATCGTAATTCATACTCTTTGGGCTGAAAAACCACCACAGGATGATCTTCAAAATAAAATTATCTGGATTTGCTATACAGCCAGGGACCAGAATGGGTGGAAAAGTAGTATTGACCTACATCCACAGTAATATCCACAAACAAAACCACTGCAGAAGGTCCTTCAGATCTAAGATTAACAGATTTTTTCCACCTTCTTGTAACCAGCTTTGCCAAGAATAATAGAAGTCCCAGGTATTTCCTTAAGTTTGTTTAAGTTAATGATTTTACTGTCATGTTTTAGGCAACACTTGGCTTTGTTGCTGTAGAGTTGAGGTTTTGCAAAGTATTTCTAGCACCCCTATCTGATGAAGTATATATTTATGAAGCAAAATAAGGACAGCTCTGAAATCCATGACATGTAAGTGAAGAAGCAGAAGAGCTGAGCTTCACCACGGCTCTCAGTGGACTAGTATATTCATGGAAGGAAGGCATCATTTCTACTTTCCTAAGTAGTTTCAACTTAAACCAGGATATGAACTTAGACCCTAAATTGATCTTAGATAAATAGGTTTCAATCAGAGTTGCACCTATCTGGCAGAAAGACTATTTTAGCATTGCCTAGTCTCTCCAATAAGGGCATGCACAAGACATTGTAGGAAGCCTGGACGATGAGTAGGAAGACAGAGCTTTTACCTTGAAGCTAAAGCTCCTGCTGTAGATGTACATTGTTTATATTCTCTTGACATATTATCTCTACTCATATTAAAAGTGCTTGCATCTTTCAGGGACTAGAGCTTAAAAATTTAATATATGGTTTTAAATATTAAAATGGTTATTTTGACTTTAATTTTTAAATGAGCCATTAGCACAACCCTGAATTTGACAGAAGATGAAGTCAATGTAAAATAAAAGCAAATTTATTCCTTATATGTCTTGTCACTTGACTGCCATGTCTTTAACTTGTCTTTCATACACATACAAATATAGAGAATAATAGACATAAGGGGTTTTTTTTGGATTAAGAAATTGCTTGTGAGAAGCGTCCTTAAAAAATACCTTCTCTGGCCTTATTTTTGTTTATGTTAATTACATTAAATGGTAACATTTATCATTAACTCATTTTATAAGTTCGTTCCTGTCTTGTCTTAAGTAACAGCACAGAGCAGCACATAAACAAGAGGAGAATTTGTGGGAGGCAGGAGAACTATTTCCCTTTTTATGCAAAATGGCTCATGAGTTGTTTATTGGGAAAACAGAGTCCAAGAAAAGTGTAAAAAAAACCCCATAATACTAAACCAGGCAGGACTTTGGGGAACTCGGGTACATAGCAGATTACTGATGCTTTATGACAATTTTGATCTTAGCAAACATTTGCTTCACAGGTTCAACCCTGCAGGATGGTGCTCAGTGCTTCCTATTGCCTTGGAGAATGTGCCCATGAAAACACTGGCTTCATGAAGCTGCTTCTCACAATCAGAAGAGTGTATGGTTTTGCTTCTGCAATTAAAAATTCTAAAAAATTAATGACTTAATAGTATTTATATGAATGCATCCCACATGCCACCTTCATGAGTGTGCAGTTAAAGAGGTCTCAAAAAAAGCAATGCATTTGGAGCATTTAATATTTTTATTTTAAAAAAATACCCATAATTCCCCCATCCAAATCTATTGTTGGACCTGTGGAACATCTTTCCTATACTGCCTCATTATCTCTTGAAATCTCCTGAAAGCCAGTGGCATGCTGTTGCAATGCACATGGAAATCCTTCCTAACTGTTGCAACTCTATAGGAACACAAACACCAGGGTTATCTAATTTTGTAGGTGTACAGAATTACTTTGGCATATAAATAGAATAGGGTAAATGAAATAACCTCCCCAGGTCTGATTTAAGGTGAGAATTTTGGAGCCCACTGAGACAGAACTGAAGCCCAAGATAAATGTTACATTAATGTCTTAAATGACAGAGACAGAATAAAGTTCATGGTGGCCACAAAAACATTGTCAGGGAAGAGACAGAGAAGAGACAGAGAAGTCTCTTAGTTACAGGTTCTGTTGCTTAATTTTATGAAGAAATTTGGGATTCACATGTCTTTGATATTGCAACATTTATCAAGCAGGGGTCACAGTAAGCTGAAATGTCACTATCACACTTGGGACTTTGCAACATTAGTTGTGCAAAATTGAATACTCACGTGATTTTTTAGTGGTGACATTTACTGGGGTGCTAGAGGGCCCTGTCCCTGCAGTGTTGTAAGCTCGAACTGTTGCAAAATACACCGTGTTGGCTTTTAGTCCTGTGATGTTTTTGGCTGTTACATTCCCATTGACTCTGACTTTACCAGCTGTGCTTTCCTTGGGATCATCAGTCCAATACAAAACCTGAAAAGTCAGAACAAAGGACAGCAATTCATTGTATTCCATCAATTACAGATTTGGCTGGGAAGCAGACTTGCTGACAATAAAGAGTTCAAGGAATACAAGGATTTTTTTTGTATTCAAACCTAGGAGGAAATAAAAACAAGCATGAATATTTATAGAGAAGAAATGAAATTTCAGAGAACTGAATGCCAATTAAGGAGGTAAATTAAATCCATAACTTTATATACGTCCAAAAGGAAACCTTTGATAAGGTGAGAATTTTTAAAAGCTTATTTGATTTTATGGTTTGAAGAAAACTTTAAAAGATACAAAGAAAGAAACATTTATCTCAGTCATCTAAGAGGTTTTTTAATTATTTTGTACCCTGCCTCTAGTTTTGATTCAGTGACAGCTATTTACACCAGGGTTGCTTTTCTTTTTTTAGCAAGTAATTGTTTTAGGAAGGTTTCTGTATTGTACAAGGCTCCTATTTCTTTCATTGATAATTTTGTAATTATAGGACAGAATTTAAATAATTTCTGGCTTGCTTTACTCTTGGTTTAGCTTATCTACAACAAAAACAACCCCCAAACAAACAAAAAATTTTAAAAAAACTTGGTTTGATGTATAAGTAAAATGCCCAGGGATTATATCTACCCCAACACGTGGGTAAAAAAATCTGCCAGTCATTAGTAAATGAGCAGGTGCTCACTACAACTAGGAGCCAGAAGCCAAAAGCCTTTCACACACACCACAGCACAAGCTTTGGATAGCAATGAAGTGCACTTATCCTGTTGTGTAAGCAGCACTGTGGGTCATGAGCATGCCCTCAGACTCTGGAGTACCTATCCTGCTCAGGGGGTGTTACAGCAGTGTAAGAAGAGATCAGCTGTGCTTTGTGGAGTCAAGTTTGAGACCTTTTATAGTGGTCATCAAAAATGATTAATCTTGAGGTTTTAATTTACATGACAAAGAGTCTGGGACAGAGCTGCAGCCCTGGTATGTAAACGCTTGTGATTATCTCAGGTGAAATGTTGTTAATGATAGCAGTGTGAAGAGCTCCATTGTCTGTTGACTCAGAAGCAAGGGAGGAGGAACCAGAATACAAATGTGGCTAGGGAAGGGACATCTGTAAGGTGTCAGACAGACACCGGAACCAGCTGCCTCACCTCATAGCCCAGCACCCTGCCCGTGTGCCTGTTCCACGCAATGGGCTGCCAGGAGACCTCCACCTCTGCTGCCGAAACACTCAGTGCTGAAGCTCCTGCTGGTGCTATCTGTGGCTCTGGGTGATGGGAGAGAACACAGCTGGTGGATCATTTCTGTTACCAAAGAGTTTCATGTCAAAGCTGAGGGAGATTCAAGAAAGGAGATTCTGGGTGGAAAGCAACAGACAGAGACTCCTGAAACCTGATGTGAATCCCTTACTTTGTCCCCTCTTTATTCTGGAACATCAGCAAAGCTATAATTCTTCAAAACTGATTATTCCCCATAAATTGGGACAGAATTTCAGAGGTCAGCTGCGTTGAGCTGTTTGAAAAGCTAGACCCTCTGACAGCCACACTTTCAAACATCTGATTTTCCCAGCCCATTCAGTGGGAGCTCTTTTGGAGCAAAGAAGTTGAAACGCGCTGTCTACTTAAAAGTGATTCTGAAAATCTGCCCCTTGCTTCTGTTTGCTTCACTTCCCCATCTTCTCCCTCGTGTCTCCTGTCAATCTTCAATGAGCAGCTTTATGCAAGCTCCTTAACAACCCTGTGGAGGTCTGTCTGATCATGTCTGGGACCTACTGATGCTACACAATCATCACTAATAAGAATAACATGAGTTACCATCTTCTCCTGAGTAGACAATGGATATGGAGCTTAGGGTCCCTTCTCCTTCATTGTTGTAGACACCAACTTTCACTTCAAAAGGAGATAGAGGTGTAATGCTTTCATTCCTATAAACGTATTTGTTTGCTTCTACTGAAGCCACCACTGCTTTTGTCCAGGTTGTTGAGCCAAGAGGACGAAACATGATGATGTAGCCAAAACCTTCCCCATTTTGTAGTTCTTCAGGAACTGGCTGTAGTGACAAGGCAGTCAGTCAATAAGCATTTGCAAGTAGACACTGTTTTAATTGAATCTTCATTCTCTGAGTATATTTTAGTGGTATTGATTTAGTTGACTGTGCCTTAGAGAAGATAATAATGTTTGCTCTATCAGTCAATGTAATATTGAAATAAAAATCAAAATAATAAATCTATTGAGGCAATCAATTTAGAAACAAAAGATCTGATCAGCTCCATTAAAGTTACTCTCTTTCAGGCATGAAGTTTTCAAAATTAAAAGCATTTCACTCAGCACAGGTTGTAGCTGAGTTCGTTTTTTTATTTCCCAAGAGGTATAGGAATGCTAATTTTAAATAAATGATTTTTAAACAAAAAAAAAAGTCAGGAAAGGAGCAAATGTATAGAGAGAAGTGTGTCAGCTGTATAATTGCCTGCATATGAGGACAGTACTTACATTTTTTTTAGCACAAGTGAAAGTCTCAAGTGCACGAACATATCCCTACTTAAGGAGATGTTATTGCAAGTCAACATGGCAAATGGATGTTTCTATTAATAAAAATCTCGTGTCAAGATATGTATTAATGACTCACACTGAACAGGCAATTACATCAACACTGTATCCAGCATCAATTTTTTGTTGTTTTCTTGGGATAAAAATACTTCTACATTGGCTGCTCAAAACATTTATGAAAGAGGGAAAGATCAGCAGTACAAGGAGGAAGGATGCATTTCTCAGCAAAACTTCATTTATTTTAGGTGGTGCAAAAAGACAGAGGAAATCATAGGGGCACAAATACAGCCCCTGAGGTGGTTCCATGCTCCAAGGTCCTCTCCTGCAGAGAAACCACTGGGAGCACTAACATACATCAGAAGGCTTCAGGACACTGATTTGATTATATTTTTCTTCATAAATTCCTTCTATTTCTAATAATAATGCTACCATGGCATATATAACAAACATGTATTTCCTTCAGTGTTTTACAAAATTAATTCCCTGATATTCACAGAATTTTAGGAGTTGGAAGGGACCTCCAGAGATCATCGAGTCCAATCCCCCATATGCCTCCTTCTATCTCTTTTCCTGTCCTGAGAGAGTTAAGTGTGAGTGATGATGGTGCACTGGGGGTTTATAAGAGTTCAAGTTACTTTCTAGAGCATTTAATTTGTTTTTGAGGCTTCTGTGACCTCAGATTTAATCAAGATGTTTAGCGAGTTCATCACAGAAAACCAGAGAGTCATGTTCATTGTTGTTAGCTTGGCATAATTAGTATTTCTTCTGACTATTTTTCAGGACACAATATGAAGTCCAATTGGATAATTTGATTGAGATCTCTCAGGTTGTTTTCAATTTTCATGTTCTTCTGCTCCCAAAGAGCAGAAAATGGAACAAAACAGTGAAAGATGCATACGGAGGGAAATTCAGTTCAGTAGAAGTGAAGCTCCACACTCTTTGGAGCATGGAAAGGGGAAAGCGCTGGCAACATTTTTTCCTCTAGTGGATATTTTCCCTGGCAGGGTTCAAGGTCAGGTTGGATGGGGCTTTGGGTACCCTGGGCTGGGGGAGGGTGTTCTGAGGCAGGAGGTGACACTGAGGGTGGAGTCTGAGGTCCCTTCCCACCCAAACCAGTCTGGGATTTATTTTTTTTTTACCTCAATTTTCCTCCATCACTTCCCTTCCTCCCCTAAAGACACAGTATTTTTAGCATACAGAGAATTCACTCAGCTGATGAATGGCATCACTTTTAGTTTAATTTAATACATTTTCCTTTCCTTCAAACTGTGCACATGAGCTTGGGTATTTCTTTGGAAAAAGAATGAAGTTGGGGGATAGAGCAGACAACTTTCCTAGCTGAAGCTGAACCAGAAGTCTCTTTTGTTCTTTTTTCTATTTTCCCCCCCCACACACAACTTCCAAAGGCAGCACTGTGCTTTCAGCAGCCCCATCCCAAATCAGGAACTAAATAGAGGTCACCTTGTGCAGCCTCTGAGACAGTCACATCTGATCACAGGATACATGGGAGGGCTGCCTGACCCCCACCATCCAGGCTAGGTGCTGCTGGTGGCAGGGATTAGCTCCCACTTCATTCAGATGTCCTCAGAGCCAGATTTCATGAGGAGAGTCACATTCACTTCATACCTATTTTTCGGTGTCAATGAAGAATCCAGCAGGTGGGAGCCTTATTTTGGGGAGTTTTTCCATCAGGCTGAAGCTCCAACCACATACCTGCCCTACCACTGCCCCAACACTTGCGAGATGGTGCCTGCCTTCATCACAGCACCCGCAAGGATGCTGCTGGGTGGACGGAGAAGTAGGGCTCCTTCCCATCCTACTCACTTTCTGCTCTCTGACATGACCTGTGCTCACCCATTGCAACTTGTAGTATGGTATTAACCATTCTGAAAATGTATATTCTCTCCTCTCACTGGAGTGCTGGAGAATTAAAGGGCTCATCTCCTTTAACACATAATAGGATATGTCTTGTCAGCACAGTGTTCCAGAATGAAAAACATGTAAACAAAAGTATGAAAAATGTTAATGCAGAAAATGGCCAAGCAGATTAGTGTGCTAAGCACCTCCTGTACAATGGAGATAAGAGGGTTATAGAGACTTCTAAACATCTTTACAACATGCCTCTTAAACTGTTTATTTTTATAAATTGTTCGCTGTAACACAGAAAACTTGGTGTATATCTTACAGGCTGCTTTCTCTGCAGATGCAGGATGAAATCCAGGCTCAGCCAAAGCCAGTGACCAAAAGCCTTTGGATTTCAGCAGGGCTGGGATTTCACCCATGGACTCTTCCCCATTAGACAGTTTAGGTTAATTGAGCTAACAATTACCTCCCATGTGATGACCAGCTCAGAACGGCTCCCTCCACCTCCGCTGACATTTGTTGGTGTCACAACAGGAACTGGGGAAGAAGAAAAGCTGTTGGTGCTTGTAACTACTGCTGAGGGTGGGTTTCATCAATGGCACGATTAGAGATTTTCCTAGCTCACATGCAGCTATGCTGCCTTTCCACACATAGAACAGGGACTATATAATATAACAGTACATTTTAAATGAACTGAAATTATATTTACACATTTTCATGTCTCTAAGGCTGAAGCCACAGATGTATTTGATACATGAGTACCCTGGTTCAAAAAATTAATTAAAGAAGCTAGTAGAATCAAGTATCTGACATTATTATACCTCATCAACTAATTGGCAAAATGATGTTCCATTCAGACTGTAGTCGCAACACTACTGATTTACTAATTATGCATTTGTTCAGTAAACATGTTGGAGCAATATATTAATTTTTTTAATTGGCTGCACTCTTTTCTTAGAAAACTCAAGACTTGCAATTTGCTTTTCTGCTTCTCCCAAGACTATAAGTGTCCAAAAGTTCATTGATTAGAGTTTGAATTCCCCTGTGTTGCTCCAGGTGTATGGCACCATAGGGACAGGGTCAAGGTCAAGCAATGTGCTGGGGCTCCAGGCTGAAGGGCTTCTCATCACTCAAATTGCTCACCACATTAGCCTAAAAGCCTTGCCAGTTTTTGGAAAGTGGGTTGTGATGTAATGGATAGGATTTAGACAAACTGGACTTGTTCTTATTGTATATAGCTCCATAGATCTGCTAGCAAGGATGGTATCAGGTTCCTTTTTGGCTGCTGGAGAAATACAAAGAAAGAGGACAACCATGGAACTGACAGGGACAGAAATCCCTGAGAAGAGGTTGTTTGTTTTGTTTGCCATTTCCAAAACCTTGGTACTATTTTTAGAAACATCAACATTGTTTGCCATTCCCTGCATTCAGCTCCCACTGCCTGAAAACTGGATGAGACAGGGCTGAAGACAGGGGCAGAAATAGGTGGGACAGTTATATCTCAGACACTTTTTCAGAGATTTTGGCAAGTTTTGCCATGTCCACTTGTCCTTCCCCATGTCTTTGACCCAGTTTTAGCCCAGCTGCAGTGGGCAATAAAGGCAACAGCCCTTTATGTTCTCAGAAACATATGTGAACCCACCATCACTTCTAGATTCAAGTCCACATCTAAATCTTTATCTGATTTTACCCTCTCTAGCAATGTAAAACTTTGATAATAAGTTTGTTGTGCAGTCTTAAAAGTGGTGAAAATGGACCAGGCTCTTTTAGAGAGTTTAGCATAGGTATTCAGTTTTGTCACTCAAATCCTGTGTCCTCATGCACATCACAGGCAGATCATCTAAGACTGAAAGAACAGCATTAAAAGGAAAAAATGGCAAAAAAAGACTTCCAAACCTCATGTTTCACTGTTTCATGAACCAGTTGATGCTCAATTAGTTCATGTGTTAAATGTGTTCAGTGCTTACTACATTTGCATGGGGAAAGAATTTGTACTACTGCTCAGCAGAGCCTCAACTGGGTCAGAGTTGAGAAACAGATGAAAATTTACAGCTGAGTGCCCCAACAGAGGCTCAATTAATTCTGAGCTCCATTTTAATGAAATGAACAGTGGCTCATTTGCATCCACAAATCTACTAATGTTCAGATTTCAGCTGGCAAAATAGCTATTATAGCAGTGAAGTTCAAATTCACCCTTTCATGGCCAGTCTTCTGCCCACACTGTGGTACTGGTTTCAGTTTCCTATTCTGATTTAAAAAAAAACAACAAAACCAAACCAAACTGGTACTTCTCCCACTGCACACAATGTTTTGAGACAGAATGATTTGTAGCAGTGA
This sequence comes from Hypotaenidia okinawae, assembly GCA_027925045.1. Classification (NCBI taxonomy): domain Eukaryota; kingdom Metazoa; phylum Chordata; class Aves; order Gruiformes; family Rallidae; genus Hypotaenidia; species Hypotaenidia okinawae. Next base: position 20,660,945 of record BSDF01000011.1, on the reverse strand, counting down.
AGGGGTTAAGCAAGTGAAACCTGAAATGAGCCTTTCTATTCCTTTTGTTACTTTAAGGAAATAATGTTCCCTGTGTTATTGCCATGATAAATAATATTAATTTTATTGTTTCTTTCTTTTTCTAGCCCTAGCCTTGTGAATCCCTCTAATAAAATAAAATAAAACAAAGCTTTAAAAGATGAAAGCTCTCACAGACTGCAAAGGTGGTTTTGAATTTCACACTTTACAAAGCCCCATGGTAGCAACAGTGAGAAAGACCTTCTCGAGACTAATTTTGACTCCATGATCAATCATGTAATGGAGAAGATATATCTGTGAAGCTCTGCTGGGAAATTTAGAAAATCCGTCCTCTTCCTGTCTCCAGCTTTTCTTTAGCCTCCTTTTCCACATTGCCCCCACACCCCTTGCATGTGAAGGCTTCCTGTGGTTTTCTTGCTGGAGGAAGGGGCTGTGTACCAACTAGGCATGGACACCTAAGTCCAGGCGGGATCATCTGTCCAGGATGTAGGATCTCAGGCTCTTCCCTTCACTTGGGAGCAGCCTGCAGTCTGCTTTGCTGCCACAGTGGCCAGGCAGTCCTGACTGCTGATAGGACTCATTTGATGTCTCCCTGCACCTGGGCAGATGATAAAATCCGTCAGAATTGGTGTTCCAAGAATCAAATAGAGTTTTTTCTGGCATGAGTACTCACTATAAGTTTTTTTGCTTCAACAATAGGAAAAAGAACTTACTAAATTTAACTCATCTGATTTAATACAGTTTGAAGTAATTCTGCCTTGGGACAAACACTGTAGCATTCTGAGAAACAAACGGATTCCCCTTCCCAAGGCAATGTGTAGTTTCTGCTGTGTAATGTACAATACTGTATTTTGAGCTCTGCCTTGACATGCAGCTTGCCAAACTTCAGAGCTTGGCAAATGAGATAAACAGAAAAGAAAAAGTAGATTGTAAAAGCTGCTTCCATTTCACTGCTTTCTGTTCTATAAATACTGACTTTATAGGTGGGAGAGAGCTGATAAGCGGGGAGGGGGCTGGGGGAGACAGGCACATAAAACAAACCAAAGGTTTGGGCTTCAAATAAATTGTACCAAACTCGGTAGTTCAAAGGACTGACAGTGTCGGTCGTCCAAGAATGACTCTTCTTCCTATGAGGTTCCAGGCTCCAGAAGATAAATGTGCAAAGGTTAGACAGATGGATAGCAAGGATCTCGCCCTGGAGTCTGTGGAAGCTATTAGTTTCACAGGGCTTTGGATGCTGTAATTTATTCCCTCCAGTTAAAGCCAATATCCTGTGCTCAGATGTCAAACATCCTCTGCAGCAATGGCATTTCATGCTTGTGCTAGGACATGCCAGAGAGCTGGCTTTATCATTTCCTATGCAGGGTTTAAACATGGTTATGATTGGAAGAAAACAAACGTTGCTCCTCAATTGCTTGACTGAAAACTTGTATTCAGGCATGGGGGTTAGATATATTGTGGTACATATTAAATGGACAAAGCACAGGCCAGCTCCAGCCTTAATTGCTGGCCCAAGTGAACCCCAAACCAGAGGGAAGAGTGTGTGTTACCTCAATCATGTGCAAGCATCCCCTGCACCCCCTAGTGCAGATGTGCTGTTATGGAGCCATAGCAGCCCAACTAAAACACCAGACAGGTATGTTTGGCAACCCTTAAGGAGCGTGTGGCTCTGCCCTTGTGCAATTCTCCCATTTGGGAGCTGGCAAAGTGCCTGCATGGAGATGACCGACAGAAACGAGGGACTTACCTGCAGCTTTAGTTTTCAGTATTGCTGATGGTCTGCTAGGCTCCCCAATTCCAACACTGTTGCTGGCAACCACACGAAACTCATACTCAACCCAAGGGCTCAAGTCAACCACCGTTGCCTTGTGAGTCCTACCGTTAACAACTTCAGGAACTAAAGGTAAAATCAACACGTCGTGAAAATTTCTTTTTGGAATAGTTAATGGGATATGCAAAAAAATACAAGGCAACTCCCAAATCACTCACCTGTTGAAACTGCCTGCCATCCCACTGAGAAAGGAGTCCTCATCTGAACACTGTAGATCTGGACTGGACTATTATTATCAATTCCAGACTTCCAGGATAACACAGCAGTAGTGCTAGAAATATGTTCAACTTTAAGATCTTCTGGTGGACCTGGGGGGCCTAATACGATTAGCAATTTAAGATGAAGTTATTAGGAAAAGAAGATTCATTGTTGGGTCAGGTTGTGCAACTCTGAATTTCTCAAGTCAGTGGAATTATTAATGAAGCTGCAGCTTTATTAAAGCAATACAATCTTTAAATGATGGCTTCAAATCTGTATTACATTTCTTTCTAATTAATGAGGGGTCTTCAGTCAGGAAAATAAATGTCTTTATGTTACTAATTTGAAAACTACAAAAAAGGGAAAGATTTTTTATTGTCTGACAAGGAGAGTTACCCAATGTGTCTTGTGAGGAGCCACCCAACATTTTTGGAATTCTTATTGACATTAATAAAAACTGAGGTTTAGAAATAATGCAAGATGGGGGGCTAATGGTTTTCTGATTTCTGCTAGGGCTTAGAGGATCTGCTCCCATCACAGAAGCTCTTGCTGCTGGCAGTAAAAAGATTAGGTAGTTGACCACAGAAAATAATTTTTCATATTGTCTCCAGACAGTGGAAAGGAACAAGGTCTCTTGGGCAGTTTCTTCCATCCTGCACAGTGACCTAGAGATGCCCAGCAAGGAGCAGATGACAGCAGTCTGCTGAAAGTAGAGTTCCCCACAACTTGACCTGTGTGGCCAGGAAAGTTTACCTTCCAAAGAGCCCATGGCAGAACTGCACAGACCTCCCGGGGTTCCCTGCACACTAGGATCATGCTGGTCAGAATCTCAGTTGGATTTGGGGGCCAACGGTACACAAGTTATAACATCTCACCACTGAAATTTTGAATTGCTATCCTAGAAACCATTGAAACAAAGGCTGCTGCTAGGAATTTCTAATTCCTCCAGAAGATTTATGTGTCTACATTTAACAGACATACCTCTTACAATTATATCTACTGTTGCAGATTGACTGTCTAAAATCGTTTGTACCATGCACACATATTTCCCGGAATGCTGCAGCTGAATATTCCTTATCATCAAATCCCCAGCAGATTCCTGTAGATACAAAGAAAGTAAACTAATCACTCACAACATGCTTTCCACACTGGACATTTTTATAAATTGCTCAATATTAATAACAAATTCAGCTTTTAAATTAAAATATTCATAGCTATCATCAGTTTCTTTCATGTGGACATTTTTATTATGGCTTCACAAATAACTCAAGCGCCTTTATGAAATTTAAGAAAGAAAAATAAATGGCTGCAGCCCTTGTAAAGAAGCAGTGATTTGCCTTGCATATAAATAGCTATGTAGGAATTATGATAAATATTTGTGTCGTCTAAAGACTGTGGCAAATAGTTTCATTAAGCACTGAGGAGTTCGAAAAACTTACTCTCCCAATTCTTTCAAAATGATGTATTCCTCTATTAAAATCAATTGTATTGCCATTGAATGACCATGTGAACACCACATCAATGGAGGGGTCATGAGACACCTGGCATGGAAGGACTATGCTTTCTCCAACTGTTACGTCCATGCTCGAAGGTGGAATAGTAATTACGGTCCTTTCTGCGGAGACAAAAAATTTCCTTTTTTTATTAAGATGCTTATAAAAATAGTAGAACTTGAATGAGGTTTTGTACCATTCGTGAAATGATTTTAAATTGGCCCAAATGTCCCATAATAAAGAAAATTATCTCTAATACAGTGATGATTTCGGAGCACTCTTACCCATGTGTAGCCTATTACTTCTGCAGTACCAACACAATGAGCACAGCGTGCGCCTCTGAGAGCGAGCAGATGTCAGAGGCAACATGCTAAATTAGTCATATGTTACTTTGCGAAGCCCATAGTCAATAGATAAGATTTCAGCTCAAAAAGCCCAGGCTTCATTATTAAAACTGTTAAAAATATACCCACAGTTCCTCAAACTTGGAAAAATCTCTCCTTGCAGGAAACTGCAGCAAAGGCAAAATTCCTCTCTGTCTCTGCTTACTGTACACACTGAGATCCTTAATCTACATTAATGTTAGTAGTAGTTTACTGCTCAGCATTGCTTATGTTACAGCCTCAAAGAAGATATCTCTGCAGACAGAAAAACTATTTCTCTAATCTTCTTTTTTTAACCCCTTACATTGAGAAACAAACTCACAGCTCCTATTGACAGAAGCAACAGCTCACTAGAGGGGAAAGAAATAGGTTTATATGGCTTCACTTTTGTTGATATGACTGGCAGATAGATTAGAGATAACAACCACTTTGGTGTAAGCAATTCCCTTGAATAAAGCTTTTGTGCATGAAAGTGTTATAAAATGGTGAGAATTTAGAGGCACATGAATAAAACGAGAGCAGAATCTATTCAACAATATTAATACATTCTGAAAATAATGTGAGGTGAGGAAAAGAAAATTTCCACAAGTTGTATTAGCTCAGCATTCATTCTGGCTTAACACCATGGGTTAGAAATGGTCTTGAGAATTCAGGATTTTGGGTTTACCTTGGTTCCAAACAGTCGATACATGGTAGGGCATCCAGCCCTTACCTTCAAACACATTTTCATTCACTTTCACCATTGTTGGAGTCACTGATGGATGTGTAGGTACAGATAGGCAATATGGGGTGAGACTTGAAGGGCATCTTCCCAGCACCTAGACTGGGCTGGGGGAGTGAATGTTATGGCAGCAGTCAAGTAACAACAGAAGAGGATGTTGTGTTTTCTGCTGACCTTTTAAAAAACAAACTGGATGTTGTTAGTTCCAGTGATAGACCTGCTGCAGGTGCCAGCTAACATTTTCCAAGGAAAACCAAGAAAGAACTTGTCTGATTTTTCTTGTTATAGACAACATAGATGGTGGTTTTTCTGTCATCACTAAGGCAGTGTCAGAGGTTCTCATTTTGAGTAAGAGCTCAGGCTTGGAACATGGTTTCTTACATTTCTCTGCGTGCTCTGATTGCTCCTCACAGCCGTGTAAAACTATCATTGTGGCAGCTCCATCAGTTTGTCTGAAGTCAAGGACTGCTGAAATGTGAAGGCCTCATATGACTGTCGTGAAGATACTCGATCATTAGGTTAGAGAAATCTCTTCCTTTCCCTGGAAACAGTGTGTCAGATGCAATAAATTCCAGATGATTCAAGTGCCACGTTCTTTGTTGGCACAACTCCACTCATGTCAGCACACCCTGGCAAAGAACTTGACTCCATAAATCTCAAATGAAGTAATTCCATTGTGGAGTACAGGTAACTTTTGTAGAGTAATATTGAAAATATCTGGGAAGTACAGAGAACCTCCACAAAGTTTTCTTTCCTTGCTTTTTTCTCCTGTACTTCTTGTTCTAGCAGCTGAGAGAACTGCATGAATGACACTTGGAGGAGAAAATTCTATATACTTGCAATAATGCTGCGTATGTTAAGAGAAGAAAAAAGAAATAATAGGCTGGTGTACATTAAAATTGGAAAGGTGTTTTCATGATAGCCAGAATTTCTCTTCGTCACTAGCAGAGGCATGATCTGCTGGCCTGATTTGGTCCTTCAAACTCATCATCTCTTCCCCCAAAGCCATCCTACAAGACTCTCTCCCTCAAGTCTACAAATCCTTTGCACCTCTACACTGACCTGTTGAAGCCAGTGAAATACAACATTGAAAAAACAAAGTCTTCCCCAGAACACCATGATGGATCTCAAACTGGAAATTCTACATTGCTCTGAATGTTTATGGTACACTTCCATTTTTTTTCCTGAAGTCCTCTTATTGGTAAGCTCAATATCTGAATGTGACTAAACAGTGGTTACAGTGTTCATCTTCCCCAGCCTCTCATATAGACCCCAAATCCTAAGATGAGCTCTGTGCTCCAGATGTAAATCACTACTAGTATTTTATCTGTCTTGCTAAAAACTGACCTGGATGCATTTGTTTTGCACTGCTTTGCTGACATCCTGAAGATACCCTTTCAGTTGGGTCCTCTGCTAAAGCTCCAAATCAAGGATGAAATTCACCTTTTCTGCTTTGGTTTACTCAGCTTTAATAAAGCTTTGCACCACTATTGAATTTTCCACATGCCAAGTACTTCTTGTCCTTCAAATCTGTCTTTATCTACTCCTTCACAAGACCCACATCAGCTCTGCTGCCACAAGACTTCAATGCCACCTCATTTTGTAGCTCCTGCTTCTCTGTATTGGATGGTTGGTCACCAGGATCGGTGCATTCTGACTCTTCTGCAATGCACTGTGTGCAATTACAGCGTTCTATAAATAAGTAAAATACTATAAATAAAATCAATTTATTTCTATGGAGAGGTCGAAGTAAGACTAAGCAAGAATGATACAAATGGGATTGCTCAGAATTTGTAATCAGATTCAATAGTTACATTCTGAAACCCATAGAATACAAATAGAAAATGATGTCCTGGTTTTTGTAAAATCTTTAAGTCTCCATCAGAGGACCCAGTTGTCTACTGTATAGAAAGGGGCCAGTACCTCCCCCTGGGTGCAATGAAACTGGCTGGGAATTTTCTGACACTTTTCTTCATCATCAGGTTCCAATATTACAGTTGCCTCATTAGCTCTGCCATCTAATTCCTTTTGTCATTATTTGACCACACATTCAAAGAGATCAGAAATAATACTGTAAATATTAGAGGGAATAAAAGTTCTAGGCATCATTTATCTGTTAAAACCTATGGAATGCCTCCTTAGGGAAAAAGATAAATAGGGGAGAAAAAAAGCATTCTGTGGAATCCTCTAGAGAACCAGTATTTTGGAGTATCAGAACATAAAGGTTTCTTCTCATAGCACAATGAATCTTGATAGTTATCTCCTGTTAGTTTTATAAAAAGTCTACTTTCTTCTTGTCAGGAACCTATTTACCTCCACCAAGTAAATGTTGAAAACTGTCTTTTCATGAATTATACCAGAGCTGAGTGTGAGGCGTGCTTTTCAGTGCTGCTAGCAAAAAGAAAAAAACCCATTTTATTCTGGTATTAACATCCTCCCGTATCTCTTGTTCTAGCCTGCTCATCTCCAGCGATATCACTGATGTAGAGTGGCTCACTTGTGCGATATTTTCTGCTTCTTTTATGGGGTTGTCTTTAAGACTTCCACCTCAAATACTTTTAAAAGCTTCTTAAAAGCTCTTGGTTCTATGTTATCTATCTATCTTGCTTAGCAACTGCAGACATGCATTATATGGCAAATCCCATTCCAGAGGAGAAAATAGATAAGATGTTCTGAGTGCTGGAGGTATAATAAAGACTTCTCACACAAAGAATAAACAACTCAATGAGCAGCAATAAACTTAATTTGCACATTAGATATGCTTTTCCAAGTTCTGACATTTCAGTTGAAAATAATGCTGAAGCAATGAGGCCTATAATTGAACAGCCAAAACTTCTCCAGAGGGGAAACAAAAACAAATGTTCCCTGCAAACAAGATCATTTTTATACTGTGTTGTTACTCAGTGTTTTAATAAACTTCATAAATGCCAAACAAAATATTTTTTTCATGTTTTAATGTGATTTTCCCATATTGCTCCATTAGGATGTATGTATATGGTATGTGAAATAGTACATGGTCTTAATAAAATCAGAGCTGCCTAAACTTCGTGGTTTATTCATTGCTAGCTGGGCTGTAACATCGTCTCAGATTACACATTGCCCTGCATCAATGCTAATTGCTCTTTCATAATAGGAGTATGAAAAAGATTTTTTGCCAGATGCAGTAGGTTAGGGAGGAGGTCGTGCCTGCAGGCTACAGTAACTGTTCCGAAGTCACTGAAAACAACAATATTAAGAAAAAAAGAGAGACTTACAAATTACAGTTAATAATGTGCTCTTCTTGTAACTACAGACATTATTATCATTAGCTGCTTTGCAAAACTGATAAGTATGTTTACTATCATCTGAGAAGTTTCAGTGTTAACTTCTTGTCTTCGCTTAAATTCAACAAGTACAAATGCTTGTGTTGAAAGGATCATGCAGGAGCAAAGAGGAAAAAGAAACATGATGCTTTTTTTTCTGCCGCTGGTCAAAATTGAGAGGATACAGAGCATAGTAATATCATAGGTTGCTCCTAGGATTATCTATACAAACAATAACATTTCACATACTCCAGATCTGGACTAGTTCACCTGGGAGATAAGTTTGTACAGATGCTTTTTCCTAATGGAGATAGACCATCCTTCAGCACAGCAAACATCTGAGGTAAAAGGCTGCTTCGGATATAATGTGCTTTAATGTGTTCCACAATGTATTTAACTGTGTTTCAAGGAAGGGCGAACAGTTCTGCAGGGAAGACATTCCCCTGCAGAGCATCACTGGTTGGGACCAGAGCCAGGGTGTGCAGTTACACCAGAAGCTCAGCCCCAGCGCACACAGAGACACAGCTTTGGAGGGAAGTAGAATTACAACATTCAGAACCATTCGGTATGATGTGTCTCCTAGCCAGAAATGTCCTTTTCTGCATGTTTAAGCTGATAATCAGAGGATGACTGAATCGCAAGATCTATGAATAAAACTCCTAGCTTCACCAAGGTGGTCAGAAAAGCTGAATTAGGAAAAAAACCCCTCAAATGCTTCCAGAAAATGGTGTGTCCTGGGAAATGAGGTGTCTTAGTATTCATAGCCAGGAAAACAAGATTGTCTGAAAGTGCAAAAGGGACCTAACAGGTTCCTTGTTTTGCTATTAACACAGACTCTGGGACACTTCATTATTCAGAATCAAACTTCATGTGAAGGGCCAAAGAAGAGGTTTTTTCTTGGCTCAGATTTGTTTTGGCATTATTTACCAAGGTAGCACACAGCAGCTGGGTTGCAAAGGAGGGACGGGTGGCTTCAGGATCTACAGGACACAACATATGCGAGGTCTCTGTACCCCATGCTCAAGAAAGTAAACCCACCTGATTTCCAGCTTACTTCATAACTTCCTATTTCTTTTAAGCTTTTAAGTCTCTTCTGTAGTCTCAGATGTGATAGAAATTGTAACTGAGCCAAATAAGCCCATCCAAGCACACTGCACAGGGTACACACAACCTCCACGCTGCCTCAGCATCACTTCAAACTCTGGCTGCCTGACGCCTGCAGCAGTGCAGCCTACACCTGTGGCAGTGCGGCCTACACCTGCGACGCCTCAGCAGTACCACAGAGGAAATATCCTTACTAATGTTGCTACCTGTTTCTGTGGGTATATTTGGAGACCTTCCTGATAACAAATTGATCACCAGTGTGGCACGGTCATGAGGCTAGCTTTGCTGCAGGCAGTGGAGAGCTAAGTTTCAGCTTTAAACTGCGAGTAAATGCCTGTTGATACCAGCAGTGACTGGCACAGTTTGGGGCATCCCAATGAAAAAAAACCAACAAAAAAAGCAACGAAATAAACCCCAGCACTTACTCTCTAATATTCATCATGCACAAAAGGAAACACTGAAGTACCTTTCACAATCAGGTTCCCTGAATTTCTGGCAACTCCAAACTGATTTGTTGCTACACAAGTGTACACCCCAGCATCGGATTTGGTGATGTTATACAGCCTGAGACTGCCATCCTCTAGTAAGATGACCCTAGGGAAAAAAACAAACAAACAAAGAAGAAGGAAAAAATACTTCTGTTACAGGAACCGTAGTATTAATGCAAAGCTACTATTAGTATTTAAATGCTTCATTTATATTTTTTTTTGTCTTCTACAGCATGTTGAGTACGTATTGATCAATTTTCACCTCTGCTTATTATTGATTTCTATATTAGGAATGTTATATCGACATACTGGAGTTGACCATTATCTAGCTGACTTTCTTGCTGTAAAATTTGGAGTCTCAAGAGAGAGGAGGAGAATCCAAATTGTTACCTAATTGTGCTATATTTTACCACGGGGGGCATTTTTTTTCATGTCCCAGTGCTCCTATGCTGTACTAATGTTGTGTTTGAGCCCAGATGTCTGTGCAATTTTGTCAGGATTATTAAAAGATACTAGCAGACTAGCTGAGATGCTGAAATGCCATCTCACAAGCCAAGGAGCCAAATCAAATACATCGCTGTCTCTCAGGGCCCTCCAATCACCTTATTAGTCACTATGTTGTTTACACCAGTTTGCAGAGTATTGAGTAAATTGCATTTAATAGCAATTTCAGGACCACTCCTGGGTTTTATGGACAAAATTAATTTCTGAGCTTGTTCATATTCTTCTTCATGTCAATGAGATGCTTTAGTGTGTAAATCAGAACAGTGTTTGACGTATGTTATCTTTAGGTAAGCTTTCACTGCATGCCTGGCACCCTTTTTGCCTTTGCTATTACATAGAGGGACAGCATCCCCTGGTTTGGGGATTTTCTTCAGAAATATACAGAATAAACATCTACCCAAGTTCAAAATGAAAGCTGAATTAGGCAGAATATAATATTATCTTGTAATGGTTCCTAATTTTGTATCAGATCTTCCATCTACCTGTTGCACCTGGTAGATGTTCAAGTTCTTGACCAGTTTTTTCTGAATTTAGAAGAGCGGTGGGCTGAAAGACAGGAAGTTTATGGGGGTTTCATGAAAATGGGGTTAGGGTCTCTATTCACACCTCCTCTTGATGCTGAGATAACTGTATGGGCACACCCCTTATTAGCCATCAGAGAATCTGCACCTGATTAGGGAAGAGCTGCCCTCAAATATCACACTTTCCTACATCTGGCAAATCCAACTCTAAGTCACAAATCCACAAGAAAAGAGGCTTCATTCATTGAAGCGCTTACTGAAGCACTGCATTTTTATTTTTTATATTCCTCTTTTAATTGACATTTAAATCTAATACAAGAATCCTTTTATAAAAAGAAAATACCTAATTCATGCATCACAGCTTGGGTATTTAATATTTATTACTAACAACATAAGATTGGATGATGTAATGAATTATTAAAGGAAACGAACAATAACGAGAGCAGAAGTTGAAGTTGGCAGTAATATCATAGCCATTAAACACACAAAAAACATCATAGTGTCTTGCTGCATTCCACTCTGGTATTTATATGCTTGTAGCTATATGTCTAACACACATTAGACCTCGTTCTGCTTCCCGTTACATGCTCCCAGCCTCTCGGTTGATGGAGGGAAGCACTCGGGTTGGATTTCTGGCAGTTTTCTCACTTACATCCCCCCCAGTTTCACATCTCCCCCTCTCTCCTGACCTTACCCTGCTGAAAGATTGTCCCTGAGCAGGGGTGGATTTAGGAAGGAGAAAAGCTGAGATGTCCCTGCAGTGCCGGGCACTCTCTCACTGGGGTGCGGTGCTGGGAGGGGAAGGGATTTAGGCTTGAATGAAAAATCTTTGTTACCTTGGCAATAATCACCAGGTACTGCAGCAGTTCTCCGCATGCAATTTGTCGTGCGATGAGAAAATAAGTTTGGGTTTAATAATCCATCATATATCCATATTAAACTGAGAGAGGAGCAAAAAATGAAGCAACAAAGCACGCCTTTCGATATAATGATGTATCAACTAAGTGACATTTTTCAGATAAGGGAGGACGAATAAGCAAGAGCAAACTGAGCCTTTCTCCTGGCATCACGATGCTGAGCATCAAAACGAGAGCCTACAGTTGCCTCACACACCTGATGTTAGCATTTCAAAGGCAAGTTTAAATACAAAGAAACATTTGCCAAGTATTTCCCTTCTGCCTCTGCAATTTTCTTCGCATTAATGATGCATTTCTTCACATCGGTTTGCACCAGCCAGAAGAAAATACTCTCATCAGAAACTGCTGGTGATAAAATAGTTGATTCAATCGACTGGTTGGCTAGCATATGGTGGCTTCATCAAACAATGTCAAAAGAGATTCAAGTGTGAATCAGCAAACGCTCATAAATTGGATACCTGAAAGATAAGTCATCGCGAGTCACCACAGCGTCTTTCTCACCACCAAATATTGGAGCCCTGATGTTTTTACTGTAGTTGCACCTAAAAGCTTGAGGTGCAATTAGAATCCAGAAGTGGGCATGAGGTTAAAAAGATAAAAAAAGGACAATCCCAGTCCCTGGAAAGTCTTGTAGTGTGGCTAAATACACAGGGAAAATACAGAATAATAAAGAGAAGATGCTTCGAATGCACAGACTCTCTGTGGATTTCTGGCCAGGGATTTTTACACTGAAGTTTAGTCATGTCTAGCTGAGATTTTTTTTCCCCTACATTGTTCATTAGGAATCGAGACCTGAATAATTCCCAGTTTCCCAGTTTGTCCACTGAGAGGGCTTTGTGCCCAAAGAGCTGATGAGGTAACATCTGATCTGAAGAAAAACTGTTCAGAAACAACATTTCAGCAACGGAGCAGGCTGAGGAGGGAATGGCTCTTTGGATCAAAACAGAGCTCAGCAAAGAGAAACCATCAGCTAATAAAAGCTCCAGAGTTGTTTGAAACAGAGGTCACGCTACCTAAAGACAATTAAGGAGCTAGCAGTAAATAAGGTACTCGGGCAGAATTTATGTAAAAGCACAAAGGACTCCAGAGTGATTAGTTAGCAGGGAAGGGAATTAAAGGAAAGGAAAGGAAAAAAATAAAATTGTGTGATTTCCAGTGGTACTGAATTCTGTGTCAGGAGAGGGATGAGAAAGCAGAGCACAGCAGAAAATCAAGATGATGCATTTCAAATGCAAAGGAAAAAAAAAAGCAGTGTGAAACAGCAAGCCAGTCCCTATGATCAACAAAGTTGCCACAAACTTTCTCGGAAGCCCTGGGTGGGTTCAGAGGGGCCGTATTTTATCCTCTTCCATTTGTCTTTCAAATAATGGAACGGTGACCCTGAAGGCAATGGGAATATCTCCTTTAATGGGCTTTGGATCAAGTTCTTATTTATTACAAATGATCTAAAGAGCAGCTGTGAAACCCGTGTCTCACCTGCTGAAAGGCTTGCTGAAAGCTGTTACTTTTCACAACCTTTGTGACTGCTTGAAGGCTACAGACAGTAATTCTTCACATTTGCATCAGAAGACAAGGTAATCCCAAGCACTGCAACACAACAGAGCAGTTTAGATTGATAAGCAAGTTTTCTCTACTGGGGAAAACTGGACTTCTCTCAGCAAGTAAACTTGTGCTTGTCTGGGGACAAGAAGCAGAAGATCTGAAGCAGATCTGATAAATGCATCCCTGTGAAAGGAGGAGGAGAAGGAGGGATGAAATGGGTTACTGGGGACCCAGCTGTTCATAAAGCCCTGTTGCAGCAAGGGATTACTTGAGCATAAGCCCAACTCTAAACTCGCATCTCTGACTTACAAAATGCTGAAATTATCAGCCTAGTGCTGATGCCTGTGTTCCCACCTGAGTTACGGAGGTGATACCCCTGGGTAAATAGCTCAATTAAGCAAAGTTGTTATAAGGAAGAGATGAAATTCCAGTTCTGTAAATCCAGAGAACTTTTTTGCACATAAGGGCTAATTAGAAATACCCAGAAATATCATTCGCTATGTAACAGGCCTGGGAACTTACCCTGCAGAAAGAGGGGCATGTTTGAGGCAGTTCAGCTCACGTGAAAGAGAAGACAGCTCTTAAAGCCTAGTACAGAGACATGCCTGGCCAATTTTCCATCTGCAGGATGCCTGAGGCAGAGGGAGAAGGTGGGGGAAGGATGCAGCAGCAGGTACCACACTCCCTAGCACCCAGGGTCTAGATCTGGAGACATTGCTTTTCTAAACAGGATGAAATTTGTCCTCAGGAATTAACCCAAAGGCCTTTGAGCCTCTCTGGGCCACAAAGATGACCAAAGGGCTGGAGCACCTCTCCTATGAGGACAGGCTGCAAGAATTGTTCAGGCTGGAGAAGAGAAGGCTCCAGGGAGAACTAATTGCAATGCATCAGTACTTAAAGGGGTCATACTACAGGGACGTGGGAGAGGGACTGGTCACCAGGAAGTGCAGGGACAGGACAAGGGGCAATGGCTTTAAGCGGTATGAGAGCAGGGTTAGGTTAGACGTTAGGAAGAAATTCTTTACTCTGAGGGTGGGGAGGCCCTGGCACAGGGTGCCCAGAGAGGCTGTGGAAGCCCCATCCCTGGGGGTGTTCAAAGCCAGGTTGGATGGGACTTTGGGCAACCTGGGCTAGCGAGGGTGTCCCTGCCCATGGCAGGGGGTTGGAACTTCATGACCTTTAAGGTCCCTTCCAACCCAAAGCATTCTGTGATTCTATGGTTCTAAAACTTAGTCCCATGAGAACTTCTGAGATGTTTTTCCCCAGTTTATTTAAGCAGAGTGTAAGCAATGTCCTCTTGTTTGGTTCTAATCTACTTATTCCATCGGGTTGATCCATGTCCTTGTCCTGAGTGACTCCATCAGTATACAAGACAGGCATTATACACAGAAAGGGAAAGCTAATAACCTACCCAAGACCTGCTGGAGTCAAAACTCTGCAGAATGTTCAAAAAGAAGAGTTTGCAATGTTTCTGCAGGCAACACGAGACTGGGAAGTAGTGAGAGCTCATTAAAATTGTCACACATACTTTTTAAGTAAAGAACTTGAGAAATCAAGCAGGGATGATAGGTACAGCTTTTAATTAACCAGGCCAAACAAAACCATCTCCGGAAGTGTTGTCTCATGTGAACAAAAGATTGTTGATGGCTATTTGCTTTGATCTTAAGAGCATGAAAGAATAATATGTATTTAACAAGGCTGATAGAAAAATAAAATATGGGAAAAGAAAGAGGTGTCAACTCATTAGATTTTAAAGTGCAGCAGAGGTAATTTTTTGTGCGCTGCTGTATTGTTCAGCCAATGTGTTTCAGACAGAAGGGCAATTTTAATTCATGGATGTGAATTGCCTTAATTCAATACCACAAATGCCTTCGAAATCCCCATCAGAAATGGTTGATCTGGATTGATGCAAAACTGGGGGTGAATCAAGCTTATTTCTGCAGATGTCAGCACTGCCGGTGGTGTAGCTATTTCTTCAAGGGCATAAAATAATCCTTTTCAAAATACAGTAACCCTGATGGAAAGATTCACTCTTCTCTTCTCCTGTCTGCCTCTAACATCAAGTGTCTGACACCTCATAATGTTATTGAAGTCATCATCATAGCACTGTGCAGATAAAAAGGGAGTATGCTGGATCTGATGAAATCAGAGGCAAAGTAATTTTTATTATCTGAGCAATCCTATTTGAAACCATGTCTTCTCAGTCTCACTTTACTGCTCAAGAGCAAAAACACTTCTGCTTTCACAGGCTGTGAGAAGAGATATTGTTTATATATTTCTTCAGATATGCCAGCAGGCATCGAGACAATAGCTGACTTTTCTAATTTTACAAAGATTGAGAAGCATGAGAGAGGCTGAATTAAAAAGTGCAAGTAAGTGAGGGGCAGAGACATGAGCACAGCTCTCAAGTGACTCAGAATTACTAGTGATTTATGCAGATGTAAATGTGAGTAAAGTTTGACTGAGTAAATGAATTGTGCCTGCTGATGACAGCTCTGGTATTTTTGAAAAGGTCCCACTGAGTCCCATCTGAGATCCAACTGTCTGTATTATATGTTAATGATCTTTGTACCTGTTTATCCGATTCTGAGTGTAATTTGTATGCTAATAGTATTGTCATTTAATAAACTATGCTTAGAAGAAGATTTTTTGACTGTCAAAAAACTGGAAATAAAATAAAGACCAGTAAACTCTGTACTAACTATTCAGATCACAACAAAATTACACAACCTAGATGAACAATCTCTTTAAAATACTGTAGAAAAAATACTATTAGCAATGATAGAAGGTGACACTATAACACTTGCTATTTCCTAAAATTCCCCCACTCCTCAAAAGGAACCTTGTTTTGGATAGAATCTGCAATTTGTGGCCACAAATATCTGTTCTATGGAAAGATATATGGGCATTTGAACTGAGTTGAAAGCTTCCAGACAAAATACAGACCAAATTCTTTAACATCCTCAAGTATTAAATGTGAGGCAAGTGTTCTTATGTGATGAACAAAGGAAAAAAAAGTGACAAAACCACCGTGGCTGTAGACATCTGTCTAAATCTATTGCAGTAATACCTCTCAAAACTTGCAGACAGACAATACTGGGCAACAGCACCTCTATGTGTACAAGAAAGAAAGACTTGCCAACCACATCAGCAATTTAGGGATGAAACAAAACAAACAAGCAAACTCCCCCAAATGTGGATTGCCATGTTTCAATCCTTTCAGGTTTCTAAATCTTTGTGATAGGTTTAAGATTTCCTGGTTATTAGTCTACCTCGTGCACAGGGCACAATGAAACCTCATACTCATGTGGCTGTATGTTCATTAGTCTGAATATTCCTAGCAGAAAAAAATGTGGTCCTAAAGTAGTAGACAGGGAAGGAAAGGGTCAGAAACCAGACTTTGTGAGATTCTGTGGTGAGAATCCAGGGAGAAAAGAATCTGAATTGCCAAAGAAAAAGGTTGTCTTTTTTTCCTATTTGTTTTTTTAAAACCTTTAGAACTCTGGTACATCAGAGAAAAGTTCTTTCAGCACAGGATGGTATGCCCACACTGCTACTATTCGATCCAATCCCACCATCAATCATTATTTTTATGATTCAGACATTATTAGGAGCTCAGACACAGCCATTCATATGACCAAATTCACTGCAGATGTAAAACAAAACCTTTAATATGGGACTTAAGTAGAATTTAAACACTAAGTAAGGCCTGAATTACCCTCTGTGTGGGAGTTTAATTCACTTACAGGAATCTTCTTCCCTATCTGCTTGTCAGAACATATTTCAAAAAATAAAAGTACAATAAAACCTGCTGTTAACTTTAAAGTAGTGTGTATATACAATGAGTAACTGATACCAGGTACACAGTGTGGTGCTGGCTTGCTTCCAGAAAACCTGGACAGCATTTTCGTGTCCACACAGATACACATAGTGGATATACAGTACTGGAGATGCTCTTGCCGTGGCTACTTTCTAATGTTGGACCAATTAATTCTCAGCAATTGAATCAGGAAAGGGACTCTGGCATGAATACTTCAAAACTCCTAACTCAGGTAAATCATTTCTAGCACAAAAAAAGCTGAAGCACCAAAATTCCTATTTTCTTCCACTGAGTCATTGGTTGGACTACCTCTTGGCTTGAAGGAAACCCTGAGGCAATCCTGACTGGGCCTTATGTGTAATTTGAGTGATAATGATAGGGACTACATGTCATTCACTAAAGCCTTAAACCCACAACCTCACCCAAGCTAACACAGAGCATGGAAATTTTACGTCCTTTTAATGTGGGAGTAACGCTGTAATACTTCTGTGTGTACCTTCAGCAGAATCCTCCTTTCACTGAAAATTTGGAAAGATTTGTAGTTCTCATAGAAAATAAGTGCTGAAATAGCAGTATTTCTTAGCGGCCTCCCACAAATCCTTTGTGTTGGCCAGGCATTAGCCACACTCTCGAGGTGCTGTTTCCACTCAGACCTCAGAAATTCCTCCCTGGAAGACTTTGTTCATCATGCTTGCCATGTCTTACCATCTAATATATTGATATTATCTAAAATCTTATTGCTCCTTTTTACATCACCTCCCCAACACATCCTGATCTATCTCTTACCTCTATAGTAACCCGTATGTTGAAAACCTTTGGGATCTTTTATTTTATGTTTGTGCAGCATGTTTTTCATCCAGTACGAGTTCTTTGTACTCTCTGGCACTACACACCAGAACAGCACAACGCTAATGTTGTGCATGGCAGTACAACTTAGAGTAGGAGAGCAGCACAGAAGGTTGCATCCTCTCATCATTTTCTGCAAGCTCCTAATTAGGAACCTTGATTCAAAGTCAACGGAAAAGCTCCAATGAGATTATCTGGCTTTGGATCAAATGCTGAGCATCATCAGAATACGTGCATGAAGCAGGGACAGAACATGAACTGAAAGGGAGAGAAGGCATGATGCTGGCTTTCACTGGGTTTCTTGCAACTCCATATGACATGGAAGAATGACAGATTTCTTGGGACGTGGCTGCATGTAGGACAGCCCCTCAGAAAGGCTCACCTTAACCAGGTCGAGTGGGAACACTTTTAAATTGTATTAGAGAGGTGTCATACAGAAGGGAAATTGTAATAAGCCCACCAGCACACAGGTTGTCATTCTTTCTTGTACGTGAGAACATATGGTTCATTTGCTTACTCGATGCTCACGCTATCTGATGTGCTAAACACTATCGCATTAAGTAGTCAGTAATACATGATGAAATCAGGTTTATTGGTTTGTTCCATTATGAAACTCTCTGAGGAGAGAGAAAAGAAAGGAAAAGCCCTTTTCTTATGTGTTCCACTGCACTAACATTCTCTTCTGCTGCCTGCCAGCATTTCATTGGGTCAAGTAGCAATAGGGGTCCCCTTCTGCCTTCTCATTACTCTGCAGTGGATTGACTTCAAATAGAAAGATGACAGGGAAAGAAGAAAGGGGGAAAGCAAAGCAACATAAGATTAAGAAGAAAAATAAAATATTGTCTTTTTCTTCCCCTCATCTGTGCTCAGTGTCCTTCGCCTTATATCTGCTTCCTCATCTTTCACTCACACTTTCCACTCCCCTGCCTTCACTCTCAGCTTGGGGGAGAAGACAGAAATATCTGGGGAAAGTGGAGAACACAAAGAAGAACAGTCTGGAGGAACTTCAGGTCAGCCTGAGGCATTTTCTGGCATCCCTTCAGTTGTGGAATTTTTCTTATGCCAATAACATTAGTTTTGCAGAATCACCAAACATTTCTGCTCACGGGTACCCACATGTACTCACTCTTCAGTGAGTACTGACATGCTTCATGTTCCTCCTCAATTCAGTCACATTTTCACCAGGAAACATGGGCAAATGCTTGCACATTTATGCCTATAACCAGCACTCAAAACAGAAAAATACCAACACTTTTAAAAAATAAATATTCAATGAATATGTTATAGCTGCCTCTGCTGGTCTTTTGCTTTACCCTTTTCTTTGCTACCCTTCACATAGAACCTGCCACCACTGTAATCTGAGCATAAGACATTTTTAGCTGGAACACAGAATGCTCCTTGTGGCGCTCAGCATTCCCTTGGGAAAGGTGCAGTGATAGGTTTTTGTCTGGTTAGCACTGAATACGTAGCAGTAGTGTGGCCTGAGAGATGAAAAAACCCAAAGCAATTCTATACAGCAATCTCAGGTCTTGTAGGAGTTTTCATATCTTAATACATGAGTTCAGACCAGGCACTGAAAGCAGGCAGGTAAAGATGTGCCTTTGATGTCTGTCAATCTGTTAGCAAGGAATAGAACTGAAGTGATTAATCAAATTTAGCAGATGTGGAATCAATTCCATTGGTTCCCTAAGCAAAATTAGAATTTCATCAAGAGATAAGCTTAATTTGTATTCACGTTGACTTACAGCGATGGTGTCTCAGATATCTGGAATTGCTCTGATTGCTGATGCCCACACTTCAAGTGCTCTATTTAAAAACTAAAATAGGAAATGAACTTCTTTACAAGCACAGAGATGCTGATGAGATAGAAGGGTTAAGACATATCATCAAAGCTGCACAAAGCTTCTTGTGCTGGAAAAGCAAGGAGGGCAAAAATGGAGATACACTTAATCCAGGCTTCAAAAACCAGCCTTAAAAAATAAAATAAGAGTAATATTAATATCCCATTGCTATTCACCTCGCTGCATTGCAGTGGAAAACTGAGAATAGAACAGCAAGTGCTGGAATAGCCTAAAACAATGCGTTCTGTAGGAAACTTGCTACCAGCATATAAATGTCTATAGTCCCTTTATCTGCAAACAGCGGGTGCATAAAGCAGGGTGGTTTGTGGCACTAAGCAGCATGACAAGCAAAGCTTCTCTTCGCCTGTGCTCCTCATCGGGTCTGACTTCAATATAGGTAGGGGCTTTTTTTCAGGCACTGTGGGTAGGTTTCATTCCCCCAGTTTTGCTCATCTAAGAGTTAGGCATCTCATTTGAAACGGAGGTGCCTGCCAAGAGTAAGTAAATAATTACCTTAGACTGCATATTGACTTCAGCTAAATAAAAGTTAAGTGACATCAATCTCCTTCTTTGTTAGTAGACTAGTGCAAATTTTGGAATTTTCAATCCATTTTATCTTGATTTCTCCCCAAGCTGGATTTTTTTTCTTCTTTTTTTTTTTTTCAAGATAATGGATATTCTGGAAGGTTTCAGTACAAGCTAAACAAACAGCGTTGACATTCTGGTAATTGAAATGTTTCACTGAAGTTTGTTGAACTGCCCTGACACATTTCTTCTCAAATTGGTTCAAGCTGAAATGCTATTTCACAGTACAATATGTTTTGTATGTTATATTTGATCAGTGGATTGAGGACTTCTCCTGTTTACCAATTAATTGCCTTTATTTTTTTAACTCCCTATTTCTCTAAATCAAATAGCAGTCACAAGACGACAGAATTCTTTTTCCCAAATAAGAAAAAAGTTTAAAATGTGTTAAAATGTTCATGGGTTTGGAATCTGGTTCTGAATGGTGGAGCAGCAAAAGAAAGGCAGAAGCAGATGGTGGCCACGAGACTCGGAAGGATGTAGGAGAACAGTCCTGCCCAGGAGACTGATAGAGCAATTCAGATGCAACACACAACTCAAAGCAGATCCAATCCTGTAGTTAATGAAACCTGCTGGGTCCCTGTGTTTCAACCAGGAGCAGAAGCCCCTTGAGTTTGAGGCTCCAAGGGGCAGCTGAGCTGTAAGACCTCAGCAATTACCAGATAATTGCCCCAGCCATAGAGTTAGAAGTCTCCAGTCACAACATCTGCTCAGCTTTCCTCGCATAAGGTTGTTCAAAGACAGCTGTTAATTTCGGTGCTCAATCATTCCTCCATGTTTCCCTTGAAAAACAGCAACAACTTAAGTACAAAACACCAAACTTAGTGTGGCAGGGGAGAGAGAATTTACCACCTGGAGCAGCTTTATTAAGGGCAGAGAATCAATTACCATCCTTCACAGAGATGGGACTTAACTGTGTCCTACAAGCAAGTCTGGGAACCAACAAGTATTGAGCATATTTTAATGACTCCTAAACATACTTCTTGTCCAGACCCCAGAAAAAGGATTTAATTTATGAATATTTGCTTATTACTGATTATTAATGCATGGGAAGTGCTGTATATGACTAATGCATTCTTTCAGCCTACCTCATTTCTCGGTTTTCCCTCAGCTATCCTCATTTAGATTCTGAGTGGAGCGAATCACATATGTTTATACACGTTCACTACAGCACTTGGGGTTCCTCAGCTCACAGTGAGGGAATAGCACCTCTCCCTGGCAAAGCAAAAGGGGGTTCCAATTCCCATTTAATAAAATGCTTCAATCAAAAAGAATTCTTATTTTAAAAAGGTTTCCATTAGGGTCCTGACCCTGAATCCACTGAAGGTAATAACAAGACATACATTTGTGATGAGATCAGTGTCTAGACTTGCAAATTTGCTTTATTTAACATGTAAATTGTTCCTTTCTACTCTTTCTTTTGCACTTCTCCTTGGTGGACACATGAAATGATAGAAGCGAGAAGCAAGATGAAAAAAACTCCCATTGCACTTACTGAGAATATATGACATGCATGAAGACAGATCCTATCTGTGTCAAACTCTATGGGGTGGGAGCTCAGAACATGAAGCTTGTTCTTTTTCTTTGTTGCATTTCATGTCTACATTAAGCTAAAATTCACAGCACATGCCAGGAAAAAGTCATGTATTCAGCAAAAGCCAAACAAAACCTTTTCAAACAACTGCCCACTGGACACTGCTCCTGAAAGCCCATTTCTCAAGACTCTGATCAAAAGGAGGAGGCTAATTGCCCAAAAGAAAACCTGAAGGTGTACAGCCAGATGATCCAGAGAGGCTGATCAGGGGATCAGGAGAACAGAGAGCAGGTAAAATCAGCCAGGATCAGCCAACTGTGGAACTTCTTTTTTGATTCCCACAGCTGATAACCCTGAATTCCCTCTCTAAGGTGGCCATCAGCATGAGCAAAATATAAATTCCACTACTCAGCAGACGAGCTGTGTGCATGAGGGTGGAATTAATCTATTTCTGAAAATTTTGAAGTAGAATACTCAATGCAGCAGTGACACTGAGACTGAGAGCAGTAAGCAGACCTGGTATGTTCAGGCTTTGTTTTACCATCTAATGCAAAACTGTATCGCTTTGGGAAACCTGCAGGACTTATTTATATACTTCAAATGCAGTAAAGTATTCTATGTGAATCAGGGCATACAAGCTGCTGAAGATCTGGGCAACGATGTACTTGAGCATCATTGATCATGATGATGCCCATGATGATGCTCAAGATGAGAGAATCAAGTGAGGCTGAAGAAAAACTATCCCATGAAAAGGGGACTGAGGGATGAGGACCTTCACTGTTGGACCACAGCAAGAGACTCAGAAGACATTGCTTCACACTCAGGAAACGTTCAGATTCTTTTCAAATAGCAGAGACCTAAATACTGCAGCTTGGGAAACTTTAAAAGGCTTGATAAAAAAGCCTCAGAGGAAATAAAATAAAAACTATTTTATGGTGGTTTTGTTAATAGGGATAGTCTATTAATTAGCTCTTCCTAGTTAGCACACTCCTCTTTACATACTTAGGAACTAACCTTAAAATAAAGCAGTGCTATCTTGTCATATTAAGAGCTTAGATGGTCAGGGGGAGCAGTCACCATGCATGTGTAACTATCAGGAATAAGCTATTTTCTATCATGACTGAAAAAGAAGGTGCAAAAGAAAGAATATCCTTTCGCCTTAGGGTGGAACAGGTCTAGTTGCACTCTTTCTGTAACAAAAGATTGAATTTGTCTATATCATTCTGAAGAACACATGTGATCTGATTTATTTAGCAATGTGTCCATCACAGTTTTGCAGCCAGAATGGTAAGGGGCTGCTGTTTCTTGCTTTTCAGCATTTATAAGGCAACCAAACATTAAAAAAAACCCCAAACCACCAGTAAAGACGTCCAGAGAGATTATAAATGCTACACAATAAAACAGAGGAAGAAATAAGGAAAGCTTATTTCCTTATTAATAAGTTAAAATAGTTAATCTCAATGTGACATGTCAGGGTTTAATCACACAGAAAGGCAGAGATGATTCCTTCTTTTTTTTTTTATGAGCGAAGATACATACAATTTTAGTACTTTAATTAGCTGTGTTTGGTAATTACAGCCATACAATCCTTATTTCATTTTCTGCTTTCTGTCACAAAGATCTCTGAAAAAACACTGTAGAGATGAGTTATTTTTCTCTTCAAAACCACAGCATTAGCTATTTTGTCATTTAATAATCAAAAAGCCTCATAAATTCTGCTTTGCACCAGTGGACACACTGGTAATAATGCTTTGCACATGCAGAGTTTAAACACTGTCTCCCTTTGCCTCCCTGTAAATCCCGCTCCTTTTGTTTACTCCAGCTAAGCAGCAGAAGGCCTTCTGGGATGTTCAAAAATTACAGCGTGCTTATAATTATTGTTAGTAAATTAATACAGAAGCACAAGTAAATACTGTACATAGTATGTAAATATTTTTTAGAAGCAAAACAGATAGGGCATATCATGGTACTAGAACCTGAAGATCTAGGCTTAATCTAATGATTTATATTGTAAGTTTTAATCAGAGCTCTTCTTGCTCCTCAACAAAGTCAGGAAGTCCAGAGATTACCAGTGGTGGATTGTATACAGAGCACATTTGCTGCATGATGTAGGGATAGGCTGTGTCTAACATGAACGTGCTGGCATCTTGGTTGAACAGACTGATCAAAATGCAAAAGAGATTTGACTGACTGTTAGAAACAGATTTTTCATCAATAGCTGAGCAGTTAAATGGAAAAATAAAACTGCCTTTACTGAAAGGCTGGGAAAAAAGTCATTGGAAAGTTCTCCACATCCTGTGGCATGGATTGCTTACCAAACATTCCTTGAACCTGCCTATGTGAAATACCTCTGATGTTTGCGCTTTCACATGTGCTCTGACTCCACTTTTACCTGCCTTGCACATTACTGCACTATGGGGTAGAGAAATATTTCTTTGTGTCAGTTTTGGATACTGCTGTTAATTATTTTAAGTCTCATGTGACCTACATGAACCTTGAGCAACTGGTCCTGTGTACAAAGTCTGGGGCTCAATTTCCAGAGCTTTATAAATCACTGAGGCTGTTTTCAGCTTTGAAAAGGATAATGTGATAAAACAGTGTGGCTGCTGTATTTGTGAACTGAAAGATGCTGACAAAGATTACAGTTCTTAGGCACTGTCACGCATTTCATCCAGCTGTCTATATTTGTAGGTGGAAATACATCACAGTTGTACATTGTGTACGCTATTCACAACTTGCTCATGTCAGTAAGCTGCTTTTGATTTTAAAACTCTACCATTTAATTGACATAAGCATGCTGATGGTTTGTGGCAACTCACAAATAAACTATCAGCCATCACAGACAAAAGGTTGATAAAGTTGTGCCGAAGATCATGAGACTCTACCCCAGTTGGTTGGGTACCAGTAGCTGGCCCAGTGGCTAAATCCTTTTTAAACAGAAGGAGAATCCGGAGGCTGATTTATCTATAGGATATTGTACAACCTGTACAGCTGAGAAGCAATTATGCCACAGCCTGGGGGTATATCCTGCTTCCCTGAAGCCTCCACTGATGTCTCCTACATGAAGCTGATTCACTCAGGCTTCGTGTGGGGTAAACAGTCAGCTTTGATAGTGCTGCAGTGAATTAACTGCTGATGAACACAAGCGTATGTATCATACAATTACCCACGTGTATTCGGTTTGGCTTTGTTCTCAATCAGCTTTGTATCTGCAGAACTGTACGGCCACTGCTAGAGACAAATAGGCCTCTGGCATCAAAGTTTTCCATCAATGAGCTGTCAAAAGCAATATTAAGTCAGCTGCGTTTCAGTGATGCTTAAGTGATATTCCTAAAGCAGAGAACACCCAACAATCCAGCAGCTGGTTTATGATGGTACCTTTTGTTCGGTCGCAGAACCTCGGAGCCCTTTCTCCAGTTAATAAGTGCTCTGGGAGAAGCGCTCGGTTTACAACCAATTGTAACTTCACCTCCAACTTGAACAACAGACATCTTTTTCACAGGATTCTTGGAAAAATCCGGGGCTGCAGCTAGGAATAGAGAAGCAAGAAAGAAGAGCAAAACAGTATACAGCTGAGAAGTTACTAAAGGAACTTGCTAAACGCTTTGCGTTACATAGTAGGTGAATCCAATAATTGCTTTGAATTTGAATTACATATATCAAACATGAAAAATGTATTTAAGTACTGACAAACAGAATTCATTGCACCTTATTTATACTGTCTCTAAACTGTCCACCCCGACAACCTTTCCTTGGGGTTGGTTATCTGCAGAAAGGGAGCACAGAGGTCTGTCTGTGATGAAGAGCAAGGTTCCCGAGCAGGATGAACATCACACTCCTGTTCCCAGCCACAGGAATTCATCTGTGGACAGCATTCCGTTACAAACATGGGTTTTTAACAGCTTTCTGTTCATAAAGTGACACTGTTTTCTGAAAATGTGTTTATTTTTGCAGTAATTTATGTTAAATTTCACTCTTGGAGAAAGAGAAAACACAAGATCTGTACAACAGTTATGTGCTTTAAAGCTCGTGTTTTATTGGTTTCACTAGAACTTGGCTGTTGAACAAACTTTGGTATCTGTGACAGAACACCTTTTATAATTGATGAGCAAATGCCATTTTATGTGGATTTTTGGTAGTCATTTGTGAGATTACTTGCTATTTGTTTTTATATACATATTTGGCATATGCCCTTTGTTTACAGTTAAAGCTCTTTTTTCCCCGCTTTCTGAAATGACTTTTAAAAACTGCAGAATAACTATTAATAACTCAAAACTCTAAGTGAGAAACAGTATTCATTAAACTTGTATGTGATAAAAGACAACCACACATGGGATTAGATTCTTCCCCAACACCAGTCACGAAATAAAACAAAGATGCACCCGCATGTGGGTGAGGAGCAAGAAGCAAAGAATTATCAGACAGACTCAAACTGCCAAGCAGAATCCCTTCATTTCAGTTTTTCCCAATGAGCATCCCACTATACTCAGCTCCTGCTCACCTTAGTGGCATTTACTCACCTATCACCCGCAGCTCAGCGTTGGCATAAATGGTATCGTACTTGTTTTCTGCCACGCACTGATAGAGGCCAGAGTCTGACATATTCAGCACAGGTATTGTAAGAGTTCCATTTTCTATCTGAATCCTTTCCTGATAAATTAAAAACAAGCAGGAAACATTGACAGAGCCCATGAGTTTACAATCCCAGTATTATTTTTTTGGTATCACTCTGATGCCCCTGATCATTATGCAGAAGAAGAAACGTTATTTTCTTGGAAGCTACATGACTGAATACATCAGAAGTACAATGTATACCCCAGCTATATGATGGAGGTTACATTTTCAGACCTCGTAGCTCTTCAAACTTTTCCAGAACTCCAGACACATGTTGCAGAGTCCCTGTCTTGGGTGGGTTTGCCCAGGTGTTCCAGCTGTGACATGCATTTCTCTGCTGTGCTGAACTGTGAACCTGTGGGTATGCTTCACCATGAAGCAGAAGCAGCCACTGCAGGGCAGGTACAGCTCCACTTGACTGGGATCCCAGAGCAGCTTCCATGCGGCTCCAGAGATGCCGCAGCTGCATCCAGAGGTGCAGAGAAGCATGGTCTTATCCCCCTCATCTGATTAGATGAATCTGATGATGATAATCTAAGATCATCAGAAAAGCTCTACAGGAGACAGAGATGCTCCAATAATGGGAACATTTCAAACATCATCAGATCACAAGTCACAGGGAAAGGACCTACTGCAAAAGCTCTACTGAAATCCAAAACTTTTACATTCCTGATGGAATCCCATGGGCAGCTGTTCAGAACAGAGGGACAGCATGCTCCTCATGGCTTGAATTTCTCTATACACATTAAGTTTCTTCGGTGCAATTCTGCTGGAATAAAGGAAACTGCACATTGGGACTAGTGCTCAGGGTTTGGTGTATTAAAAGGAGTTTTATTTCCTCTATCTTGGCAAATAGAAAAAAAAACCTGTTTCCTGCTACACCACCTCTTAAAGCTAAATATTTTGTGATTTTACTATTACTAGCCTCTGGGGACAATAATAGCTCCATTGCAAAGCATAACGCTGAGGAGAAGAGAATATGTTCCCCAAAACAGATCAACGTGGAAGAATCCCACAACTGGGAATAAAATTTCCCTTGCCAAACACAAGTCTGAGGCAACAGATATTACTCTTATTATTGGGTGGCTCCTTTATCCTGGCTCTGCTGGCTCCGAAGTAGTAACAGGTTCATACGCTGTTAGAGCATACGGCACAGTCTTTGCTGAACAGCTGCAAGCATCTTAAACCTCTGAAGGTATGTAACCTGGCTTGGTGAGGTGCTGCAGCTGGGACAGTTGTACAGCCCATTGTGGGGGGGGCATTTCTCTTAGGGTACAAGCCAAGGGATGAATGCCACCTGTGGAGTTATGTTTTCCAGTACTCTGGCTTTCCCTTTAAGGTCTCTGAGCCAAGAACTGACCAGACCAACCTCGTTTAGCTTAAAAATCAGATGAGAGCATAGCTTACAGTTGTATGGAAAACTAATTAACAACATTACATTATTTACCCACTCTCAACCATTTTTGAGGACCTCACTACAGATACCTTTTGCCTATTTAGTTTTACCGTCAGGCTGTTCGCTATCCTCATTTCATCCTATTTTTACAAACAGTCTTTGACTATATAACACTGAGTGTTGCTTCAGGACAGGGTTTCATACACCACCTGAATCCCCCACCATTCCCTACTGGCTCTTTTGAGTTATGCAGACAAAGAGAAGAATAAATCACACCATGTACACAAGCAGGACTAACGCAGGGATGACCAACTAGGTGGTCAGGGAGAAAGGTTTGACAAAGAGTAGACAATATCCTCTGAATCAGCCCCAAGGTGGTAAGGTATTCTTTCTGTGATATTTCCAACAAGCAGGGTGCTGTGAAAGGCTGAATATTTTATTATGCCTCCCTTGTACTTTCACCTCCAAACTATCCATTTTGTCCATTGAGCAATAACATTCAGCATTTTGTTACCTGAAGTATTGCATTTACAATGCGCTGTAAGTACTGGAAAAATGTTGGTTGAAAATATGTCTGTAGAGTGGGTTATTCTTTTTTTATTGAAGCTATGCAATTGAAGAGTGACAGGTTCCAAATATCGCTGTCTTGAAAGAGAGAAACTAGATAATCTTGCTTTGGAATAGGTGAATATGAGTGGAATGATCAGATTCAGAAAAAAACTGCAATCCAAGTAAATTCTGGCTAGCCCTTAGCTGGGTTCTGTTTAGGACTAATACAGCAGAAAATCATACAGAGGATTGCAGACCTACCCCCAATTGCTGCAAATAAGTACCAATAAGTCAAACAAGGGCTTGTCCTGCAACCCAGCAGGTGCTAATTTGCCCTGTATGTTTTGGCAGTGATTCTAATTTCTGTCTAGCAGGAATAGACACAATCACAGTATTATTTTTTCCCAACCAAATAAGGATGCATTGCAGATGAACCATGCCATTTTATGCCCGAGAGATACTGAATTGATGCTTAATAAACAGGAAAACTTGGCCTCCACAGGCTATGAATGCAGCCGAGTCTCTTGCCACAGAAATCATTCTTCATGGGGTGGCCAACAGCTGAAGACTGCAAGATGGTTGTGCCAAAGCTTGGCCACCACAGAAGTGTAATTATACTGACTTCAAAGAAACAGAGTTGCGTTCTCAAAGACCTCTCTACATGAGTATCTGATCAGATTTCTTCAATGTCTGAGCTCCAACTGATTTCCACTCTCCTCCTGAACTACCACTTCACTGCTTTACTTTTCACTTGGTCCTCTTCTTTTCATTTAAGTGAGATTTGTCACTTATTCACCTTTTTCTTATAACTTTGTGGTTTTCTTTAGTCTATTATTCCTCTACACAGCTCCAGAAAAGTATTAACCTCAATATTAAGTCATTTTCATAGCTGACTGGTTAATTCAGTTAAAGGATTAACACAGCATAAGAATAACCACACTGTAGGAGACCAAAGGTCCATCCAGCCTACAGATTAAGAACAGGAAAAAAGTGCAAGTTGACAGGCTGGTCACTTTGCAACACCAGCTCAGAAATACTCTTCCACAACATGCCAGTGGCATCCTGCCAGTTTCCCGAGTTACAGATCATGCCTGCAAACGCATCTAAGTTTTCTGGTCAGACCCATCTTTAACTATAATTTTAAAACTCATTCACACCTAGTGCCATATCATGCAGCAATTGGGTTCTCTAAGATCAATCACATGAGGAAACTGGTGTACCTATCTATGTATACACATAGAAACCGGCAACGCTGTGCTTCCTCAATAAAGAGCTCCTAGAACCAAGGCTCTGTGTTTGTGCTATTATTTTTGTTTTGCATTTGTTAACCTTTAATTCAATTTCTGAAAAACATAACACATTGTAAAATTAATGCCATGATTAAATCAAGTAAAAATAAAAAGACAAGAAAGCAAGACAACAGGAGCCTTACCTCTGATGCGAGCGGCTGGCCATTTTTTAACCAACTGTAGGAAGGGCTGGGTTTTCCTTTTGCCTTACATTCCCAAACTAAACTGTCATAGAGAGACAGAAAGGCATTTTGGATTTTTTTATCCCATTCAGGGAGTGCTGAAAAGAATATGCAAACCATTTTAAGCAGGAGAAAAATTATTTTGCTGGAGGTATGCTGCCATTAGTTAATGAACTGAGCAAGGCTAATTAGTATTTGTCCAACACTTTCTTATTATATTGCAAGTGAATTTTGCACAACAGTTCCCTGGGATTAAACTTCAGGACTAACAGGGAAAAATGTTACAGAACAAGTGGCTAGTGGACAGGAAGATCAGTTTAGATATTATTCATTTTTATGGCCAAAATTTGCAGAAGCAGTGACTTTGGGTGCCTGAAATCCTGGATGTACTCTCTGAAAGCACCAAGACCCTGAAAAAGTCTTGGTCTCTCTGGTTCTAAAACCAGAAACTATCAAAATCACTAGAGTCAGTAGCTGATAAAAATAATGGCTTGTAAATACCGTGCCTCTGGTTTCCTCACACACCTGAAACCCTGTGTTCAGACCACAGGTTCTATCAATGTATAACACAAATACTATGCAAAAGAGTTCAGGCTGCTCAGATTAGAGTAACACCTGAGCACTTGCAGCACAATGACATAAGTTCATTACTGTGCAAAAACAGGAATCAAGAATTTGCAGGGATCACCCAGAAGCTCTGTGAAGGTCCAGCTATAAATATATATGGAATCATAGAACCACAGAACCTGTTAAGTAGGAATGCAACTTTAGAGGTCATCTAGTCCGACCCCCCTGCAGTGAGCAGGGACATCTTCACTAGAGCAGGTTGCTCAGAGCCCCATCAAGCCTGACCTTGGATGTCTCCAGGGATGGGGCCTCCACCACCTCTCTGAGTCAGTGAGCCACCACCCTCATATCAAAGAGCTTTTTCCTAACATCCAACCTAAATGTCTCCTATACACACATATACATGTAGTTCTTCCCTAAACAAGTTAGCATTAGGAGGAGAGTCATTACCCTTTGAGACCAGCAAAACAAGCTACTCTGGGACATGGTTTAGTAAGTAATATAGGTGGTAGGGGGACAGTTGGACTAGATGACCTTGGAGGTCTTTTCCAACCACAATGATAGTATGATTCTGAAATATTCCCCTCTACCCTACAGGTAGATCATGACTTTGCCCAAAAAGAAGAGGCACTTAAATATTTTCCAACACTAGAGTAATGGAATGTCAAATTTATTGGAAAAGCACCTGGGATCCAGCTCACCGTGTTTAAAAGCGATACTAATTCCATGCCATTTTTACTGCCTTGGGAGCCAAAGGTGTGGCATCCAGGCATCATACACAGAGCAGAAGACAGCACTCAGGAAAGAAACCCTCACTTTCTTAGAGACACGCTGCCAACAGTGTAAAAACACAGATATTAAGCAAGAGGAAGTCAATTAGGTAGATAATATACCAGCCCACTCCTAATATGATAAAAAAAGTCTTGCGCAAAAGCTTCAGGAGTGCTGTTTATACATTTCACTATGAACAGCTATTAATTAATTTACAAAGCACATTTAATAAGAGCATTGTTTTAGATTGTATTAGCTGATCATAATTTTGTAATTGCCTATGCTGTTATCAATCATGTCCAGGTAATCTACTGAACTTAATTTTAATGGAACTGCTTGATTGATGTTCTGCAAAAATTAGTGAGCAATGAGAACAAAAATAACCCCCTAAAAGCAAAGAAATAATTAAATATTCAAAACAGCAGCAGACTGCTCTATTCCTGGCATATATCTTGATATTAGCCATGGCTGCGGGAGACTGGTAGCTTATCAGCAAAGCCTGCATCTCTCCATTAGAAGAGATTTACTTGAAAAAAATAAAAATACTCACCAAGGTCTTTCAACAGATGTTAGTTGTAGGCTCAGCCTAGCTTTCTGTAAGTTTTTTCCCCTTCACTGTTCTATTTTAATTTTTTTCCTTCTTTATTGAAAGATTTATGAGGTAAATAATCTTCCTTCTTATTCATGTCAAAATATGTTGCTTTCCCTGGGTTTTAACAATGGGACTGAAGAGCATATAATTCACCTTGGCTGTGAGGGACCATCATGTGTGACTCAGATTGCAGGAAATTAATGCATGCAGGAAGGGAAAAGGAAAGGGAAAAGAGTCTCACAGAAATATTGCCCTCCACTTTGAGGCAAGGAGGAAGGAGAGGGAGGCAGTGGATGGAGTTTCCCCTGCTTTGCACTCACGAACCAATACAGTTCGGCTTCAGTTGGAGGTGAAATAACCTTACACACCCACGAACCAAAACATCACAAATCCTTCCCTGGTCTGCATCTGGGGCAGCACATCTTCATGCTGCTGGGAGCTACTGAGACTAAATCTTTTTGCCTGCCCTCGATGCTTCATGTAAATGTACCAGGGATTTCTGCCTCGTATTAACCTTTACAACTTCATCACGGCACAGCCCACATTTTCAATCTGAGTTTTAATGCAAAATATCTTTATTTGCTGAGGATGTAATTCAGTGAAGGTCACTGCCAACCTCCAATCATTTTTTAATCAGCTTAACCTGAACTACATTTTGTATCTCCAGCAAGGGGCTAATAGACTTCATCTACAAAGTACATCTGAACACCATCATGCTCTGTAAAAAAAATAAATGAAGAAATTAATCACTCTGCTTACCATAGACAAATAATTGACCTCTTGCAATGTTTCTTCCTCGAATGTTTCCTGCAATGCACTCATAAGAGCCTTCATCTTCTTGCTGAACATCTGGGATTTCAAGAACCCCTTTGGTTTTGCTGCGTTCCATTTTCTTTGTCAATGAATTTCCGTCAGACCTCCTCCAGCTAATGCTAGGGACAGGACTAAGTGTATTTCATTAGAGAAAAAGAGAAAGCATGTTATGGCAGAGAGAAGGTAATGTTAAATCCTTTCATAAGACTAATAATATTTTAAACATCCCAACATCTGTAAGCACGACATAGAGGTTCCTAAGGCTGCGATTTTATAACCCACACAACTTAAAGGCAGGAGTCCAACAGTGGGATGAAGCCTGTCCTCAGTCCATTCTGTAATTGCTTTTTAGGCCAATTTGGATTTTCCCTACAGTAACTTGTACTTAGGGCTCAAACCTGCTTTTAAACACTGCCACACTGAAGGAATGACTTTGGAAGTCCAAACAAACACTGTAGAAGCACTAAATTATTGACCGGTTTTCAGAGAAAACAAATTCCCTGTAGCATTAGAGGTATTTTCACACCTCAAAATAGGAAATATTGGACAAGAATTCAAAGGACCTAAAAATACCAATAAATCGAGGTATAAAAAATGGGAGCCAAGGTAGAGGAAGGCAGACAGACAGTTGAGCAGGGAAGTGGAAAGCATGAAGCATTGAGGCTGAAAGGAGATAGAGACAAAAGAGAATATTTCTTGTTTCATGTTTTCATTGCTTTCTATCATTTTCATTTATATCTGGATCAATGTATTCTATACAATAAAAAAATAGTCAAGTGTGAAGGCGACTATAAATACTTCTTGGATTTCTGGTTTCACAAACCATACAAGCCTCACTTTCATGATCTATTATGTCACCAAAACACTCTGATATATTAATAGCCTTGGATTTCACAGTTGCTTTCTGTTTCTGCAAAGTAAAGCAAGCTGCTTTTTCTAAGCAGACGAGCAGTTATGTTTTGAACAGCTTTTTACAGAGGCTTTGGCTAAACGCTGACTTCTTTCCCATCGGAAATCCCATCGGCAGCAAACATTCAGCTCTGAACCTGAAAACATAACTTTTATGGAAATTAGAAGTGCACATTGCCCTTCTCTGCCAGTCCCCAAGGTCTCTGGCCTGCAGCACTGACTTACAAAACATTTATTCCTTTTTAGCAGATGCTACAACCGCTTGTACCTTAAATTACTTAGGTGTCTGGTTCAAATCCTTGTTTAGTGACCAAAGAAATCAAGTCAAACATGAAATGGGAGAATTACTTAACACAGGTGAGTTTAGGCCTAATTTTTGCCTTTTGAGTCTGTGTGGCTGTAACGTTTGCCAGTTGACCCAGCATCAGGCAAACCAGTGCCCAGGAGGAATATGAACACCCAGCACATTACAAGGACTGAACAGCTGGGTAAGTGTTAACACAGAAACCACAAACACAGAAGCAAGAGAAATAGGCTAAAAGGAGGACAATTTACAGTTAGACCACTAACATCCAATGATTAACAATCCCATAACTCTGCTTAGCTCTGCATTTAAGCTTGCAAGAGAGGATGGGTACTCTGGAAGTCCTCATGCTGGTGGGAGCTCAAATGAGCAAGAGACTCTCCAAGCTGCCCTTCCCCCTGCTCTGTAAAATGAAAAGTCATAGTCCCTAGACCATAAATATGACCAAGGGATGTCTAAGAACTACTCAAGCAGCACACCAATTTCTCTAGCTACCTTACATCTCCCAGAATAAGTGCATGTCAAAAAGGTTTGAAACCACAAGCAATTTGCCCCAGATTTTGGTGTTAGCTCTGCAATGGTATTTGTATATACAGGGGTAAATTATACATATACACACACATCCTGGCTCTTGCACAACCCCTCCAATACAGCCAAACAATTTACAGCAAATGAGACTGAGACATGCCAGCTATCATTAACCTGTGAAAGAACTGGGAAAAACTATGGAGACTTCATACTTCTATTCCCCTTTTGGCTCAAGACTTACATTGTTGTTCAAATTCGAAATCTTTTCGGACAACAGTAGTGTCAACACCACCTTTATTAATTGCTCTTCACTATGAGATCAAAACCTATTTCAGATGCAAACTCATTTAATATTACTCCTTCCTAGGATCTTTAAAAGGGCTTGTCTGTTCTCTTCAGATGCACTGGTTGGTCTGTTATAAAAAGTGCTGCTTCTTCATATCATTATCATACAGAATTTCTGAAAACCAAGATATTCGAGTTATTCAAAAGAAATGCAGCTCTAGCACAGAGTAGGTCTGTCCCTCAATTGCCATGCTCCAGTCAGGAAAACAGCCAGAGGTATTTTGCAACCTCACAGTAGATTGATACAGACTGTTGATGACACGAAGGAGTGCTTTTAAAATGCTATTGCATATTAAACAGTGGGTGAATAGCTACTGTATAGCACAAACATGCAGCGCATTGAATGCCAGAAGCATTTAACTACTTACTTTAAAGGCACCTCTCCTGGATTATTTTTCTTTTTTTAAACAAAGAGATTAAAGGAAACTAACAGCCATATGGGAGAAGAACAACAATTAAACCTGCTCATTCATGCTCTGCTACTCGAAAGTATTTCTTATTCTATTATCTGTTTGCTCTTAGTACTGACTATTCATGAACAAGGGGTGCCCGTGCTGACACCAAGGCCAGAGGCAGGGCTCAGTGGAAAAAGTCCCCCTCTGTCAACTTGTCAAGTCAAGTTTACCAAGGTTGGAGATGAAGACACTGTCCTGTTTTCCTTATCCACACCACATACTAATGACATCCTTGGGGATGTTTCAAGGCAAACTCACCTCTTTTTTTTGGCCAAACACAAGGGGTCTTGAAACACACGCTCTCCAATGTTAACCATAGTAAACCTCAGAGTTCATCTCATCAGCTTTGCTGCTCCTAAACCAGCAATTGCAGTAAATAGTTAACAGTGCTTTGTTCTCCTGCCAGGGAGCCTCGCACCAAGTGGCCTAGTTTTATCAGCAGAGGGAATTCATTTGTCAGGACAGCAGCTCCTCATCAGCCTGAGCTATAGGTTAAATGAACAGACTGCAGGAGGATCTGTAGCTCAGCTGTGTGCCATCATCCATAGGAAGGACTTGCCTTGTCACAGCAGCTTGGGAAGATCGGCATTTCTTCCTTGACTTTGCTGACACCTCATTATCATAGGCTTTCCAGCACTGTCAGTCACTGGATTTTGCAGGAGGCAGGTTTTCTGTCTGGGTTCACCTTCTTTGAGGTTAGTTTACATTTTTAGAAACAAATCTCTTAACGGCAGCTATTACTACGTGAAACCTTTCCAGTTAAAAACACACCCCTAAATTTAAGGTTAGAATTTACTTTAGTGAACTTGCTTTTTGCAACAGATCATCTATTTGGCAAGTTGACAATTTCAGAAGCAAAATTTTAGGCATAGATAAGTGTCTATAAATATATATATATTCATATAACCTCATGAATTTCTGTAGGATAATGTGGCATAGTCTATATTCTCCTGAAGGGCAGCATCTCACATCACCACACAGACCTGTATTTCCCCATCCTTCTTTGGGGTGGTCCTGCAAACAGTGGGTCTTTTTCATTTAGTCATTCCCAATAACCAGATTAAAATAGATTACTGCTGGGGCTAAAAAGTTTTTGGAATATATAAAGAAACAATGAGTACGCTTCCTAAATTTATTGCACTTCATAGACAAAGTCTTGCTTTCACCTGAGTAAATAAGAAAACAGCACATAAATAAGAGAGTGTCTCTGTACATAAATCTGTGGTTTATTTGAAACCTTCAGAGCATCTAGGAATACTAATTTAATTTATGTTCTACCATACAGGTGGCAGAATCACAAAACCATAAGTTACTAACTCAGAAAGAAAAGGCAATGGAAAATATTTTTTGGTTGGTGACAAGTCTTGTCACACCAGACACGAAATTAATTTGTCTGCAGCATTACAGCCCACACCAAGATGAAGGTTCCACCTTCCTGCACCAAAGACTCAGCAGCCAGATGATGCACAGCATCTGTGCCTCATCTTTCGTCCTATGCATCTGAGGGCACTTCACAATAGAATTAAATCTACAGCCTTGGTAATGAAAACCATGCCTAGTTAAACAAATGAGACAAAGCTGAGGTTTGAGAGCTGCTATCATGTCTGCATCAACTGCTGACACAAGGAAGAATGAGGATCCAAGGGGCATCATAATTAAAGCACTCAGGCTTCTAATCATCCTGATGCATCACTTGGGAAACAGCAAAGCAGCAAAGTTTTCTGAAACCCGGTATTGTGTCTCATTCTCCTGTGGCCACAAGCCCCTCACCTTAACTAATGTAGGAAAGGATCTTCCAGAGCTGCTTGCTCATCCCTCAAAGTACCAATCTCAAGGTATTAGCTCTGTCAGGAATGTGGGCTGAAAGCAGCAAACATCATTTGTGATGGCAGAAGTCAATCATATATATACATGATTATAGAATACCATGATTAATCCTTTTATAGTCTCCTCCATAAACTCCTTGAAAACATACTAAAATAGCCTTCTAATGAAGAAGTGAAGCCTGATATTTCTATCTAAGTTTAAATGGTTATTTAGAACCCCCTTGTAGCTGTGTGTGATTATCTAGTTATGCTAACAGCCTCCAGAAAACCCCTTTCCTGAATATGTTCACATGAACATGCAGGGGTCTTCCCATGAAAAATGAATATTCTAGCTTGAAAGAAATCCTGGTTTATATTATTCACATATGCTTTTTACAACCTCAGCTGTCAATGGCCCATCTGTAGGGATTCTGAACAGATTATTTCCCAATCTTTGAGAAGAGAATGAAGAAAGATGTAAAACATGACAGTTTAATTGATGTGTGCACCAGACATGGAAACTACTTTGGTGATTTTCATTCCAGAAATTATTCTTGTTTGTGCAACAGAAAAAAGGTTATTGTGGAAGAAGTCTAGAGAAAACAGCACAGTAACTCAGCTGAACATAACTCTTTCCCTGGTACTCAATACCCTCAAAGACATAACGAGCAGTAATTTAGATGTATGGCATGACTAATATAGCTTGATACAAAGCACAGTTTTTAATACTGTCTTAGTATTAAACACTGTCAACATAATGAACATTAGTGCAGGACACAAAGGCTCATCTCCTAAATTGCTAGAGGCTTCAGTATTTTAAACAGTCAGGCTACTATTTCATATTTCAGTTTTCTTTTTTAAAGACACGTGTAAGGTGCATTTTTTTGCCTCTTTAGATTCCCCATGCCAATCAGCAGGTAATTACAGGCTACTTACATCCCTTTTTGCCTAATTTTATTTCCACCATAGCAAATACTAATTTACTTCTCAAAATCTTCTCTACTATTCATGGTAGCTGTTCTACATAAAAAGAATTCAAAGTCAAGAGCAGGCCCAAGCACTTTCATCCATTCAGGATCCATCCCTCCAAACTCTCTTCTCAAATACCAACCTTTTGGCACCCCTCTATTTTCCTCCAAACATACAGGAGTTTATGACCAGGCTAAAAGACCATTCGTGAGTCAGTCATGATATTTCAATGTACAAAGCCAACAGAGAGCTTTGCATCACAGCAATGTGGAATGCACCTGCCTTTGGGTGTCCCACAGCCTGGCTGAAGGAGAACTTCTCTGATGGCTTTGAGTTCCCCCAGACAAAAAGGCATCTTAAAACCCAGCCATAAACCTGCCATCTCACACTCACGTTTTAAAAGTGGAAGTGCTTTTTGAGCAAGGTCCAAGAGGTATGATTTGCTGTTCCATATAGAAAAAGAGATGCTATTTCTCTAAATACCATGAAAGTACTTTCATTTGAGACTTTTGGAGACCAAAACCGCAGCAGGTTGCCTATAATCTGCCTTAGATGTGAAAGATTTCTGTTACTCACAGCGCAGAGGTAGTAGCAGCTGACAGCATTGTCTGAACCAGTGGACTAACAGTATGAATATAGAAAATTATGGATAATGGGAAAGCAGTTCTGAAATCCAAGAGAGATAATAACCGTTAGTGCTTGTGGCAGATCAGAGGTATAGCTCAACAAATGTTGAGCTGAATTGATTTTAACATAAACAGACAATAGCAGAGGCTAGAGTTTTAGTGGAATTTAGGCATCTAAAGGTGCAGATGGCCACACTGCTGCATTTATATGTGCCTAACTACTATTGTGAACAGCTGGAGGCAGGAAACTTCAAGCTTTTAACAATACCACTAATCACCTATATACCTTTAGAAATCTGGCCTTATCTAATAAGTTAAGAGTATTTCACCTGCAATCTGTTTCTCTTGCTTTATTCACCTATAAATGCCAGCCCTGAAATAAAGCTTTTCCACTGATTGACAAGTTACTGAAAGAGTGGTTCAAGGCTCTGTTCAGAGAGAAAAAAAAAAGAGGCTGAAAACAGTATGGTTCTGTGTGAGACATGTAATCTATCAAAAAAATCATCTAGATAGGAGAAACTCTCCAGCAACACCCCCAAAGAGCCTCTATTCACAAGCAGCACCTCTCAAACACACACTAGACTAGATACACACTAACAGTATGATAGAAAAAAAATTGTGAAGAATGAATATCTGCCCATGGATCACTGGTGTTTATACAGTGTAACTTTAGGGTCATGTGGCAGCCCTGGTTTCACCTGCAGTCCTATATTTAAAGACAACAGTTGTATCTTAAAGCTCCATTAACCCTCTCAGCCATTCCCATTCCTAAGTTCAGCCTAGCAGGTACTGAGAGATTTCATGATACGTCCTTCCAGTCCACCCTTTTTTTAAATCCTCTTCAAGATATTCTTATAATGGCCAAGCCTTCACACAACATTAACATGACCCATCTTTACCCTGCAGTAAGAAGGGATGGTTTTGTACATATCATTTACCCTGGTTTTGAAATGCTTTTCTGCAGTCAATGTATCATTGTTAAACACTTTCCATGCAACAGATGGAAATATGAAATGACAACTTGAAATGTAAAGCCTGCACTGACTCACACACAATTAAGAAGGTATTTAAAGAGAAGTAGCTTGACAGTATTTGGAAAGAAAAATCAGCTTTAAGCAGGAGTGTTCCAGTCTGGTACTTGTTTTGGGCCAAAAAAAATGCATATGCCTTTGAATATGGCTCCGTAGAAATATTCTTCAGCCTTAAATAAAAATTAGCCCTAAGATTAGTTTATATAAAAATCTCATCTGAAAGGGAAGGCCATTTCCCGTCTTATTAACTTTTTATTTGCTTTATTTTTCTACTTCCCAGCATAGGTTCCAGAGGAACATTTGATTAATTTGTGCTGTCTGCAAGTCAGGCTTTTAACCTCTGGGAAAGCTCTAAACACTTTAAAAGCTTACAGCCTTAAAACAGATTGTCAAAGTGAACTTAAACTAAATAGAGGTCAACAATCTAAGGTTATTTTAGCTTTTCCAGGGAAAACGGATGCTCATTGGAAAGATTAGTTTTCGTAGGCTGGTTACACTCATTCGGTTAACCATCTGCTCTTTGAATACAGAGCACCGCTTGCTGTCTGGATGCACTACTACTTCTGTACATGAACACAACAGCGTAAGCAACCTCCA
The DNA here is from genome assembly GCA_027925045.1 of Hypotaenidia okinawae. NCBI lineage: Eukaryota > Metazoa > Chordata > Aves > Gruiformes > Rallidae > Hypotaenidia > Hypotaenidia okinawae. Next base: position 20,620,955 of record BSDF01000011.1, on the reverse strand, counting down.
AAAAGTATAGGCTGCCGTGAGCCTAATCGATTGGTAGATTTTAGCAGGAAAGACTATTGCTAGGGCTTCCTGGGGTGCTCAGCATCACTTCGGAGAGGGTGCTAAGAGCCACCTGAGTGTTAGATCCATTCTAGGCAGTCGATGTGCTCTTGAAACGCAGCCTGTTTCCCCCAAAAGTTCCATTCTTAATGATGCCAAGGAGAAAAAACATCCCTGTTTGGATGTGGATGTGCAGTTACACTGAACGCTGCGACCTGAAGCCAGGTCTCAGAGTTAAAACTACTCTCTAGGAATATAAACTGTTCTGCTTTTCCCTCCCCACCCTACTTCCCCCTCACACACACTTCAAGCTGCAACCAAATGAGCGGCAGTTATTGTATAGTTTTCTCTCTCACTCCCTTGGGAACATATTGTGCAGAAACATTCAAACCAAGATAAGGTTTAAAAAAATTAAAAGGACATTTTACAGATTCACATTCTGACCCCCAAAAAACTGTAATGTGAGAATTAAGAACCACCATTGCTTGTCACTATAGCGCAGTGCTTAGAACCCACATTTCAATAAGAGACAGAAAAACTTACTTTCCAAGGGCAAAGCATTCCAGTTTAACAGATGAGCCCTTCGCTGCATATGTTGTTTCTGGAAAATGCACTTCAATCTTTGGTTCGTACTCCCCCATCACACCTGTTGAACATCAAAACAGCTAGCACTCCAGTTGAGCCTCAGACCTGTCTAGTGCAACAGAATTTCAGTGTAAAAGAAAGGATGGCATTAATAACGTCAGAGCCGTATGTTCCACCCGTGGAAATCAACACTTGATGTCTATGGAGCAGACTTAAGTCTGTTGGGTGAAATTCAACCCTATGCTGAAGGGGTTTTTTTGAGCTCTCTTAAGTCCTGTTTTTCAGAGTTGAAGAGCTTGACTTTATATACCAGTTCTGTATGTACAAGTATCTTGTGCATTCAGGCTTTAGAAATGTTAGCAAACAATGCTAACATTGGTCACTTTTCAGGACACTGAGGTGCAAAAGGGAATTATGGAATTCTGTGTCCAAAATACATGCAAAACCACTCAAAACTTCTTTAAAACATCCAAATGTGAGCTCCAGACTTGAGAAAGGCTGGTGTAATTAGATGTGATTATCACATTTAAAAAAAATCTGGCTGAACATCTGATAAATCACAGATAATCCAATATGAGTTTAGGGCATTTAACTTTGCAGCAGCTTTGGGACTGCTTTAGCAAACTAAACTTTTCGCTGAACTTTCTACATGTGCATGTATCTTCCAGCATAACTCAATGCAGCGTTAATGACAGCTATGAACCAGGTATTTTCTTGCACATAGTGTCTTTGCTCAGGTCCCACACAGAAAACACACTGATTTAATGTTAACATTCAATATGCTCCCTTGCCTTAGCAGCTGCTTGCTTTGGACCCAATCCAGAGGCCACCAAAGCAAACGGGAGAAGATAAAAAGAGACTGATAGAGTGAATCTGAGAAAAGGAATGAAGTAGTAGAGCAATGAAAAGGAAACAATAAAGAAAACATCTTAAGCATTTACAATCACAGTTTGCACCAAGTTAATTAACTTCTCAGCTGCGGAAGAATAGCTTTGTTTTAGGCCTCATAGTGGAAGTAGTATTCTATGACACATAGTATTATTTTATAACACAGAGTCCAGTTTTATTTATCCTAGAAGCCTAACTCTATACAGACTTTCGTTACTGATTGTCACCACCGCTTTGCAAACAGTACCAGTGAATTGAAATTTCAGTGAGCAAACTTACCAGACAAACTTTGTGTGAAGATTTCCCAGGTATACATTTCTCACTGTGGACATCTGATTATAAGTGTTTCCAGAAAGCTATTTGTATATGTGCAGGTGAGTTTCCCACCTCAGTGACTTATTTTGAAACAGCTTTTTAGATCTGATATTTGAGCTATGCCTAGATTATAAATTTATAAAGCTCTGCTGGATTCAAACCTCAACACAGACATCTGTAAGGTGAGAAATATTAATGCACCGTTTGACATCCTCTTGCTATTTTTCAATGATTTTGAGCACCACTTTTTTTTGCTTCCATTTCTCTCATCATCCCCGTCCTGACAGTTCAAATACCATTTCAATCCAGCAGAAACCACAGGACTGTGTCCCACTGCCCAAACTTGTCCCCCAGATAACTTACCATCACTGCGGAGAGTGAGAGGAGTGGGTGGCCCCCGCACGCTCCGCTCTGCTTTGGAGTTGGTCACAACACAGGTGTAGCTGCCCACATCTGTTGGCTCTACTTTGGCAATGTACAGATTGCCCGTTTCTTGTGAAACAAAGCGGCGACTGTCTTCCTGAACAGATAAGGTATTATTGTTGAAGATCCATGCATAGGACAAGCCTAGAAAACACCAGATACGTGTCATGCATCCTTTCCAGTAGAATCTGCTCCCCATTAGTGCTTAAGATCAACACTGCCAGTTGGAAGAATGCATCAGTTCAGGGCAAAGCACTGGAGATGCCCAAATTCACAAAAGCAAAAAAAGCTTTAGTTTTAAACTCCGTCCAAGCCACTTCAGAAGGTCACAAAAGTTTTTGTTCCCTGCTTCTTTTAGTTTTCCTGCTTAGCCTGTTGCTAAGTCAGAATGGTGGTGCTGTGATGCCATGAGAAATCTGGTTTAGTAAGTGATCACTAAGACTTTGCCTCCAAACATCCAGAGAGCAAGCTGAAGGCGAGCACTGCAGCTCCTTCCTTCACTCTGAATATGGAAAAATGTGACTGGCACCTTGAAGCATTATCATGACATTCTCACAAGGGTGAGAATGCTTAGCTGCATCCCAATATTCAGCATTTGATCCTATTGCACAATTCACCTTTCTCCTTACCATCCACACTTACTTTTGCTCCACGTTTCTTATCCTGCACTGACCTCCTAACCCTTTACTGCCATCTCTTTCCAAATGGTGTTTCACAGTGCAGACCTCAGCAATGCCTGCCTATAGTCTAGGCAGCTTTATTTGACTAGTTCACCCTGGGAGGACACATCTCTACATGACCAAGGCTCTTTGGCACTGCAACAAGCAGGGTCAGTGCACAGTGTGCTGCAGCGTGGGTGCACCTGAGGTGTCCTGCCAGCCCCACACCGTGGCCGCTCTGCATCGCTGCCAGCATCCAACAGTGGGAGTAGGACTGAAATTCTGTCTTTAATAAGACACAGTAAATCAGAAGTTTCAGAATCTACCAGTTTAGCTTCCCTTAATTAAATGTATAATTCATAAGCTAACAGTGTTCTGCCAACAGCTTCATTTTTACACGTTTCCCCCATCAACAATCCCATTTGAAAAAGATTATTTACGTTTCTTCCCCCCACTCAGTTACAACATGGGTGCAGTATGGTAATAAGTCTGCAAACTTCAGTAGTTTTGTGGAGTTTTATGTTACCATCTTCTAGCATTTTAGGACTCTCATTAGAAATGATGCATCTCCAGGGAGCAATCAATAACATTTTCTATACTTGGCTAGATCCTGCAATAGGCTCTGTTTTACTACAGCTTAATGCTTTTTTTTCATGAGGTACAGTAAACTTAGAAGATGCAACAGTTCCTAAAACCGCTTAATACCATACATTACATACACAGAAGATAAAAGCACTGTATATTTTCCCATTTGCACACCCATGTATCTGTAGGTACCTGGTTGAAGCTTGTATTTACAGAAGAAAATGGGGAGATGGGGTTTTTCTGCGGGGACAACCAGTCTATATAGCTAGATATAAAAGATGCAGCCATGACTTGATGTATCTTCCAGAGACATACCATATACAGAGTGTCCCTGTCTCAGGCAGAGTTTGATGACTATAGCCTGGCTGGAAGACAGTGTGAAGTGACTGGTTTTTTTATATATATGTTTATATACACAAAGTGCCTATCACCATAAACATTCTTTGGAACCACTCAGATGACAGAGGTAAGAGCTAGAACTCATTTTTTGAGGCTCTCTATCCAGCAAACTAGGGACTGTGAAGAAAATGCTGACAATTTACAAGGTACATACTTTACAGTCAGTAGATGCTGTAAACCTGGGATTTCTGTGGAAGAAATACCTTAGACCCGAGTTGCTTCAGATTTCACAAGAACACCTGATGTCCCTTTTGTGGGAGCTGGAAGCCTTGCTTTCCTCCTCGCACAGTGCTACAGAGGCACATATGGGCTCATGTACAACAGAACTGCTCTGAGAGGTTAAACCACTGAGAGCTGGACACACAGACTTTCATGAAAGTTTATTGTATCTAATGATCAACTGCAGGTAGTTTAAAAAGCAATAGAAATAGGAAAAATTAGTTTGGAGGCTCCCACCCCATTCTAGTTCTGGTGCCAGCAATTACAGGGGTGAAGAAAGCACTGAATAAACCCGTGAATTAATCAGCATCAGAGAACTGGTCTTTGTCCTGATTTCAGGGTGTTCCAGCTGACTTCATCTTCCCAAGTCTCTGTTACTCTCTCCCTGTCTGCACTCCTCCATTGCCCTAGGGCCTATTGATGAGTTTCTCCATTAACCAGGAACAAGTGCAGGTCCCTCCTTTTCATATTTAAATACTTCTTCCCCCCAGTATGAGGGATATTATCTGTACTGCTCTTCTAACTGCAGGTTCATCATCACCAGGCCGCAGCCCATACTTGCCTAGAGCCTAATTCAGCTTTGCTAAACTCCATACAAACCCTGACTTTAATTGACTTCAGTGGGACTCGGATGAAACCTCAGGAGAAACGAACCAAATTTTGGAGATGAAACTTTTTTCTCAGGCATAATACCAGCATCCTACTCCCTTAGACAGCATCTCTTTTAAGAAAGTTAAGTGACAACATCAACAGATGCAATAGGCTAGAAAACCTGAGGGTGTGTGAGAGAAAAAGCTACTATCACATAAACATTCCAACTTTGGGTCACTTTGAATAAATCAGATGTTAAACAGACCCACTGAATGAGCAAATTAAAGTAATAAAAGGCCCATGCCATCCATTTTAGGGTTACATTCATTTGCATGAGCAAATCAGCATCTGGGAAGAGTCTGATGAATGTAATGCTGACCAGAAGGTAGCAGAGGAAATTATGAAGAGATAGGAACCTGCTAACGAAGTCTGGCTAAAATGAACACAAAAAATGCTGCTGCCAGCTATTTTATGCAAGAACAAATAGTTACAATTATTTTTTAGATTATATTTTTGGTTTCCACTTAACCACGGGATTTCTGAAACAGATAGCAGTCAGGATCACACTCCAACAGACCCACAGCAGCCTCAGAATTAATGAATTTCAGAGAACACTGTGAAAGGACTTCAGTGTAAAGGTCCTACACAAGTTTTAGCCATTATCAGCACCAAAGATTTTTGTGGGCTTTTTTCTATTTATTTTTTTCCTTTGTGCATAGACCTGTTTGGCTGTAACTTTCCCTCTAAAGTAATCACTTTTCACATGATGTTGAAGATTAATCAACACGTCTGAAGTAAGGGAAAAGAAAATAGAGGTTTTTCTATACCAAATCAGCCTGGTTTCCCTATTGCTCTTTTCACTAAAGCTACCGTGTAATGTTTTAGAAAGATAAACATGAGGTGAAGCTGTGTAGGGGGCAGAAAGGAAAGAGGAGGTTGGAGAAGGGAGCCTTCCCAGAGAAATCTTCACTGATTACAGGGGGCTGCTGTGGTGAGAAGCAAGTTTAAGTAATTTCAGATGAGTTCCTACTCAGTGGTGCTTTAGATGCACCAAAAAAGCTGAGTTCAGGTTTTATCCCAGCATAAACTTTTGAAATTGCTTATAGTAAGACTCAAGCTTGCTCCAAAGACAGATAGAGAGAAACTATGGTTTACCCCTAGGTCACAAAAATATTCTGCTAACCATATGGAGTTTTAAACCCAGAAAGAATGCCTCTGATATCTGGACCTACAAATATAAAATTCAGAACACCACAGAAGTTTCAGGATTTAGTTCACAAAAAACAAGTAATTAAATATTATTCATATAATTTCTAGCCTCAATTTTTAATTTAACACCTACATGTCAAGGTGTTTTCCAAGACAAACTTCAAAGCCAATCACCTTCAGGTAATTAATATTTTTAAACTGTCTAGTTATGGCATAACAAGTACAACAGTGCAGCTCCTTTTCACATGTACAGGTGATTTGTCTCAGCCCAGATTAACATATTTGAGCACAAAACACTGGAAAATTATATTTGCTCTCAGAAGTCAGCAATTCCAATGCTGCTATTGACTGTGAGATGATGTCTTGGAGAGCACAGAACTGCCTTTACAGCAAAGGGGGTACATGCCAGTGGAAGGATAATTACATCAACATAGACTTCATTAAGCACATGCCAGAGCAAGAGCTATTTCATTAGTGCTGCAATCCTAGGGTGTGTTCATTGGGTGCTTTGTTTGTGTTCTTAATCCAAGACAGGTAACTACGTGGTGTCAGTCTTCCCCCTCACTCTACAGGCCCCACCTGACAGTCAGGCCCTGAGCTTGGCCAAGCAGGAGAGCACTCCCTGTGCCTGTCAGCTATGAGCACTTTCTTTCAGAACACAGCTGGGAATGAAGAAGGGCAGCTGATAATCACTCCTGATATACTAGTCTGGGGAATATAACATTTCAGTGTTTCCCTGAGCCCGAGCACATTCAAATCAATATCAGTCCTTCGGCAGGAGAACAGCTACAGGCTGGTCTCTGGGAAGAGGCTCTTCCCTCCCGCTGGAGCTGGCAGGAAAGGATTAAAGGTTCATATGAACAGTGAGAAAGGGACTCTAAACCCATCACTAAGGCACTCAGCTTTATAAAGGGAGTTTATTTAAAAATGACTCAAACAGTCACTTTAAGATTACAGACATTATCAGGTGACTGCTTAATCCAGAACCCAGAGGCAACCTGAGGGAGAAGTCAAAGACCCTTTTACATGGGGCAGGACTGTTCATCCCATCCTACCATAGAATCATTCAGGTTGGAAAAGACCTTTAATGTCATCATCAGCATTGCCAAGGCCACCACTAACCCATGTCCCTAAGCACCACAGTTCCACATCTTGTATGTACCTCCAGGGATGGGGACTCAAGTCACTTCCCAGGCAGCCTGGCTTTCGGTGAAGAAACCTTTCCTAATACCCAATATAAACCTAGAGGCCACTTCCTCTCATCACTTGCCACTTGGGAGAAGAGATCATCCCCCACCTCGCTACACCCTTCAGACAGCTGTAGAGAGCCTCAGCTGCTTTTGCTCCAGTATTTCAAGCAGTCCTTCACCAGCTTCACTACTCTCCTCCAGACATACTCCAGCACCTCAACATCTTTCTTGTAGCGAGGCCCCAGAACCTGAGGTGCCGCCTCACCAGCACCCAGCACAAATCTTCTCCACGCACCTAGTTACCTACCTCCTGCTTTCACGTGCACCTTCTTCCTCACCCTTCTGCTAGCTGAAGATTTGGCACATTTCCCCCACTAAGCAGGTCCACAGAGCTCCAACTTCCTTAAGAGTGGCTTTTGATTTGTTTTAGGCTTTTTTTTAATGTTGCTTTGGTATAGGAATAGCAGTATGGAGAAAAGCCTCCAGACTCAGCAGCATCCCAGCTTCAAACCCTGGCAGCTCTTAGGAGCAAGTAAATACAAATGCATGAGTGATCCTGCTGCTCCTAACAAGATTAGCAACTTCCTTAAAGCCCTGCAGGGAGCTAGCTTGAAGGAAACAGGCCTTACATCAGACTTCACTTCTGAGAAAATAAATGAAAAACAGTCTACCCCACAGTCTCCTGTCAAGTATTGCTATTTAGGCAGCAGCTTCTTAATCATAGTCAGGTCAAGCTTGTGTATAGCTACAGAAATGAAAGCTTCTTCAAGCTTACTTCCTTCTCCTTACATGCTTTCCTCTATTTCCTCACCCTATATAAAACATTATTTTAAAATAACGGTACATGCTGATTACATAGAGAAAAATAGCTGACCTAAAGGACTTACCTAGCTACAGAGACACTTCCTAGAGAAAGACATACAGCTCATATCCCCACCTCTGCACTCCAGAGCCTCACTAACAAGCAGAAGAAAGTCACATGCTGAACTTTATACGGTGTGTTAATGAGCCTCCTAAATAATGACAGCTGAGGCTGGAGAGTAGCTGGTGCATAAATAGGCAAGGAGGGGCTGGGTCAGGAGATGGTCTGAGTCAGGTGTTGTGGGGTAGCTTTTCCTGCTCTTTGTATAGTTAATTATAGGCTATGGGGTTTTTGTTCATTAGCTAGCAGCTTTTTCACGTCTTGCTTTGTTGAAAGGATAAGCTGTGCTTTTAAAGGGTGGGGGCTTGTTTGGTTTTTCCCTAAGTGCTAACGTTTCTTCATAGCAACCTAGAGTAGCTTCTATTATGCTGTTGAAGGTTTCAATGTAGCTTTAACAGCACCTCTTTAAGGCTTTTGTTTTTTGAGAGCTAGTTTTAGGTCTGATGTTGAAACGATCCTTCTAAACTTTTTTCTTATAGTGTAGCTGCCTGATGCATTTCTCTCTTATTAGAGTGAAATAGCTTATCGTTCTTGTATGACCCAAAATAGGTTTGCAGTACACTCAGGTAAGAAGTGTGTACATAAAGCAAGAAGTAGTGTAGCTGTTCTTGTCAGAAAGTGGAGTTTGGCTTAACTTAAGCTCTAAATGTTTTAAATACTTGGAATGTAGAGAAGCCTTTGCAGCCTATGACAAACAGCTGGGTAATCAAATGGTAACTGTAGAGCTCTCCTTGCTGTGAACCCGGCAGAGAACCTGACTTAAGGCTGTTTATGGCATAGGGTGATGTCAGCTGGGCAAAGTGTTGGTGCCTGTGGTGGGAGGGAGGAAGAGACGTGTGCTGCTTCTCCAGGTAATGCAGGTGGGAGAAAGTCTTCTTATGCTTCCATTGTGGCTACCTATTTCTATGTCTCAATGGTTTATGGAAGCAACTTAAAATAATAAACCTTGTTTCTTTCTTAGGTTCTTGTCTTACTGTCTCTTCTATTGCTGGAAGCAGAAGAGCTTTTAGCTTAGCAAGAGGCTTTGACTAGTCCATCCTGTTCCAAAGCATCTATATTAATGATAGCTGCTTCACATACTGCTGTGCAGAGGCTTTCAGTCCAAGTCAAAGGAAAACAAGCCAGTCACCATGAGGTCACAGCTGACCCCAGTGACAAAGGGATATTCCAGACCATTTGATATCATGTTTCCTTCTAAAAGAACATAGCTTCTGCTCTGTGCCCAAACAGTTATCCTCAGTTTTCCTGTAACTGCTTGTACTAACAGGAGGTCTGAAGCTGCATAGAAGATCCAAAGAGCAGTTTTGCTTCCTAGTGAAACTTGTATTGTCTTATGCTAATGTTGTAGGGAAGTCAGCTCTCTTCCTGCTGGCATGATGTATCTTGCAAATTCCTTGCTATTTCACTAATTCCTGCCACATTTAAAGTACTATAAATACACTTGCAATGGAAGCTGTATGCCAGGCCAGTAATACCTTCTCCTGCAGGTGTTGTGAGTCAGACACAAGGGTTTCAATTAAAAATACCTAAATATACATTTGTTTTCAATAAAAATGCCTTACTAAACATTCTGAGATAGTGTATGACTTACCATAGTTCATACCATGTACTTCATCCCTGGGGCATGTAATTTTGGATCACAAATACAGTGTTTATGGATGCTTAAAGAACTCTCTCTGTTCTCTAGAGACTTGTTATTTCAGATAATGTATTTTTCAGGCCTATTGGTCAACAGCTCATATCTCCAGCTTAAGAAACACTGTGGCAAAGGCTTTCTTCATGGATACCATTTTGTCAGCTCAATTAATCTGGGGTGAGCTCACTTGTTAACTATTTATTTGTTCTGAATGTTTTCTTCCAGTCATTCCTATTTGTCAAATCATAATTTCACCCTACAGCAAGAGGAAAATATATAGCTTACTGACTCAGGGATGGATGTGTTGTCTTTCTGTCTGTCCCATTGATACATTTCAGGAACTCTTTCAAGCCTTTTCTGCCCTTAAGGACCAGGTTTCACTTCATTTCCTTGATTATATACTTCTTTCATATAGCTGTAAACACAAAGTGAACTGACATTTCCTCTCCGCTCAAGGCTTGCAGGCTTTAAATTGATTGATGGGTTTCTCTACATCTCTGATATACTGCATCCTCTTTATAGATCACTATTTACCTTCTCATGGGAGTTTGTCTTATAGCTTTAAGGAGAATTGAAGAAGCATTGCTGTGGATATGCAGTTACTCCTAAAAGCAGGGCATCATCTAAAAGCTGCAGACTCCTTCAGTCCAGAACCAGACAACTTGGTAACTATGCTTTTGCTATTTCCCCTTTTAAATATACATTTACTTTTCCAGGGTAAAATTTCCATTCATCTTCACCCAGTTATGTTAGGAAGCTGTAGATCTTACTCCATACTTCAAAAGATGTGAAATGGTTTTGATCTGGATTCTAATGCCCCCAGAGGAAATTTGTGTATGTATATGGCTGAACTTGCAAGAATCAAGGTTGGAGAGGGAAAAAATAAAGATCAAAATATCATTCAAGCTTCTCACTCATGGTGGGGGAAAAAAATTACCACAGCAGTGTACCTGCATGCTCAGGCCTTTGTATTGCTCTGCAAATGCTGATGTTTGAGGTTATAATACACCTATAAAAAGGAGGAAAAGGCAGACTGTGCCCCATGCTTAGGGTTGTCATTGAAAGATCTGAAACATTATGCTAAATGCATTACTGGCTCATTTGTTATCACCTGGTCTTTACCTTGTCCTGGAAGACTTCAAAAACAGTATTATGGCTAAGAAGCAGTAGTAGGCAATGGCAACAGATGCAAGGTATCTCTAGATCGATTCCCCAGAAAAATCCTTTCTGTTCTTTACCTGAAGCATTGAAAGCTATCAAGCGCCCTGATCTAATCAGACCTCCTTTGATTGAAGAGTTTACATCTTCAGAATTCCCTTCTAATCTAAATATTTTTGTGATTTTTTTTTTAAATGATTATCAGGAAGGAATCAGATATTCAAGAACAGAAGACACATCTTCAAGACAAACCTAATGTGTAAAATACAGGATTCAAGTTATAACATTGAAGTAGCAAGCACTAACAGGCAAAACAGTCATTCCACCCAGATCAAGTGGTTTTAATGTAGAAAGATTTGATGTTTGCTGCCTTTCTGTTGTTCCATATGGGTGAAGGAGCTGACATAACTATTCATGTCAGGAGACAGTCTTTAGACCTTCAGGCTTTCTTTGTGTGTGTCACAACCAAAGAGCAATGATGTGGTCTAGTCCCTCAAGTAACCACAGCATAACAAAGGTCCCCTCCAGAAGTGCAAGCCCCAAAGTCCTTTAAAGAAATGAAATCCAAGTTTACAAAAAACTTACTTCATGCACAGATAAAGTCAAGTACTAATAAAGTAGGGAGCTGCACAGATTACTTTGAGCTATAGCAGTTGATATTCAGGCTGCATGTGATGCAGGGCTGTTCATCATACCTCCGTGATGTGGTGGAGGACCGCAGAGCAGGACCACTCCTTGTCCTTCTCTGACTGACACTGTGCTTCTTGGTTTTGCTTCAAAATTTTCAAGATCTTGAGCGAGGAGGAGAAAAAAAGACCCAGTTATTATTGGTCAGATTCATACCTAACGGTGCCTTAAGCTATGCAATGCTTATGTAACTTGAGAACATGGTCATGTGTTTAATATAATATACCAGTATGCAACTTGCCACACAGTATAGGAAAATACTTTGTCTAGACTAGCATCTAGTCCTTTTGCAATTCTGAAATACCAGTTCATACAGCAGGTAGAGTATAACCCTGTGAATTTCTATTTGCAATTCCTAATTGCAAAGCTAGTGTATTATTCTATGAGTTGTTCTAGCATAATTTTTTGGAACTTAATAGATTCTTAATCTACAAGAGTAGGGAAAAAAGCACTTTGCATTGTTTAATTTTTCTAAAGAAATCAAAAGCAGGTGTGCACTTCTGTATACACAAATGATAATTAAACATCATCAGGACTCCCACGGAGTGTGTGTTTAAATGATGATAAAAGCATGTTGTATTCTTAATGAGTCTGTTCTGTCCTAAAGCTGGCTGCAGTAAGTAGATATGTTTTAATTCACTCGAACAAATGTTAGCACTGGTTTTAAAGGGGAGAAAGATGATGCATTCAGTAGGAAATCAAATGATGGGTAGGGGAAATCTCCTGTATAAACATGACTGTGCTTATCTCCCATAGGCAATTTTTATAACTATTATTTTTTTTAAATGAATCTAACATCATAATCTTTTCTGCTTTCTTGCATTTCACTAAGTGAAAGTATTTTTATCAGTCTTGTTCCCCTTAATAATTAGGTTACAGAACCTGAGACAATAGAGGTACTTTTTAAAACTGAGTTACTCTTTGTTCAGTTTATCCTAATGAGAAGACTTACTACCTTTGTCAAAGTGCTTTGGGAAATGATTGCTTGAAATACTTTCAGAATATTTTTAATATAATAAAATTCCAGCTTCCCCTTGAAAATCTTTATTCCATAGTGTTGTATACCACTTGCCTTAAGCTTATTTTATTTACCTTGCTGCAGATTCTTGTTTCAAACAATTGTTCCATTTTTCATCAGCTGAACAGCTACCCAATCCAGAGTTCAATAGAGAGAAACAGTTCCGTTGGTCAAAGCAATAATGATTACTACCTGCACAGGCTCAGCTATTTATGTCAATATATCAATTTTCTCCCCCTTAGTTGAACTTTACACAGTTAATTTTTCTTTTCCTCCTCTTCATCTCCTGTATATTGGTCTCCTATGAAGACATTGTCTACTCAGAGGTGACTGAATTGAATTAGACAGCTGTAGCACCTCCTTGTGCTGTCATAGCTACAATAGATGGTACCTGTCAATAAACTGGGAAAGTGTTTTAAACTCTGATGTTCTTTTAATTGCCTGCTGGCTAGATCTGTCTTGCAGTCTGGGTAGTCCAGAGGGACAAAAAAAAAGACAAGAAAAGCCAAAAAAAAAGAGAAAAAGAAAAATATTTACCTAGTTTTATTCTTTTCTGTAAGACAAATTGGAAAACAGTGGATGGATATAATAGACCAGACAGAGTTTGGATTCATACTTAGAAGTTACTGGTTCAATCTCTGAACAAGTGGATTTATTTATTTACCATTTCTGAAAATTGTGAAAATTTATCAACTTTCTCCTTTTTCTTTTCCTCCCAGTGGGTCCAGTGTTTACTGAGCAGGCCAGCACAGAATATTTGTGTGGAAAAGCGTCAGATGGGTCAACTGTCCAGACATGAGATGAGGGTTTGCTTGGGTTGGCTGCCCTGAGGCTTGTGTGCTCTGGGAGAAGGGGCAAGCTTTGTATGGAGAGGGGGAAAACCACCCTTGAATTTCACAACTCCCTATGTTAAATAGAAAAAAGGCAGGAAAGCAGCAAAAGATTGAGACCTTTCATGACTGGGGCACTGTCAACAAAAATGGTCACACTTCCCTTTCCTTCCACGTTCCTTGATCAGTTAACACAAGGCAGATTGTGAAATTTCTACATTAAAAAACCTAAACCAACCAACCAAAACTCTTGGGCTGCATGGAAAATACATAGCATAACTAGTGGTTTCCAATGCTTTCTGCTATGGTAAATCAGGTCTACTTTTTTTGCTGAGAACAAAATTTTACTTGTTATGAGACACCTGAGAAAGGAGGGGAAAGGGAAAAAAAAAAGCACAGTGCAGCAGTAGCAAAAGGTTTTCAGCACAATTCAGGTTTAACTATGTAATGCTTTGCTCTGAAATTGGAATAGATTTTGGAAAGTAGTAAGTTGCTAGTAGCAATTCTTAGTTTAATGACATGGTATGTCATAGTATCATTTCTACTCTAATTTTAGAAACTGCATCACCTCTCTCTGTTTCTCCATTTAAATCCCCGATTTAAATATCAAAAAAGCAGTAGTATGAGACTTCTTATGGGATCCACTGTGTTATAATTAGCAGGGCTACTTTTGATTACATGTGGGGGAAAACGTTGACTTTGCCTTTTTAATTCACCCATTTCAACCTTAAATTGAGTATCCAAATCTGTATGCAAGGGTCTGAGTCTCGCACAGCAGGTTTATAGTTTGGTTATACAAAGCTTTTCCCAGCACTGGAGAGAAGATTTCAGCCCATTAAGCTTACTAGTGAATCATAGGTATAAAAAAGTAGGCAAGGAGGCACATAAATGGTCATTTAATGTATTCTACTGGCCCATAACAGGTACCCATAACAGTATGCTATGTCCTTCCTAATAGATACTTATTCAACCCATTTTTAAAGACCTCTAGGGATAGACATTTTCTTTAGACATTCCCTTCCAGTGCTTGACTCTGAGATCATCATCGTGCTCATTTTTTAACAAACCTAAACAGGAATTATCTTTTTTTCTCTATCTGAGGTTGATTTTGATAGATAATCATGCAGAATAAATTTATTCAGTGTCTCTCTCTGTAATAAAGAATCATTGCATAAACAAAAAAAAACCAACCCAAAACAACTCTGAAAGAGCAAAAACAGCAAAATGAGTAAAAATAACTCATTAGGGGAGTTGGTCTTACTTCTGTTGTCATCTTTATTGGGCCCTTTCTCCAGGCAGGCAGCATCTCCTGTGAAATATTATGACACCTCATTCAGATGGGATTTGATGATGAGTTGTAAAATTGTCTATCTTTGTTATGTAGCCCAGGGTGAGAAATAGAGGAATGAGCTGGACCATTGGAAATAATGCTGAAAGCAGTCTTTTTGCCCCAAAGATTTTTACATTCATTCCCCTCTCCTGTCTCCCCCACCCATGAGGATGTTTGTATATTCAATGTTTAATTGCAACCCACAATGTGATAAATACATATTAAAAAAATGAGATGCAGATATTCTACTTTACTCTTGTTTTTCTGAAAATCTGGCTGCTTCTCTAAACCACTTCTCTTTGCCCTGAGTGGGCATTTACACCAACAGAGCACAACCACTCCATTCTCCCATTTACTGTTACCTAGCACAGCTTTATAACATAACGTGACATAATCTAATAAAGCATAATGTTGCTTGTCATAAAGAGTATCAAAATAAGATTGCTAAGATCAGGTGTTTGGCACACATTTAGATTGCTAATATGCACTTAGGAATAGTATGACTATTTAACAGATGGTATATTTGCTAACTTCAGTGTTTCTGCAGAGATCTATAAATAAATTATCACCTAGTTCCTACATAATTCCTTCCATCCTTTGTCTGTATTTATCTCAGTTTATGAACAACGAGCTCCCTCACACTGCATTGCTCTCTCAGCTGTGAGTTTCAACAAAAACCCAACTATTTTCCAGCACGCTGGCAGATTACTACTGGTGTAGCACAATTATTCAGTTGGATGTGATAATGAGGGCATGTAGGCTAAGCAAAATGATGCTCAGGTGAACAAGCGATTCTTCACAGTGAAGAGTGGAAGTATATGGACTCAGCTGTGTGTGGCAAGAAGTCATCATCTTTGTCTGGGAATGTCTGCAGACCTAAGCAGGAAAGGTATGAGATCAGAACAAACAAAACATGGTGACTTGTGGGAAGTGAATTAGAGAATGACAGGGCTTTCTCTGATGTAAGTGGGGGTGCTTGAGGTGAAGGAGGCTTTCAGCTTACCAGCTATGAAGGGAGGAATAAGGAGAAGTGATGGTCAAGGAAATTATGCCAATATATAGCCTGCAAGTCTGCAGTGTAGATACTTGATTACAATAAGAAGAGAAGGTGGGAAGAAGAGCTGTTTTGGATGAGGATGACCATTGGTGTAGCTCTGAGTACAGAGCTGAGATTGAGAGAAGGCAAGTAAACCAGCAGCGATGGGCAAGGTCTACGGAGGGAGAAACAAATGTAACTGACACACACAAATATTTCCTGCTTAAGTACTTGTGTTAATTAACAGGTTCAGTCCCCCAGTATTTTTTCTTTGGTCTTTTAAAGCTCTGTACTACCACAACTGCTGATTGTGTCATGAACATGTCTTCTAATATCCCCACCACTGTTACCCCCACAGCTGTTTTGGGGTAGGGTTTTTTTGGCTTAGGGGAGTTTTTTGTGTGGTTTTGCTTTTTTATTTGCTATTTGTTGCTGGGGCGGGGGGGAGGGGATAAAACTGCCTCAAAAGTGTTAGAGTGCTAGGTTCAACTTACAGAATGCACAAAGACATGGTCAGTCTTCCTGGGATTAGGGAACTACTACTCAAATATGTGTGACATGAGTAAAAACTTAATCATGAGTAACAGCTGATTCATTTCAACCTCCCAGTCACGTGTTTGAAATTCCTTCAGCTGCTCAGGGATAGGTGTAACACTTCCAAACGGTTCATTTTCAGAACAGGAATAGGACATATCTGTGTTACCAAATAGCAAACAAGAAAACTGGGGCATTTTAGTATATGAAATTGTTACAGACAATTAGAGAAAGTCCAATTTATCACCTTGTGTAATTATTAACAGTTAATCTGAATTAATGTAACTTCATGCTTTCTTGAACTTTTGATTTTTTCATAAATGTTTTGTCATTATGTAATCCCAAATATTGTAGTTGTAATTGCTTCTTATTGAAACGTGCAGGGAATGTTAAGGCATTAGTAGTAAGAGCACCTTACAAATTAGCTATGCTCCTGGGGACAAATCAATAAAATTGTTCACGTTTCCATGTGGCCGTGTCAAATTGTGATATATCACAGCTGTTCCAGCTTCTTCTGTTTCTCCTATCGGCTGTGATATATTGCAATATGAGCGGCGTTACTGGGTGTGATGTATCACAATAGAAATTCTCTTGCAGGGAGACGGGATAAGAATTTCAGCCTCAGCAGCTGTGGAAAGAAGCTCGTGGTTATGATTTGCTATCAGCATTTCCAACGCCTGGGTTAAGAGCTGACAATTAGTTAATATGAAGATGATGAAGGGCCTGGAGCATCTCCCCTATAAGGAAAGGCTGAGTGAGCTGGGGCTGTTCAGGCTTGAGAAGAGAAGACTAAGGGGGGCCTAATTAATGTTTATAAATATCTTAAGCATGGGATGCAGGGGGAATTGGCCAGCCCCTTTTCAGTGTCTGTGGGGACAGGACAAGGGGCAATGGCTGCAAGTTGGAGCATAGGAAGTTCCACACCAACATGGGGAAGAACTTTTCCCCAGTGAGGGTGAGGGACCCCTGGGACAGGCTGCCCAGGGGGGTGTGGAGTCTCCTTCTCTGGAGAGATTCCAGCCCCATCTGCACTCCGACCTGTGCAATATGAGCTGGGGAGCTGCTTTGGCAGGGGGTTGGACCCGATGATCTCTTGAGGTCCCTTCCAACCCCTGTGATTCTATGCTGTCACTTGCCTGTGATGTGATGGATTAGGGCAGCCCATTGGTAAGCGTGGGTCTGAATTCCAAGGGATCAGCTCTGTTATTGCCACAAAATGGAAAAACTGACATTTATTCAACCTTTTAAAATTATTTCAAATTCTGGGGTGTCCCATAGTTGGCCAGAAGTCCCAAACTTTTGTTGGGCTAAAATGCTTTTAGATACAGACTGTACCTGTTGCCAAAAGGTTGCAATCATCTCTTCAGACCTCTCCAGGAGACTTTGTGCGCATCTAACCATGTCTCCTGCTTCTCCTCAGCATTGTTGTACTGAACCTCTTTGAAGGAGACTAGCACTGACTCTTGCAGCTTGGTTACCAAGAGGGTGTCTAAATAGAAACATCTTTCATTCTCCAGCTATCTCCCAGAGGAAAGGCTAATCTCATTTCCTATGACTTTCACTGGAAAGTAAACTTTTTCCCAAGCTTTCAGAACTGTAGTAAACTTGCTAAACAAACTCTCTGACAGTTCTTTTGTCTTGATAATAGTGTCGATACATTAATCTTTTCCCTTTACCATCTAATCTCAATTTTTAAATGTTCTAATTGATTTTCTATGAATTCAATTTTGAGATTAAGAGCGGTGTTATCTCTAATTAAGGTGTCTGAGAGCTGCTTAGTGTTTCCCATTTCCTGATTTTTAAATACTTGCATTTTCTACTAAACACCAACTAAATCATTCTGCTCCTTCCCCATTGGAAGCACACGTGAGCCTTCACTTTGTCAGTGTTGTAGCATCCTGGGGTCTGTAGGACTTGGAGCTACTTCAGCCAAGATGAATGTGGGAAACACCAAAATATCTCCTTTCACCAGTAGTTGTTAAAAAACAACTTTAAATCCCACATTTTTTCTAGTTTTCCACCTGAATATCTCACCCTGGCTAGGAGAAAGTTGCCCTCTCCTTTCCCCCTGAAGAAGACCACCCTGCCACCCCTCTGCTCATCTGTGCCCTGATGGAACAGTCTGCCAGACCGAGAGGGAAAAGCACAGTTTCTGGGTCTTGTCCTTCTCCAAAGCTGCATAATCAACCAAGGACCTTCATCAGTGCTCCTTTATTTAGTTAAATTGCTTTGGAGCTTCTAAGGAGAGGGGACCTGTAATTTACACATTAGGATGCACATGGGCCCCAGGTCTTCAATTCAGCTTAAATGGTATGAATAGCCAATCCTGGCACTAATTTTCAAGGTGGGGAACAATAATTTCTGCCACAGCCTGATTGTCTTTTTCAATTAAAGAGTGAAAATGCCCTTTACAAAGTAATATCAAGCTTCTCTAGAGGAAAAAATGGAAGGTCACAATTAAATTAAACAGGGAGAGAGTGGGGGTGGAGGGGAGGAAGCTTTAGCTGACTTGATTTTTTTATTCATCCACTGAAAAAGCTGGTACAAAGAAACATATGCTGTGAAGCTGTAGTGCTGGTCTGCATCTGGGTTTTGTTATTTTTTTTTCTCTTTTACAGAGTTAGCAGCATAAAATATTAAGGCTCTCTTCTGAACCGAACACGGGACTTGCACTGAGCAGTAAGTGTTGATGCAGCCTTAGGGCTCTTACTCTAAAGCCCATCTGCAGGCCAGAGGTGTATCTGAAGATCTGACCTCGCAAGGGGAGGGGGCCGTAAGAAATATATTTTTAATATTTTATATTCCTGAACAGTTTTCTTACTTGTCACAGCACAGTTCATTTGTCACCTGTCATCACAGAGTCACTTCGCCGTCTGCATGAGTTTTCTCCAGATTGGAGTGCTCTTAAAAACAGATTTCTCTCCCCAGTCTAAATCTCACCGGCTAGATTTAGCCCTGCCAGAGCTCTTACTAAGTTGGGGGTCTCTACACTGGAGTTAGCCCTTGTCCCCTGTGGCAAACGCCCTCTTGGCAGAGGTGTTAACTCTTATCCAAAACCTTCTTCTTTCATTCATATTTCCCCCTGCTCCCACAGAGACCTCGTTTCCCAGGGTGTGTGGAGGTGGTTCATGATTTGTACCTTGACCTTCTTGTTGGCAGCAAGCAGCCATAGTCCTGATCCTGTGGAGATCCCATTTGCTTCTGTGTCCAGGGTCTGCTGGGTACCTCCTTTCAAACACCCCATCATCCCACTTCAGGCTAATTAATTTATTTTTCTATCACTTCTACCAACAAGTTAATAATCTAACATCATAAAACACAATAAAAATCCCAGCAAGGTAGAGTGGGCTGTCGTGCACCGCTGAAAGCATGTAACGAGCATGTCCATGCGTATTTCAGCCCTTCCCAAATTCCTGTCCAGCCTTTTGGAGACCTCCATCCAGCACAGAATTACTTCTTGCAGCATCACCTTGGGTTATCCTCAGGCACCATGGCTTTATCTTGCTCATTCCAGCTGCAAAGCTGTCAAAGACTTCCTTCTGATGGGAATTTCAGGATTTACCTGACTGATGGGATTGATGTAAAAAATTTTGGAATGTGAATATTGTAAGTGGGACTGCAGGTGTGGTTAGTGTTATTAGTTGGTCCTTCAGTAGCATTTAGAAGTGAATGTTTGCAGCTCAGTGCATTGTCCATACCAGACATGGTTTTATTCCTTCACACTGTGGAGGGTACCAATGGCACATGCTGCTCCTCCTTTTTCAACATAAGCTACAGAATAAAGAAGTTTATCTTGCACCTCAAAAAATTTGTATTAACATCAGCCTTCACTGCAAAAATAACTATTCCATTTCATTATTTTTATTCAAAAAAGCCAGTAATTTATTCCAATTAATTTAATTCAGGGCTTTTTTTTCCCCTGCATGCATCCAACTCTAACTTTTTTGTGTGTGTGTCACACCAAAGAATGAAGAAGCTCACGTGGATGTTACAGATATTTCATTCAATAATTTATTGGAATCTAAGTCATATAGTCTGCAATGAAAGTAGAGCAGATAAAAAGAAAATCACCCAGACTGCAAATATAGACTGGTTTTATCCTTCAAAAATATTAAATTTTATCAATCAGAATCTAGCAGCTCTGGGACTTGTAGGTGCTTTGTTACCTACCATATCTCAATCATGTATATTGCTTTTCCAATACAACTTGCAATGTGTTGATTTAGGATAAACACTTTTATAGGAACTACAGAATAGTAAGTAATATATAACTAAGAGATAATCTTCAAATACTTATATGTTCCCCATTACTACTTTATCTGACCAGCTCTCTGCCTGTAACATTCCTTACAACATCTCTGTAAGGTATGTCTCCATTTCATAGATAAAGAATTCCCATACAAGGGGATTGAGAGGTTCCTTTTATAATAAAAGTTTAAGCAACTAACCTAATGGAATTCAACATCTTTAGCAAAGTGTCTCAATACAGAATAGCCCTGAACGTGGTGGGTAAGTACTCTGAGATGTTTAAAACTTTTTGAGAGGGAGAAAAACGCAGCTTGGGGTTCTGGCACTGCTTGGTCTGCTGTGAAGTTAAAGGGGAAGTTAAAGTTGCTAACATCAGCTCCAGTTTGTGTGTTGAAGAAGAGAGAGAGGATGGAAGACCTCAGATGGGCTCTGGGAACTCAGAGTGGACTCAAACCTTTAGGGAATGATAGAGAGAGCAAAACCCCTTGATTATGTAGACATACACATATCTTCTGGTTTTATGATTCCAGGAAGTTCTTTCTGTCTTCAAGAATGTCTGGATATTTGCATAATCCTATTCTTGTAGTATCTAAGCTTTAAAATAGAAATGCTATTATCACCCTGCCTTGTCCTGTCAGCAAGCGAAACCCTTCCAGGCTTCCAGCTTCATCCCTGCTGAATGCTGGTTGATGGCTCCAGCTTTTCCTTAAGCCTGTGAGAGCCTGTGTGCACGCAGGCTTCTGCAAAGAAATAAATACTGGAAAGCTCGACAGTGATACAGAAAGGTGAGCTGAATCTAGTGAGGTCTTGCAGTGATTTTGGTCTTTGGGTGAATAAGGTACATCATTTATAGTCAGTTCTCTGCAAATATTCTGCTCGAAGTAGCCTTGAAGGAAACAGAGTGCCCTGCTTCTGACTGGCTACAGCCAGACCCCTTGTAGCAGCACATATCAGGTTCTCACCATGGGTTTCCTAATTTTGTGGGGAAGAAGAGGAAAAAAAGTATGCCTGAGGCTGCTGGATCTGCTCCATGGAGAGTATCCATTAAGCAAAGACCTGCATGTGGCGTCCCACCATGGGGAACTGCTGCAGAGAGTGCTGGAGCATTGGCACAAAGTGTCCATAGCAATCAGAATTGATAAATGAAAGTTCTGTTTCTTTTTCCTCCAGGCAGAATTCTGACAAAGCGTGGACTTGATTCCCAAGTAATAAACTGAGGTCTCGGTATATTTACTGGAACGCGTCCTCTTCAGAAGCTTGCACACCACCTCCCCGTGCACAGGGAGAGGTAGGTGCTGCTGCTGTAGTTATATTGGATTCTGTAACTCCACTTCAATGTCCAAAGGGCAGTTTTGAGCTGTAAACCTATTTAGTGACATGAGGAGAGATGACGGCAGTATTTCCAGCCTCCAGACAGGAGCGTTGCTACCGCAGGTTGTGTTACTTTCTCGCCTGCTCAGGGGAAGATGCTGGTTGTGAGGTGTTGCCCAGACCATCAGGAGGACTGGAGAAGACACTGGCTTAGGTCTGACTCTGTATCTGTCTGCAAGTTGAGATGTGTTTCTGTGTTATACACGAGGGAGCCCTTTCAAAGCAAAGAGGTAGGCTGAATGCAGTACTTGGTTAGAGAACGATGCGAATAGAGGCCAGCCTGAAACTTTGCCTGGAGTGTCCCTGTAGAGGATAGGGAATGTAGTAAATGAAGTGAAACTTTGAGGGATGTATCTTTGATGGTGACCTGCTTCTGCCACTGGACAGCTGAGCTCTGTCTCCTGTTTGCTCTGCAGTTATCAGTCAGCCATCCCTGAGCACCCGCTGAGCGCTGCGTTGAGAAGCCTGCATCTCCTTTGGAAAAAGGAGGAGATCACAGCTTTCCTTCTTTCAGTGTGTGCTGCCAGACAGCCTAATCAGCATGCCAGCCCTCACACGCAGGGATGAATTAACAATCAGTTTAAAGACCCAGAGAGCTTTACTACAGGTGGTAGTTACAACACCTAGCACACCTTTTTAATCAAATACAATTGTTACAGAGGAATTTCTGGACACACACCATACCACAACACAACCAACCCAGAAGGGAATGTGCCGTTTAGACTAAAATTCATGCATGTCCAGACTTTGCAAATTCAGACTATCTGATCTAAGTGCATTGATTTTTCCATTTTCTGTTTCAAAGCGTATACCACAAGTAAAAAGGGTTATGACATTTTGAGGCATGCTGTATTGCTTTGTGATGTTTCTGTAATTTGTGTGCAGTCAAAGGTAAATAACATGATGAAGTAATCAGATGAAAAGTGGGCTTTCATGCTAGCTGAGCATCTCACAGGCAGTCACTCTAACGGGTCTTCGCTAATGCTCAGGCTGTCATGATTTAGCAAAGACTAAGCGGACGTGATTGCTTTTGATATGTTCCCCCCGAAATGGTTAAATGCTAATGAAGGACTATTATTTTATGGTTTGGAATGGAAAAAAACTCTATCCAGGAAGCCTTGTTGTCTCTTTAATTTGTTATTTCAGCCAAACTGTGCTGTCTTCTGTCTGCCTGACAAAAAGCACGTGAGAGCACTCGGGAGCTGTGGATTTCATTCCAGCACTGTCGCTGCCATCCACGCTGTCACGAGCACATCGTCGCTGGCCAAGAGGAGGGAGGATGTATGTATTCAGAAAAATGCTATTGACAACAAGCACCAAGCAAAACCCCTGAGCACCACTTTGGGAAATGTGAGGATATATTTGCAGTCCTCCCCAAAAAAAAAGCTAAGAAAAAAATTCTTTGGTGTGTAGCACCAGGGGAAAACTTTTAAATACGTGGTCTAATGTCACCACTGTGTGCCCTCCTGTGTGGCTCAGGACAAAATGACTAATCCTGTTCATGAATTTAAATTGTTGTCATTGTTTCTCAGAATTCATGATTAATAATGGGGGCCTGAGGTCTGAGAATGCTGCAATCATCACAACTGTCTATCAGCAGTGGTAGAACAATTTGACTGAGAATCTAATTTAAGATCCCTAGGCAACTAGATGTTTTCAATTAGTATGGAATTTTCTGGGTTTATGCCCTGAATAGTTATGAATTGGGTTCACATGTGATTCTTTTTCATGGTGGAGTACTTGGTTTTTTTCTACTTTGTTTAATTGCACTTCTTGTTTCTCCTGCATGTCTCTTAATGTTTCTATTACAGACATGTATGAGAAGGAAAAGAATCAGTAACAGGCCGGACAGTCTGTTTTACTGCTGCTAGTTATGGGATTTCCCTCAAGACCTGTTGTTTGCACACAGTTACCATTTCTTTATAAGAGCTTTTTTATTTGTCTTTTCCAAGGCATGAAATGCAATTTAGATGCTCTTCATTAATAAAAATAGATTTTTGCAGAACACCTCATTAATATGCATGTAAGTGCATCTTGGCACCACAGAATAGGAGAGAGTCTGGTTTCAATGATCAAAACACTTCGTTAAACCTGGGTGCTTTTTTTCTTCTGTGAGTTTTTAATGGGACTGTGATCCCACTATCTCCAGCTCCAATGCATCGTTGTTGGGCTTGTGCCCGCGCTGGCTCTGCACTGGCTCAGGGAGGTGGCAGGGCTCAGGGCAGCCCCCTCCACAGAGGTGTCTGCACGCAGTGCAAGCGAAGCCTGTGAAGTGGGAAGCTTGTGCACAAGCATCTTCATGTTGGTTTGGAAATCAGGTTGTGTAAAACCTGAAGGAAACCCCTCTGTGTCCCTCTCTCTTTCTTCAGGCTGACCCCCTGGCACAGTTCAGAAAGATGAACTCCCCGCAGAGCTCTCTGTGACCTTCCTTTCACGTAGAGCTGACCTTGTGTCAGATGTCGGTGCTGAACTCGGAGGAGGGAAAGTACTGTGTGGGTGGCAGGTTGTGACTCGGGAGTGAAGCTCATAACTCCAGCCAGCATGAGGAGCCCGGCGCTGTGCCAGCAGGGATCTGACACCAATGATTCCATCCAGACAGCGGATCCAGCTCTTGCAAAACACACCTTAGCTCCTCCAAACGTGCTGCTTGCTGGGTAGCCAGAGACATGCAGGATTTACAGGGAGCTTTCAGCTTTATTTATGGCAAAAGAAACCTGTGCCAAGAAGCAGGAATAACATGGGTCTGGATCTTACATATCCCACTAATGTGTTTACGGGCTCTGGCTCTGCTCTCTCACACCGATTCTGCCTCTCGTTTTCATCTAGTAGCTTTAAAAATCTGTGCCACTTCCTCCTGCAGCTTTCATTTGACAGCTCTGTTTTTAATAGAGGATAAGCATGGAACTCCAGCTGAATCCAAAGACATATTTCTAATCTCAGACCGCATTTATTTTGCTACTCAGAGAGCTCACTACCTTGAACATGGGAGAAAGTATTTTTCACATGTTAATTTGAGACATACAATAGGTTTCCAGATGTGTCCTTAATACAAACTCAGAGTTAGTTACCTTGTAGTAAAAGGACAAATATGCACAAACCCTGTTACTTGGATAATAGGCTTGATTCAATTATTTATCACGGTGATTGCAACAATACACCAAGCAGCCTGATTCAGGGAAGAGTCCCATTCTGTTGGGTATTGAATGAAAGTGTCATAATATCAACATGCCTGCCTGGATTTTAAGATATAGCCTGAAGTATTGGCTGAAACAAAGAAGTAAATTGGATGGCAGCATGAAAATAAGAAGCAAGAAAATATTAACACTGAAATAACTGTTTCAAGGTAATTTGTTCCACTATTCTCATCAGGTCATTATAACATTTTCTATGGACCGTGGTTTTTTCTATTGTAAGACAAGTTAAAACTCCTAGTTTCACAGTGATGCTGCTAAATTGAACATTTTCCTGTATGTTTATATTTGCCAGTGTAAATGACAACCTTCAATTTGTTTGTCCTCTCCCTTTTATACGGGAAAGGGTGCAAACGTCTGTCACCGCTAATGAAAAAGTAGCATGCTTTCTGAATACGGGATGTATTTACTGTACTGTGGCTGCTGTAAGAAGGATTAAGGCAGAGTGGTAGCTGTGGGTGTTTCTGCTGCTGTGGGCAAAGGCGACCAAACTTTGTTGAGTAGTGGTCCCCACAATAACCTTGAGAAGTGTCTTGGTGGGGGTATGAAGCTTAAGTAAAGGAACTGCTTGATACGCAGCCCATTTTGACTGTTGTGTATTGGCATGAGACTTCAAGTTATTAGTGAGTTAAGTGCTTCACCAGCACAGACTATTAAAGAACTGGTGTTTAACAGCTGAAAGTATTTAATGCCATTGACAAAGCCCATTTTATGGCAGACGGGTCCTCTATCGGGTAAGAGGAATCAGCTACATTGCTCTACGATGGGCTCTGCCTCAGACAGACCAGAGACCACACATTAATTTCATTCAGGTTCACATGCCTGAGCATAGAGCCCTGGCCCAGAGCCACACCAGGGATGGGAGAATGGCGGGAGGGCTCTGCAGAGCCACCTTGCTCTCTGTGGGAAGGTGCGCTCCCATGTTCAGATCCTCAGTGAACTCTGCCTCAGAAAGAAAACTGTGCATTGTGATGGACAGTTTCTCTTTTCTATAAGGGAAATCTTCCAAGGGATCACATTTCCAACAAGGTGAGATGCTTCTGTGCCAACCAGCATCTTCCATTCCCCCAAGGACTATCAGGGATGCATTTGTGAATGTAGGGCAAACATGGATCAGCATCCTGAGAAAGGACCTTTCTCCTCTCTCTTCTTTACCAGTGAGGCTTTCCCCATAAGCTTTCTTTTCCTCCTTTCACTCTTTATGCTCTCTCCAGACACTTCCCCTTGCAAAGAGTAAAAACAAGGCAGTTTCCCAGAGCTCGCCTTGGTCCTTCACAGGGCTATGAAATCATGATAGGCAAAAGTAAGCATAGAAAACCATCAGAAGGAAGTACAATTAAATATTGTGCAAAGGAGCACTTGCCAGAAGAGCTGTTTATATACACCAAGAGCTTCCAGGAGTTTGAGTTGAGGATAGAATTTTCCAGAAAAAAGATGAAATCATAGAGAGATATGATAAGCTGAACAATCATCAGAGCCTTCTTTCTTTCACAGATATTCCTGACTTTCCTTTCTCTTTCCCTTTTTTATTTTTTCCACCTCTCTTGTGCCCTCAGTTAAAGGTATTCTTTATTTTCTTTACATCTTTTCCCAGTTCCATTCCTGGCCTATCCTGTTTCCCTGTGGATTACAGATTCCAAAGACAATTTCAAGGTGGCCATCTATTCCGGCTTCTTTCTAAAATGGGATTTGTTCTGCCACTAAACAATTTTCATTCTCCGGACCTCGAAATAATTTCCCAGACAGGAAAGCTGGCTTGTAAAAGATGTTTCAGAAAAAGTGGGAAAATAATAAATCAAAATTTTTGTTTCTGTTTGACCAGCTCTTGGGAATCAAAAGCTCTTTGAGAAATTTGGAGTAAAACATTATTAAATGAGCCACTAGCGATATACTGTTTGATCAGCTCTACTAAAAGAGAGCCTGTGAACCATCATGACCTCTAATGTCTCCTTTGTGTAACCCCTGCGACAAGAGATTTGCTATGAGAAATGGAACAAGATTAATAATTAATACGTTTGCTGGTGTCTGAAATAGCGACACAAGGTTGGCTTTAGACACATGTTTTATTAATGAGGTTTGAAAACAATTGCTTCCTCCCAGCAACAGACAGCTCAGACCTTTATACTGCAGAGAAAGGAACGAAGGTAATATCTGGGGAGGGGGTTGTTGTTGCTGTTCACTCCCCTGCCCCAGGGTGGTCACAGAACTCAGTCACCACATATACATTTTATGGAAAAGGTTGTGAAGTTGTGAGGAAGCAAAATAGGGAGCAAGCCTAAAATAAACCATAAATTGTCTCAAGGCAGCCAACGTGCTCCAGCCAACGGAGCTGGAATGCGAAGAGTTTCTGAGCATCGCCCACCCCTTTGCACACTGAGCAAGGAAAAAAGCGCTTCTCACTCTGCGGACGTATCCAAATGTCAGTGTGGCAATAGGGGCATGATGTTTTTACAACCCCGTTACGCTAGAGAGAACAGAAAGCCTAACTTTTTTGCAACATTCCTTCCTCCCACCCCCAGTTGTAACTACCTGAAACACAGCAAAGAAAGCATATGGCCTTAAAAAGTGAGAACACCTTTATTAAGCGAAAATAATTGCGCTCATCTTCCTTGACCTTTCAATTTTCTGAAAGTTATTCTTGTTCCTGAGGGCTAGCAGCCATCAGATGTCTGGTTTTGTTATTAATATTTACTAGGATTTTTTTTTTTTTTTAAGAATAAGCACTGCTGAAGTAAGCCAAACCTTTTGAACAGAATCATCGATGATACTTTAATTGGCCAATAAATTACAGTTCACATCAGGAATAAATCGGAAAATCATGCTCTAATAAATATGATCTTCCCAACTTACATGCAAATTGAAGCTTTGCCTTCCTGCTCAGAATAGTTCCAAATGAATTTGTGGCCAAACACTGGTATGTTCCAATATCCTGTTTTTTATGTGGGTTATTGATTGCCAAGCTGCCTCCAACCAACCTGTAGTGATAACTCATGGTAAGATCAATATCTGTGCCATTTTGCTTCCACCTTTGAGGGGAAAAAAATCAAATTATGCTTATAATTTACAGACCCTATTCATATTTATCTTAAATAGTGTGCTGTAGCATACCTGTAATGATAAAAATGTAGTTAAACATCACAAAATTGTATCATTTTTCACACAAGGCTGCTTCTTATATCAATCTTAATGATATCAATAATTCTGTTCCTAGAAAAAATCTTTACTGCTTTTATGCTAGTCACCAGTGTTCATCCAAAATGTCTACAAAAAGTAATTATAACTTACTCATATGAACAATGTTATCTATCCAATTGGGAGTGTGGTATAAACCTCAACTGCAGCTACCTGTGTTATTATTTCTTTATAATATAAATGCTACCAGAATGTGCTTTACAGTCCTTCCAAATTATGTCATAAATTTGGTTAAAACAAAAAAGATTTGGAGACATAAATCAGGAAGGATTACATTTTGGAGGAGAGAAGAAAGCAGGGAGAGAAGTTTTAATGCAGCAAGTTTAAGACTGATAATTTAATGATGAGAACACTGCTATTTTAAAGCATGATTTGTCCCTCTTAGTCCACTAAGTAGAAAATGGATTGTGTCTGCAAGGTTACACAGCTATTTACAAATGTCAAAAAAAAATTCTATTTCAAAGAAAATAGATGTTATCTTTTTTAAGGAGGGAAATTTTAATGGTAACCATTAGTTACATAAGGGTTGAATTTTCATTGTCCACACAAGGCTCAAAGGAAGAACAAAGGAGCTCAGTCACTGATGTCTGCAAGCTTTGGGCTTGTTTATGCCACAATTTAGGCTGTCAGCAATCCTAAAACTACATGGCCACATATTTTCTTCTCCTAATTTTATAACATGACCAGCTCTTTAGCTTGTATCGTTTCTTCTGACTTATGTGGGTGTGATGCCCACCCCTCCATAGGATGCAAAGACCTCACAGGAGTCACTACCAGCTCACTTTAGCCTTGCAGAAGGCTTTATGTTAGTCTTTGAAACAAAGATAATAGTCTCCTTGTTAATTATCTGAAGATTCACAGAATAAAAAATTTATATTTCTTGTTTTTTGCAGAGATGAACTTGCTGACAGCAAACTTGCACCATAACTAGACTCCTGGAAGATCTGACCTGGATATCCAGCCCAATGCTTTACTCTGAACACCCACAGAGATTCCTCTATGCGACCGGACTGCACAGGTAGCTGTTCTTTTGGAGGAAGATTTTCAAGCTGTGCTGTGAAATGCAATTCTGTGTTCCAAGAGAAATCTGGACAAATGTGTGCAGAAGTGAGGATCCTGATCTTTTAAGTGGACACTTCTTGATTTTAATGATGAGTAACGACCGATTAAAATATTAAATCGATTGAATACTGTGAATTTGGCAATTCTTCCTACCACTTGCACGTGATTTTCAAGGCCTCTGCCTTCTGCCCTATTCCTTTCTTATGTTTTGCTTTAGTTGGTCTTTTTTTGTGGTTGCTGCTGGTGGGGGGAAGTTAGCATTTTTTCCCTGTCAAGCTGAGAAAAATCCATCCTTGAGCCTTTCCTATGAAACAATATTGTGCAGCAGAGTTAAGATTTTGCCATGTTTCAGGATTTGCATATGGTACGTGCTGCCTAAACCTTTTGAGTTTCTAATATAGGATATTCTGGTATTTAGTTTGCCAGTTCTCTTTAATTTCAGAATCAATCACTGGAATAACTGCTGTCATCATTACATGGCTTCCAATTAAGCTCTATAACTGTTTTTTCAGAACAAATGCAAAGTTGTTGTCTTAGTTGCTGCAAATGAATTCTTCACAGTATCCCCATAATCATTCTAATCACCGTGGTACAATGATTATTAAACTTTGCATATAGATCAGGGATTCATCTCCTGGTGTGGGCTTTTTCCTAATTAATATGTTTGCATCACTGAAGGAAGCAAATTAATGAATTCATGTGATAAACAATGATTTAATGACTTTGTGTGTTCTGTATTATGCTGTCTAATACACAGAATTCTTTGAAGAATTATTTAAAGAAAATTTTAACATAAGCTGGTTAAGACAGGGATCACATACATGTTTTCATTAACTTCTTCATGCAACCATTGGAAAACACTTTTCATCAATTAGAGGAATCACATCCTGGACCAATAGTTTCAGTGTCTAAACATAAAAAAATGTTAAAAAATGTTATATTCTGGTGCTGAATTTCATAGTTCCCCAGGAATGTCAGACTTCTCAAATCACCTTGATATCTCTTCATTTAAAAAAAAAAAAGCCCTGAGTGTTTTAAGAATTCATAGACTAAATGATCATACTCCAATTACTCTAAAATCCATCTTTTTATAGAACAACAGTTATAAAATGTTCCAAAAAAATCTTTACTAAGTTAAAGACTTTGGGAACATATATTAGTGGGATGTCCCCTGATTCCCGTCTTGATTTAAAGATTTCAAGTGAAAGGCAGTCTATTCCCTCTTGTTCTCTCTTCTTATGCCGTTACCAATTTATGGTGACATTTGAATATACCAATATATCAGTATTCTTCCAAGCCAGCAAGTTATTTTAAATCTTTGATGTTGGACTTACTGGGAACCTCCTTCTAAAGCACATTGCAGCCAAATCATTTTAGCTCCATTTGTACAAGGATAAACTCATAATATATGACAATTTACTCATATTTATACTACTTAATCAATACTTGTGATTTGCTATTCAAATAGTCTCCGTTTCCAAGCAAATAAAAATGAGGAGGAGTAGAATTTATTAATGAACATGAATATGTGAGTAATGTGTATTTACAATGAAACTGCAAATTATGTGATCTGTCTTTAGGGTAATAACTTAGAATTGTGGAAAAAAATAGTATAATGCATTTCACACTGAAGAAATATTGATCTAACTAAAAATGTACAAAGAAGACAGCAGCACATAAAACTTATAAAAATGGTGAGGTATCAGAGACCTTTGCAGAATACAAATATTCTTAGGACTTGGTTGAGAAATGTCAATGTGTTTCATTACACAGGAGTGGACAGTTAGGCTGCATACCCACAGGTTTATCTGGTGTTTGGACTTCCCTTATCCTCTCTGAGAAGAGTTTCTTCTGGGTCATGTGTCTACTGACACCATGATCCCAACACCACGATCCCTATCCCAAAGATGCTCCACAGCGCTATGTGATGTCTAATTAGCTACAATTAAATTAGTCCCATTTCAATGATTAATGAACCTTGAAAAGAGTATTGTTCCAAAAAGGAAGCATATTTTTTCAGAAGATGTGACTACTTTTTGGAAATTAAAGGTGAAACTGTATCAATTTCAGTGAAATTATTAATGTGAAAGTGTTGAAGCAATTAAGGAATTAGTAAAAGATTCCATTTTGGCAATGTG
This sequence comes from Hypotaenidia okinawae, assembly GCA_027925045.1. Taxonomy (NCBI): domain Eukaryota; kingdom Metazoa; phylum Chordata; class Aves; order Gruiformes; family Rallidae; genus Hypotaenidia; species Hypotaenidia okinawae. The sequence continues at coordinate 20,589,500 of BSDF01000011.1, read as the reverse complement.
CAATTGCAATGTGCAATTTTGGATATGTAATATTCAAATGCAGTATTTGATTACTTCATTTTACTTGCCTTTAAAAAGCAGAGAGACATTTAGGAATTTAGAATTTCCTGGTGAAAGAGCTTCCTCCAGCTCTACAAGTAAAATCCAGCAAGCACACATGGCTGCATGATGATTTCGTACCAAAGTTATCATAGCTAGAAGCTCTTCCTTGCATATATCTTTCCCTAATTTGAACTGCTTTCTATGTGGATATATGCATACATGATTTAATTATCCTTTCAGCGTACTGTTATAATAAATATATATATATTTAAGTCTTTATTGTGTGCTATGTTTTTTGGATTATTTACATTCAACTGGAAATGTCCTGCGCAGTCACCCATGTCTTTCTTTTAATTGGGAAAAAAAAAACCCACAACCCTCACAAAGCCCTCTAGTATTCAATAATTTCCATAGAGGAAGAAAATAGAAAGTCTAAAAGCTACCAACTGTGAACAAGACAACAGAGTTTGAAGGCTTTTCCAATTCTACTGCATTTTTGAAGTAGAATCTTCAATGAGTCAAGGGACATCATTTTAGTGATTAACTATGCTATAGCAGTGTTGTCATTTGCTTTTTAAGGATATGAATAAGATACATATATTCTGGAGGTTACTACCAATGATGATAAACATAATTTATGTCATTTACAGTCATCATAGATTTTATGCTTCTGCTCTCATCACTTTCAGCTGTCTGTAACAGTTATTTTCTGTAATATTTTGATTTGGATTGAATTTGAATCTTCTAATCTTATTTTATTGCAGCATTCCAAGTTATGTTGAAATATTTAAAATATTGTTATAATGAATAAAGCCTATGCTGTCCTTGGATTCCCTATTTATTTTTTCAATTGACTGTTGTCTGTGAAAATTATTGAAGAATATAATACTTGATTCCAAACTTGCATGAAAAACTCAAGACTACGTGAGTATTCTGGATACTGAAAGTAAGTTCAGAAAACAAGTTAGAGCCAAGCATCTGAGACCAAATGGGAAATGTCAAAATGCTGCAGAAAACCCTTTGCTTGGCAGGCTCTGGATGACTCTGGGTTTGTTTTTTTCCCAGTGTGGAGGAAGGTGAATGATTTAATGGAAAGAACCTTTGAAACTGTGATATGTTCATGGGTAGGCTGTAAGCACAAAAATGAGTGAAGTTTGTTCTTTAAGTTATTTGATGATAATCCCTGAATCAACTATAACAGAAACGCTTATGTGCAAAAAATTATAAATCAAATTTGAAAGGTTATTTACTACCAACATCCCACAGGGAAACAGTTGAATTAATGCACCTGATGTTATAAACAGTTTTGACTGTATAGAAAAAGGTAGAACAGATAAAATGATATTTATGGGGATGCTTATATAGATTTTCTAACACCTGTGCTGATTGCAGAGGTATTTCTGTGCATAGTTTTGTTTCCAGTGTAATCAGATCTCTGCTACTTCCAACAGTGTCCAGCAGGAAATCAGTTTCTCTTGTTTTTTATTACTCAGCCTTTACTCCTACTTCAACTCTATGCAATCCTTGCACTGCAGTTGTTAGTCACACAGGACTTTGAAATGAAGTTGGGAAAAGTTACTACTATATTCAACAGATCCATGACTGAGACAATATGTGATAAAAAAAGACTTTTAGGGAATGCTAAGCACTTTTTCTTTAAAGAAAATGCATTGATCAGCACATTTATTTATGCAAAATGTGGTAAATAGCAAATTAGTTGTAATGGTTCTGTATTTCTGAGTCAAAGAAAAACCTTGCAATAGTCTTTGCAGTTCTTCCCCATCACTCAACAAAGGATATGATTAAATTTTCATACTGAGCTTGATTTATCTAAAAACGTTGGAACTTTAAATACGTGGGCTCAATCCGTATCAGATAAAACTGTCACTAGCACTAGTAAAATAAAAGAAAAATGCTGAAGACTTCCCATTCCTTTCAAGTCCTGGTGAAAAGCTCCCAGGTTGTAATAGCAGTAGTGATAGCCTGATAACTTCTAATCGACCTAGACGGTTCAGGATCCATCTCCAGACCTTGATCTGGTCTTATTAGAGTAACTGAGGCTTTGCAAAACATCCTTATAGTGCAAAGAAAATAATGAAGCTGATTAACAGATGGATAAAGAAAAAATGAAAGAGAAAATATGAAAATCAGACATATGATGGGGGGAGACTTCATAGTTCTCCTGTGTAATGAAACCTGCTGGCTCTATTTGCAGATGTGAAGAGTCCATGGTTGGAAAACAAGAGACGATAATTTTTATAGGTCTCTGAGGAAGCTGCCTGTATAAATGGATATGAAGATGGATGGATGAGCTGGAAAGACTTGAAATTTGTGGCACTGAACCAGTAGATGTTCAGTTTGGAAACAGGAAGAACAAATGGGATATGAAATGGGTGAGGATTTCTGCTCACCCTGCTTTACTCCTGTAAAGGAGGTAAAGTGTTCCTTTACTAGCACAATATTTGGAAAAAATTAGTACATGAAGTACAAAACCCAAGTGGATAGCTAGTAATAGAGGAAACTATTGTGTGAGCAGTTAAAAGCTATTGAAGAAACACCGTCTAAGTATTTGGTAGGACACATTCATGTCCTACATGAATAATTTTTTCTCTCTCTCTCTCTCTCTCTTTTTAAATTTCCTTTTCCCAAACCATTATTTTCCCCATTCTCTTCTGAAGAAAGCACACTGTCATTTTTACATTTTTTTCAGGATTCCCAGCTTTTCCTCTTACTAGACTCAGTTTCCCAGATCCTTGGTGCAACAAACTCTTTTGAAAGATGAGTCCATAGTCACTGAATAAACAAACAATCCTATGTACCAAAGTTTTATTAAGTGAGTCTACAGAGTATTGTAAGCTAGATATCAGAGCTGTGCCTTGCTGTTTCTCTAAATAAACACTATAAATATATACATGAAATGTTAGAATTAGAAATGGGCAATGATGTTGCTCTTTTGCTTTCCAAGCATTTATTGATGTATGGAAAGTTTTATCAAAATAGCTGGATCCAGAAGTAATTTTCTATGTTTTAAAATACTTTGGGGACAATTTTCAATGATGTGCTTTCTTTTTCTGTGTTAATTTTCCTTACAGTAGACTAGCAAAAATATTTTCCCTTCAGTTTAAAATGTGTATGTGCCTTTTAACTCTCCATTCCTTTGATCCTCTTCCCCTCAGATTTCTGACAAGCAGTCTTTTAATGATGTGATATCATAACTACATAAATTATTATTTTTTCTTTAAATAGCATCAGTGATCGTGAAATGTTTCTTTTTTACCTATAAATGCCCAGTCCTAGATGCAGCCCTAGCAGCCCAGGACCTTTCTTATACTCTATCAGCAGAATATCTACCAACAAAAGCCCCCCTCTCTCCTGGAAGTAAACCAAGTTGGGTTGTTTCTATGGGCTGTGCTCCCAAATGCAGAAAGGCAGGGATCCCACCCCCAAAGCCCACTGTGGGGCTACAGCCACTCTTGCTGTGAGTCATGTATGTATGACTGTACTACTGACCAAAACACAGTTAAAAGATGTACACTGAGAAAATACTTTCCCAAAGTTGACTTCACCTGTAGTATGGCAGTGGGTATCCTTTAGCTGTGCAGTTCAGGAGGATTTCTGGATTTGCTGAGTCAATGGAATAAGTAATATCATATGGCTCTTGGATAAAAATAGGACCATGAAGGGTTTCTTCTCCTGTGAAAGAAAAACAATAATTTAAGATTAGACATATCTAGCATGTCCTTACCCATAAAAGTGTCCTTTGGTGTCCTTTGCTTTCGGTCAAAAGTTAAGGTCTGCTATTATATTCAGCAGAGAATCCAGCTCCAGACATTCGGCTATTAAGGAGGAAATATTTCAAGCCTGATTGATAATAAAACCACATATCCCAGGTGTTGGTGATTTATTTTGCAAGTGACAGGGAACGCTACCTTCTTTGCATATTTGCCATGGAAGTTATGTGGCCAACCATTAAATCTCCCCCGTCTCGTAGCTGTGCTTTAGGTCACATCTGGAAGCAGGAAGGGAGGAATTTGTGGCTTTATGTGTTTGATGCTTCCACCTCCCTGCTCTCCTGGTGAGATGGATGTGTGTCAGCCTTACATCACCCTTTAAAAGACAAAGCAGCTCATTGATTGTGGCCAGACTCTGGCAACACAAACGTTTCCATACAGCCTGTGGGTGTTCATACCATGGCAGAGGGAGACTGAGTCCCTATAGCAAGCCCACAAATAGCTTCTAGATTGGGACATTTTTAATGGTTGGGCTTTTCTCAGCTGCTGCAAATAGGTCTTCCTCCACTGATATCAGCAGGGTCTCCTCCTGCATCCCCAAAGATGCAGTTCCAGCCACTGGCACCATCGACTCAAACGCCTTCTGCAGAGCCATAGGCAACTGCACTGAGCGTACATCAAAAATCAAATCATCTGTGTCTGCTATCAGCCATATACATATTCATCTCCCTTCATACTTTTCAACCACTTCAATCCATTTCCTCTAAATCCTTAAAAAAAAAAAAAAGCCAGATCAGCATTGTTGTCAGCTTTCATCTTTTTGTGACACTTGCTGCTTTTCTGAGTTGTAATCCTGGAATTGTATGAATAATTTGGCTTATCTGAAGTAATAAGAATGTAATATTTAATTTTTTAAGCTATCATTTATTTTTAATCTTTCTTTAATATCTGAAATATTTTAAACTAAACCGGAAAAGTTAACAGCCCCATCTTTGTATGAGCAAAACTGTTTTCTACTGCTGAACGTAGTCAGACTTTTCTTCTTCAGTGGATATAAAGCAAATAATATCTGCAAAACTCTAGAGACCCATGAACAAATTGAAATCTTTTATACTTAAGAGATTTTTAAGGATGGCATCTGATAATCACAATGTTTTCCCCATATCTTAATCAAGATACCAATTCTTATGTATCTTTTAGCCTGATTTGTGCCGTATATCCTTTGGAAACTCAGAAAGTCAGCCCAGTTGTGAGTGTGTTTTCAGCAGCAGCACCCGTGAGAATAGGCCTTCAAAAGAATTGGAGTAAAATTCAAAGCAGCAGTCAAAAAAGATTGATTTATTTTATACTACAATAGCTGTTTGGGTAGACACATCTTATTTTAAGAATATCTCATGGTATAAAGGAGATTGTGTGGGTACACTAGAAAGAAAAAATACATCCTTTCAGTTTAGGATATAAAGCAAGTCAGGGAAATAAACAGCTGAGATGTGCTAGTGGTTTGAAGATAAAATATTAAACTTGGCTGAACGGTATATGTGATGTTATAAGGGACATAACAGACCATAAAACCCAGTAAATCACATAAAAAGTATCAATTTCCATAACTTTTTCATTCTGCTAAACTTTGCAAGCTATATGTGAACTTTAGGCTCCAAATATTTCACGACTTATCTGTAACTAGTGGACACAGGTGGAAATCTCAAGATGTATGAAGCAAAACCAATGGAAGAAGCTGTCACTCAAGTGCACTCAAGACATGATATGGCCTTGCCATTTGCTTTTGTCTAGGGCTTAAATTAATAATTCTTGTAATTTTTTATCTTGTGGGTTTTCTAGCAGCCTTTTGTCACAGAGCAAGATGCTGTAAATACAGAATTCGCATCTTACAGGGCCAGCTTTCTGATCAGAAAGGTTACACATCTGCCCATGTTCATCTGAGACCCCAAATTATTTTTCCTTTATTTCCTACTCCCAAAATCAAATTATCATAAAATAAACCAGAACCATTTCTGTGTCTCATGGTATCTTGTGGGGAGTTGGGGAGAAGACAATTTGTCGTACAAACCATGCAGGGCAAGGCAGTGTGGCTCTCAGAGGTGGTGCTTGGATACACTTAAATTGCCTTTGATTCTTTTTCTGTTACTCTTCTGTTTTTAATCCCTTGACGAATTTTAAGAATTCTTTTTATGCTGTTTCTACAACTGTTCCTTTGACTTGTATTTTCTTTGGTAGGAATCTTCTTCAGCAGGAATTTTCTTCTCTTCTGGGTCAATTTACTTAGTCTGTTAGTCATTCTCCTTACCTGCCCAGGACCATCAGTGAAAAGCTTTTCTAAAGCATCAAAATAACTTAGTGATCGCTATTCCATTTTCAAAATCAGCGTAGGTGGGTGAGCCTGAAATTAACAGTGGTGACCTACCTGATGTACATAAAAAAATCCCTGTTTTAGCTGAAAAAAATGTAAACATTTTGGTAAATCTGGAATTAAATTCCCTATCAGTGTCCTTAACACAACAATGTTGAATAAGGACACAGTAGTTTACATGTACACTAACAGCTCCTTAACAGTAGACATGTCCCAGTCCCTGTCACAAAAATATTGTCCACAAATTTTAGTAAAGGCGGCTTCATGCTATTGTTTTGTTTTCTCTTTAATATCCTTTTCCCACTGCCTGATAGGCAACAGAGAATAACACCACATTTGTGAGAAATGATGTGCACTTTCAGAGCCAATGGTGTACTATGAGTCCATCTCCTATTTATAGAAAAGGTCAGGCTGGTCATTTCTAATTTCCTGATGCATCCTTTTGCATTTCATATAGAGAATGGCCATATATTTCTCCCCCATTCTCCAGATTCAATACCAGTCACCACGATTTCTCCAGAGATACCTGTGACAAATGAACCTTTGTATGATCGTTTACTTTTCTTCAGATTTAAATAATTCATATTTTTTAACCTATTGGAATATGAATATTTGATTAAATGTATCCTTTTTATACATAAAACTTGCCTGTGAATCTTTGGCGTGGCTCTTGAAAGCAAATATAAACTCTTGTTATGAAATATTTTATAAGAAGTTAAATGTATTTCTTTATGACACCCAATCAGTTTGATCTCCATAAAGACCATAATTATGCTAGTCTGAATTCAAATCTGAAGTATGAAAATGAATCAACATTCCTCTATTCATTATGTGATATTGTCTTCAGCCAATATAGAGACTAACACAGTGCCAATGGAAGAGGAGGAGACCTATTTTTTTCTTAATTATGTCTCAGTGAGGACATCATAGTACTTTCCTCTCATTGCTTTATGGGCAACTATTAGTAGTACTGGGCTGTGATCTTCATGTTGAATGCAGTCAGAGGGGTTTGGGTTAGTCACAACAAATATTGAAATGTTTATGCACTGTCTGATGCAGACAAGGAGAATGAAATACAAATCTGGAGCCCACACTTAATCAAACTAATTTCCAGCCAAATCCCGCTCCCTGTTCTTTCCTGTTGTCTGACTCTGGCTGGCTTCATATTTAACTCCTTCTGAAGTATCTGCTCAACTAGAAATGCTCAGCAATACAGCTGGAGAGCAATTTGTGCTGGCCAAGCAATACAGCCTGGGAGCAATCCAGGCTGGCCAAGCCCCAGTCTATAACATATGGATGGACGACTGAGTAGACCAATATTGCAAAACAACTGACTTCTCTCTTATCAGTTTCCTGCCACAGATTTCTTTTTCTTCTTCTATTTTGATTTTTTTGCAAAGAGGAATTATAATTACTATGACCCAAACTGATTAGGAGTATCAGATAAATTGTTTGGTGAAACTGTTAAGTGTCCCTGAAAACACCACACTCTGCAGAGAAAGGCCTTTTGATTTACCTCTGAGAACCTGCTCCCAGTAAACAAACTCAAGGGGATTCCTTGCACAAGGACCTGAAATGTACAGGATTATTTTGATTACCATGATTTTTGTGGAGCAGCTCAGAGATTAGGAGTCCTTTGGGGTGTGTACTGTAGTTAGATGGACTAGTGCTGGACAAGTAGATGGAAAAGGGCTGTGCTTTCCTCGCTTGGACTCGGGCAGTAGGCATGGAGGGGTCATGCTTCTGCCTAGGTAGGGATATGTGTGGAGATATCAGTGTATCCTTACTGAATAGAGTAAGAATAAAGAGGCCAGAATAATGGTAAAGCCTGTACTATAAAAAGCTTCTAAATGCAAAACTACTATAATTCACATAAGCAAACCAGATAAGGAGGAATTTATCCAGGCTATTAAGTTCCAGGAAGGCTGTAAATTCCAGAGGTAGTGAGTTTCTAATGAATCTTTCTTAATGTGCCTTAGATAGTGGCTCATATCTGATCCAAAACATTAATATGACTTTATGGGCCAAACCTGACACCTGATTAAGAGGCCTCTTTTAAATCAGCTTGATAGTAAAATACCTGTCAGTTCTAGGAAAAAGGATGGGACAGGTGAGTTAGAGACTTCCTCTTTGTGAAGACAGCACGGGTAGAAAAAAATATGAAAAATCCAAATGACTACAAAATCTGTTTAATTTTCCTCACAACTGAAGACATTAGTAAGTTTTAATTGGAAAGGGGGGAATTTATAGGGCCCACAGATTTTTAAAGGGGATTGAGCATTTCCCTGCAAATAACACTGGGGCTTCTGATCGAATCTTGTCAGAAGCAGAACGGAATGATTATTTTCCTCATCAAAGCCCAGACCAGGTAGCTCAAGGACTTTAAAAGGAGCATGACAGATGCAAAACGAGAGGTAATGGATGAGACACTGTTTGCTAGCAGGAGAGCAAATAGTAACACACATCAGTTCAAGGAATCAGATATTAACGCTGAAAGAGAATACAGGAAAAGAAGCAAGAAGCAGAAAAGGGCCATAAAAGCATTCTGGAAAAAGAAAAACAACTTGTCAGTGCTATGGATAATGGGAGGCAGGCTTCCTTCCTCTCCCTCTCCATGACATTCAGTTCTCAATCAGAGAGCGAAGCAGGAGACAGTGAGAGAGAAAGGGAGATTAGAAGAGATGTTATAGGTTTGAGCAGGCAGAAGCAACCTAAACCCGGTAGGATTTTCCCAAAGGGCCTTCAACTTTCATGTGTTTTCTCCCTTCAGACATTGATGTTCGGAGCTCCAGAGACACAGGGCTCCTTTTAAGTTTCAGCTTCTATTGAAAAAGTCAAATTGGGAGTAGTGGTGAAATTCCACGTTGTCTCTCCTATCCGACACCAAAACCAGAAAGACACTTAGCTAACTCTGATGTTGGGAGAGAGGTAGGCATTGAGGAAGCACGCAGGGTGAAGTCCTGGCCCTACTGAAGTCAGAGAAACTCTCGGTAAGGGATGGAAACTTGAGTCCACATTTTATATATGAAGCTGTCTCTAAAATGAGAGTCAACAGTGCCAGGCATCCCTTTCATCTCTGACAGTAGGCTGGCGATACCCCTTCCTCGCAGATTTGAAGAATAGCAAGGGCAGGGAGATGAAAGGAGTGATAGCTGTGAACCTGCCACTTCCTAGCAGCAGGGCTGGAGCCATCACCCCAAATATCTGCCTTGCTTTGTCCCCCCTTCCCATGCATGGTGCAACAAGATAGGAGACAAAGCTTGCAAGACTGGAATACAGGTCTTCCATCCCTGGCAAATGGCGCAGAAATGTTAAATATCTTCAATGAGAGCAGCTCTGTACCCCTCAAATTTCATTCCTTGAAAAAAAATACTCAAATATTCCAATATTTTTACTAATATTTAAACTTAACCTGTGTGGTCTTGTAGGTCAGGTGAACAGAGGTTAATGTGGCAAGCAGTGCACTCAGGTTGCATACTAACTGCACGTTTTCCTGAAGTGCTTGGGTGTGAAAATAAACAATAAAAGTATAAAATATTACTTTAATTACTAATATAACCAGCTGTCAGGGTTGCCAGAACCTAGCATATAAAATTAGGGTGTAATGTATCACAGGTGATAATTAAAGAAGCATTATGCAAACCTGACAATATTCTTGAATTATGAGGTTTTTTCAATTAAATGTACATATTGACAAAAGATTTTGTCAAAATCTGATGCTATGAACATTTTTTAACAGTTTTATTGTGATAACCAGTCTTACCTCAGCAGTTTGGGCTAACTTTCTGTGAATAAAATTGAGTATCAGTGAATATATTACCCATCTGCATTTTGGTCTAACAGGTACACACATTCTAATCCTGAAATGATTAATGGTAGATCTCTAAATGTCAAAATGTGATGTTTCTCATAATATCTTACCGAGTATAGCAATCAAAGACTTACTTCAGATTTACATGAGACTAACTACATTCAATACCAACTCAAATATTCCCTAAAGATTCCCAGTCCACAAGTTCAAGCTACAGTGAAAGAAAATTGTTCATAATTGATGAATTCTGGATAGCATTGGTAGAGCTTCTCTAATTTACACTTTTGGCTACAGATGAACAATTCAGTGTGGAGATACACGTAAAGGTACCGTAGCCTGAAAAGGTATAGGGGCTATAAATACACCATAGTGTGATCTGTATTGATAATGTAGTATTTTATTAAAAAAATAGAGCAAAGCATGAGTTACAGTGCTGGAGTTGCTAATTGTGAGTGACTTCATTGGCTTTTGAAGACTTTGATAGCACTTTCTGTGCTATCATGCAAGATGTAGACAAGCTAAAAGAAGCCTTTTCATCTGTGCAGGTGATTTGGACATTGGTCATGTCCTTCAGGTACAGAACTATTGTGGAACAGACATCTAATTATGGAGACAAATATCCCAAATGAAGTTGGAGGGATGTGTCTTTATGATGTATAGTAATCCTGATGTGCACTCTTCTCAATGAAATTTCATTAGGTTTTCTGTTACTAGGCAAGATGAATAAATAATAATGAACCTTTTCCAATCTACTGCACAAGCATTTTGTTCACTGTAATTTCAGTTATAAGTGAGACCTAGATTTGATGACAGATACTGTTTGCTGCATTGTACTGTTGTAATATTCATTTGGCACTGTTGCCAAACTGACTGAAGGCTTAATTTAATAATTTACAATACAGGAAAAGATAACAGCTATATCATTTAATATCCTGCCAGTTAAATAAATCCAGCACTTTGTTTCTCTGTAACTTTTTTGTTTGGAGAATGGAAGTGTGCTTTACTATTTTAGGAGGATGATGATTAATTAAACTCAGATAATTTTTGCCACAGATAGTGTTGATTAGCTCTGTGGTTTTGTATGATCACTCCAAAACTCAGCTGCAACTGTTGATAGATGCTCTGTGGAAAGGGGGCAAGAGTAGAACACTAAATTGACTTGAATAAGCTTCTTATGACACACTGCAGTTCTGCTTATACTTGGAACAGAAAAGTAAAAAGAGATTGTTGAATATTTCTTCCAACTTTTAGGTTCCATTTCAGACCCATTTCAGTCTTTTCATTAAGTATCTCACTTTGCAGCCCTACACTCCCATCCAGTGATTCTGGACAAGAGACAAAATTGTTTTGCTCCATGGCCTGCTTCCTCCTGTTCCTGAGCAGGCCAATGGATAGCCCTGTCTCTCTGTTCTGCCTTTCTCTTTGTGAGGATAAACCATCTCAGTGGTTCAAGGAGTTTGACTGAAATGTCTTCTTTTCCCACCTCCCTGTTCTTGGCTAGCCTGAGGTATCTAGGACAACCAAGTCTTTTAATCTCCAAGTTCATTTACACAAAGCTTTACCGTCTTTCATGGCACTCCTCTTCCTGCCCCATGGCAGGAAGACTTGCAGAATCCGTTGGAAAATACTTATCAAATACAACTGAATTTACTAGGATGGGGAGGATCATCTCTTTTTTAATAGCTGGTAGATAGATAGAATCTTTTCCACACTTTGTTGCGTTGTGTTTTTTCCTTCTTTTTTCTATGCAGTGACTATGAATCAAAGTGCTTTGAAAAGCCTTTCATAAACTCCAACGGATGCTCCGTTTTTTTCTTCATTTTCTCTGTGTGTGAAACACTGTACTATGTAAGATATATTTGTCCTATACTTGTGTGTGTATATAAATGCAAGAACATCCTCACAAGCAATTACACAGACATACAAACATAGTGTAAGGGAAGAGAGATCTGCTCAGAATGCCTCTTTTCTATTTATAGTGACTGGAAACTATTTAATAAATGATAATTGGTTTACAAAATACTTTGTTGTTTGAAACCTCTACCAATTCAGCCTACAATAGCTAACGTATTTTGGTGACAACTGCATTGTTTTCTAGCAGATACACAGTAAGAAAGATTCGGCCACATTTGAATGAAGAAGCAATGCTAAAAAGGGCTCGTTTGCAAGTAGATTGAATATACAAAAGCAAACAACTGTTCCACTTTTGTTTTCAGAGGACACAGTTTGTAATTCCCATTTATGTACAATAGGAAACTTATTGCAAGTTGAAGTAGTATTTTGTTTTTTGCATTACTATGAGTCCCAGACCTTGTAGAAAGCTAGATACAATCACCATTACAGGAGACTTAAATTGCAGGTGAATGTTTAAGGTCTGTGCTTAAACACGCTCTGTGTACATCTTATTTAAATTTTGCTGATTTACTTTGAATAACTGGAACAAAATATCTCCTTTATAGGTCCTTGCTTTTCCCACCAGGGCTTAAATAACAGGCAGGAAGAAAACCTAGTCAGGAACTACCCGTAAGAACTCGACATCAGGAAATATTTTGTTTGTACATAGAAAGGTTTATATTCTGGAATAACGCTGAGGAATAATAGAGATCATGAAGGCAATAAGAGAAAGCCACATGGAGGGAATTTATTTCTGTCTCCCAAATTACTACCATGGCAAAAAAATCCTTAGGAAATGGGAAGATTTGATAAAGAAATCTCAGTCTGACACCTACTTCTTGCTTTCAGATGATTGATAACTTGGGAATAAAATCTTAGAAAATAAATCATCTCAAGCAATTAAGGTAATGTCAAACCAGGCAAGACTAAAAGGATCTTTATTTTCTTACATATAATTGAAGAGGAACACAAGAGATATTTATAACATTTTAAACCCAAGGCAGATTCTGATTTAAATTAGATTAATCAAGCAGGATATTATCGAAATATTTATCGTATTGACTGACTGATTTACATATACTTGTCATCACAGTATTGACACTCATTTAGTAGATTGAAACTAAATTTGGAACTTAAAATTAAACAAACAAACAAAAAAGGTCTTACTTGACCAAATGATCAGGTACTGTGTATTGTAAAATCGACTGTTGGCCAGTGAAGAAATCCAAGGGTCAAGCAGAAATGCCTCTTTGCTTTCCCTCTTACCCTTTTTATCACCATACAAATAGAGAATTGCTGCCTGGTGTGCAGTGTCAGACTCACTTCTTTGCTCCAGGGGATTTTGGTGTATTTGGTCCACTATCCTTACCAGAAAAAAAATGGCAGTTCTGTTCTCCTTTGTGTATGGCATGTAGAGTGAATATAGAGGAACATGCAATATAGCATCTAAGCCATATGCTATCTCTGCTTTTATGGTCTTCTTTAGGTGCCTGCTTTTGGCTGACTGTCATGTAATCAGTTAGATGCACCTTTATTTTAAGCCAGTATGGCTGTTATAATGAGTTGTGCTTCCTTGTGTAGCATCACCTGCAGTCCTGCTTCACCTTGAGAATATTTATGTTTAATTATTCTTTTGGCATCCTAGCGAAAGAAAACCTAACCTAAAATCATGAATATCATAAACAGCAGAAGGCAAATAGTGATTTAAATATTCTGTATCAGAAAAATCTGGTTGGGAATTCATGGGATGTATTTTTACCATCAGGCACCTACTGCATTTCAGAAACCTGCTGAAACCAGTGAGGTGCAAAAGCTCCCCATGAAAGGGTGTCATAATCCTCTATTGTAGAAAATATTAGGCAACCTAAATATAATTAGCATTGTATATTTTGTTGTTGTGTCAAACACTGAAAGCTCCCAGGCACTTTTAAAATAAATAGAATAAACAGAGATAAATGAATCTGAACTCTGTTAAATATCATCAACTAAGATCTGCTTTATTACTGGCAATTAAACAGTGAAAGTCAAAACACAAGCTATCATTATCACTCATTGATTAAAAACCAGTTAGAACATTGCATTTCGAACTAACCCACCGTTTTGCTCGTTATGCATTTCAGCATGAGCAACAGCACAATATTTCAGAAATAATTAGGAACACAGCACAAGCGATCAGTACTAATGTGCTTGAATAAAATTGCCGAAGCAAATGATTATAGATCAGCTCAAAGACACTATTTGAAGCCATCATCTTTTGCGACTGCTTAATATCTTCATGATGATCTTCTTCTGAGCAAACACAAATGAAGTTAAAGTCTTTTCAGTAATGGCATCCTAAAATTCAGCTAATACCACAAAGACAACTTGTTAAATGCCCGGGGTTTGGGGTTTTTTTTTGAAAATGACTGCTAGCAGTTGAGTTCCTTGGGTAATTTTTGTCTTTAGTCTCTTTTTTAAAGTAGTGAATATCCACATTTCTGATGTATGGCAAGCTGGGAACGTCTCACTGTCAAATTACTGTTCTTTTCTATTCAAGTAAAGAATGACCTTTATCCCACCTATTCTCAAAAAAAATGACAGCATAAATAGCAAAACAAAACCCAACTGAAAGGAAAGGGGGAAAAAACAGGCTGTTAGGGCTGCATGGAAATTCTGCTTTGGAGCAGAGACAGAAAGGGAAGGGTTCAGCTGGCATGGCTATCCTGGGCACGGCAGTGCTTGGCGCTGGGCATAAGGGAAATGGAAATGCTGGCCATATCCACAGGCTGAACACCCTCAGGAAAATTGGACCTACCATTATACCCTTAAGTCAGCCTCTTTCCCTTTCTGATGTCAGTATTTGACATCATTCCAACACTATGCTTTTTTTTTTTTACAGTTTTCCTTGGGTGTCCTTGCTATTTCTTCCTGACTCCAGAGAAGAGCCAGTAACGTGTGGGGATGATATGGTAACTGGGGAGGTTTTGTATGATTTCTTCTCTCCTGCCTCTTGTGCATATGTTTCCAGAGGGTAACCAGGACCAGAAATGTTTTTCATAAGCAGTTACCAAAATTCCCCCACCTCTGGTACCTGCTCAGTCATTAGTGCCAGTTTAGCTGGCTGGTATCTCGTTACCCTCTCAGCTGCTCCCTTTTACCTCTACTTTCATTGTTTGCTATACTCTTGCAATTTTAAGAAATAGGAATTATTTATTAATATTAAAAAAGAAAAAAAAATCCTATTTCATCCAGATCTTAAAGGCTGTAATTTCAAATCAAGCCTTTGCCTCTGTTATCATAAAAATTCTTTTGCAAAACCATTTTTCCAGCTGGGATTTACACTGATCCCTCTATGCTACTGTGTTTATTGCTCAGGGCATACTTTGATTTCTACCCTTTCCCATTATTTCACTTCAATTCCCTGTTTTCCCCTCTTCTTTTTAGAAGCTCATAAAAACTAATCTAAGCCTTATGCCTTGTCCCCACCTGGAAACCCTACGGAAAGGACAGTACAAGTGCAGCAAGAGCTGAGTCCAGGCTTAGGACCTCCTTGTGCTTATCTCAGTCCATTGAGTTCCTTGCAATTTTGTACAATTTATCTGCTTAGGCTGGAAAGAGAAATAAGCAATCAGGCAATCTGCATTCTGAACAGCCTGATGGGAGCTTTAGTGCATGGACAATGATGAAATGCAGGGAAAACATTCCTTTATGTATTACTTCTCTGTAATTTTTTTCCTAATCCAAAAATCACAAAAATGCTGTAATTCTGCGGAAATCTTGTGTACTTGGATTGCATATTTTTCCCAGCTACAGTAGGAACTGATAACACTCTGCTAAATTACTGCTTAATAAACCACTAAATGAGTGCCATCTAAGATAACAGGGCATTAAATGATGACTATTCAGGGAAAAAAGTAGAAGTGCAGGAAGAACTGCAAAAGGACTCTCAGTGTAGAGAGAAATTGGATTAGTCATCTCAGCTATGCCAGTGCTGAAATTCAAACTGAAGCAGATTTGGAAAAAAAAGAGAGTGGTTTGATGTTGTAATGTGCCAAAGGAAGAAGTACACTCAGTGTGAGAGCTATGCCTCATCACATAGAACTTGAGCTGGGCCAGAGAGTGTTTTGATTACAGGGACAATGTGAACAGCAAGATGCAATAAATAAAATAAAATAAAATAAAATAAGATAAAACAAAGGAAAAAATAATTTAAGGATGATATAATTAAAAAAAGAAAAAAACAAAAGGGATGGAGGAGAATTTTATGGTGGAAAGGCAAAAGGCTGGGTGTTACTTGAATCCAGTCCCTTGATCCTCCCATTTCAGTGGGGTTTAGGTGTTTAAGCACTTGTCCTTCCCAAAAGGGCCCTGTTCAAAACCAGGGGAAAGGCATGACAAAGCTCTATGAGGAACTGCTTTGTTTCAGTCCGTACATCATGGTCTGGTGTCATCCATCTACAGGAAAGGTTGTCCCAGAAGGCTAAGAACATATTTACTTGACTTGTAGTAGTTGGGAAATGGTATCATCTTGACTGATACTTAATGTGTCTGCTGTGTAGTATCACCAGTAGAGTTATGACAATCCGTCTGAAGGCCATATTTCTGGGGAATGACATAATCAATGATAGATACTGCTCTAATTTAGGTAGGTTTTGAGTGCAGAGTTTTAAAGGAAAGAAAGTAGGGTATTACACGTTTCCTCTCCTCGATAATTGTATAGGGCTGAATTTATAACACGTCTTGCTTTAATGCATTTATTTTCTTCATGCTGGTATTTTCACATCTCTATTATCATGAAAATTATATAAACATTTTAGTAAAGTGTTGGTGCACTGCAACATATTGTGGATTTATTATTTTGACTTGAAATGAACATCCAACCTTAGGCTGACAAAACTGCACTTTTTTTTTCAACTTCTCCCTATAAATTAGTTAAGTATATGTGCAATGCAGGATTTTACACAGAACCCAATGGGATATCAAATCTTGAAGTTAGGTTTTTTTAAGAATATATATGAATTTCTGTTGATTTTGAAAAGAATGTGGCTTAGATTTTTAGCCAAAAACTGTAAAACCAAGTTATTTTAAGGCATAAAACACGAACCAGGCTGGATGCTGTTCACAGGGTTTCCTTTTCTTCAAAACTTTGTCCCTGGATGTGCTCAAAAACTGTAGACAGATAGGTTGTCTATGTGAAAGGTTACCCAGCTCCTAAAGTTATACTTCTGCATGTGTCCAGTCATGATCCATTTAAACATCATGTCACACACAGAAAGTCTTGAAAACAGATATGGAAACAAAAATGAACCTGGAATCCAGATAAACTTCATGTGGCTTCAGGTTTTATAAGGAGTGCTTGTTTATGATTTGTTATAAAAGGAAACTTCCAAGAGCAATAATAAAACCAGGTTTGTTGTTTGCTTTCTGTACTTTGAAATGTGTTTTAATAACATGGAGTTATTCCTGGTCCCCAGATCTCCCTGTGTGCTTTTAGTTCTTCTCTTGGAGTCCCTAAAGAGAAGATGTTGCTGCTACTGGTCAGTAATGAAGACAAGACATTGCTGGTACTGGTCAGTAAGCCTTGTGAGGCAGTGGCATCACTGGGAATAAAAACCACTTCAGTTTCTAATTGGATTGATGGGATATTGAGGAGATGTACCTTTCTCTAAGGCAAATTTGTGGCTCATATATGCACCACTGTCTTAATTGCAACACCATGCACAATTTGGTATAGTGTCAATTTATCTGCAGGAGAGGCCAGGGGTTAATTTAGTGAAGAAAAAAAGGAAACAAAAAAGTAGACTAATTAGAAGATGACAAGTTATAGCTGATAAGGTCACTTGCCAGACAAATATGAATTCAATATCCATTGCATAAATGACTAGATTTTCCTCTGGCCTAGAGCAAACTATTTGTGTTTTACAAAACCACAAATATTTGCGAAGACGCAGAGAAAACTGTTCTACTGCTACTACATTCAGTGTAAAGCAGAATAAATCTAATTAGAAGCAATAGTTGCATTATATCATCAGTGATTTCAGTAGCTTTCCACTAATATGACTGAAATATGAATCTGATTAATGTTCAACAAGCCTTTACTAGAGATTAACCCCTGCAGTTTTTGTCACATTGCCTGTGCCAGTACACAGGTTTTTATAAGCTATAGGAAAAGTGATCAATCATCAGAAACTATTTGGCATAAGTGTCTGAAGTGAGACAGTATTACAGGACAAAGAAATTGCATTCCATAAATCACTTTCATGTTGGTGGGGTAACCACCTAAGCACGGGAGTCACAGTTTGGAGAGGTTTTACTCTAACCTGCAAAGGCATTTTCCAGGGTGAGCTCAGGGCACAGCCTGTGAGCTGGAGACTGTGCTGGGACTTGGGACTGTGAGCTAAAACCTGTCCTAGAGCACACAACAATTCAGCCAAGGGGGAGGTGTTTCCAAAGGACAATGTTTCTTCTCTGGTTTTATGATGTGCTTCTAGTTTCTGAGCTATCCACCCAAATGAAAAAGAGCTTTTCAATTGCTTCCAGTGACAAACACTGGACCCACACACCAGATCCTTTTTACACCTTTCGACAGTCCTGTAAAACGACTACAGAATGAATTGCACAGAAATAAAATAATCCTGATTTTTCTAGACCTGCATAAAATGCTTGCAATATCCAGAAGACGTCAGATACCTTACAGCTAAAAGAGAATCATACTCCACCCATACATCAGTCAGCACCAAAGACATTTACAGGAGTTCTCACCAGTGACTCAACAATGACCTTTTTTTGTCTTCTGTTTGTTTGGGAGTGAAAGTGAATAATGTTCCTGTGCAAATAATGAAGTGATGGTGCTTATTTAGAGAAAATATCATCCCAAGAAATAGTATGATTGAGCCGATCTTATAGGCAGTAGGGAGAAGACATTTTAGAGCTACGGTGACTTTCCTTGCTGATATCTAGAACAGTTTGATTACTTCAGTAATCTTACGTTTTTCTCTCAAAATCCTGCTCCTTCTTTTGTGCCCACTTTGGAACCATCAAGTACAATTATTCTATTTCTAAGGACTTCCCGGGCTGCAATGAAAGGTGCATTTGTCATTACAAAAATATCTTTGTCCATGAGAATTTTTCATTCCTACCAACAGCAGCTCACACCGTGGCAAAGCTCACAGGAGTCTTGATTAAAAGACCTGACTTACACAAGTAGGAATGAATGACTTACAGGTAATTATAGCAGGCTGAAAAGCAGGAGCATGATGTTTGCAGCTAAACAATGTCACAGATAGTGCCTTAATTAGCACCAAAAGTGATTTAGCAGAGTAATATTCTAATACCGATTCAATTGCTACAAATTATTAATAACAATAAGCACAGAATAACCAAGATCTGCTAACAATGAGATGCAATATCTGTCAGAGGAAAACATAGTGCCACTTTAATAATGAGATTGTAATTAGAATAGAACAATAAAGCATATATTAATATTGAACAAAGGACAAAACACTATGGCATTATGCTATGCAGGAGGGGAAAAAATCCTATTGCCAAAATTCTAAAAGGGTCTAAAAATCAAATATTTAAAAGTAAAGGCATAGAGATTACGATTAAAGTCTATAAATTTACCTCTTGCTGAAAAGCCAGTAGGAGTTTCAACATCTTCCTCCTTAGGCTGCCCTTCTAGGACATGGATGGACACCTCCAGCTGGACCGTGCACGAATGGAAGGAGGCAGGGACACCCTGAGAAGTGGGGGCTGAAGGTGTCTTGGTGTGCAAAGGCCACCTCCCAGCCCAGCCCTACACAGCATTCAAGTTGCCCTCTAACTCACTTCCCTCTTAACTCCCACGGAAGAAGCCATAAAGAGCCTTATCTCTGTTTGGATGCTAATTATGATAACTTTGCCATGAGCTAGAGCAATTACTAACATAAATCCTAAAATGGTAGGCATGTTTTTTTTTCCTCAGTTCCTGAAACCATGTAATTCCATGAGAATTAAACAAAGCTTTATTATTTGTATTTTTTTCCAGGGTTTCACCCTAAAGATTAATGAAAGAATATTGTAAAGGGGAGCTCTGGAGGATGAAAAACAAATGCAAGGTGAACAAAAAGAGTCTATTTGCATTGTTATTTCATCATTTAGGATTATAATCTAGTTTTATGGAAAATGTGTACTTGGCCTGTGATTTTGATTGTGTTTGGAGCTAATAGAGCCAAAATTAGAATGGCTATAGAATCTGAATGTAGTAAGACTGATGAGAGGACTGTTTTACAGATGTTACACATGTAAGAGCTTCAGTCAGAGTGGCTCATCGCTATCCCAGCTACCTCCCATCTATATCCCACTAGAACATGTATACGGTTTCCCATACACAGACCAGCGAGCAATTTTAGTGGTACTCACAAGAGTTTCTCTTCCTGATAGTCACAAAAAAATGCCTCACAACCCAAAGAGGTTTATTTTTGTAACATAGGCTCATACTGTGTGGTTTGACTCGGTGAGCTCAACCTCTGTGACAACCATGTTCTCCATCCCAGGCAAGTGATAACAATAATAATAATTTAAAAAAAAAAAAGGTTTTGTTTACAAACCTTTTTTTTTTTTTTCTACCAAGAGATTGAAGGAGAAAACGCAACAGATTTTTAAAATCAGTGATCCTGGCAGCAAGCTTCCCCCTGGAATGTCAAGTAGGTATGAATGCAGTGAATTCCAAGAAGTTTTCAATGTTAATTTCTGCTCAACAATAAACACACACACATAAACAGCGATCAATAGTTGCTAAATGAAAAAGAAGTAGCGAATCGATAAGTAGAGACATTTTATTTTCAAGCTTCTGCAAACAATGGATCAGTCTGTGATTACATGGAAGTAGCAGATATTGGTTCAGCTCCTAAAAGTTAGTGGGCAAGGTTCTCACCCGTGGCACTCTGTGCAGAACTGCTAGATGGGAATATTAAACCATGTGGAAATTTGATGTGAGTTTCCATTTCTAAGTAGGGCAAAAATTTAATAGGGTTTTTTTGCATTTCCAAGGTCTGTTTTCTGAAAACAAATCCTTCTCATCCTTACAAACCGCTTACATCACCTTTCTGCTAGTGAAAAGTTGCAGACTACAGCTGGATTTCTCTCCAGGTAGGACATGTCTATCATTGCCACTGTAACAGGACCTCAGTTTCATGTGCCAGTGCTTTAATTGAGGCATTGGTTGTGAAGATAAGAAGAGATTTGACTAACAAACCCCAAGGGAATCCATGTTGGTAACTCCGATTACCGTAACAGTACATTGGATCACCCAGGCTGCAGCCTCAGCTCTGAAATGGGGGAATCTCAAAATCCAGCCCTGTGGTTTTTGTTTAACATGCACAGTGCTCTGCTCTGATAGTAACCTCTGCAAAGCAATGGCTTAAAAGTTAGCATAAAGGTTTGTTGTGGAAGTGAGAGGTCTAGCATAGGCTGTGGGCTTCTTTCTGAAGGTCTCTAGGTGTGAGTGAAAACAATGAAGGATGCTGGGGTCAGGAAAAGTCCTGTACAGTGTGGGAGGCTACAACAGACATATGGTTTTGGCTTGGTTTGTGCTCGGATCTATCTGATAAGGAGTTTTGGAAGCAGGCTCCCACCAAAGGTTTACATTAGCTGGAAGAATCATATTCAATTGCATTTTACTTGAAAACAGCAGTGTGCTTCTGTAAAAGATTTCAGTGATAGATTACTGTGCCATCTTAACTTTAGTTTTTTTATGCTTAAATGTTCTATTGCTGGCAAGAGAAAATCCTCAAACTATTTTAAGTGCTTAATCACCTGCTAATTTCAATTTCTTGGCAGTGACAATAAAGTGCAATTGAATTTTCTTTGAAGCTGTTGCAAACAAATAAAAAGAAAAAATCTGAATGACTTCTGAAGTACAGGGATGTTGTTTCATGAAGTTAATAAGCCTTTCATATAGAGAGATGAAATGACTTGATATGAAACAGAAAGAAACCATGTAAAATTCACAGTATTGATTTTTTTTTAAAGTAAAGTAACTAATTGAAGAGATTCAGAAGTAGTGAGTATTTAAACCAATGTAGAAATGGGTTGGCCTTCCAGGCTATAGAAAAGACCTATACGCTAGAGCCATATAGAAAAAAGAAAAATCTAGTAATGGCTTCCATGAATCCCATGTTCTGCCTAACTTCAGGAGCTGTAAATAGCATCTTTCTGACAGCTAAATCAATGTAACCTAAAATTTGAAGGTGCACCCTCAAAGAAGTATCTGAGTTCTGAGTATCTGAGGGTCTCTGCACTCAAGGAAATTACAAAGAAAAGAGGTTTTTTTCTTAGAAATTGAGTATAATAAGGAAGACTTTCCTGTAATGTGTGTCTGGCCCATGTTATAGAATATTAAACGATTATCATTAACAGTACCCAAAAATTCAGTTTGATCTAGTCAGATATGCTCAGGATACCTCTCATGATACACTCAGTTGTCCACTCAGAATGAAGACAGCTTGTCAAGTGGGCTTCTGTATGTCTGGTAAAACTCTTACATCCAATAAAAATAATAGATGAGGCTTTCAGAGATGCTGAGCTTTGCCCTAATCTAATTCTTCCCTTTTCAAAGCAAGTAGTAAGATTGCCATTGCAATCTGTGGAGGCATAAAAATACCAGTGCTGAGTCTTTCTCACCATCACACCAGCTAATTACTCCTAACATAGACTGTCACTTCATTATTGAAGTTATTATCATTGCTGCATTGTCACTTCTTTCTTCTTGTGCTTCTTTATCATAGCAGACTGGTGTGAATATACCTCTCTTTGGATTGAGTAGTGAAGGAAATAGTTATCCTAAACTCCATGGTGCTCTTTAACAAGCAAGTGGTAGAGCCAGGAGCTTCTCATGGGCTTCAGGAGCACGGGTCCTCTTTGTCTCTAGAGAATTTGTCCTTTATGTTGCCTTGCACTCAGCACAGAGATTCACATTTCTCGTGTGCTGGCTTACTTTGTCTGGGTTTTGCCCTTGAGTAAGAAACAGTTTGTGGTTCTGATAAGAGACAGGAGATGGAAATAGTAAAATAGCTCATTCTTGTTCTTAAAATTAATATAAGGGACAAGATCTGTGTAAGCCCTTCCAGAAAGGAACAGGGGCAGAGCAGCTTGCTCTCTGCAACTCACCCACTCCCCCATTTAAAGCAATGTTTAGGATAAAATTTTCCAAATGTAATGCCTGAAAACTGGATGACAGATTAGAAAAATACCTGATTTTCCCTTCCTATTTGAGATGGTTTTTCCTTTATCTTGTATGTTTTCATGGCTTTTTTGCTAATAGCATTTTTTCTGCTAATACAAAATGTATTAGGTCCTGTGCAGGGACCTGCAAGTGCTGGAGAAGCAGTTTGTTCCATTAGGAAAGCACCCCCCGAGACAATGTCTTCCTTCAGCATTGGAGGCAGTCAAAGCAGTATCCCCTAGAGCATCCCAGTCGGCTATGAAGGAGAGTGGAGATGTTATACAGTTAGCAAAGTCTTTATGAAGTCTTTCTAAGGACAGTTATCAGGTAAACATCAAATCAAAGGAACAAAGTAATTTCATAGTCCATCTTCCTTCTCCCTGCTCACCACTTTGTGGCTTGCTACCACTCTTTCAACCACCCCAACAATGCATCTTCAAGGCATTAGGCTCTATCTTTCTCTGGCTTTGTTGTGCCATAGCATGTTTATTGCTCACTGATGTTGGGAAATGAGCTGAACCACATGGCACCCTATAAAATGGAAACCAAGGTTTTTCTTCAAATGTCAGTTTTCATTCTCCTGAGAAGGTCATTGCGTTACCAGTTACCCTCTCCTGGTAGATGCTTGGATGTCGTTTACAGAAATACAGCTTTCAGGGTCACTGTTTCCCAAAATCATGAAAACATCCATGTTGTCCAAGGGACACCTAATTATCACCACTCTCTGACTCATCAGTGGGTCTCTGAATGCCTCTGGTTGTTCAGAGAAGCCTTAACATTCCCAGGCTGGACTAGTTCACCTCCACAGTTCGCTGTTAGAAATAGCAAAGATGTCACTTGTCTTAAAATATATGGTCTGCTGTTCCATTCCTAAAGGTGCTGTTATGCTAACAATAAATCTGCAAGAGACTGCAGGCAGAGTGTGGGATGTGATGTATTCAATATTCATCATGCTGTGACCCAAAGGAGTATCAGGACACCTTACATCATAAAATTTCTCTCTCTAATTTAGCAGTTTCAGAATGATGGGCCAAAATACAGCCTGGGAGGTTGCTGTTCCATCTTCAATTGAATGTAAGCCAATAAGCCAAAGGACTGAGTAAAAATACTGTTACTGTCTCATTTCCAAACTGCAGGTTCAGACTGGCTGGTTTGACTTTTAATATTTATATTGTCAGGAGTTAATTTTAAGAGCCTGACAGCTTTTACTGACATTTTCCTTTTTCCTTATCTTTAACCCTGGAGAACCCACTTGCTTCCATGAGACAGTCAAGACCATCAGCAGAGCAAAGGACAGTTTCAAAGGCTGTCTCTGTGTGGAACTGTGTGTATTTATTTGAAGGGCAGGAGCCACCAGGAATCAGATGAAAGCAGGGGGATGACAGCCTTTGGGAGTGGGAGGGACACAGAAAATTTGGATAAGCTGTCCAGGAGGAAGGCAGAAACTGCAGGAATAACTCAGTAAAGATAACTCAGTAAAGAGCCTTGGAGAATTAAAAGAAGGAAGCAGGAAAGTTCAGATACTCACAGGGAAACTGGTATTCTGTATTCCTAAACTGGGTAATGGAAAAGGGTGGGAGCGTGGTGGCTTTTGCTGTTATGACCAAATTATCCTCTGCATTACAGCATTGGACAGAGTCCATAAATCCTAATTGACAGAGAGGAGAATGGAGGGGCCAGAGACAGATAGATGAGGCGCCTGTTGTTGCATGAGCAACCCGCTGCAGAACCAGACCTGGCACCCGTTTCCGAATCACTGTCTAAGGTGCATCTGATGGATGCCTAAGATAGCTTCCTCTGTCTGTATGGCATTGCTGGCAACCAGCCTTGCACAACAGCTTCAGAGGAAGGAGCATGAGCTAGGAGCAGCCATAGAAGGAAAACTTGAGACAGTTTTAGTGTGAAGAAGCAATATTTCTTGAGCACTTTGGACACTTACTGTTCATATCAGCTTCTCCAAGTTCTGTTGGATCCTTGATCCAGAAAGTGAGTGCTCTTTCTTGAAATGTTATTATCAAGCAACTTTTCAATTTCAACAATAGTGTAAGGAGGTGTTTGTCATGTGTCCTTAAAGCAAGTACATCGAATTTAAAGTACTGATCTCTGAGTTTATCCTCATCACCCTTCTTGCCTCCGGTGCTCTGCTAGATCAGATTATCTCATTTAAATAGCAATGGGTTATGAAAAAAAAAAAGTCTAATCTGTTCCCTCACTGTGCCACTGTGCATGCATACATTATGCTATTTTACTTTATCCCTTAAGGCACTTGCAAGAAAACCCCAAAGACCCTTGTTGAGTCACATACATATATAAAAAAAAAAAGCTCTGCTGGAAAGTAAGAGTTGGAGGGAATATTACTCTTTCCATGGTCTTTCATACAGAGAATATAGAGGGCAGTTTGATTTCTGAGTAATTGAATTACCATGGGTGTGTGTGTGTGTGTATTAATATCTAGCTCTGCTATACAGCACATTTAATCCTTAGGTTTAAAATTCATTTATAGGTCAATATCATTTTCATTTCTACATGTGTAGTAGAACTGAGGGAGAAACAAGGAGGAAAGGATGGACTAACGTCAGCTAACAACCTGCATTACCTTTCAAGCCCCAGCCCACCAGACTGCTCTGCTCAGCATCGTGACTAGTTCCTAATTTTCCCACTCAGTTCTATTGCTCCTAAATCAGTGTGAGCCATCCATATAAT
Organism: Hypotaenidia okinawae; assembly: GCA_027925045.1. NCBI lineage: Eukaryota > Metazoa > Chordata > Aves > Gruiformes > Rallidae > Hypotaenidia > Hypotaenidia okinawae. The sequence goes on along the minus strand of BSDF01000011.1, from coordinate 20,563,770 downwards.
AAATCAAAGAAGTTTTGCCCACAACTGCAGTTTTGACTAGTACTATCAAGCATATTTGAGGATGCCATGTAGTGAAAATCATCGTATCTCCACTGAAATCAATGGAGTTAATTTATACCCAGGTATAAATTAACTTATCTCAGTGAAGTCAGTGGGAGATTTTGCTGTTCCTTTAATTGACAGCAGGACCAGGACAAAGGTGCTGTTGTGATCTACTCTTGGTGCCTGGGAATATGGAACATTTAAATTTTTATCTATTGTTAAGTCTTAAAAAACCTGAACATGTTAACATGAAAGTGAGCTCCTAGTATCTTTTAACTCAGTTGGGCCAGGATACTGGTCTCATTAAAAGATGATCCTCCAGTAAGAAAGATGGCAATGACAGAAAGTTTGGCAAATGAAAGCTTTGTGGAAAAAAGTGAAGGAAAAGGTTATATTTGGAAATACAAAACATAGGGGTAAAAATAACTTGTCTGTCAGCAAGCTGTACAGCTCCTACAGTGATTCATATTCCAGGATCACCATCTATTTCACAACTGTGAAGAGCAATCAAGAAATTAGAGCGGAATCCTGTACTCTGATAGTTTGATAAAAGTCATTTACTTAGACTAGTGAGGATGGAAAAGATCTGTGAGAAGTACCCAAGAGAACTGATAGATGCAGCGACAGTGGGCAATTAAAGGGAAGATCTGGGTCCTGAACAGGTTGTTGTTGTGTTTAGCTCAGCATACTTGGGCCTCAACAAGTGACTGTTTGCTTGAAATCTCTGCAAATATTTCCATATGAAGTCCTTAACATGTTGGCTGTTTGTTACTGAAACACAGGCACTTAGTATTAATGTAACAGAAAGTCTGATCCTTAGATTTATGTGTTTTGGTTTTTTTTTTTCCTGGAATCTATTAGATAAAATATTATCTACCTTAATTTAAATCATATTTTAAAATACTGAAGCCTGCGCTCTGCTTCTGTTTCTTCATCTGAAACAGCTGCTGACTCATGCACTATATAATTAATTTAAGTATCATCTGAAGTTACTTTAATACAATTTCCTCATAAGTACATGAGTAACATCCCAGCTATTTAGAGTTCAATGCATTAATTGTAGACAAAAGTCAGTTGTCATGGTTTCTATCATAGGCAAGTGTGAGGGGTCAGTTCATCCCCAAATTCATTATAACCTGAAAGAGTTCAGTTACAATTTTGTGCCTGTTTTTAGATGAGGCTGTAATAAGTCACATGAGTTAATCCCATTTATGCAGTTTTATGAAGCAGGCTTGTCAAGTTATATGCTTTGATTTAGGTTAAGAAAAGGTTCACAAATGGAATGAACTCAGAATACCAATCCCCCACTGTGTACAGCGTCCAGCCAGGCAGAAAAGAACACTTTACCTTACAATATGTTACCAACCTGTTGATGTTTTAATGAAGCATGAGGAGAATGGAGAAAACAGGCCTGCTTCCTCCAACCACTCTTTTTCTTCTGAACACAACCTGAGGATTGACCCAAAGCTCAGCACCCAGTTCAGTGACTGAGTAGATTTACAATCACGCCAATGGGAGGCAACTAAGGAACATTAGCACTTGCTTTGGTCATTATTCAAGATTTCCTTTAATTTTTGGTATTTATGTATTGATAAATCTCATGAGTCTTACTTATTCAGTATTTCATAAAATAATGCTTTTATTAGTCAATAAGTTAAATGCATTTTAAAGGCACATTACTCGTATGGAGGCATTTGAATCATAGAATCATAGACTGGTCTGGGTTGGAAGGGACTCCAAGGATTGCAGACCTCCAACCCCCCTGTCACAGGCAGGGACACCAACCTCAGGCCTGAAGCTACACAAGGTTGCCCAGGGCCCCATCCAACCTGGCCTTGAACACCCCCAGGGATGGGGCACCCACCCCCTCTCTGGGCAGCCAGAGAGAGTATCATACTAAGCATGGCATCTAAAGCATCCAGGCAACACTCCCATACACCTCACTGAACTGGAGTGGTTTTTAATCCAGCTCCATTTTCTGGCTTGGAAGGTAGCAACACTGTGGTGAGAAATGTATTTCACGTGTGTGTTGTTAGCCAAGTAGCAATTGTACTTTTTTCTCTGTGTTACAGTTTAAGCTATTTTTAAAATCTATTACCTGGAGTACAGCTCTCTTATGATCTTGAAAAGTGTTTGCCTGGTTCAAAGGCAGCACCTTGTGTTGCTTAAAATTAAAGCACGTCCTAATGAAAAGCTTCTTAGTCACTTGCTCATGCGAGTAAGTACTGTTAGTTTTTGTAATTGCTTCTCCTTCCTAGAAGAATTATGATACTGATATAGATTTATCAATCACAAACACTAATAGTGGAACATTTTACCTGTGCTGCAGCTCATGAATGGCAGCAGACTTATTAGTTTCCATAGCAACACCATCTCCACTTTCCAAGGTCAAAAATTCCTCCCATCCAATCAGTGGAAAGTAAAGTGTGTCTTCCTGTGACTACCTTGATACTCTGTAAAAACAGGAAGAGATATTGGGTAATTAAAGTTCAGATTCAAAATAAATTCTCCCGTTTTCCCTGTGTAAAATCATGTTCTACTACATCATTGGAAGACTCAGACACTAACAATACAATAAATAGTTTAGATAGGATCATCCCAGCACGACCATAATTCCCAGATGACACAAAGCTGACAACAAGATCAACAAAAAGCATATGTCAGTTTTGAAACCCATCCATCCACTCCATAGGACACAGAGATCACCTGCACAGAAGGGAGTTTCTCCAAGAAAGCAAAACCCGCCCATGGTGCATCCACCAAACACTGCTGGGTTGGAAGACAAGGAGTTTGCAAAGATGTGTTTCTTGGCTCCTAAACGTTCATCACACTTGATGATGTTTCTTGCCCTATAGTAGCCTGGCTTCCTATAGCACGGTGGATCCTTTGGTGAATGTATGTTAACATGAGCAGTAACTGATGCAAACTGGTAGATGTCATATGGGAGGAGAGAGCAATACGATGTCATGCATACACTGTATAAAAAAAACCAGTCAACAACGACCTTTTTTGTGTCAGAGTTTATTCTTTAAAATTGAAACATTCACCTGTAAGGATCTGTGTAACAATTTGCTTTCGATTTCTTTGACATTTCAGTCAACATATGAATTAAACCAGGAAAAATAAGTATCTGGCCTGTACTCCCAAAGGGCAAACAAGTAATTTACTGTTGAGAATCAGTTCATAAAACAGCTGAAACTAGAAATCACTTAATAAAATGGGTTTGCAAAATTAAAAAATCTTTCTAAGCCTTTTAAGTGCTGAAAATTACACTTATGAGCCATGTTTAAGGATCCATATTCTCTTCCCACTTGTTACATTTTTCATACCTGTGTGAAAAGATATCATAGAGGGGTTGCCATGAAACTCACTGCTGATATGAGGGAGAGAGATGTTTTTTAGAAAATTAAGAAATTACATTCTTTTGGAAGTCATTCCCTTTCTGTAAGAGATTTAATTCTGGTCATAGGATTTTAAAAACTTCAACTAAAATTTGTAGGTGATCCCAGGCTAGTTGCCATTTCATGCAGGGAGAGATCAAACACAATGACAAGCTGCTAAGTTTTTTGGGAAAAAAAAGGATGGAAAAAGCAGGATTTCTTTCAATCTTTTGCGAGGTCTTACTTCACACACATCTCTGGTCTACTTGAAGCACTTCTGCATCATTTAAAAGTATCAGTGTCTTGAGCTGTTAAAAAAACCCCTGAAAATCAAAGTTTGAATTATCCTGTCAAAGTAGAAACAGAGAAAAAGGAGCTGTATGGTACCTTTATACATCAACCCTGCCCTAAGCAATAGTAACTGCACCTAAAGTATCCTCAGTATATATTTGTTTATCATGCTGCAAAGAATTATGGTGATGTAAGCTTTTCTGTAACTTCATCTGGAAACCTTGACAACGTTGTTGGTTTAAAATTTATTTCTCACATTGGCTATAACTGCCTTTATTTTTCTACTATCAATGGACTATTTGGAGGTTGGACTTGATGATCTCTTGAGGTTCCTTCCAACCCCTACAATTCTGTCATTCTGTGACATTTCTCTCTACACCTTTTGCTTGTTTTACATTAGAGGATTCCTATTGTGTTTTTCCTAAGTCAGTATTCTATTGTTGTCTTCTCATTTTTGTCTCTTCTGGATTATTTCAGCCAGCAGAGCTGACCTTTTTCTACAAGGACACTGCCTAGAGGTGGGCACAGTCCCCAGCTGAGGCAGAGCGATGACAAAGACCCATTTGCTATTTACACATTCCCAAATGAAGGCAACTATTTCTTTTTTCTTTTCATTTCAGGTCCCACTCTAACTACTTGGTAAAAACTACCAGCCCATACTGAAGGTATGCATTGATTCTTTCTGCTTAAGTGTGAAACCTTGTACTTTGCCTTATTGAATCGCATCATATTTATTTCACACCCTTTCTCTTCGCTGTCAATATTTGTCTTGAAGCTGGTGCATGCTTCTCTGATATTTAAGGCAAAAAAAAACCCAACAAACCCTTACCTTTTTTCTCTTGTCCTTCCTAAACAGAATGTATCCTTTCAGATCAAAAAGTAAGTTAGAATTTTAATTATTTCCTAAGATTCTATGTTAATTCCTCCTATATTAATTATCTGACTTTGACTCCCTGCCTTCCCCTGTGTCCCAGATGTACCATTATTCCTCACTCCCAGTTGGCAGGAGGGATCTGTGGCCTGGAAGATTCCCTGAAGAACCACCTGCACATCCAGCAACACCTATGGGTGTGGAGGCTCAGACTGCCCGCCGGCTGATAAGGAGCTGCAGAGTGCCGATGTTCTCTGTCAGTATCCGTAGACAACAAACAATATTTGTGTAGGTTTTGTCCCCTTTTGCCAAAGCTTTTGCAAGGAATTTTGCCCAATCCCATGAGCTGTATTTCTTTGGTGGTTCCATTTGCATTCACCTCCTGTGCTGGGCACTATTCTGTGGTTGTTAATATAGACAGACATCATCTCCCAGTGCTGCCCACTCTGGTCCCACCCAACTTCCTTTCCCTGATATCTGTCAAACACATCCTGTATCTGGTCATTACACCTTTGGTGTGTGAGTTATTTTGTGCAGATCCCCTGCAATCCCTGCTAAAGGTGCAAGAATTGCCAAAGGCTAAATTACAGCTCAAAAGGACTTAAAGCATCCAATGTTACTCACATGCTTCCCAGAGGGAATACTGAACAACAAAAAAATCACCAATAAAAACCAATTAACTGACCAGATCCCTCCTTTTCCAAGGGTAGTTGCCCTTTGTTGTAAGGACAGTTTCTCCTGAAAAACTCCCTGCTTTCTATTCTCCTCTCCTTGGGTTAAACATTTGTCCTCTGAAACCAAGAAGCAAGCACCCGCTGCTGCCAACATCCAGAATATATCCCCAGAACTCTTTGGAGTCATATAAGGTATCGGTCAATCCTCCGAACTGTAATTCTTCTGCTTCTAAGATTGCAAATTATGGGGCATTATTGTAAAACAAAAAAAAATCTCTATATATGCACACACATACATTTCCTTTAAGTAACCCAACTGTTTCAGTTATTTCGCTCTGACAAACACAAGGACCTAACTGGCAAGCAGGCACTTAATAATTTTTACAACATCTTTCCAACAGCAGCTTCCATGGGATTATTTACTGTCAAACTAAATCAAGAATAAATGAAAAAACTGAAATATTTATAGCATAAGAAAAATCTGGTTCAGACTAGAAATCCCAGACTGGCATTAAATCAAGAAATGTAACAAGATAAATTGTGCCATCATACTCTTTGTTTCCTGGATGTAATGCTATCACTTATTCTAATTGTTATGCCACAGTTTGAACAGTCAGTGTAGATACATAGATGGAAAACAAAGTATGTTAAATATGATCACGGGGGAAACATTACATTTTCCCCTAAAAATACTGATTGCATGTCCATTTGTCAACAGTATGTAATTTATACAAATGTGTTTGTTACAGAAGTAGTCAACATCATTTTTTGCTGTTTTCCCATTAGACAGAACAAGTCTGTAGGAAGGGACTCAATCCTCAGAGATTTTTTTCTAGCTGTCACTTTTTCATCTTATCTGTGGGGGGAAGGAGAGATATCTCTTCCTGAGACATCCAAATGTGACGTGTGGGGTGTACTGGACTAGAGATGAAATGAAAAGATAGAAATACTGTCACAGAAAAAAGGTGGTTGAAACAAGTCTGGGAGAAATCTACCAGTCAGCCCAGCGCTGAGCTGCTGCCAGAAGCTGAACGCCTTGCATTCGCTTCTCATTGCAAATACTCTGTGTAATACCATTGGAGAGAAAGTGCCCCAAAATATTGCTTTCATCAAACATTTCTGTTTCTGGATGTCTGGAATATTGAAAACTCCAGTCCAAGCATGTGATGGGAGAAGGTGAATTGACTTAGTGGCATCGCACTTAGCACACAGAGGGAAAGGGGTTTTTGTTGTGTGTCTGAAGATTGCAGTATTGCTGTTTTCCCTTGGCATTGGGGTTTAGAAGGACATAAGCTATAGAGTCACGTATTAATTAAAATGGTCTGACATATTAGTGCATTAACATAAGTGCCAATATTATTTTCTTTATTGAGCTGAGGCTCAAGCTGGTGTCTAGGCTTTAGGTTTCAAGACCTACACTTTCTTCAACTATTTTTTTTGAGTAACAAGACACTTACAGGATCAAGTCTGTGACAAAGGAGAAAATGCACTTCTGGTGTCATCTGAGTTTTCATGAAAATATGCAACATTTCACATTTCTGCCACAATTGTCTGTTAGTTTTGTCAAAGCAAGAAAGAGTCGGTTCAGGTAGCGAACTGACATCTTTCAGAGGTAAAAGTTGTCAGGCAGTGGGAATGATGAGATATTGCTCTTAGCTAAATTCAAGCAAGATGACATTTTTACCCATGGCAAAATGTAGCTATGTTTGCAGAAATAGTAACTTTTTGACCCAGTGAAAGAAATGGTGTTCAACAACAGGGATTTGGGGCTAAATTCCACAGCGGTGCCGGCAGAGGAGCTTCACTCCCGGGCTGGTACATTGGTGTAACTACCTATAGAAAGAGATCTGTTGAATGCACATAGGAGGAAAGGAATAAAAATGCGAAGATAAGAGTCTATAATCCAGATCGTGCATGCATAGCCTTTTTATTCTGCAGCCTCAGCTTTCCCTCCCACCAGCTTCCACACATCTATATTATCTTTTGAATTTGGCCTTACAAACTTTTGTACTCTTCATCTGCCAGGAAATAAGCTGAGCCTGTCCCAGCTAGGCTTGCATTCTTGGCACACCATTGCTCCTGATCTCTATATTGTCTCCTGAGCACCTGATTTGAAGGCATCTAATGTGAATTTTCTCATGAATGCCAATGATATACAGCTACATTTTTCTTTTCAAACTTTTTATCCCTGAGGCGCTTTCTGCACTCAAACTATTTTCCAGATATCCATAACAGACTGAATAGCAAATATTTCTAACTACCAGAGCAGAAGCAGAAGAGACCAGTTCTACAGTTTCCAGCAAGATTTACCTATGCTGTTGTGGTACTTACTACTTATTTTAAATTATTGAACCAGAGTTTGGAGGAAAGTACCCCATGTTATTTAACTAAGGTTTCCAATACTGATCTCTCCTATTTTGTTTTTTCACAAAAGGACTTGGATTTTCATTTGGTTTTCACTCCTGACTGCTATTGCTTACTTTTCCTAGAAAAAGAAAAAAAAATATTGCAGTTTATTTGCAATTCAAATGCAGTATGTAAAGCCTTCGGGGGTGTGTGTGTGTGTGTGTGTGTTAAATCTTGTGTTTTCAAAACATTTTCTTAAATCCCCAAACTCACACAGTATGGCACTATAGTTGCTTTTGTTTCTTGAACTCCCTGCATTAAGTCATCTTACTGACACACCAGGAGCAATGGGCTGGACTGTACACTGGTGTCTATGACCTCACTCAGCTCCCCAGATGGATTCACCAGTATCAAAATGAGCAGTCATGAAGACTATAACTGTCTTACTAAATACTAATGGCACTCTGGTGGTCCTGTGACATCTGGGGACAAGTCAAAAGGGTTGGGTTGAGCAAGCTGCCAAACAAATAGGATCCACCATCCAGACATCAGATGAACTTACTCATCTTCCCATTATGAAAGATCCTCATGAGAATTCACACCTTATTCTGACAGCCAAGTACAAGACACAAGAAGATTTCCATTTCTTAAAAATAATTATTCTGACTTTTCACACGGTTTTGTTTTCAAAGACAGGGACAATAGGAGAGCTAAAGCTAGAAAGCTGAAACAGAAACACTTCTGTCTTATCAAAGTGATGCAGGACACACCCATGCACTCTGGTGCAGTTAGCATCCCAGGGGATGCCCTGGGAAAGTATCTGTGAGCAACACCCTTTCACCAAGCATTATGAATATACACGCTTTATATGTGTGTATATATATGGTTTAATGCAACAGCACAAACATTTGTGTGAGCACTCAACAGCTGTAAGCAACTGTGTCTCAATAGGATAGAGGCAGTGAGAGTTTGCTGTGTTTAACCCAAACATAAAGACTGAAAGATCTAAACCCCAGCATTTTGCGCTGTTGAAAAATCAGCATAAAAATGTCTTTCAACAGTAAACTGCTTAAGTCCTAATGAAAATCACCATTGTAATACAATCACAGCCCTTGTGCTTAACCAAGCCTTAGGAAAGCACCATAAAGGTGCAGTTATCTCATGTGAACCATGTCGTTTGGAGCTTATTTACTAGTACCTTGATATTCCTTTTTTTAAAGTTTATACATGGTTTTTGATGCCAGCGATCGTTCTGAAAGGGCTGTCTCGTGGGCAGTATAAGATTTTGCTCCACATTGCTCACATACCAACATTGCTGGTAGTGTTTCCTTGTAGCTTAGGAGATGTAGATATATTAGCTTTTTATATATGTACGTGTATATATGTATGTGAGTCTGTGTATATAGACATAGTGCAAAGAAAGGTATAATTTGATTCAATCATCTCAACTTCTGGCTTCCTTTTTTCTGTGACATCTAAAGTTATGGTGTTATTTCTGCTCTTTGTAGTGATATGTATGGTAAATAAAGACAGAAATATCTCATGGTGATGTGGTGGGATAAAGGTGGCACAGAGTTTAGTTTAGTTTGAAGAATGGTGAAGTCTTTTCTATTCAGTATAAACTCTGGCTGGTCTACTGATGCCTTATTCCAGTCCTATAGTCTCTATCACAAGGAGAATCATCCTTCTGAGTATAATTTATATGTGAGAATGTCCAAATTTGGGCTAGTATAAAATATTTGCCACTTAACTAAAGCACATTTTTGTGCCTGACTTAAAATATACAGAGAATTATTGGGTTTTTGTTAGTTTGCCACTCCATTTTACCTCCCAATCTGTAAAAAGCAGTTGTATCGGTTTAAGTAGTTTAGAAATATGTCATGAACATTAGTATTCATTACTGATATTCCTGGAGGCAGCAGCGAGGATCAGCATCCACTTACAGTGAGTAAGCTCCTCATCTTTAAGATCCTGGGATGTGATATCAAGAAACACAGGGTCTCATACCCTACTGTAGTTGTGCTTCCGTTTCAGCTATGCATGCCTCAGCGCTGTGTTCTCTGTTCTAGCAGAAATTATAGCTTCTGATTTCAGGGAAACGTGTTTTCCACATTAAATTTGTAGCTGGGATAAGAGTAGGTGCCTTTGACAGTGGATTTCTAGCCTGGAACTCTTTTCATAAACCAAACAGAAGTGAAGCAGAACTCGAGTGAGGCAAAGTAGAGTAATTATTTATCTTATGTTGTTTGATAGAAAGAAAAATGTCAGCCACAAAAGCTTCCTGGGGCAAAATGGATAACCTTAAAGAAAGATTTGCAGCGGTGATAGTAGCATTTAGCAATGACTGTCATGTTTCCAGCAACGGGGGGAAGGCAAAACTAATTCAGGCTCCCAAGTTTCTGTAGGCGATATGTACAGTGGTTCGCCAAAAGATTATGTGCTATTGACCTGCCATCTCTTTGCATTTGCAGATACATGGGTCCTGCAGGCATGTGGAAGAATTAACCTCATATACAATTTTCCATTTCACTTCCCTTTTTGTTTGCAGTTTAAGTCTTCCTTTGTGTAATAGGCGGGATGTCTGATGACAGAAAAAGCAGAATTCATAACTCTTGTTACTAGACCTGGGAATATGTTGAGCCCTTGGCCCAGACGTGTAACTCTTGTAATTCCTTGACCCAGATCTGATGCTCTTTTAGTTTCCTTCTTTTCCAAGCCTCTGTGCCAGCACTAGGTGCATCACCTGCCATCAAAATATGCATAGAGGAAAACTAGAAGCAATCATAGTTATTGATTATCTAAATAAAGTTGCATATAGCAAAGAAGTATTCTTATCAGAACTGTCTAAAGTAGAAATTGTGATATTGAGTCTACTAATAATACTTATTTAAAGACGTGGCAGAAAGAAGTTAACATCTGCTACAACACAACAGCAACTTCACCCCTACACCAGCTTCATACAAGGGCTCAGGTTATGACTTTGATACTGAGTCATTCCCATTAGTCATACTGCTGTAGGGCTTTCCAGCTCTTTGTCAAATAACTGACAGGACTGCAAGAACCACACACACGAGCTCTACACCTTCCTCACCTGAAATAGCTCTGGTCTTGTTTAATCCCTACATATGTGGGAATGGAGATTCAAACAACTGTATCAAACCTATCTTGTAGATTTTTATGAGGTGGAAACTTCAGCCTAGATTTCTGTGAACTGCAGAAAAGAATGTTTTCCATGTGAATTGGAGCTTAGAAGTTTTCATCATATAGATAATACGCAACAAACACAAGATTCTCTACTAATCACTCAATAGGGTCTACAACATTTAGTGAGCAAACATTGTGATAGAAAAGGTCTGATAAAAAGGCTTGAAAGGCTTGTCTGAAGTGTGAGTGTAGATCAATTTTCAATTCAGCGCATTATGAAATACATTTTCTGAAGAGATCTGACAGTGTTAATTTTGCCAAACCTGAAAATATCACCTTTAAACTAATTATCACATTTATTTTAATGTGTTCACAAACACTAAAACTTAATGTCTAGATGGTATCCAAATACTGAGGAGCATATGTTATTCTTTACAGATTTAAAGTTTAATATCTACTTCATATCTATGACTAGAAGTTTAAGAACTCTAGAAAACAGCCTTCCAAATAGTATCAGTGTAATAATGGTAAAAAAATCATATTCTGTTCCAACTGAAGTTAGTAGCAAAATTCCCATTTCTTCAGTAAAATTGGATCGAAATTAGAATGTCATCAAAAGATACTGTGCAGGTTTCTTCAAGGACAGGGATGTTAATAAAGGAACTGCTGATAAACCTTTACAATTGTATCTTGAATTCTTCACCTATTTCAAGATCTCACACAGTGGTTGTTTCAATATGAGCCTTACATCAAAGGAGTGCTTTAATTTGTGCCACCGCAAAGTCTGCTATTCAGTGTTTTCATTTTAATCTTTTGCTTGCTTCATATTTAATATCCCAGATCTTTTTATTAAAATCAATATTAAAGGTATTGTGATATCTTTATGGTGCTTTCCTTTCAAACAAAATAATATCCTTAGTAAGGAGGGTCCTACTTCTGCATTTCTTACATATCTATACCTCCAGCTGGTGGCCATGGAGGGAATCACGGTGCATGGAGGCACTGATGCACTCTCAGGTCACATCACTTGCTGTGTGCTCTGTCCAGCACCAAACCTCTGTGTTTCTCAGGATAACAATCTATCTGTGCCCTTCTCAGCAAGAGATACCCAACCAACCAATGCATTTCTATCAGTACAGGCTGGGGGATGACCTGCTGGAGAAGAGCTCAGTGGAGAAGGACCTGGGGGTCCTGGTGGATGACAGGTTGGTCATGAGCCAGCAGTGTGCCTCGGTGGCTAAGAGAGCCAATGGGATCCTGGGGTGCATCCGGAGGAGTGTAGCCAGCAGGTCAAGGGAGGTGATCCTCCCCCTCTACTCTGCCCTGGTCAGGCCCCACCTGGAGTATTGTGTCCAGTTCTGGGCTCCCTGGGATCAAAAGGACAGGGATCTCCTGGAGAGAGTCCAAAGAAGGGCTACGAAGATGATAAAGGGCCTGGAGCATCTCCCCTATGAGGAAAGGCTGAGAAGATTGGGACTGTTCAGCCTTGAGAAGAGAAGACTAAGGGGGGACCTAATTAATGTTTACAATTATCTTAAGCAGGGGATGCAGGGGGAATCAGCCAGCCCCTTTTCAGTGGTCTGTGGAGACAGGACAAGGGGCAATGGCTGCAAGTTGGAGCATAGGACGTTCCGCACCAACATGCGGAGAAACTTTTTCACAGTGAGGGTGACAGAGCACTGGAATAGGCTGCCCAGGGAGGTGGTGGAGTCTCCTTCTCTGGAGATATTCAAGACCCGTCTGGATGCCTATCTCAGTGAAATGTCCTAGGGAGCTGCTTTGGCAGGGGGTTGGACCCGATGATCTCTCGAGGTCCCTTCCAACCCCTACAATTCTATGATTCTATGATTCTATGATTTACTCAGCACCCGTCGTGGCAGAGGGGATTTCCCTGCAGTGGTTCACAAATCTCATTGGATGCAGCAGGAGTTTACAGTTTACTGAGAGAGAACCTCTTTTTACTGTTCTTGGCTTGTTGAGGTATCATATATTTACTGGCATAGAATCTCATTTGTGGTTTATTGCTCTAACATCTGAAATGATCTCTCTCTTTCTTGTTTCACTGTTGCTCATTGTTTGTTATTCCTCCCAGTTACAGCCAGCCTGCTTCAAATGCTGGGCTCCCAAACCCAGCACGGCTGCCACTCACTCATCATCACAACACCCGGCTAGCAGCTTTTCCTACTTAAAAAAACAAGAGTACAGTTATGGCCAGTTTATTGAGAAACCATTAGTTTTCATTTCCTCTCTTCTGGAGGAGAAGGAGGAGGAATGATCTTACTATGAACACAAAGCATACCAGGCACAAGGTATGAAAGATAGCAGGACTTAACATTCTGTGAGGTGTATTTAGAGGGAATTAAACACAACATTTGAATTATGTGGTGCTTCAGAAGTCCCCTGGCTGCTTCTTGGGCTCCCTTGCAGGGCAATGAGTCATCTTAGGACTGGATTCGAGGGAAAAAACCCCAGATTTTCTCAGCCAAACAACAAGGTTCTGCAGTGAAGCTGCAGGGACAGGAAAGACCTCCTAGACATTGGGGAAATGCATTCAAGTCCTTTTTTCTCTTTCACTGAAGTTGTGTTAATGAATTGCTTCTAATCTTCTCTTGACTTGGGCAAGTGGTACACTCTCCTCCTCCCAGGAAGGTTAAGCTTAAAGATGCTCCAGCAGTATGAGGGCAAGGAGTTTAGAAGAGCTTTCAACAGGCTTTCCAGAAGAATTGCGATGGGACAAGATGCCCACATTGACTCCTTTCAGGTTGCAAATGACATCTTTACTTACTTGGAATAGTTTCAGCCAGAAGCAGAGGCGGCGAGACATCCATTAGGACCGGTTTTTGTCCCTTGAACTACCTGTTCTTTTTTTTTTCTGTACCTGGAAAAAATTGCCCTGGAAAAACAATTTGTTGATTTCCTGACATTCCACTTCCTAGTTGCTATTAGGAGCTATGGGCATCTTGTTCTGAGCAAGATAATAACATGGTGGTTATCCTGTAAAAATCAACCCCCAAAACTGAGGATCTCCATTCTCCCATCAGAATGCAACTTAATCTTGGCAGGATATAATCCACCCAGGAGCTGTGGCAAAAAGCAGGGGTAAAAAAGAGACTAATGCAGACTGAATTTTCTTGATCCTAGTCTTGGGCCAAACATTCATGGGCATTCCCAGTGGCCAACACCATTTGGCTGCATATTTGCCACAGGGACATCCACCAATTCACCAAACTTTCTTCCCGAAGTGAATGTGCAGTTGAGCAAACCATTAGTGGAGGTGGGCTTAGGAGATCTGGAGAAGTGCTGATTTGAACCAAGGGCTTGGAGAAATGCCTTGGGAAGACCATGGAGTCTGCCTGCCGATGGATCAGAGTTAAAATTTGTAAACAAAACAAAAAGTGAAACCAAAGCCAATTTTAGACCAGTACCTGGAAATTCACCAAGTTAAGAACTCATCTTCAACCTGGCAGAAAGTATTAACAGTACCACAAATGTAAATTATTATCTTTAGATTCCCCCGGAGAGCTGTCAGGAAATACTTGGGTTTTGTAATAGCCAAACATTGCTGTCCAGCAATAAACAGAGAGGCTAGGACCTGTGCTGTGACAACCTAGGTAGACACACCTGCTTATAGGTTAGATTAATTTAAACCAGCTGGCAATGAGACTAAGTTGAATGTGAAATAATATAAATAGGAACAAGGATGGACTGTAATTCTGGGGTGACTTTAAGATTAGCTGAACCATACATGGCCATTATTTTTGCCTAAGATGAAGTCTCTAATCATTTTATTTGCATGCATATGTGCACGCATGTGTGTCAGGAGGGAAAGTTAATTTCAGGGCTTATTGTTTAACAAGTAAATGATTCAGCGTGAAATGATGATCCTTACCATTCCCTTCCTCCTTGGTGATGCTATTTCTGTTTATTACTATCATTTAGAATCTCTCTGATAATGAGGAAAAGATGAAAATAATCAGTTGGTTTCTAGATGAAATTGGACTTAATTCAGCATAATCTGTGTATTTTAAGATAGGGGATATATCCAAGTAGAATAATCAGTGCCGCAAACAGATTGTATTAATGTCTAGACTGGGTTCAAGGTGCTTTGGAGATGGGAACAGACCAACAAATTATTGCCTATGCTGCTTGAACAGTATATCTGGATACTGGTGGAATCAGGACCAAAAAAAGGAGAAAGAAGTGCTTTTAACAAAAAACATGAGAAAAGTGCTGGAGTTTCTAATGGCTTCACCATATCTATTCTACAGAAGGCTTTTGGGTGCTACAAAAACACACTCAACAATAACAAAACTTATAACCAAAGCAAAGCCAGCTCATGTGAAGGTCTGTCATTAAAGAATCATTTTATCCCTACCAGCCCACTGATATTGGCTGTCTCCCTGTGCTATTCCCTTCTTTTTATACATCCCTAACACTTTCATCTTTCTTTCCAAGAAAGGATCCTGCAGCTCTGTCCTTGTCAGCACCCACTTTGTCTTCACACCTGTGAGACAAAGACGAGCACATCAAGGGTGATGCCTGCCCAAGGGTTGCAGTCAGTGCATAAGGTAAGACAGAGAGGGAGGAGAAGGGGCTGGAATTTGGGTGATGCTTCCTTGCCCAGGAGAGTCTGAACAGGTTGAACAGCAGGTCTGCTATTCTCCATTAAAGCTCTGAAGATAGATGATTTATTAGTGTTAAATGAATATAAATAGCCATGTCTTTCTTTAACAACTTGCCACACATCAGACATGAAGCACTGTTTTGATTTTTAAGAGATGATTATGTTTCAAATCACGGTATAACTTGTAGGCTCCTCTACTTTTTCTATTTAAATTGATAATTTGAAAAATAAGAACTTGCTTATGAGCTATGCATTTGAATGTATATGGAGAAATACATGTTATTATGATCAAGTTCAGAGATTAACTTTATTACAGAAGATAATTTGGCACGTTTAAAACAAAACTAATCTATTTTCCTTTTTCCTACAATTAAATGTGTCTTTCTTCTTGCCAAGAATTCCATAGACACATCTAAGTTGATTCCAAGTCATATCAAGGTCAGTTCACATAATATATAACAATACTATCAAGTTGCTTGAAAATTATTATGTCTCTTAGGCCTAAGATTAATTTATTTTTGCTTTTTTATTAATTACTTTCTTCTGCAACTTGGGCTGTTCCCTAGGACTCAGTTATGAGCTGTTTGCTCATTCAGAAGGCAGACCTTACCAAGTGTCACCAAGCAGGTAAAACAAAGAGATAAAGAGGATCATTCATAGATTTTATTACATTAATTACTACTGGACTCCTGCTTTGCAGATGGCAGATGATTTCTTAGAAATTGATTCTATTTCTTGATAATTATACTGCACTCCAAACGAGTCACACATGCAAGTATTGATACATTTGCATCTGCTGGATTTATATAGATCCAGGATATGTTAGAGAAGCAAAATGTTAACTTGAATAGTAATAAGTATTTATGAATTTCTTCTCTTCCTGGGTACACTAAAGAGATTTGAAAATGAACTTACTATTCTGAAGATGTTCTTGGTTTTTGACAGGTAAAGAGGTTTGGATGCTCCAATGGTGTAAGAAAACCTTTGAGCTTTAAGGAGAAATGCTAATTTACACCAACTAGGAACAAGACCAAAGGTATTTGGAAGAATCAGCCTTTAAATTTATCTACTGTAAGATAAGAATAATGATTTTACTTAGGGTTTCCTAATATGGAAACAGATAATATTTAGGATGCATTTATTTATGTATGCACTTATTTAAAATATATCAATTCTAAAAGTCTAAAACGTGAAGGTCAATGAAAACTGTTTGCATCAAGCTTGGCCATGACTGGTTATAAATATTGAGGAAGAGATTTTTATAGATATTGCTTTTTTTTTTTTCCTAGAGGCAGAACTTTCTTTTCATTTCTGCTTTGTTTTCTCCTCTATTAGACTGTACTCTGAAAGCTAATAGGACTATAACCTGTTTTCTTGTAACATCAATGCTCTGAGAAGCCTCTTTTATATCCTTCTATTCAGCACTTTAATTTAGACTCTCTTTATGCACCAAAAGATGTTGTTGGAATCACAGAGAATAATCAAGAGGAAATTGCACAATGCCAAATGATCTGTTATGATACAAAAAAGCAATAGTAGTGAATTAAACCCACTGCTATCTTACTCAAGGCCATTTTGAGGAGCACTTACTTTGCAAAGCAGTTGTCCAAATGATTCTGATGATAAAGTACCCCAAAATATAGCTAGGTGCTGAGGAACTATGGACATCCCTCACTCTAACATCCTCCTAAGCATCACAATAAGCTGCACTGCGCTCACAAATTAGCAAGACAAATGGCCATAACGAAAAATCCTGAAGTTTTGAATATTACTAAAGGAAGATTGTGAAAAGTCACCTACATGACTTGTTGCTATTCATTCCCTTTTTGTTGTCCTGTTCTTTATTTCCTATTCCAAGCATTTCTGTGCTCTTCTTGAACAGGTGCAGTGTTTGTCCTGGTTCTGGCCAGGCCAGGGTTAACCTCCCCAGTCAGCCAACACAGGTGAGCTGAGTCAGCCCAGGTGCACTGAGTTAGCCGGGACTGTTTTCCACACCACCTGACACCACTTCCCCATAAAAGCAGCTGGTTGGGGAAGGGTAGGGGCTGTTTTGCCTCTAGGACAGTTGGAGTGTGGCTGGGATGTCGGATCAGTTAGACCTTACCGTTGGGCAGCACTCTGTAATCATTGGGTCAGTAAGGTACTCTGTGTTAGCACTGGGTGTAAGTGTAACTACCCATTATTGTTCTGTATTCACTTTGATATTTGGCAGTAAACTGTCCTTATCCCAACCCACGGAGGCTCTGCCTGTTTCTTCTCTGGGAGTGAGTGAGCAGCTTGGTGGGCATTTGGCCTCTATCCAAGGCCAAACCACCACAGTATTCTTAATCCATACATGGGTTGGTAGTAGAAGAAAATTTGAAATGTTTATACCCCCTCCTCATCTGGTGAGTGTTTCCATGGGATGGGGATCCAAAACAGACAAATAATGAAGTTTCCATTTTAAGCCTTTCTGTATCCTTTTCCTAAGGCTCAGTAGGCTGTACTGATTGCCACACTTTTAAGAAAGGTTCTGACCAGTTCAACTTGTGTATAAACATGGATATCAGTAACAGCCAACATTTGGAGCTAGTTATATCTTTTCCACTCAAAGCTATGGAGAAATGTACAGAACTGTGTACCATAAATGAGCCAGAAGAACCCCAGTCTGCTGCTTTTCCAGGAGCATCAAACCCATCCCATTGACTGCAGAATTATTTTATGAGTATAATTTTGTTTTGCATACCTGCAAAGCTGCCCCATCAATAAGTTTTTCTGCATTTCCCTGGAATTACATTTGTAAAGCCTCAAAATAGAGTTCAATCTCTAATGGGCTTAAAAGTGCTTCCTGTTTTGAAGAAGAGACATTGAGGAGGATCTTGAAGTGTCTGCAGTTTTGTATGCTAATCATACTTTCACTGGAGTTATGTTCTTAATAATGCAGATTGTTTCCTGGGATACTGCAGCTCTTCCCCAACTTCTTGTCATCCGCATGTTTGATTGCACTCATAAATTGCATGTGGGCACTAATAACTTCTGCTGATGTTACACTGCGTGTCACTCCAATCGTTGACTCAGCCTCTCTCACAGTCCAGGGTTTTCTCTAGTAGCCTATGTGATGGGTTTAGCAAGAGTTTAGGAGATTGAATAGAGATGATAAGAAGGAGATGATGGAACTGCATTTCATTCTTGAAAACATCCATTTACTGGTGATGATCTAAATAATGGACTATTTATTTTTTTTCTTGACATATAAAACAATGTTGTTACTCCATAGTCACACAAATCAAATTTTTCACCAGTTCTAGGCTAAGAGCAACAGATAGATTGATTATATTCTTCTCTTGGTCTGCTCCTCTTAGAAAAATCTATCACCCGTTAGGGGAAATCGCAAGTACTAGGTCTGAAGGGACCCACTATCTTTAGCCCTTATTTCCTTAATAAGCAAATCAGTTCTCATCAGTGTGCAAGATCATCAACACGTATTTCAATTTCTGTACACATCAGAATATATCAACCACAATTACATTATGTGGAGGGTAAATCACACAGTAATTAATGTAGCTAATAAGCAGCATACAAGGTCTGATCCAGTCTTATGAAAGTCAGGGATACATGCTGCACTGACTTCAGGAAGATTTGGATCAGCGTTCAACAGATTTGGATCTTCACTTGGCTTCTGATATGATCACACATTGGAGTAAATAGGCTTATACTCTGCGTGTATCTGTAGGTCAGTGCACTCACAATTCAAGCAAGACTTACTGAGTAAAAGCTTCTTTTCTGCTTGTGCATTTGGCTCAAAAGAAAAAGAAAATTAAAAAAAAAAAAAGGTTGCATTTACTCCACAGTATTGTTCCTTTGATTTACTCCAAAGTATTGCTCCTTTTCTTTGAAACTATAGTGGCAAGAAAAATGTTGTGCACAGGCGGATGTATATAGCAAAGAGAAATGTTGTATTAGAAAAAAGGACATCTTAGTAGTAAGCACAATACATTACAGTGTATTTCACAAGTATGGTAGGTATCATTCTTCCTGAAAGGTTTCCCAACCCTCTTGATCCAAATCACAAAAGCCGTGCTGATCTCTATTTGAGTACCCCTCAGGCTGCTGTTCAGATGTGCCAGGGAAATGAAAGCTTCCTTCCCTCCCTTGTATTAGTTGCATCCAGCAGAAAGTTACTACCAGAAAATAAACATAAAGTATGCATCTATCCTGTAACATCTCTTCTACGCTCACATCCCGTGATATGTGATTCAAGGGTGAAAAAAGTCTCTTTCACCAGCTTTATAGCCTCATAAGTTTTCTTCAGTTATTGCTCAGAGCATCTGATGTTATCCACTGTAAAATCCACGCTGCCAACCTGGGAAGCTACAAGAAAAAGGCTGTGCTGGTATAAATAATAGTTGTCCCTTCAAGAAAATTTCAGGCAGTTTGTTTCTCTTTATTTTGGTCTCATTAGGCTGCCAGTGCATGATAAATTATTTAGGTTAAGGGTAATTTAGTTTATGGCATGATAGATATGAAAGGTTATTCCTTCTTACACCCTTCTCATGCAAAATCTACCTTAAAAAAAGTAAAGTCGTTATCTCTCAATAAACAGAGGCCACCCAGATACTGTGTAACAAATTACCTATTGGATAACAATCTATAAAATGTTATCAGCTTATGAGGTTTGCATTGATCTGAATTTTACCCAAAAGCAAAACATTACTGTTTCTCCAAAACATTGAAATAAAAGAGAAACAGAAATCTTCATTACAGGGTGGAGCTTTTTTTTTAAAAAAAAAAACAACCAGTAACAACCTCAAACAGTTCAATCAACTTCCTAGAAAGAGCCTGAAGTGCCCCTTGTCTCTTCCCTGTGTGTGACTGGGAGACCCTTGCAAATCAGCTCTGGTGAGGAGCTCGGCACTGAGGTTCACCACAAAGCCAAGAACCAGCTTCTGGCACCGGGCTGTGTTTGCAAGATCATTCTGTACAGCTCCTCGGTTGCCACGTTTCCACTGCGAGATGTTGGCAGCTTCCTGCTTGCAGGAGTGACAGTGCTACCTGGAACCACACACGAGCAATCACAGCTTTGTGCTGCCCACTCTGCACCACCACTCACTCTCTGAAATGCAGTTTGGTGGGAGCAAGAAGAGTGTGAAGCAAAATCAGGCCGCAAAGCTGTCTACACCTTCGGATGCCCATGACCAGCAATGTGCCGTCATGGCTAAGGCTGATAGCATCCTGGAGTGTATTAAAAGGGAGGGGGTTAGTAGGTCAAGAGAGGTCCCTCTCCCCCTCTACCTGCCCTGGTGAGACCAGACATGGAATATTGTGTCCAGTTCTGGGCCCCTCAGTTCAAGAAGCACATAGAACTCCTTGAAAGAGTCCAGTGCAGGGCCACCAAGATGATGGAGTGGAACACCTTACTTATGAGGAGAGGCTGAGGGAGCTGGGCCTCTTTAGCCTGGAGGAGACTGAGGGGTGACTTTATTAATGTTTAGAAATATGTAAAGGGTGAGAGTGAGGAAGTTTTTAAAGCAGGATAACATGGGTGAAAGACAACATGGCAGGAAGACTTCATCCACAGAAAAGCCACTGACTGGATTCATGGTAATGTTTTTGGCTGAACTTGGAGATACACCCAGAGAT
Organism: Hypotaenidia okinawae; assembly: GCA_027925045.1. Lineage (NCBI taxonomy): Eukaryota > Metazoa > Chordata > Aves > Gruiformes > Rallidae > Hypotaenidia > Hypotaenidia okinawae. Next base: position 20,542,779 of record BSDF01000011.1, on the reverse strand, counting down.
CTGTATGCACACATATATGTATATAATAGAAGGAGTATGTAGTTATACCTGAAGTAGGAGTGCAGATGTTCATATTCTATACAGAGACATGCAATAATATCTACTGATCCTTAAAGCAGGGGGAGAGGCACAAACAAGTTTATTATTACAAGTATTAATTAGCATTATTCCCTCCAGAAGAGGGCAATAGTGGCCGTATGTTTGGTCCATCATTATTTTATATACCTGTTGGCAGATGAGCCCAAGGCACCGATATTTTACAAACCATATTCCAGTGATTTACGTTGTGTGACAGAATGCAACATATCAACACCAAACACCTTTGCTGCAATCACATTCATTGTATTTGATCCTGTCTGTTGGACCATGCCTTGCCCAGAGTTGATCGCCAGGCCACAGCCTGTGCAATTACCCACTTCAATAATCAGTGTCTGATTCTGATGAATTAGAGCCTGGGCTGCTGTATTGTTCAGAATAAATGAGATGATATAAATGGTATGGCAGGTAACAATGCCTTTGTAATAATGTATACAGCCATTAAGCTTAATGCAAAAGAAGGGGTCACTAAAAAAAGAAAGATATAGAAATAATCAAAAATAAAATTTAGAATGCGTTTAAGGCTGTGACTGTTGACCAGGCACAGCAGACTGAAAAACACCCTCATTCTGCATAAAAGCACGAAGATTTCTGGCAGGGCACACAATGTGGCCTTGTTCAGGTCAGCTCTCAAATCTTTTGAGGTTTCCAGGCCATTTGAAGTGGCTGACATGGCTGGTTTTCCCATGATGGTGTAAATTTTTGCTGCTCCCTCAACTTCTATACCCAACTCTGCTGATTCTGCTATGCTGGCAATGGGCAGCCTTCAAAGTGTTGCAAGAGACAGCCCCAGGATGGTCTCACAGGCTGCTAGTGCCCTAATCAGCACGCAGAAATATGGGATAAACTCCTGGTGTCCTCTGAACGCCTTTGGTAACTCTGTGCTTAGCACCCCACCCCACATTCAGCTGAAATACTGGCTTCAACCAGAAGAAATCCCATATGCTACTGGTGTGGGGGTCAGTTCTAGGAAGGAAATTGGGCACTTTGTACAGTAAAATCAAGCCATATATTAAGAGGCCGTGCAGAGGATCTGTCACCCCCCCAGGAGAGATGTGTGGTAAAGGCACATCCTCAAGGAGCCCCTTCCTCCCACCCCCATCTCTGCAATGTGGACCATTTTCAGAGAGGGAAAAAAAATCAGTTAAGATTATTCACATTAAAACAGTGTTTTTCCTGATGTATTTTGTTATTAAATGTTCTTTATTTGACCTCCTGATTTGGCCAATACGTTTTTGAAACGTGAGCTCCCATAAGGACAGTTAATTATAAGGATCTCACCTGGTTTTATTCCAGTGACACTTGTACTTACATTTCCTTACTACTTCTAACTTGTTCAAAGGTCACAGATATCTCCCAGGCATTCTCAGTATATAGCACTGCTTCATGTTTGATTTTGCCCTGTTTACAAATAAAAAAGTTTGCAATATTTTATGATATAACTTCCTGCAGGACAGGCTAGAAAATCACCAGTGACTGGTACCTTTGTGACTGAGCTTTAGAGCATCTCACAATCCATTTCTTATGTTTGGGGTTTTTTTCCCTCTTAAAATACTTCTTCTGCATCTGTGGTTAAGAGTGAGACTTACTCATACCTCACTGCCCTTAACAGGCCCCCTGGTTAGTCAGGGATGGGGCTTTATTTTGGGGAATTGCTGCCAGTTGCTCTGGCTGCTCCAACGACCTCCTCAGTATTGTCAAACAAAGTGGTTTCCTGCTAATTCCTTTCAGGGCTTAGATGGATTTGGAATCAATCTTGCTGAGAAAGTCAGCCAGACAAAGAGGTAAAATCGTGACATGGTTAGTCATTTATATTTCACCTGAATCAGAGAGTAAGGGACTTTCTGCCAGTTCTTACACTTCATACATAAGTTCTTTTCTACCATTTCTCAACAGAAGTTTGATTTTGGGTATCCCTTGCCTATGTCTTCCAAATCAATCCTCTGAATCCCTAACCCAGAGTTTAATATCATCCATTATTCAACACCTTCAGTAAGACTAACTTTAAAACTAGTAATCTCTCAGCAAAGCTGTGCAATTAATGCTGAAATACCTCAAGTACAGAATAATACCAAATAGCACTCCCCACAGCCTTCCTCCCAGCATCCCAAAATGCCGATAGCCTTCCCTGAAGTCTCTAGTTATCAAATATTCTTTAAGATTTAGCAGTAGATCCTGCCTCACCTAAGTGAGCATTTTGCATTAAAATGCAAACTATTTTTCCTTCAAATTTCTAAGTGGACTCAACGCCAGCTCACAGTGCACCCATTTCATGCCAGGCTTGAACGAATGAACTTCACCCACTTAATTTTGCTCTATCACTTTTAGCAGTCTTTAATTTGTCATATAAATTATTCGGTGCTTTCTGCAGGCGCTGCTGCCCCGGAGCATCCAGCCTGACCTGGCAGGAGGGGTGATGTGGAGCACCCACCACAGTGGCCTCAGCATCAACCACTGCCCCCACTCACCCCCACTACAGAAGGGGGTTTTAACATGCCAATGTTTTCCTTTTTCCATGAGGTATTAGGCTATGGCCTGCCTTTGGACAAAGCTTTTGCTCTGGATGCCTTCACAGACTTCACAGCTGCTATGGTATACGTTTTATTGGAAAATGTTGCATTTAGTGCAATATAAAGAGGTCATTATTGTTTAGCTGTGTTCACCATTGGTCTTCCTTCCTTCCCCTCTCTTTCCAACTGATTTCCTAATGTCTTCCTAGAGTTATCCACTCTATACTAAGCTCACTTTTTCCTGCTTGCACTACATACAGCATAGTTATATTTCTTCCCCCAAGCTCAGTGTCCTCAGAGGAGTATTTAGGTTAAGAGCAGTTTATTCCTGGCTGGATCTGCAGCAATTGTGTGAGGGTTCATAAGCCAGGATTCTCCTTTGCTTCAGGCGGCCACTAAAAGCCAAGGTGATGTCTTAGATGGAGATAAAAGTGGAGAGGTGCAGCAGTGGGGCAGGAAGCATCCCTACTGCTGTGGTGAGAATGAGCCCACGACACACTGGTGTTTGGGGCACAGCAGCTGCATGGGGGGTGAACAAGCCTATTAGCAGACAGAAACACATGTGGAAAAAGTGGCCAAATGGTGCAATAAAATCATAGTCCTCTGCTCAGCTGCCCCCCAGCAAACATGGCAAAGAAAGGCTTATGTGCCAGCTGAGGCTGTTGAAGCCAGGAGTCTTTACTGGACAGCAGCAAGGAAGGGTATGCTGCAGATACACTGTGAACCCTAACACAGCTCTGTTATCTGCTCTTCATTTCTCACCATGCCTTCATTTTTCACTTCTCCTATGAAGACAGGCTGAGAGAGTTGGAGTGGTTCAGCCTGGAGAAGAGAAGGCATTCCTCTGTGACTGTGGTTGCAATGGACAGATGGCTGTGCAGTTGACTAGGCATTACACAGCTAAATTGTTAGTAAATATTTCTATTTAGTATGGATCTTTGGGTGGGAAAAGTGAACCAGGACTGAATATATAGATCTGACTCATGGATACAGTGGAATAGAGGTACTGGAGCAGGTTTAGGGCAGTGAAATTAGACCTGCACCTCCAGTGACTTCAGAGGGAGTAACACTGGAAAGGAGAGGGTTAAAAATATATATGGGTTTTAGCTTTGTGTGCTAGCTCCAGAAAGGACTAGGTCATCTCTGTGGAGAGGCTTCAGCAATATGTCATAGCTAATGATGTCAGCGCTGAGGGAAAGGTGGCAGTTTAAGTGAGTATAATAGGGGTAAAACCTCTAACCTGCTGTGCAGCCGCAGTGCTCCTGCTAAACCAGCAGACAAAACAATTTCTGGGAGAGAAATTTCCTCAGCGCCCACATCTGCTGAAGACTGCAGAGCTTCCCTGCTATTATCAGCCTAAGAAAAACGAAACCATTTTGGGCTAAGTGCCTGAATTAAGGAAATTAGCAGAATGACATCGGTTCGTGGAGAGCTTAAATGCTGCAGTACCAGGGACCAGCTAGAATATGACATGTAAAATGGCACAGTGCACAGCCATCACCATGCAGGGCTTCTCCAACTCCTCTAACACGAGCATCAGAAATAGTTGTAACAGCAGCTGCTACCTGTCACGCCAGAGAAATGCAACCAAGGCATGAAGGATCATCAGGAGCTGCACTGGGGATCAGCCTGGATGCTTAGCATGGCTCTCCAGCATCTGCACAGGCTTTCTCTGTGGAGAACAGTCCCACAGTGCAAACAAGATGTTTGGTTTTCTGTGCTTGGCTCAAGGACGGACTCCTCGGAAGCTGTGAGACACTGGGAAAGGCAGGAGCAGAGCACGGGGCACTGCAGACAAACTGAAATTCTGTCTACCAAGATGACTGAGAGTTCTCAGTTCAAGGATGGGAAACTGAGTCCGTGCAGGATGCTGGATAGTCCATGTGGCACAACTGTCTAATTTAGGTGATAAAAATCTACATTTTATCTGGGTTCCTTTACAAAGGGAGGAAGCACAATTTATAGTGAGGTTTGCTCTGGTCCCGCTGGTTTTGTAATTTCATGGTAGGATTATCAGGAGCTGCTGGAAGAGATGAAGTTGCAGAACTTCAGTGCTTTTAATCCCTATTTCTCTTACCAGAGGTACCACATGGATGCTGTATATGCCGAATTCAGTGTATGCACTTCTTGACAGGGAATGTCTGAGAGGTGTATTTGACTTGGTGATGTATACAGTGCACCAGGGTTTCAGAAATTATTCTGTGGTCCAGCCAGACCTGGTTTTGGTGAGGTGACCTCTCAACAGACAAGACCATAGGACAGGATGAAACCTAAAATGCACAACAGTGTTTGAAGGGGAAATAAGCTCTGAGCATCTGAAAATTTATTCCTTTGACTGTAAGAAACTTGGTACAGAGCTTCAGCTTGAACAGCTGCTTTAATTATTCCCAATGTTAATCACAGGGATGTGAATAAAAAAAGGTGCTGGTGAAAGGCAGTTGTCTTCTCACGCTTGCTGACAACCCAGCCTAGCATGTCCTTTGCCCAGAATAGAGAGTGTTTTCCTCATTAGCTGAATTCTCTGCCATCTCCCTCTCCCCAGGTCTATTAGCAGTGAAGTTTGAGCTCTGTGAAGATGAATGCACGTGGTCCACAGTGCAGTGTGACAGGAACAGCTCTCACAGCACTCAGCAAGGTGCAGTTTCATCAAAGCCTGACCTCCCCAGAAGTACACTGGCGCTCTGACAAACTTTTCTGTGGGCAGGCTTCTCACCTACACGGGAGAACTGCTGGAGCAAGGTTCTAGAGTAGCCAGGAGTTGAGGCACGATGTTACGAGCAGCGATGACATTTCTTCTCTCCCTGGATGGTGACCTCCTGTACGCCTGGAGAGTGTCCCAGTGCCAGACCGCTGGCTGCTGTGGGAGACCTATGCCAAGGTTTTGACCATTTTGGCTATGGAAAAACCCTCAGAAGAAAGGTTCAGCAAGAACAGCAGGGGGTAATTAGCTGATCTAGATTATTTATGTAATTGTTATATATTAAAAATAATTTATAAAATTATATAAAATATAAATTATATATATATATATAAGACAAAAGATTGCAGGCATGAGATGATCACCCTGACTCACACCAGCTCCTCTGAGACAGGCTGCTTCAGCTTCCGCCACACCAAAATGGGAACAAAGAAAGTTACACCCCTTTGATACCCTTGTTTTCCAGCCAGTGTTCTCCCATGGCAGAAGCTTAATAACAGACTTCTTAAAAGCATCACCATAGATAGGGACTTGGGATCTTCATGCTTTGGTTGCAGCCACAGGAGAGCATAATTCATTACCAAATATGAAACACTTCCTATCTTTTTTTCCCTGATATATAAAAATATATATCAGATATATAAATATTATATATAAAAAATGGATCCTGTTGGTAATCACATCAGGGTGTCCTGAAGAAAAGTGATTACTTACTGTGGAAAAATTAGGTTGCATCTTTTTTCTTTATTTGTTTGAGGTGCCTCTGGTGGGAGCTGTGATGAGAGCCTGGAGCAGGTTATTGCATACCTGCGTGGCTGGGTCACTTGTGTTTGCATATGGCTAATAAAAACAGTTATCAGGAAGCCAATTATATTAGTTCCAATATTATTATGTTGTGTAAGGAGCAAGGACATAACACTGTTTCTCTCATCTTTCTGCTGTTTTCCATCTCTTTTAACAAGAGCATTACAGCAGATGCTGTCAAGAATTTTAATAAAACAAACTTGTCTTTATAGGCTAGAGACATATTAGAGGGTCTAAGTGAGGGAAATTACTCTTCTCTCCCACTCCCTCCTCCCCATCCCTCCCTCGCAGTCACTCCCCTGAGCACTGTATGCTGCGGAGTTCTTCCTCTTCCAGGAAACCCAAAGTACAAAGAACCCCCTGAAAAAGCCCTGCATGAAGATCTTATGATTATTTGATGCTTCTCTAGCTACCTGGATACATACTCACACTGTCAGCCAGTCCCCATTGCCCCTGCCCCTGCACAGAGCTCCAACCAGGCCTGAGGTGATGGCAGAGCCCATCCCCAGACACCTTTTGGGTGCTGACAAGAGAACATCCTTCGTGTGGATTAGTGCCTTGCTGAAAACAGACTGACCAAATCACAGCATCACCCCAGGGGATGACAATACAGGAGGTTTGTTACACTGAGATGCTGAGGACTGAAAAAAAAAAACCAGAAAAAAGAAAGGGGGAAGGAAAAAAAAAAAAGGGAAACCAGGAAATACGCCAATAAAATGTAACCTGATTAAATGTTGCACAGCTGCTGCTAGCAATACAGAAGAGACATCGTCTGTCTCCTGTCCTCAAACAGAGCATGGAGACTGTTGTACTCACAAAAATCCAATCATGTTCGTGTAGGAGAGTGATTCCTTTCTGTGTCTGCCCCTGATCTGCTCTTTTGTTCTTTTTCCTCTCCAGGTGAGTCAAGGCAGGTCCTACCCCATTACCCTTTGGACCTGACACGCAGACAAACCTCTGTCTGGTGGTAGAGGTGTTGCAAATGAAGCTCTATGTATCTTAGTGATGAAAGAGGGAAGCTGGAGCTCAGTGGGGAAAGCCCAGATAGGACAATTTTAAGGTGGGTGTTTCTCTTGCTGTGCCCTTCCCACACTTTCTGAAGTTGATCGTACTGCCTGGGAATGAATCCTACAAGATTTCACTATCCAACTATGACAAAAATCTCTCCTGGGCAAGTGTCAGTATGCAGAGACAACAGTAACTACAGCCAAGAGTCTGGTACACGGACACCCTTGCTTTAGGCTTGGGGAGAGGGAAGTTATCTGAGCTAATTCAGCAGTGAAGTCACAGAGATGGTGAGACCTTAGTGAAGTATTTCCTACTGAAAAACAAAAAGCAAACAAACCATCAAAAAAGCAGTTTTGTAAGGCAAATTGCTAAAAAATTGAGCTGTTAAGAGTGTTTAATTATGTCTTTCCCTAAAATGGAATGATTAGCTTTACAGTCCCTGGACAAATGGGTGAAAACACCTTTAGTCCTCGAGAATAAAAGCAGGAGAAAGTGCTGGTGAGCAGTCCCTGACCCGCCAGGCAGAGCCACAGCTGGAGGTGCAGCCTGGGGAGAGGATATGAACCTGGGAGCAGAAAAGTACAGTGAAACTCAGACTTTAGCTCTCTACCTCGGTATGGAGATCCTAAAACCTTCAGAATGGATGTGTATGAGTTCCTGTGTTTGGGGTTTTTTTGTGCAAAAACCATCTTCCTAGCTCTTTATGCTGTCCTGGTCTGTTCAGCAGCCTCCTAGCACTGAGGCTGGGTATCCCCAATAGTTGTTTACTCACCAAGTGCAATGTCCTGATATATTTCCCTGGGGATTATTTTTATATTTTGTGATTAAGATACTCAAAGACACTTGGTTGTCTTTCTAATGGTGGGATGTTGGGGTTTTTTGGCATATTCTGTGCATGTAGAAAGACTTTGCGTAAAGAAGTCTGCCAGTTTGTGAATGGAAATAAGGGCATCTAATCCTCTAAAGGCTGGCGTGTTCCTACAGGTCTGTTGGTGTCTCAGAGATGGTAACTGCCAACACAGGTAATTTTAGTTGCAAAGCTGTGCCTGAAGTTCTCTGTGTTTGCACTTCTCAAAAAAGTGAGTCCCCTCTACCTAGAAGATTAGGCTATACATTTGGCCACGTACCCAGTTACAACCAGCTTTGAGTACAGCCTTTGGGAAGAAGGAATAAAGGACTTTTTAAGTCAGACTTTCTGGTGCTGATCCTCTGTCAGAGTGTTTTGTCTAAGTCTGCTCCTCCAGGGCAGGTCAGAAGGGCTTGGCTGCACCCGGGGGCAGGGTGGGGTGCTGTGGGGAAGCAGGGCAGAATTAAGATGGGTTTTGTGTCTCAGTTTCCCTGACCAAGCCTTGTGCCAGGAAACTGAGCAGCATCTCACTGACCTCTGGGCAGGGGTTAGTAGAAGGCAATCTGTGGCAATGCTCGGAATAAACTCGATCATGAGTTTAAACAAAAGGAATAGTGTTGTAACGTGGAGCTAATGCAGCTTCTGGGGGAAAAGCAAAAAAATCAAATGCTGTTTTGAAGAGCTTGATATATTTTCATATACTTACAAGACAGAGACAAACATCCTTCTAATGAAAATTGTCTGTTCAAATACAAATAGTGCTTCATGCCCACATAATGCAAACACACAACTTTGTGTTTCAAGTCCCTTTGGGGATGCTGGCACCTTGCTCTACGATGGAAGTATTTGCTTTGACTGCAAGAAATTAATTTTAGGGTAGCTTATTATGCACCACAAACCTTTTTAATACCGATCATAAAGCTGGAAGAAAAGGAAAAGAGATGTGTCTCCTACTTGATTTAAAGCACTTAAGTTGTTACATATTATTTATAATTTTATCCTCAGCATGAAAGGGAACGCTTCTAATACCTGGCCATCAGTACCATGCTAGCATTTGGAAACTATAGCTGCATATGTTGGCGTGTTTTATTTTTCTTTTTTAGACAATAAAATGTGATATATGGTAGTTGCTAACTTCATATAGGTACTGATTTGGGACTTTTTATTGTCATAAAACCTCTGAAGCAGAGACTCATGGAATGTGAAACACTGACATAGTGCCTCTGGAGCACAGAGGCAAAAGCTGCCTGATGAAGATGGGTTATTTGTGGTGGTGTGGTGCCTGGAATTGCAAACACTGGGGGGGTTAGTTGCACACACACACACACACACACACACACACACACACACACACACACAGAGAAAAAACTTGCCAAACTTTCCAAATGCTGGGTGTGGATGGAGTAGTCTGACAACTGCCCTCTTTGGCGGGTGTGAGTGTGTAAATAAGAGGAGGGGAGAAGGAAATGCTGCTTCAGAGAAGTAAATAGTCAGACTTGTAACTTGTGTGTAGTTGAAAGGGCAACTGGTACTTAAATAGGCTGCAGAGTGCATCTTGTTTAACCATTCGGAGACATAACCGCTGCAGCAAATTCACCCTGGTTGTGCAAAAGCTGGTGGAGGAAACCCTCTACACATGCAGCAACTGCCCAGATCAAAGTGTTCACCCAAAAAGCACTATGGGAATATATGATTAACATAAAGTGCTAGTCAAGCAGTTGCTTGCTTCTGGAACCACAGGCTTCCAAAACTTTTTATAAAGTATTATATTTCCTTCAAAGCTGTGCCATACTGTGTAAATAAATGATGACATTAAAACTGTAACTCCTGAAAATCTTTTGGATGCAAAACCCAAAGTTCAATATATGTTGCAAACTTGGGTTTTACTTTGGGGGGTTTTGGCTTTTTTTTTTTTTCCAATTGTTAAAATGAGCAACAGTGAAAACTTTCTTTTTAGGACTTAGTTAAAATTTTCAGAAGATTTATGTTTATTGCTTTTACACCTTCAGCTGGTACAAATTAGATCAGGCTCTCATTACCCACTTCTTCTTCTAATATGCTGTACAAAGTCATATGAAAGTACCAAAATTAGCACTGTCATCGTCTGTGTTGTCCGTTTTACTGCAGCACAGAGCTGTGATATACTCAAATAATATACCTGTGGTGTCTGTTACTAGCACAGTCTCCTGTTTGTCTCAGCCCTCACATGCATACAAATTCATTACATACATTTTCCTCTCTCAAGAATGTATACATTTGGAGCATCAGCCATTTACAGACACAGAGCGTAAATAAAGCAGTGAATTTTCTTCATTCCTCTACCCCTTATGCTAATGAAAATTACTGAGGAAGGAAAGAAAAAAAAAAAAAGCCCACAGAAAACGCAGTTCCCCCAGCATCACCCACATCGCAGCAGACAGCACAATTCTGTACTTACAGATCTTAACAGTGAAATGTCTCAGGATCTTTACAATTTTCTGCAGAACTGTTTCAAGCTCTCAGCAAGCCACAGTGTTCATCGAGGCAGAACGGAGCCGTATGGAAGGTCTATGCAGCTGGGAGATAATGGAACTATTTTCCCAGCTGGGACTACAAGCCTTTTATCCACTGAGCATTGCGTGTCTCTCCACTGGTATTAACTGTGAAATACACTGCTTTCCCGTTGTACTCGTGCTAGGACCCACACAATTAGTGCCTGAATCGGATAAACAGCTACTACCACGGTCTATGCATATTCCTATCTGCAAATCTTGAATGTATGAAAATTAGCTCTGTGTTGCTCATCCTTCAAGCGAGCTGAGAGAGCGAAAGCGCAGCTGTCATGCTAGGAGCATGAAAGATTAAATGTGCTCTTGCTATTCTTTTCCTACAAATATGAGCTCCTGTCAGGTAATCGGAAAGCCTCTCTCCTTGAAAACTGGGTCAGTGCTTGGTATTAGGTTTAGAACAGGGATAGAAATAATTTTGTTTAGTCCTGGGTCCCACAATCTCTGCCTGTCCTCCATAAGATTAAAGCGAGCCATCACTGGAATTACATCCCAGAGCTGACTGTCCTCTTGAACCATTTAACTACCCCTCCATATTTTAGACATTATAAAAATTAATGAAATAAATAAAGATGAAAACTTGCTTTTTGTAGCACAGACCTAAGTCCTGATTACACATAAACTTCAAACCTGCTTAGATTTTCCCTTTTTCCTCCTGGGACCTCTTCAGCAGAGATCAAATGCAAAGCTCAGACAGGGGGAATGCCTTTCCATTAGTAAGCAAAAGTTATTTGTATTCACAGGGGATAGAAGTGGAAACAGCAGTTTGCAGAATGTTTCTGCCAAGGAAAGTGCAGTTGTGTCACAGGCATTGCTTCACAACATTTTAATGTAATCTCAGTGTAAATCCATTAGGATGTAATGGGATTAATTGCATGCCTGTCTGAGCAATGGCAAGTGGAGAGGATGTGGAAGTCAAGTGGCAGAAGCACACAGCAGCACGTGGGTGCCTTGAGTAACCAAAACAATAAATTCGATCAACAAAAGGGGAGGAGTGTGCATCTTTTTTTGTTTACATTTTCCCCACCTATAGACCAGAAGTGCACCTGTGCTTCCCCTTATCTTCCAGCACAACTGCTGACTGTGGAGAACTTGCACCAGGAGCCTGGTGGCATCACCTCAATGGCTTTGCCAATGTACCAAACATTTTGGGCCACTTCCCCCTCCCTGCAATGCAGTTAGGATGTGTTGAGGTGTCCTGGCTCATCATCATGTGGTTGAGCCTCCATGCTCGTTGTCAACCCATTGCTGAGTGACAATGATGTTACTTGAGGTGGATGTTAAGACACCTTTGAGGAAAGATGAAGTGACAGTAGCAGGAGAGAAGGTGATGATGCTCTCCTTCCTAATGGTAGAGGAAAGGAGGTTTCTGTCATTCCTCTGCCAAGGAGAATGGCTCATTGGACCCGGTTTAAGAGATCTGATTTCAACCCGACCTCCATGGAGGACTTCTCTTATGATGTGGGCAGTGCCTCAGTTTCCCTGGTCTGCTCTTCATGTATAAAATACAGACAGCAGGACTACAGTAACTCACAGGATGTGCACAGAAGTGCCAGGCTTCCTATGCCAGCCCCATGGGGCCAGTATGGCGAGTGCTCCCCTCCCGCTTCAGAGCTCACAGCCATCCTCCTGATTAACATAAACAATTTTACACTTCCACCATGTGAGCATCTAAAATGAGCTTTACCGACAATTAATTAAGCCTCACAGCACCTTCTAAAGTAGACAGACATTATAATTAGCAGTTCTATTTTTAATTAGGAATAAAATTTGAAATGGAATTTTGGGTATTTCCTCATTAAAATTTTCTTTTAAATAATGTCAGGGCGTTTTCAAGACTAAACAAAGAGTTTCTTACAACAGCTTAACCCAAGCTTCTCATGGCCAATTTAAAAAGTTTATTAAAAGTCTAATATTTTCTATGTCAAAACAAATTATTTTGCTTCTGCACTGGTTGTCTAACAAGCATGTCTGGGAATCGCTCAGGAAATTAATGCTGCTAAAATTTTCGCAGTTCCAAACATTTTAGAAATGTCCCTTCTACAAGTGGATTATTCATTTCAAGATCTAATTCAGGAAAGACTGTAACACTTACTTAGATGTCTGAATTTTGAACTTCTGAACCTTTGAATTGTCTTTTTATTAAAACCTGTGAAGTTCTGACTTAGAACTACATTATAGTCTATTAAATATTATGCCTAGATCTTCCTTAGATCTTTAAGAAATGACACAGAAAATGCTGATAAAGTTTAGTATCAAAACAACTTGTTCTTAAAGGTCAAGATAAAACATTTAAATGTTAACAAAATATTGTGAGTTTGCCCACTTTTCCTTCAAAACAAAATTTCATTGACAATTCTTTGTTGAATATTTTGCTTTGGAAAAATTGTGTGACTCTGGCAGAAAAAGTTTCTTATGAGTTGTTTGACTTTAAAAAGTCTATCTAATATGTAACCTTCTGTGTATCCTGCTGTCAGAAGCCCCTTAAACAAACCTTTTCCACCATGAAGACTTCTTGCTGCTCTTGTTTTGGTTTTGGCAGAGTCAGAGCACAGGCAATTGCTGCTCTGTTATAAAGCAGTCTGGGGGGAGACTTGAAAACCTCAGTAGTCTATGATGAGGTTCTGGTCACCTCAAAAGTTGGCCCCGGATTATAGAGTGACAAAAGTTTCCATAGCTCAAAAGGAAAAGCACAAAGTCCTTGCATAGCTTTCAGGACTTTTGTAGGCTAAAAATAACTTGGAGATAGAATCTGGTCTATAAACTAGACAGGAGATAGGATCTGGAGCGTAAGTTGGAAGACAGAAGTGAATTAGCAGGAGTTGGGCCAAGGTGTCTCTTGCAAAAACTCTGCTGAGGAAAGATCTGGAAGACACTTTCTCCTCTGTTTCCTGGGTAAAAAATGGAGATGACTTGAAATGATACATGCAGGTTTTTTTAAGAGCTGTCACCATGCCTTCAGGAGGAGATATAGCCTTCCAGCTCCCTGCAGACTTCTTGTGGCTGTGTCAGTTTTTCCATTCCTCCTTTAGACAGAGTAGATAAAGCCAAGATGTCTTTAGCAACATTTTAAAGTGAATTAGATCAAGGACTAATATGATCTAGACTCTTTCCTCTGAGCGCAAACTGCACCTTGTCCTTGAGTTAGTCCCTACAATCACAAAGGCAAAATTTAAGGCCTGAGATGAAACTCCTTTGAACAAAGCAATGCAATCGCATCCCACGAGGTGCTTTATTCAGGCAGTGCCACCTACTGCTTCAAAACTCATCTATTAAGCAACCTAAACTGCTATTTATGCTCTGCATAGGGTTCTGGTTACACTAAAACCTTCGATCACCTTTGTGAATCCATAGGCACTGCTCAAGTAAGATTGAAAGGGAAGTTTGCAGAGCTTACCCAGTGATCACCTCAGAGGCAAAACTCCTGGGTCTGAGTCACCAACTACATGTGTCTGGGCACAAGAAGTGGCTCTACTGTGGGCATCCTGTGTGATGTTGAAGAAAGTCCCTACCTAAAGCTACTGCTCACTGCTTTTGTAAAGCTTCACAGCATTTCTGCATACTGCCAGCAGGTAATTACTTCTCAAATTATTGGCTTAGTTTCCCCTCAGTCCTGTTAGACATATTCTAAAATAAATTGCAATGCACAGTAATTGCAAACTAAATGCTAGATGAATGCACCTTTGCAATTTTTTCTAATACAGAAGCCATGCAATTACAAATTCATGCAGTTATATTAAAAGTCTTGTCAGAGACAGACATTGGAATACATGGATAATGGAGACTGGAGAACAAAGGTTCTCTTGGATTACAGCAAAAATCAAAATGTCCTATGAAGTTAATTGAGCTACTGGACAAGCTGGACAGTTGAACAGTGCAAACATTGGTGAGTGATCTGATCTTGAACTAAAGAGGCCTTGAAGGCACACAAATAATGGATTATTGTACACTAAGCTCCCCAAAAGTCCACTGCTGGAGCTGTACTGCTTCCCTCCAGTAGATGCAGCAGTTGGCAGAAGAGCTAAAAAAACCTTAACAAACCAAAACCACCGACCTTTTTGATGACTTATGGGCAAGAGATTATCATTAGGAAGGGAAGAGATACAATCACTCCAGCAATAAAGTGCAAAAGTTACTGGAGAGCAATAATTAAAGTCAATGGCTCACGACTGCTTCCATACATCATGACTTGATTTAGCTACTCAATGAGATTAGTAATTTTCACAGTGTGTTGCTATTTATTCAATGGGAAACTTCCTTAGATGGCTGATCAGCTCATAGATCTGGACTGAAGAGAAACCCCACATCCCAAAAAAACACTAATATATGTATGTCCATACGGAGTCATTTCTGCAGCCTTTTGGAAAGAGGAAAGGGATTTGCTCTGGAAGCAATGCTCACTTTTTAATTTTTTTCATTTTTGTGCAAAGAGGGTTTTTAAGAATTATTTTTAAATCTTTGTTAAGCTCTTACCATGCAACTGGAGAGAACCCAAAGTCTGGATATCATGTCTACTCTGTATGTTCTATCACTGAGTCATATGGAAGAATGCTAATGCAGACAAACTAGTGTGATTATAGGAAATGCACGTTAATATAGAGGAGCAGGTTATTCTGTAGTCATTGTAGACTTTGTCTTATTTTGGGCAGGGGAGAAAACCAAAAGAAAAGGGACCTTCAAGTTTCACTTACCTTCATCAGGGTGTACATACATTTAGCTGTCTTTCTGTTACTTAAGTCTTTCTTATACTTAAGAAGACACAATTAAAAATATGGAGCTCATCGGTCTTTTTCACACTAGATCCACAGAAGAATCACCATTAACTGCTTCAACTTATGCTTGTATTCCACAAAATTCTTTTTCTCCCTCTGTACTTCAATCTTTGTCTCCTGCATCTGGTTCATTTAGGTCTCTGTTTTATAGTGACTGAGCAGAGTTATGGCAACCCCATTCCAGGCTCCACTTGGCAATGCGTTGATAACACTGGGAGTAATTAGTTTCCAGCCCCTCATACACACAAGCACTCCTGAACGCACGCAGACACAAATAAACTAGCAAACAAGCCCTCTGAACTCTCGAAGCTCTAACTCACCAAGAAGAGGATAAGACAGGGAAAGAAGCCGTTCAGCGATGCCGTTAGACCTTGTATTAAAGCACCACATTGATCTCTGTCTCTAGAATAAATGTAAAGGTTTAGTGGGTGCTAATCCTCACAAAATGCACTGCTTATTAATGATGGCTCCAGCAAAGGTGACCTCTGGAGCCATGAATAATGCTCTGAGTAGAGCCTAAACGGTTCCAGTGCTTCCATTTGATCTGTGTTATTCTCTGATGCCATTTCACTTTTGCTACATGGCAATGGATTTGAAAACTTTCCGTCCTCTACAGACACCTGGTTCTGACTGGGGGCGGAAAACGCTCAAATCAATACCTGTGAGCTTATCTATAATGGAACTGGAAGCTCTTTAACCCCAGGACTGAAATGTCAGGCCCGACTGGAGATAACCGGACAAGGAAATTTTATAAGTATAAGCAAAAATAAGTACAAAGGCTTTTATTAAAGTTATTTTTGATATGGCTGGTGGTGGTATTAGATGTGGTTTCTGTTTTGAAAGCATAGCCAAGTGCAACCGCTGTTGAACAGCCTTAGCTATCAAGACAATTACAGTGTTCTCAGTGATACTTTCTCATGCCTTCAGAATGGCTTTGTGGATAACTCTAGGATGATTTTCTATTTGTAGCAATTTGGTGGGTTTATCTATTTTTCTGTTTTATTTGGGGTTTTGTGGGGGGTGTGGGTCTGTGTTTTGTTTATTTGCTTGGGTTTTGGTTTGGTTTTGTCTATTTTTTGGTTTGGGTTTTTTTCCCCCCTGTTTTTTTCAATAAACAGCCATCTGAGAAAACACCAGTTAGTTGTGTGTTTCTGGATTTTTAGGGTTGTATTAGTGGCTGTATCTTCCTGGATGTGAAGTACCAATGAAGTGGATCACTTCTGATGATCCTTAAGGGAGAAAAAACTAAAAGAATGGAGTCTGGAAATTACAATGAACCTCCATTACTGCACTGCACAATTCTGCTAAATGGTCAGTGAATCGATGTCCATCTTCTGTGCTAGGTGGAGGAGAAGTCTACAAAGACATCCCTGGCTCTAAGTATAGGGTACTAGATGTCACATAAAGGGTATCAGCTGGAAGTAGTCATTCAGCTGTGAGACAGAGATCGGAAAACTAGAGTAAAATAGAATAATTCACAAAACCTCTCAATTTACAGGCCTTAGTGTAGTGCACTCCAAGCTGCTCCACTCAAGCATAGTTTTCTCTTATCTAAAACTTGGCAGGATGTTCAGAGGTCACATTTTGCAAAAGTGCTTGCAGATCCTACCTGTTCCCTCTGCAGATGTGTCTCTTTGGACCAACATTATGGGACAAGCAAAAGGGAATCTCCTGGTGACACTGCCACTCTTTGGGACACACATTTCCCATTCTTTTCATGAAGTTTCTGCAGATTCTGTAATACCAGCTAATACCAAAGGTTTTCAATGTATCTGTTTTCCCTTGTGTATTCATGCTTCTACAAGTCCTCAGTGACTCTAGCACCATTACTTTATTTCTACAGTTAATACATAGTTTTTACCAGATCTCTCAGAAAATAAAATGTCAGTAGGTAACACTCCAGGCTGTTCAATGGAGTCTTATAAAAATCCCTTCCAGAACTTCTAGTAGACCTTTGTACCTTTTTTTCACTATACACTTTGCATTTCCTAGAATACATGTCATTATCACAATGCTTGTAAGAAATCTCTGTTCTAATATTGAACACTACTCCTTGAATTAATAAAGAATGTAAAATTCCTGCATTGGGACACCCTTCTCCCTTTCTTCCTCAGAAGTTGTTCTGCAATCCTACTTCTGCCTTGGATTGCATGGGCATTTCTTACATTAGGCCACAGCATCTATTGTACTCCTTTGCCAACTATTCTTCCTCCGTCTTCTCTTTTGTACCAATTTTATATTTGAAAACAAACATCCCTTTCAGGGGGTGGGGGTACAAGAGCAACTGGGAGAAGGAAGCTGTTTCTGACACTATCCAGCCTTCAATTTTTCTGCTTTTTGATAAAATTGCCAATCTAGTGCACAGTGCTGCTATAATTTAGTTCATGTGCAATGCTGTCAGCCCTGTCTACCTAACCCGAGACACCTAGCTGTGCATTCTGTGTCAAAACACTAATGCCCCCCTGTCTACATCAAAATTAACAAATGGGAAAAAAAATTGTTAAAAAATGTGTCTGCAGAAGCTGAGAAGTCTTGGCTGTGGAGTTTTTCTGCCGACTTCATATGAACTCAGATCAAGTTTATCATTCTTAAACTTTCCATGTCCCCTGAGAAAAAGAAAGTGTTGCCATATAAGATGAGAATTACCTGTGAATAACTTGAAAATCCATTATTTTATCTTAGTTTTTAATTCTACTTATTTTTTGGGGGGTGGCTAGTTCTTAGAGTGAAACAAAATTAAACACAAAAGTGCAAATATTAAAGCTAGTTAAAATACTAAATACTTTTAAACCTTGGCAGCTATATTTATATTTGAATATTTAAATAATCATGGCTTAATAGTCATACAGAAAAACTCACGGCTGTGATGGAGAAGGTCTGAGCCACAATCTCAGCTCCTCTCTAAGGCCGGGTCAACATTCTTCTCCCAAACCGCAGGGGTCTGACCAGACCATTTAGCACAAATAAGCATGAAACAGAGAGAAAAGTTCTCAGAAATTCACTGTGTTGGCCATACCTGTCTTTTCTGTGGAAGGGGCACTGATGGGCTTCAGGGGCTTTAAACAGAGGATGATTCTGGGGCAACACTGAAGCCTGCATGCACACAGGGAAGAACACAAAATTAAAAGGGGATTTTGTTGGTAAATAGGGTGGGTTTCTTATTCAAGTTCTGCAGTAAAGATTTGTGCCTATAATACCTGTTTATGTGTGTCTTTGCATCGCTTATTTTTATAGGCAGCAGCATCACGGGCTCGTGACTTTTGTAGTTCTCAAACTTCCTCAAATGTCTTGAGTGTAACAAGGTGGGACATAGGTGAAAGGACAGTATGTTGGCTTGGGTGCAAGCGTAGCAGCCCTGCCCAGGCTCTGGTTTCAGAGAAAGCTTTCAACAGTTGCCAGTCTTGAAACTTGAGTAGACCTGTCTTTTTACCACTCGATGAATGCAAACTATACTTTGCTTGTCCCTCCCAAATTCTGGCAATTGAGCCCTTATCCTAGAGATAGAAAACAAAATTGCATAGCAGTCTTCTATGTTGCTATTAAAGTTGGCATGTCCTGCCTGCTGATGAACCCAGTTCAGTTGGCTAAACACACTGGCATGTGGCTTCCCAAGTGCTTCTATATTTGCTTTACTATAGGTTAAAAAACAAGCAAAACCTCAAAATAACCCAAAAGAAAACAAAGAACCTCACCAACAATAATATTATTCATTAGCATTAGGACTCTGAAGGATGGTAAAGCTGCTGTTTTGATTTCCAGGCTAAAGTTTGCTGAAGAAGTTGAAATGGTCTGTAAGGATATGCATGAATTACAGCAAGGAAGGATCTATCACCAATAAGATGTTCATCCAAGCATCTGTTTACCTGCTCTCCATCTGGAGCCCAAGTGCAAGGAAGCAGACAATTGTTGATTATGGAGACATACGTTGGAGAATGTTAAAAGTGAAACAAACAGAGACAACAATATAGATTCACTTGACCGGGTAAATGACTTGGTGTTATGGTTAATACTAAAGTATTAGGAATTAAAATCTATATATACTGCATCATAGTCACAGTTCCCACAGAAACAGAGGTAGAAAAAGAGTGGATTAAAACCAGAAAATGCATTCACTTTTTCTACATCATTTTTGGATCCTTTACAGACTTCAGTCTCTCGGCACATTTCAGCACGGGAAGAAAATGCTGGGTATAAGCTCTAAAATGTATCCATCTTCATCTAAAAGAAGAAAACAAACTTCTTTTTGAAAAGATGAATATTGTGACAGTTCACATAAACTGCAGGCAGATTAGACTGCACTGTGTTTACTGTTAGAAAATATTCCAACAAGCCTTCAAGTACTACTGCTCCTTGCTCTACCTCCTGATTATTCAGGTTCTTTCATTTTAAGCTTGGCACTGATGGCAGTGGTATTAGATCAGTGTAAAGGAATAATTTATCCCGCTCTATATGCTTATCCAGATCTATGTGTTTATCCAGCCAGCCAGCTTCCCCAGGGCTCACCAATGTTTGAGCATCTCTGGCTTTAACACCATTCGATCTAATTGGAAATATAAACAGTAAAGAGTCCATGGTATAGCACTGGCTGTTGTATTAGGTCTTCCTTTAGGTAACTAGTATATAAAATCCACTTATTAAAAACATACACGTGTGAAGAGTGGGTGGAATTTTATAGATGTGGCTTTACTGCAGAAAGTGGGGTTATTTAGGGATCTCAAAAGCTGTAAACTCTACCTAGCTTTTTACGGTACTGAGTAAGCTGAGATGAATTAAAGCACAGCATTTGTCTGCACCCATCTTCAGATTATGTTGCAATACATTCTTCATTTGGATTATTATTTTTTTTAATTTCAAATTGCAAACACAAAATATTACTCTTTCTAGTGGTAGATAAAATTAATGAGAGGAATATAATATTCAGACAGGATCATCTGTGGAAAGTCACTTGCTAGATGCTCTGTATAGAAATATCCTCGTGTTTTGACACACTGATTTCTTGTTTTCTGACAGTGGTATAATTTGCTTTAAGAATTGTTTCAGTCATTTCCCAAATATTTCTTATGCAGCACTGGATAGAAATAATTGAATTTTGTAAAGTTATACCAACCTTCATTATGAGGAAAAAAGAGATCTGTTTATGTAATCCCATCAACTTCACCTTCAAAGATGGGCTTAATTAAAACTACACGCTCTTAAAACAGAGCACCGTTTAGGATTATAATGAAGTTGTGCAGGTTAGACTTTGTGTCACACATGATAATTTCTTATTGCTTGTAGAAGTGTAGCAAGAGGTGCTGTAATCAAGGATCAGTCTGGCTTTCCGTTTTAAACCTGTAATATATTTCAGGGGTGCATCTAAGCCTACGAGGATAAATCTTGCAAAGGCGACAGCTTGGTGAAAGGCAAATCTCAGCTCAGGAAGGGTTTTATTCACTCAGAGTCTTCCCAAAATGGTGTAGGGGAAGCCTATAGGAAGCTTGCTATGGATGTCAGCCGGTGCCGGGTTTGTTCACCTCTTTAGAGATGTTTACAGACTCAGCAGGGCTGATATAAATAGACAACAAATGATTACAAAGAGCAGTATGCAGTGAAACAGTTTTTCCTTTACTGGAGTCAGATACTATCACATTTTTAGAAAGATATTGAATCATCCGATGTTCATGGACTTCTCAAAATGACAGTATTTAGCCCATTCTCTAAATATGCTCTTATTCAAATGGTTCCCAGCAGTTTAACACTCCATCACTCTTCCCATAACATAGTCATTTGTGTAAATCTTTGCATGGATAGTCCTTTCCACTATCCAAATCTTTATGCATCTTTCAACTGTGCAATGGATTTTATCAGACTATTAAAAATAAATTATGCAGGCTTCGTGCCACACAATCAAATCTCTGCTTGTTAAGCATTTAGCACCAGTGATCAAACCCCCTAAATGTCAGAAAGGTTATAGCCTAGCTGTGTTACCTGCATGAAATAAAAGCTTGGCTTGCGGACAGCTCTGAGTTTTCATGTACAGAGCTGCTCTGAATGAAACAATTAGGTGAGACATTCACTCCCAAATCATGGTGCTTCTTCCATAACACTGCTGTTGCAGCTGCTGGGCAAGATGTGTGTGAGGAAATGAGGGGCATTCAGTCCTCTGATGGGATGTTTTCCTTTCCCAGGCTTGATTCTAGACCCTGCTTTTTGGTTTCAACATTGAGCACTGAAATCCAAAGATACTCAAGTCCTGGAATAGTTTGCCTTCAGCCTGTGTCAATGCTATTCTAAAGTGTTGTTCCCTGAATTTCTACAGGATTTCATGGAATTTTACATTTCAAGTGAGTCAACCCTGCACCTAGTCTACTAAAAAACATAAATGCTGTAACTTCAACATGAAATGACACGAAGAGGTATCAGCCACTCTTATACCCAACAACATTGATTTAACTTATATCAATGCAACTAATCTGTGACAAAATCTCCCAGCTCCTCAGTCTACTACTACAAGAAAAGACAAGAATGATTTACCAATATCATTCTCCACATAAAGATCTATGTTTTGCACCCATTCCCTTAACACCATTTGTTTCAACTTGCTTATGGCAACCGTTGCACCATTTTTTCTCATCTTGGTGCATAAACCATATTGAAAAAGCAAACATCTCAAATTAACTTCCCAGTAGCTCATTTTAATTTTGCCTTGTGCTGTGAGAGGGCTGGTAACCTAAATCAGCCTGATTGTTATTTCAGCTAGTAAACAGCATATATTATCCTCCACGCATTGTTGGTAATCACTCGTGCACAATCCTGGAGGCTATGTGTATTCTTCTAATAATTCATTTATTAATACTACCCCATTGAAGCAATAGGAGTTGTCTGAAGGTACCAGGAGGAGGTAGAACAAGAGGGCACTGGGCACACAGCCTGTGTCTCAAAATCATCAAAATCCCTCATTAAGAACACATCAGACTCCTATAACTGAACTTGGGGGAAAATGATCACCGGGTAAGTTTCCTTACTTAAAGTCTTGATCTTTATTTGCACTTTTTGAT
This sequence comes from Hypotaenidia okinawae, assembly GCA_027925045.1. Taxonomy (NCBI): domain Eukaryota; kingdom Metazoa; phylum Chordata; class Aves; order Gruiformes; family Rallidae; genus Hypotaenidia; species Hypotaenidia okinawae. Next base: position 20,520,461 of record BSDF01000011.1, on the reverse strand, counting down.
GTCTTGTGAATAATGAAATTAAGAAGTGGAAGAGCAAAATTATCTCAGGAAAGAGAGTGTGGCTATTGTGACCTTTCACTAGCAAATCAGTCTTTAAACAGAGAGCAGTAGCATGGTTTCAGGCATGGTATGGGAAGGTCAAAGAAACAGTAGTAGTAGTAGCAGTAGCTGCACACACAGAAGGAGAGAGAAAGATTTCCAAGGATGCAGATAAGAAAAGCCCTTGGAGGTCACAACTCAAGCGCTGCCTGGAGCTGCAATAGAGAACTCCTGCAATCCCTGCCAGCAGCCTCCTCATCCAGCTTCTCATGTTCTGCCTTGCTCCAGCAATACTTCTGTAAGTCACTGGCAAAGGATATGCCAGATCCTCTTACAGAAGCTTGTGTGCATAAAAGATAAACTATCTATTATTACCACCAGTAATGGATTTACTCCTTTATCTCTAGTAATAAATGTCTGTAATTTGGATCTGTGGTTGAAACCTTGTTCTGGAAAAGGTCAGTATTATGGAGGTCATTACTGTCACAACAAAGGGAGTCCTTGTGTAGAGCCTTTAGCTAATATTGGTGAGAATGTCCTGTATTACCTTGATGAAAACCAGGGAAGTGCCATAGGTCTGCCCTAAAGCTGTGTGCCCTTCCCTCCTGTGGAAGAGGCATGTCTCTCAGCTACCCAAACTTCCTCTGGCACGAGTAGAAAATGAGAACAAAATATCCAAAAGTGGAATTAAATCTATTATTCTCAACATTGCTGAGAACAGAAATGGCATTGCTGCTGTTTAGTGTTGGGAAGAAAAAAGACAAATTTAAAAGCCCAGTTTGACTGACAGTAATGATGGGCTAGGGAACAATTAGCTGGTTGCAAGAACTGGTAATACTGGTGTAAAAGATGTTGGGCTATTGACTACAACCTGGAATACGAATTGACAGAAGGAGAGCTGACATGTGTGTCTGTGTTATTTCTGTGTCCATGGAATTAGATTCATTATCTTCTGTGGTTTCTGAGGAACAAGTCCATTTAAACATCAAACCTGTGTCCAGGTCAGCGATTAGCACCAGGCAGGACCAAAGACTGTAAAGCATCCCTTTAAGGATGTTCCATTGAGTCTTTTGTAAGTACAGTGTGCGACAGATCTGCAGCTGCAGTCAAACAAAGAGGACGTTTACATACGGAGTCACATTGTTCATGAAGAGCTTGTCGTGAATAGGTTTTATCATTCTCAATCCCACAGGAAAAAAACACAACCCAACCCAAATGTGTCTATTGACTCTGGTGTGAAAAGCGTGTTGATGAAATCAAATTCATCTGGCTTGATTTCCAACCCAGCTGAGTTACGTCTGCCGCAGGACTGGTGCCATTTGCATGCAGGTGACTTCTTGTGAAAATGAAACAAGACTGCCAGAGGGTCCCCAGATGCCCAGGACCTGACCTTACTTATGTCACTGACAAGTCTGATGAATCAAGAGGTTTCAAGGTCAAAATACTGAATAAAAATCCCAACTGTATGACTCTCATAAACTGCCTAGGTTTTTTGAAGCTCAGATCCGTGCCTTTCAGCATCATGGATAATGCCGTGGTCTTAGAGGTCAAGACTGCTTGTCAAATGTTGATTAATAAGTTGATTAGTTGGCTGATTAGATGTGAGGTTTAGATGTGGACTATTTTTAAGTATGAGCAGTAGTTAAGAGAAATTTATTGCACATACTAAGTATCTCAGTCATAGTATCTAATGATATTTCAGTAATAAAACCTTCCTTTCAGGTGATAGTCCTCACTGTTATAACACAAGTTTAATCAAAGGATTAAAGACTCTTTCTTTTTGGTTTACAATCCTCCATTTTTTTTCCCTCTGGAAACCTTAAAAAGAATTGCAAGAAATATAAATCTTGGGAAAGGAAATTAAGCTCCGGTTTTAATTCCAATAAAATTACTGAGAGCATTCCACAGACTTTATGCATGAGCATATCAAAACACCTTGTAAGTATATTTATCTTCATCGCATGTCTAGGAAATAGGGATCTGCTGCAGTCTCAACTTCTGGCCCTGGCTGGTTTCACCCTCAGATCCTGACTTGCCTCTTCTCTGCCCTAAATTGTTTCGCATCCCACCACCACCAGATCCTGAAATCACCCAAACTCCATGGGTAGCTTTGAGTTTAGTCTTAAAATCTTGCTCTGCCTACAAGTCTGCTTATACTTTTCTGAAACTGAGATTTAATCGTGGTGCAGGTTTTGGGTGTCCATCTGCCTGTCCCGCCCACACAGGCAAATAAACTCCACAAACCAAAAGGGAACAATTTGGAGCAATTAAAACTCCTTTTCAATAATGTTCAGAGAAACTAAGCCATGTTCCTTTCCATACAGACCGTATGGCAGCCACTTGGAACCATCACACCTAGCAGCAGGTGGGCATCTGGAGATCCTGGGAAAAGTAGAACAGCGCAAACTCTGCCCAGAAAAACAGGTTGTGTCCCTATAGCTGGACACCCAATATCTGTCCCATAGCACTGCCCAAGCTTGCAAAAGAGATTTGTGGGAGAAGGATTAGTCCCTGAGCTGTCCTTCCTTTTCAATCCAACCTGATGTGTGCTTTAAACCCAAGTACCCCCAACCAGAGCCACTGCCCTGGAGAAAAGACCGCTTACAAAGCCAAGCGCCTGGGGAAGGACTTTAGGAACATTTTTGGGTTGTTTTTTTCTCAATGACAAGGGCAGAGTGTGACCAGGCAAGAAACCACCACCATTCACCCACACACTGAACATTTTCCCATAGAGGTTTGGGATTGCTACACTCACAATACGTAATTCATATGTCTGCTGTGAGCCCAGTGGTTTTTTCCTCCTACATAAAGACTAGGAGCTGCTTAAAATACTTGATGAATATTGAACAAAATACAGAGTGAAAGTTATGAGAGGTTACCAGTAAACAAAATCCTATAGGTGTTTGAGAGTTGATTTAGGTACAATCTTGTTTTCACTCTGGCTAAGCATCATTTCCCTCTCAATAATGTTAAATAATGTATATGAACATCAAAATGTCTATTGCAATGTGAAATAACCATCTTGTTAGTGTAAATGGTGCACAGTGCTGATTCTTGAGGACCCTGTTAGATGAAAATCCATTTCAATTCTCTTACTGCAGATCAAAATTTCCCTTTTTATTGTTGCAGTATCATATAACTTTGTCACTTACAACTAAGTGCTGTGGTACACAATAGGAGACGCTGTATCTAAAATTATAAATGCCACCTATTGTGGGGGAGTTTCAATTTATTTCTGCTACAGGTCTTTTTCTACATACATAATTCAAGGCTTCAAATACTGAATGGTTTTGCAATAGCATTTAATCCCCTCTATATCTTAAAGGAGGTGTTTGATCTTTAGAAGTATTTGTTTCTTAAGACAACTGCCGCAGTATTTAATTATTTCTGTTTAAAATCAAGCAAACTTCATAGACAACATTTTTCCTTAACCCCAATGGATTTACTTTTAATAACATAAAAGAACTGTGGCTCATGAACAGACTCTAAAATTCTTCTATTTTTATCCTTTCCTGACCTGCTTGGCTTTGGTATTCTTTGGTAAACTGTTCAAAAAATATTTCCTCAGTTTCTTCTTCTGTAATATAGAAAAAGAAAAATGCTTTCTACCCAATTACAGCGATTTTGAACCATGTCCTGACAGGTATCTGTGTTTCTGATTGCCATTCATGTCAGCAGAGATAGTTAAATATTTGAAGATCCAATCTGTTTCGGGATAGATTACATACAATGTATTCAGCAGACCCCAGTTTATCCATCACTTCCTATGTGCAATTATAATTCTAACATACCCAAATTCATCAAACAATTTATGCATGAAATAGGAATGAAAATATGCTGATTTCTGCTGTCATAACTGAATGCCCACCTTGGAAAATGAGGAGTTCATTGACTCCTTTCAGTGAAATTCCAGCTCTGTTGACACTGGCTCAGCAAAGTTTCTCCCTGTGCATATTTAGGTTGAAACTGTCTCTTTGCAGTGGTAAAAAAACCCAACTCCTCACTTTTTGATGGTTGTAGAGTCACAGTGACACCAATCATTTTAAAAATTCTTGCCCCCTGCCTTCTAAAATAAGTAATAAATACCAACGTAGCCATCACAGATGCTATTACCAGCTTAAATGCATGTGAGAACAAAGCCAGAATGACGTGACTTGGGGTTGATTCATTATAATCTTTTCTTTGTACAAATGTTTGATTCGTTTCTTTATTATTACTGGTAATTAGAATATAAACAGGTTCTTTCAAAAAAAAAAATCCAAGACCTCAAAAGCAACTCCTTTCTCCCTGCTTGCTCGTTTCTTTTCAATAAACCTTCCTATAAAAGTATTCAAAGAGCCCGAACAATCGCTAGCATTTTATTTCAAACAAAGGAAGAAAACAAAACCAGGCTGAAAGCCAGGATTTCCTCCTGCTTCCATTCTTCCTTTTGTTTTCCTTTAGCTCTTTAAATACACCCCTTTCCTGGGCGGGAGGGGGAAAGGTTCTATATTGCCCAATTGTCTTTCCATTAAAATCTGCAACAAACTCCTCCAGCTTTATAAAGGAGCGAGATCAGGGTAGGAATATTTGTTCCTGTATTGATCACTCCGGCAGGATATCATGCCTTTTCTCAGGGCTGATAATCTACCATCGCTTTCTGATCTGGCGATTTCTACTCCCTGAACGTTGCATGGCAGGAGGAGATTGCTGCTTTTTGTCTATGTAATTGCTTGGAAGATTTAGGTCTAGATTTTAATCTCGGGAGGGCAATATATCTCAGGGAATCTCAGAGGAAGAAGGAAGAAGTGTTGCTAATGGGTACGCAGGCGGCACTGCAGCGGTGTTTTCCGTGTAACCAACAGGGCACAATATGTACCTGAGATTAGGATCTGGCATGAAATTCAGAGGGAAAAACCTTGCAGAGCTGTCCTACTAATTTCACTGCTGTGCGTCATAATCTCTCACATAATAATCTCACTAACTCTTTACATATATCTCCTCAGGGATGTTTAAACCCTTTCACATCTAAATCCAGGCTTTACACTGGAGAGCATACAGTGTACCTTTTCTCCTCCCCAAAAAACCTGCAGATTGTTATCCTTTCCTTAAACAGACACACATGAACACAAAGCCCAGGTGTGATGTTTTATTCCACCATGAATTTTATTCCCTTTTACTTGGATTTAGCCATAGTTGGAAGTCAACATTGCTTAAAAACAGAATTATGACTCCTTAGAAGCAGGGTATCTGGCTTACATATACACACATGGAGTTTGGATAGTATAGTAACTTTGAAGTCATCTGAAAGATCTGTGAGCCTACATTTGAATTTACAATTTCAGGTCAGATTTCTTAGTCTGTTTATTTGTTCTTACAGTAATTCAGTAATTACACAGAAAACTACTTTTCCTGGAGTGCTTATTGCCATGATCTGTCAACTAAATACACCTCCTTGCCTTTTCTATGGATTACTGATCCAATCCACTTTATGTGTTCTGGGTAATACGCTCCCAATGCCCTGCCTGGGCTGGGATGAAATCCCTTGGGCACTTCCAGCGCTGTTGTTCTTGACTGCAATGTAGCACACTTTTTGATTTGATTTTTTCCCCTCAAAACATTTGTATTGCTGATAGATAAGTGTCATTTCAGTGAACATTTCAGCTCCAGCTTTGGCATGCTGAGGACAGCTAGATATTGCATAGATAATGAATAAGACGGCTTTTCTGTCACACTTTGGATTCTCCTGTATCATATTATTTGGCTTGAACCATCTCCCTCTGCATCCATACATAATTATCACCCACATGGTAAAAGCAGGTAGAATGGGTAGAATCAAAGGGGTTTTTGTTTTGACAGTTTTTATACATCCCAGGATGCCAAGCTTCCCATAAAAGCACCCAATATTCCACCTCTGTGGACATGCACCACCACCACCACCAATATCTTCAAGATGAGCACACCCTTCTCTTAGTTATCTTTGGCTCTGTGACCAAATTCTCCCATGCAGTCACATTGCATGTAAAACTGGGAACTTAATGGGAAACTAGATTTCAGGCAGCCCATAATGTTAACAAGCCTGAAGAAATTTGATAAAAATTTTGGATGCTTTGTATGAATACTAAAGCGTGTGGCTTTATTTTCCCCCCAATTGTTGCTACTGAAGACAGAGAGTGTTTGAAGATCTGAAACTTTTCATTTGAGGGAAAAGTTGCCTTCTTGTTCTTTTTCTCATGCTGTGTTGACATGTTTTCATCAGCTACATCGTGTTACCTCTTCTACATTAAAGGCTAATCACAGACTTGGAGTCTGCAGTTACCAGCTACAAATAGAAAGATTTCTCCCTGTGAGACCACAGCGTTCCTCAAGCAATTTTCCACCTTTATGCAGGGTTTTTTTTTGTTTTGTTTCATCAGGGTTTGGGTTGGATTTTTTTTTGTTTCTTACCATCTGCCTTGCAATTAAGTTATTTAAAAGCACCAACATCAAAGGAGCGTTCTGGTTCTCTACAAATAGACCTCACTACTGCACTGCAGAAGCGACAAAAATAATCTACCCAGATCCTTGGCTTATAATGATGAAATAAATATTTTTTTCTCTCTGCTATTTTTTATTGACTGTTACAAAACCAAATCACGAAAGGCAATTTTTAAAAAAAATGTTTCTAAAATAAAACAATTTTTCATTGAATAAAGCCTAATTAGACAATGAAAATCTAACCAGCAGCATCTATATTCTAAGTCTGTTTATGCAGGTATAAATGATACTATGAAATCCATGGTGGTATTTATTTTTCTTGCCTTTTTTTCAACTTTTTGTTAAATTCATTCCTCCTATCAAAACCATGGTTATATGATCCCATCCTGACACTATATTCCTATTGCTCTTTTTTTTTTTTTTTCCATGGAAAAAGGTATGTGTGGTTTTAATGTTATTTCCAGGCTTTGGGTTTTATGAAGTGTGGAAGGTAGATTTGAAGAAAGGGATGGAAGATTAAGGTTGAAGAGCAAACTTAAGAATGCTGAGACAGCTAGTACTTCACATTAATTGTTATTGTAAGAGTCTTGTAGGGATGAGTTCTTCAAAGGATACAATATTTAAACAACAAGATTATACTGAATATAAAGGCAAAGGGGAAAAAAAAGGCATGGATTAGAGAAGCTATTTAAAATAAATGTCAGCTCTGGCATTTTTCCCACTTGCTGCTACTTTTTTTTCCCTCTATCCAATAATAACCACATTGAAAGGGAGAAAGGAGGCAAAACACTTAGAAGAAGACAATTTCTATCAGAGGGAATACAATTAGAATGGAATGAAAAGCCATGGAGGAAAAAGCGATGTATAAAATCCAGTGTCTCAGGAGAAATATTTGCGAAGGTGAAAATGTGCAGATGGTTTCCGTGACGTGACAACAAACAACCTGTATAAAAAGTGACCAGAACTTGCAAGTAATTGGAGGCAACGTTTCATTGCCCAGATGGGTGATTACCTTTGTGTTTCTCGGAGTGACCTCCCTAAACAATCTGAAACCAAGCTGAGAAAATGTGATTTTCTGTTGTCTTCCTCGCTGACCTCTGCTGTCAACTTAGAAAGAAAGTAAATTAATCAGGGTGTGTTTGCTTTATTCAGAGAGTAATGTTTTCCTTTGGCATATTACATTTTATTTTAGCAGCTGATGGTCCAATTATTAACAAAAAAGAATAGGAATTTTTTGCAAATTCCATTTCTCTTTTTAGATCCTGAGGAGTAGACTAACCGGGTTCTTCCAGCTCCCCTGTCACAGAGGCACGGAGTGGAGTAGGGGATTTATTTAAACCTGATATTCAATTTTTCAATGTTCCCTAAGGATTTTGGATCGCATCTGTCTGCAGGCCATTCTTAAACTGGGATTGAGCTTTTGAGCCTCAAAAACTGTTTGCTAGCCTCAGGAGTGACAGACTGCACCGTTTCCTTTCACTTTGACATTTGTTTTGTAGCTTGATTCTTGAATTAGTTTTCTGATTTGAAAAATCCCTGTCTGCATTCACACAAAAATCTCCAGAATTTGGCCTGCTTTATCTAAAGTAAAGGAATCATTTTCCCACAATTTCTTATTCCTGCTCAGCCATTAAAACTTCTGCCATCTTTCTGCATGGCAAATACAGGGGCTTTTTGTTTATAAACCTGACAGCAAAACTTCGACCTTGGAAGTAATTTAAAAATCCTTAACTTCCTAGATATCTAGCTGGTCTTTTTTCTCCTCTAGACATTTCAAAAGCCTGTCTTCTGTACCCACCAGGTGTGAAGTCAGTGAACCGCAAAGCACAGTCAGTGCACGGCAATGCCCCATCCTTTTCCCTGCTCCTGGGATTGAAACCTGGGATGACAAAATACAACCAGCAGTTACTGCCATGTCACTCCCCTATGGAAAACATTTTTGTTTGGTTGGGTTTTACCTTGACAGTTGCCAAGCAGAGATCAGTCAGAGTATGGAAACTCAGCACATGGTGCTGGGAGTGACGTGCAGCTTTTACCCAGCTGTGGATGGCCCCGTATGATGTAAGCCAGTTGGGATCACCATCCCTGTGGATTCTATTCAGCTTTGGTATTTGCATTCCTTGGGCCATTTGGCACATGGGTACTGCAGAAAGGTTTATCACAAGCAATCAGCTCGGAGGTTTTGTCATTTCTTACCAGCTTCTCCTTGTTACACTCTTCCCCTTTCTGCTTTCATTGCAGTGATCGAAAGTAGCAAAAATTTCAATTAATTGTCAAGTTCTGAGACAATTAGGCTAATTGTTTTCAAAGCGATGTGGGAGGGAAGCGTCTTGGCTGTGGCAATTGCTTTGCTGTGTGTGGTGGTTGTCTTAGAAACTTCCCTAAGATGAAACTTTTGTGCAAATGAAGGAACTGGTGTTTTGAAGAGCTCTGTAAAAGCAGAGATCAGAGCTGTCGTCTCTGTACAATTCTCGTCTCATGTCACCTCACTGTGAATTTGTTTTCACGTATTGTTTTCCTTTGGATTTCTCCTTTGTAGTCCAGGCCTGATCCAAAGCTTGTTGTAGTGAGTAGAAAGATTTCTACTGATTTCAGGGGAGCTTGTCTCCATAGGGAGAAAAAGGCATCGAAGTCGTTCCTGTTAGTGCTGGTGGCCATCAGGCTTCCAGGACTGGTGTCTTGCTCTCAGCTCCTGCCAGCTTGGCCCACACTGAATTATGCTTCCTCCTCTTCTCTGAGCTTTCCACTTCCTCAGAATAGGTCTCTATTTTGCAGTTTCTGTCCTTGAAACTGCACTTTTTGTCTTTCAGCCTTGTGATATTCCATCTCTCTCAAATTGCACAAGGTAAAACAAAGCCTAAACCAGCCTCCTTTTGGCAAGTAACTCTTAAACAAAAGTAAAATGAAAGGCAGCATTGCCTCTGTCCTAGCAAAGCTGCATTGTAATATTTTCATTTAAAGTCCATGAAATCTCTGGAGCTGAAAGGGTGGAAGCAAGTGTAGGATTTGCTCCACTGGCACCTGTGATACGTAATCTTGCACATCATAACTCCTGCAGGAAACCTTTACCAAATGATAAGTAAAGGTAGTCAGGATCAGGAGCATAAAGTTTAGCAGTTCTGAATAATAGAAATGAATATATATATATACACACATATATATATAAACTTATGTCTAAAAAGTCATGAAGCATCTCTCAATGCTGGGTTCATCATATTCTTCTCAAGTGTTAAGTGTTATTCTTCAGAGGAGTCCCCCAGGGCTGCATTTATTACAGGGACCAGCAGCACAGAGTTCAAAGCATAAAACTGTAAGTAATGCTTATAATTCACCCAAAAAAAACCCCAACAAAAAAACCCCAAAAAAACCAAGAAAAAAGCCTTCTTAAAGAGCAAATATTCAGAGGGAACTCAGTGGTGCCTCTGCATTAAGGTCTGCTATATAACGTACCCTTTAATAGACAGGTGTTAATGAGCAAGGTCTTAAAGGCTGATCTATTCTCTCAAGGTAATGGCTATGTCAGAAATAAAACCTTGTAACCTAAATGGAGTGAAAAAACTTAAACCTTGACTGCAGGTGGAACTGCAGCCTGTCTGGGGGAGAATAAACCCAGCAAGCAGTCCACTACTGGAACCTCAATGGATTTGTATAATGCAGAAACCAGGAGGTATTGGGGATGCTTAGCTTTTGCTGAAGTTGTAAATGAATCAAGTTACTTGTTTTCTACCAAGCAAAACTGGACAATCAGAACAATTATGACTGATGTGATACACACAGATTTTGTTGGTTTACTTTCAAGGATGCTTTTGAATCCAGACATGCAAATCTCATTTTCACATAACTCCTTTAAAAATGAACCACCGCGAATCCCAAATGCAGGTTGCTACAGCAGAGCTTGTGCAGCAACAGCCACGATTCATCAGGATAAGCAGGTGTGAAAGACAGGCAAAAAAATATAATCAAAATGAAAAATGACCAAGGCAAAACAGCAAAACTGTTACTGCTGACTTGATCAAAATATTATCTTTTTTATTCCCATTTTGACGGATTTCTTCTTATGTCTCCTTGTAGTAATCTCAATTATCTGAAGAAATTTTCTGCAGAAATACCCAATAACCTAGCCCTTAGTAATAACAGTACATAATATGTCTTCCATCTATGTAGTCTTCTTAATTTTGAAGGATTCTCCAGAGATTTATCAACTTTATAAGCCATATATAAACGCATAATATACAAATTCTGTTTGCCTGGGCTATCACTACTGGTTATTCTAGGAAAAATAAACAAATAATAAAAATCCCTGTCTTTACAGTTCAAAAAGTGTTAAAGCAGAAATGTCTGAATGTACAAAATCTGCATCACCAAAGGGTTAATAAAAGATGTTGCACCTAAGAGGAAGAAAGCAAGATTGCAGACGGTGCTCTGAGTGCAAAGCTGTCTTCCTTCAGTGATAATAAAACAAACAAGGTGATTTCAGCACAACTAATTGTCAGAGATAAGAAACAAATGTCAAGGAGGGAGGTGAATCCTGAGCTCTGCCTGGAGTCTGACACGCAGAACATGTTAAACACCTTACCTGCTTGCACAGCCGAGATGCTCCTTAGCACAAATGAGATCAGAACAGAGAGATTAAGCCTCATTTGCTTAGCAAAGAACTGTGGATGTGGTTTGTATCTAAAATACTCAAAAGTCAAAAATGCACTTCAATAATGGACCCAAAAAAGAAAGGTTCGATACACTTTCCCCACAGGGTTTGCCTGTTTTGGAAGGAGTCTTTTACCCAACTCAAGAAACAAAGAGAAACATAAATCAGAGAGCTGTGTAAATAAAGCATTCACAAATGTATGTTTTCTATCATTAGCCAAACCGCTCATTGTTGCAAGTATTCCTAGGAGTACCATTTTATCACAGCCTAAGCAACATATTTGTACTACACAAGCCTTCGATAAGTACTTATTAAAGTCAGCTATACAATGCGTTAAGTGGAAACCATTTATAAATATAATCTGAGAGTTAAATGCTATTAGTCATTTGGAAAGTATTGATAGAGCCTCTTATTAGAACGATTAGAGATATTACTTATCCAGCCACTTACCCAGGAATGAAAGTGTGTGATGGAACAGAATTAGTGCTGCTATGCTCAGGAAAACCTCTACTATTACACAAGATGTGTCTACACTGTGGATGGCAGGTTTTGAGTCAGTGGTTGTATTTCCAGCTGGTGAATGCATGTGGGTTAAAGTCAGGTACTGGTCACTTTAGCTATTTGGTTGGGGACATTCAGAAGTGCTGCACTTGCCTGCACCCTGTTTACACATAAAATCATAGGATGTATAAGGTTGGAAAGGATATTTAGAGGTCATCTACTCTAACCCCCCTGCGGTGAGCAGGAGCATCTTCACTAGATCAGGTTGCTCAGAGCCCCATCAAGCCTGACCTTGGATGCCTCCAGGGATGGGGCCTCCACCACCTCTTTGGGCAACCTGTGCCAGTGATCTACCAACCTCATATTGAAGAATTTTTTCCTAATACCCAACCTAAATCTCCCTTTTTCTAGTTTAAAACCATCACCCCTTGTCCTATCGCTCCAAGCCCTCAGGAACAGTTCTTCCCCAACTTTCCTATAGGCACCTTTCAGGGACTGAAAGGCTGCTATAAGGTCCCCCCAGAGCCTTCTCTTCTCCAGGCAGAACAACCCCAACTCTCTCAGCCTGTCTCAGAGACTATATGGTAACGTTTACATAAGTGAGAAATGTGTAAACTCTAAATAATTTGAATTTTTAATGGTGTTTCTGTCTCTTCCAAAGCTGAGTGCTGTCAGGTAGGGAGAAAATAGACAGCATTTTCCTGGGCATAATTTTTCTTCACATGCAATGAAAAGACACAGAAAGTCAAAATAAAAGTTACAAGAAAGCACAAGCAGGGCCGTGAGAAACAGGGCAGGAAATGGCAATTCCCTATGGACTATGAAATGAAAAAGGCTTACTAATTCATAAACTAAAGATGCCTGTGCTTTAAAAGAGAAAACTTATGGGACCCACGCTTCAATTTTTCCATTTTATTAACCATATGATGTGCTGTAGGCATGTAATTTCTTAAGTCTGGAATTCACTCACTTTCTCAGCTCTGTCTTACAATACCTGCCAACACCTTGAAATAAGAGCATTACACAGTGACAATATCCACTGGTGAAGGAAAATCCATTTCATGTTCTGCAGGGCTGGCAGGGAGGAAAGGGGTGAGAGGGAGTGAGAAAAGAGAAAAGGAGAAGTAAAGTAAAATAGTTTCAATGCTGATTATTTTATCTTTTTAAAGAGCTATTGTTATAATTATTGACATTACTATACTGTGTTGTAATAAGAGCGGTATCCTGCTATGACCTTAGAGCATCTATGTGAGGTGCTCTCCTTTCACATGCGTGTTCTGTACCCTGATAACAGGGTTTGGGAATAGAGAAAAACCCACGTGGGATATAGGCAGTGTTGTTATCACCTTTCTACAGGCAGAGACACAGAATTAAGTGCTGAGAGAATAGAGGAAAGAGTGGTAGCAGCACGAACCGACTTCAAGTCTCCTGGGTCAGAGTCTTGATGCTTTCCCTGTGACAGTTCAAAATGTAGAAAATTTACTAGTGACGATGATTTCCAAGAGGAGGAAGGATTATTCTTTGCCTGCCACTTTATTAAATTCTTCCATAATCATCACTGCCACAGAGCAGAAGCTTGCTAAATATATCCGTACTCTGACCAGCTGTAGCAGTTCTTATGTTCTTAATATTGCTTAAGACTGACAACATCAGAAACAAGATATTTCTTTCCTGTTCAAGCTTTTATTAATTTTTGCCCTGGCTTTCAAACAGACCACATGACAAGATTATAAACTGTTTTAATTATTGGAATTCAGCTTTTTAATTTATATCTGAGACATCATTTGGAGAGGTGTATTGCTGCTGAGAAGGAACTGCTGCAAGGGGTACGGATGGAAACAGCTACAGGTGACACCTCGGTTCTTCAGAAGGTGATTTATGAAGCCTTTTGGACAAAGTAGTGTTAGCAGTAAAAAGAAGCTCTCCAGGGAAGAGTAAAGCCAGAGCAGAGAGTGGAGAATTGAAAGATGCAGTAAAGAAAGATTATTTCACTTAATTATGCTTCTCAGTTCAAGGACTGGTTCCCTCCACTGATGGCAAGACACCTTCCTTGTAGTGCAGGGAGAGAGGAGTGCATACGGTGTGTGCTGCTTCCTGTGGATATGTCTTTAAAACAAATACCCAGATACGGTTCATCAGAGTACACATGAGCCTTTCTGGCTTCCTAAGGTATCTCTTTATCCTGACAGTGGGCAGTTCTTTGGTCCAGCAGGCAAAGATGCAACGAGATTTAGTGTTTGCAAGCTGAGGAGGGGCACAGTGGGGTCCGAAATGAAGCAAAGAGAAAGCCCTGCCTGGTATTTAATCTTAGAATCAACAAGGTTGGAAAAGACCCTATGACCATCAAGTCCAAGTGTTAGCCCTACAACACTGTAACCAGCATCTCCTGAAGCGCCTCATCTACCAAGCTTTTAAATGCCTCCAGGGATGGTGACTCCACCGCCTCCCTGGGCAGCTTGTTCCAATGCTTCACCACACTTTTGGTGAAGAAATTTTTCCTAATGTCCAATCTGAACCTCCCCTGGCTCAACTGGAGACCGTTTTCCACAGAATGAGGAATGTATTTCCATAAAACATGTTTTAGAAGTGGTTACACTAAGCCTGGTGCCTTTCAGCAAGGGGACCTGTGCTGTGGCTCACGTTGGGATTGTCAGATGCCTGCAACTCCCCCAGAAAAGTGGGCATGTGCTTTGTGGAGCTCTCTGCACTGCTCCAAAGGGCACCTGCCACACAAAAGTGTTTAAACTCTGTACTCAAAATATGCAACACCCTCAAGAAAGCATTTTCCTCCCTTCATACCTCATTATCCACACCCTATTAGTGGGTCTGGTTCTGGCATAAGACATCCCTCAGCAATAAAAGGAGGTGCCTTTAGGATGTTACCTCACCAATTTATTGTTTTCAGTTTGGATACTCTGAATCTAAAGATTTGGACAAAGTAGATGGCAATATGGTTTAAACAACAAGTTAAATAATTGCCTTGCCAATAAGAAATATTTTTAAAGTACTTTTATGCATTGTCTTGCATCATTAAATATTGCTGTGACATTTAAAACCGTTAATGCGTGCTGCTTGTAAAAGTTTGCTGGTTAAATGCATATTGAGGCCTTCAGGCTGAATTGTAACTAATTATTCAAAATACTACTATTAGTAGGTGAGAGTAAATTATATGAAAACTAAAATGCGTATCGGATGTCTAAATTTTATACTATATGATTATGGTTCTCTAAGAACATACATTTATAGTGCTCAATATTGCTGGATATACTGTAATTGCCTGTGATGATTTTCCAGTAATAATGTTCCCATTGCTAATAGCAGGGGAGTAATAAAAACATGTGTTTCAGGTAGTCAGATTTGACAGGTGACATCTAACTGGTAGATAAGGGGTGAATTTTATGAGCTGTGCTGTGTTGCGGAGAGAGGGAAACAGACTTTGTCCTTATTTTATGCAGCTGGGTTGGACTCTACGTACTGTCAAAGCTCCTCACAAGGGTGACCCTAAAAACTGCAGCCCAGTGTATGGAAAAGCATTCTCACTGTAAGGAGCAGCTGGAACTTTAATGCAACTTTAAGACAGCTGTATAGAGATGGGTTTATACCGCTTCAAACTTGACCCTCAGTGTGTACATAATCTTTGGTTCACTCTGTGAACCAGTCACCTTTCTGTCTGCCCAAACTCAAGGCTTGGTCGCTTGGAGTGGCTAAGGGAAAGTAGAAGAAATCGGGCTGAAGTGCCCAGATTTGAAAATCTGCTGAGATTTAACTGATTTTAACAAAAAAAAAAAAACAAACAAAAAAAAAACCCACAAGAAAACCCAAAGAAAAAACCCCAACATTTCCAAAGACCTTAACATTTCCAGTTCCATTAGCTGAAAAGACAATCCTTGAAATAATTTTAAAATACCCCTGACAAATATTCAAGGAACTGTGAACTCTTCAGATAGAGCTTAAAAATTCTTCACTTTTTAGGTTTCCTTAGTTTACACAAGTTTTGTTCTGTATATATCTAAAAGGAAACAGGGATTTCTGTAAAAAGACACAAGCCAATATTGATGTGTCAATAGCAAAGGCAGGCTCAGTCTAATTATGAGAAAAAAAAATGAGTGATTTCCATATGTTAGTGACAACTCCTTGCTTTTTGCAGTGTTGCAAAGCTGATAGAGAAAATGAACTGACATAATCCAATTTCATATCAGGAGCTGTCCTAAAATTTTAGAAAAACTATACTTAACTAATCTGTTAACTAATTCACTGATAAGATAAAAATTATGCTTGATATGATAAGACTTCATTTTGCATTAAAGTCTCCCCCATCACATGAGGGAATTCTAGTCTCACTAACGCTCTCCAGAAGTCGCACGATGTAAATGAGTTTGGGTTAAGTAAAACAAGATATGCTTAATGATTTTACAGCCACTTCTGTACAGCAACATTAGCATTAGCTGTCAATCCCCCAGCAAAGAGTTAATGTGCTCAGCTAACGAGCAAGACCCACGTTAAGCTGACTCTCTGATGATGAGATGGGAAAGTGGCACTTGGGACTGGAGGCCACCTCTCTGTGACAGCCTTCAGCTCAACTTCCCCAGTCAGCTCGGGTGAAGTCCCTTAAAAAGATTAATTGTCCCCTATGGATTCTGTGTAATGACAGGCAAAACATAATCAGAGTTTTTCTTAAAATGTGGGAACTTTTTATGACCAGAAACTGCTGCGGTAATGCCAGGATATTAACAGGCAGTTTATGCTGGTACCTTCCACACTTGATAAATGAGAGGTATTATGGGGCATGAGTTTGCTATGGGGATAGAGCCAACTTTTTTCTTGTTTAGATATAGAAATTAATTTGCTTCAGATCCATACTCTTTTATTTTTACATTTGCTCTTTGTCAAGGAGCTGGCACCATGTGCTTTGGAAAGGAGAACCTCTGCAACACACCAGTTTGGGACACTAGCCACTCCATCTTCATTCATAATCATTAAATAGGTGGCTCTAAACCCAGATGCATGAGGCTTCACATCTCTTGTAAAACATTCTCACTAAATATGCTGTATCTATACGCATGCTTTCTTATTAAACTATAGAAGGATAAAACAGCATCATTATATGTTGAATGTTTTTGTTAACCCTGCTGATGACCAGTTTTCAGAATCCAGCTATATTTTTTGCATTGATACCATTCACGACAATTAATTTCACTAACTAAGCATGCACTATGTGAAAGCAATTCATTTTTACCCCCTCAGTTTATGTCACAGCTCAATGACAGTGAGAGCATTTTCCTTACGTGCTGTAATGCCCCCTCTTTTTCTGCATCCAAAGCGAAGAGCCCCGCTTTTCCAAATGCCTTGTTAACTCCTAATTCCTGTCACCATGCAGAAGTTGCTTCCATAACTAAAGAGGAAATCCAGCAAGTGGCCAGCACACCTTTATTCCATGTACCTGCTAAGTTAGTTAGCACCTTCTTTCAGAAATTTATGTCATAATGAGAATTTATGTTATGTTTATCCTATATATCCTTCTTGTCTATGATTCCAATTGGTGGTGCCAGCAAATAGTCCTCTGGGGAGATGAGGAGGGATACTCACTTAGGAAAATAATAATAAAAAAAACTTTAGGCAGGCTAAAGGAGAGTTTTACTTTGAACTGCAATGTGGAGGACAAGAAACTCCTCTCCTTACCCCAGCCATGGGCAGTTGGGAGCACTCAAACCTTTCTGCCAGAGCTGGTGCCAGAGCTGGGCACTCACTGTACGAACCTGGAGGACCAAAGGAAAGGGAAAGGTTTGTGCAAACTCCCATCAGGGAAAGGCAGACACCACACAGCTGTGCCTATGACATATTTCTTTGTGTAGGTATCTGTCAAACAAAGCTGCCGAGAATTGTGAAGGTTATGTTAGATTACGAAAATGAGATGGGAGATAGTAGTCACTCTGTCAGATAAATAAGTCATAATTCCTCCAAGAGAAAGGAGTCTAAGAATAACTCAACCCAGAGCTCATAAAGGGAAATGCTAATGAGTTTAAATCAAAGCTTATTTGCATGCAAAAATGCAAACTCTTTAAGTATTAGCTTTGTAAGCTGTACAATAACCTCTTGGAGACACGAGTAATGTGTTTGGTTTCAGTCAAAGATGCTGGGCTGCCAGCCCTGAAGCCTGAAGGGCTGTTTGCTCAGAGAGGAGACGTGGTAGCATCATCAACA
Source organism: Hypotaenidia okinawae (assembly GCA_027925045.1). Lineage (NCBI taxonomy): Eukaryota > Metazoa > Chordata > Aves > Gruiformes > Rallidae > Hypotaenidia > Hypotaenidia okinawae. The sequence continues at coordinate 20,502,619 of BSDF01000011.1, read as the reverse complement.
AGGGAGCAAAATGCTTCCTTGGGCTGCACCGGCACCGCTGCACCCCTCAGGCTGGGCACCTCCGAGTCGCCTTGTGCTTCCTCCTGTATTTATTCCAAACAAATCTGGGCTCTGCCATTTGTTTACCCTTGTATTCCACCTTCCTGCCTTGGTATGCATTTTTAATTAGGTGCACTCCAGTTCTTTCCCTGCTTGCTCGCACTTTAATTTGGGAAGCGCAGTTTTCATTAGCTCTGCAAATATCCACTGTTCTTTGCAAAGTCAAATCTATTACTTGCAAAATAACCTTGCTTAGTCCTGGTTATCAGTTATACCAATAATACCGTGCTCTTAATTAGTCCAGCTGTTAACTATTCAAATTCACATGACTTGGCTGTATTAAGTAGCTCTGCATCAACATGATCAATGCTCGCACTTGGCAGATACCTTCTTGCAGAGAAATGCAGCTTTTCCAAGCTCCTGGAAGAGGTTCAGGTGTGGTTTTCTTCCTTTAAATTTCAGAATATATTGTCTTGTGGTTCACACTTTTCGTCATAATCCCACTGTAATGGACTGCCTATTTCTAACTCTCCTAAACCTGCCACTTGTAACAAACAGAGGATTTCTCCATCTTCACCATCTCTTCAGAACTATTCACTTCCAATGAAAAACACAAGTATTATAATCTTCCCTTCCAGTCTTGGGCCATGTTCAGCTCCATAGGGATTCAGGCCATAGGGATTCAGGTGGCTTCATTTTCTGCCAAAGCTTTATCTGCTCCCAATGCCTCTTAACGACCCAGTGATGCTATGGAGGAGATTGGGAGGTGTATGTTTTCTGGCTCTGAGAGCCTGGCAAGGAGTAGAACAAGAAAATGGAAACTCCCCTTTCTGCTGGAAACTTTGGATACGACTGATGAAGGACCTAGCTTTATCTATCATTTTATATGTTTTAGAGCATCCTTCAAAATCAGTCTCTTGCGTTAACTCCGTTACTCTGAATGTCAAAGAGCAGTATAACCTTTCTTACGGACCATTGAAAAAAATCTCAGCGACTATTTCAAAATCTGAAGCTTTTATTAAACTATTAACTTTTGCCAGATTGATTCAGTGAAAAGAGGCTGAAAAAAACCCCAGTAAAGCACCAGGCATGTCCATGCTTCTGCAGTAAATTCAAGACGATTTTTTAATTGTCAACTTCAGTGTTTACTTTCTAAATGTATTTTCATCTTGTTTGTAAAGATGTTCAAGCAAGCTTTCAAGTAGGAAAGGGTATTTAATTTTGGATTTAAATGGAACATTTTGTTCAACCTGGAAGGAAAGCTTAATTATTACTTTTAAGTCTGCCAAAAGCTCAGACAAATTTTCATGTCATGTTGACTGAAACTTTTTTTTTAAAAAAATGAAAATAGACTACAAAATCATTTCCAAAGCTGTACCTACAATTATTCTTTTCAATTAGAAATGAGATGCAGTGTAAATGTGCATAGGTGGACGGCTACAGCAGAGGGAAGTCAATTCTCATCCCTTTTCCACCGTCGTATGGTAACACAGATTGAGAACAGACCCACCAGTCGGAGCAGAGCCTGTTTGTGAAATAAAGTGTCGCTCACTGTGAATGTATGCATGGCATTTGGTTCCAAATGAGTAAACCCTCCAAAATGAAGGCATGGGGAGCTTCTCCTCTTACTTGCAGAGGACACGGGCAGACTGGAAGCCCTTGTGCAGAACCAGCGTGATGCCTCTGCCTGCTCTGCATGTCTGCAGGAGGAAGTCAATGCTCAGGAGCTCCTCATATGAAGTTACCTGGTGGGAAAGTTAACCCAGGACTGAAAGCCAATGCACTTACAGCAGCAAGGAGAAATTTGGCTACTATTGCAAGCCATTATCATCCTCTTTAACCGTGTTTGAAACAATCTGAGAGCATAAAGAAATGTCTTTGCACATCTCCCCATTGAAGTTATTTTTCAGATGATGTTCAACAGCAGGAAAAATAAAGGTTTGCCTTGCCTTTGATATAGCCAGGGAGTCTGATAGACTTCTCAGATGATTTGTGAAATGGGTCAGATTTGGATTTAATTTTTCAAGACGAGTCCAGTGGCATTGCCCAAGGGAGGGAGATTTCAGCCAGACCCACAGTGTGGACCAACAGGTCACAATTCACTAATTGAGTCCTCTCCAAAGCCTAGGGGTCCATCAAAGTATTTAGGGCACATTATTAAGCATTATTTATATATACATTTTAAGATTATAATTTTCTCCATAGAAGTATGTATCTCTTTTAACTTTGATTTACTCTGACAAGCAAGAAAGGATGAAAGTTACTGCTGTAACTTAAATAAATGCCCAAAAGCTTGAATACTCATCAGAGACTTTGCAGGCCATGGGGAATTCCTTCAGTCAGCTACAAGACAGGCCAAAGCTGTTTTCCAGCCCTTCCCCAGGTAAAAGCAAAGGGATTGGTGGGTCAGAGCGTAGCCCATTCTTCACCACCCTCTCCATCCTTCCCCAGCATGGAGCAGAAAACACTGGGGCAGCATCCCACTGGTGTATGCCTTTATTTGGGTTAAACCTGACCTCCAGAGCTCCTTTTTCCCAAAGTCACCATGGGAGATCATTCAGACCAATCCATGTCAGAACTTGGGCCAGCTCAAGGCTCCAGCATGTACAGAAAATTTTTAATTTTTCAGGAAAAATGTGCAGAATTGCTTTTAAGAGAGTTGGATACAAAAGTGTTGGTTAAGAAACTAAATCTCTGTTTCTCAGCTGAGTTACAGCCAGGTAAAAAATAAGAGGTTTTCAGATAAAGAATTTGAGAAAAACTTGTAGGTGGAAATACATTGAGCTTAGGAGAGAGAAATCCATGCAGAGAGACAGCATGTGCATCTAAATGATTGCTGAACAGGGAAGAACAGTCCTATTACTTCTGATACTTTATACCAAAATAGCTTGGGCAGGATGAAAGATTCTCATCTATCTAGAAACATATCCTGAACTGAAAAAGCTTCATTACACAATAGTAAAAGCTTCTGAACAGCAAGCTGGCCAGTGGTTTTGAGTCCTTCCTAGTCCACAAAGAGACCTCAGTAGACCATACAGAGATCCCCAAGTTTTATTCTGGATAACAAATGTCTTCAGCACAAGCTCTGCAGATGATTTGTGTCTACAGCCACTAATTGTCCTTTGGGCGTTACTGGACCTGCCTCCCCGCTCTCAGGATTTAATCCAGGTCTGAAAAGTCTTCAGGAGACATTGTTATGGAAGGTAGAAAAGCCAAACACTGCCAGAAATGAGTTTACTGAAATAAAAGTGTAAGTGCTCAGGCGATTTTAGAACCTCACTGATGTTAAGTTTGGATTCAGATATCAAATTAGCAAAAGTAAATATTTTTTCTCTTTCTTTGTTAAATTGGGTTAGAGTAACCTCTGTACAATAAATAATACATTGTGTTTAATGTCAAGTATTTCTTTTTGTATTAGCCTACGTAGAGAGTGAAACTATCTTTGCTGCAACATCTCACTACAGCTTCTACAGTGCTGCCCTTGCAATAAATAAATAAATAAACAAACAAATAAATAAGTGAATGAATAAATGTATATTAATGGAAAGTCTGATTTTCAGCAGGGACACACTGGCTTTGTAAACAGACATTACACTCGAGCTGGTCAGAATTTAAATCCAGGCTTGTGACTCATCCTCACTTCACTTCCTGGAAAAACTATTAATGAAACCATAATTTTTCAGTGCAATAAGATGCAAGTCCCATTATCTTGCAAAAACTAGCTAGAGTTCAGGTTCCTAATTCCTTATCTAGAGTTACATATATATTGAAAAATTCACATGTTAATACCTCTTCCTTAGGTAGGATTCTTAAGGGAAAAAAAATAATCTCAATAGATAACATCTTTACATGTTTTGTTCCCAGGCTTCTCAGGTTATGGCTGCATGACTATTAGGTGCTGAGAAAGCATCTGACATAAGAGAATGGCTCTTCTTCAGCAATTTTGATTACATTCCTACTCTTTAGGTGGGTCAGAGTCCTTTATGGACATCTATTTGAGGCTGTAAAGACTCTGATGTCATCTCCTCGTATTTGCCACTAGACTAAGGCAGGAGATAAGAAAATGTGCTTTCACAGAACCACAGAACTTTAAGAGTTGGAAGGGACCTCAAAAGATCATCTAGTCTAACCCCCTGCCACAGCAGGATCACCCAGACTAAATCCCCCAGGAACCCCATTTCTCCATTGTTGTCCTTCAGGATCAAAAGTTTTAATGGCTGTCACCCAGATTGCCAAGCAAAACAGTGATTTATGCATCTGGAAAGCTGAAAACAGGATTTCAATTATTTGTAGGTAGCGTATAGATTTTTATGACTGATCCTAATAAGCCCGTTTTAGCGTCTGACAGGCAGAAGTGTGTGCATTTTTACCAGGGAAATCAAATGGGGGGAAGGAAAGTGATTTGATTACACTTGGTGGGTGGTAGTTGACTAATGGACAGGTAAAGGACTATGTTGTAAATTGGACTAGATCAGGCACAAGACGTAGGCAGCTAAATGGCAGCTCTTGCTAGCCCTATCTCCTGTGCCCCGCAAAAGACAGCAGAAGCCACCATGGCCAATCTCCCTATAAAGCAAGAAGAAAATTAGGCACCTGAAGGTCAGGTATACCCTGTGTCTTTTAGACAGAAATAGGATGTGTATCTGGCTTGCAGCACAGAGGATCTTACATCTGAATGGTGAGCAGCAAAACTCCTCAGCAGGTCCACAGAGAAATCTGGAGAGCATAAGAAAAGTTTTTTTCTAGGCCCTTCGACTGCTCGTTCAAGGCTGCAGAATGGCGCCACTGTTTGAAACAGTCTCTCTTCAAGAACCAGTGGGTGGTAAGACCTTCATCCCAGTGCACAAGTGGGTGGTAGGACCTTCATCCCAGGCTCCTGCTGCTGGGCATGAACATGCACTGGAGTTGTCTTTGACAGCCCTTTGTGGCTATCGGGTCATCATCCTGTCACTGGGAATGATAGTTTTTAAAAGCTTATATGTAATGTCGGGTTTTTTCTTGTTGCCATGTACAGAGCCATGACTAGGGCATGTCCTGCACCCCCAAAGCTCAGGTGTGTTTGAGCAGACTCTGTACCCCAGACCCAAAGCTGTACCTACTGGTGTGGTGTACCTCCTGGCTGGAGAAGCAACTCTTTCCTGAAATCAGGCTCCCAGGTGGCAAAAACGTGGGCACTTTCCAAACTGCTATTGAGGGCTGGAGAGAGGAAGACACCATCAGCTGTAGGATCTGGGGCATCAGCTTTTAGCAAGGGTGATGGATAGACCCCGTGGTTAGGTAGGGCGATAAGCTATGCACAAATAACAAACAGCTCAAAGGAGTGAGCCCTGAGATACGTGGTTTTTTTAAAGATATATCTTTGCTCTTCATACCCACCCACACAGAAGCAAAATGCCAGCAGGGACAAGTTGTATTTCTCTTTTATGTAAGATAGATGCTTCTGTGGTCCCTGTTACCTAAGCGTCTCAGCACCTCCTAAAACTGTCATTTATTTCACAGTACCATATTAAATTGATATTATGGGGTATGGATGTACCAAGGGGCTGAATAACACAAACAAGTCCACACAGGGGGTCCGGAGTCCACAGAGCAGGGAATTGGTCCCTCATTTTCTTCATTTCCTGACTATCAGAAAATACTTTCCTCCGTGTTTTCATCCTTCTCCCAGGATCAGATCAGCTTCTGCAAAAGCACAAATGCTTCAATTTCTTCCTACTGTTTCCTCTGAAAACTTCACATTTTATCCATTAGCTTTACAATTTTGAAGTTCACTTGCTCCAGAGGGGTAAGATTATGTGCTTCTTTTGTTATGTACCTCGTGACATGAAAACAAAATATTTTGCTTTGCCATTAATTTATTACAGTGTTACCCAGAAATAATTTAGTGTTTCATTAAAAGCAAGACCTTGGGAAATGTCAATTCATAAATGCCTTCGTAGCCCTCCGAGTGGCAATATACCTCTTGGAATAAAGCGATAATGCCTTTTCACCACACATTAGTGTCCACCATGTGGTAGTTTATGGGATGTAGTGTGGAAATGGACCTTTTTCCTCAGAAGAGGTCATCTTTATGATGCTCTTTGTGTAAGGAAATAGTGGAGGCACTGGTTAGCAAAGGCAGCTTTCCTGCGATGCCCCAGGGAGGACTGTCAGCCTCAACACTGTAAGCACAAAGCTTTTGAAATACGTCTCCAGCCAGTCTTGGCAATACCCCTGTGTTCATTAGTAAAACAAAGGAATCATTTCCAAAGGTGTTATAAATATCCAGCCTTACACAAAGCCCTGCCTGTATTCCAGCCTTCATAATACAGCACTTTGTCAGTCACTTGCAAAATAAACCTGTGAGTAGCATCGTGTGTGTGTGTGAGCTTAGAGAAAGCTGTTTGTGTTTTCTCCAGACAACTTGGGAGATAAGGCTTGTGACTACTGAATCACGTTGGTCTAATACATTTATTCTCCTCTTATGAGAACACATATCCTTGTATACAGCTTCAGACATGTAGAGTAGGGGTGGTAATAAACTGGTGTGTTGCATTGGTCCGACTAAAAGTGTTGAGGAGATGGGTAAATAAAAAGAAAGACACAGGAGACGCATGGAGTAGCAAAAGCTAAGGGGCCCCCAAGCATTCATGCTCCAGCAATGTACAACTTCATTGCTGGTGACATTATTGATAGACGCTATTTGCCAGTAAAAGATGGTGTACAATGCTGATCCCACAACCCTCTATGTAAATACTTAAATAATATTTGAGGGCAAAAATCTCTTCAATCTCTGGAGTCCATAAACCTGAAAGAAACTTGCCATAAGGCTGATTCTTCTCTAGGTAATTTTCTTTTTGCTCCCCTAAAGGCAGAACTATTAACAAGACATAAGATCTTTATTGTATTTGTGTCAGTGCTGGAGGAAAGGATCCTAGACAATATGCTTATTAAGAAGTAGGCTTTGCTCATGCTGCTGTGTGGGGGGTTATTTCTTTGTTTGTGGTTTTTGTTGTTGTTTTTGCTGAAGTTGCTTGGGGTTTTTTCAATGTAGATTTCGTGGAGCATGTTTCTGCAGTTACAGGTCTACTTTTCTCTTGTGTAATTGAATTATTAACCTGCGACAGGGTCAGCAGAATGGTTTATTTCCATAACGGTACAAGCCAAATCCTGGTATCGTTATTCACATAGAGAAGCACCACACTCAGCATGAGGCCCCGCTGAAAGACCTACCTGCAAAGCATGCTGCTGCTGGAAATTAAATTCATAGTCCTTTATAAATGAAACCACAGTGCAGGTTGCAGAAAATCAGAAGCAGGAATACAAGGCTGGCTGGCTGGATGTAAAAAATCCAGATGCGGTGGGATGCAAATGACCTCCAGCTTTGCTTATTCAAAAAGATGAAAACAAACAAACAAACAAACAACAAACAAACAAACAAACAAACAAACAAACCCCAAAATCACCACTGGACTTTTGGAAAGCCTCTAATCGTCCTGGCATGGACTGCAGGACTGAATACCTGTGCACTTGGTAGAATCCCTTTTCTGTTTCAAGTACCTGCTGAAAATCTTTTGCAACCCAGAATTAAATTGTTCAGTTCCTAAACATGAACATTTCAGTTCCCGGCACTGAAATCTATTGAAACTCTGTGTGGGCTTTAATAGAAGAAGATTCTCTGTACCATATCTTCCCCTGAACAGTTTTTCAGTGGGTACAATGTCATATCCTGATTCTTTAGATATTCTGGGTCCTCTTTATGCTCTGTTCCCCACTGTACGCCTTAGCAAAGAAAGAAAATTTATGGTCTGGTGTCTGCAGACTTTTCCTCACAGATAAAAAAGAAATAATGCTGAAGTAAATAACAGATGTCAGATCGTGTCACAGTGTTACTTAGAGATGAGAAACGTAGTGTTAGAGAGTTTGCAAGTCATACAAGCTACAGGGTAATTAAGCATGAGTATTTCTAATCAGGCATATTTAGTAATAAAACAATGAATGAACTGAAGGAAATATGGAAATCAAAAGCACATTCTGTACATTCACCTGAAGCTCCCAAAGAACAGAAACCTGTTTCTGACATAGTTTTTCCCATGTGAAGTAGTTTTCATATGCTCATGTGCCGGGCTGACCTTGGCAGCCACGAAGCACCCACAGAACTGCTCTCACTTCCCCTCCTCAGCAGAACAAGGGAAGAAAATGTAATGAAAAAAAAACCCAGGCTGAGATGAAGGCAGTTTAATAAAGAAAAACAAAGACCATGAGTGGAAGCAAAGGAAAACCAAAAGATTTATCCTCTACTTCCCACCACCAGCTGATGTCCAGATGCTTCTTGGAACCTCACTATGTGTTGTGGTTGCTTCAGAAGACAAATGCCTTAATAACAAATGCCCCCTCCTCTTGTTCCTCCTCCTCCTTTCTCTCAGCTTTTGTTGCTGAGCATGACATCATATGGTATGGAATATGCCTTTGGTTAGTTTGCAGCCTTTGACAATCCTTATCCAGTCCAGGACCCGCTGGCCATAGGGCCAAACTTGTCCAAAGTTCTATTAAAATAAAATCCATGAATAAGCTGCAGATGATAAATTACTCACTGCGATTAATGCATTGTTCAAGAAAAATCATTATCAGTTAATGGGCAATTTGTTAACTGAAAAAAATGACAACAGTTTTAAAATAGGCTATTATAAATTCTTCTTCCAGCCTTCTCCACTCTCTTCATATGGCACCTCTCTCTCACCCCCATCCCTTGCCTGTCATCGTTGCTGAACTTGAGCCTTAAACATAGCAAGCCAGAGATCTTTTGTAAGGTCACTGGAATGAACCTCCTCTGTTCCCTAATACCACATAATATAGAAGCTGTGGCAGACAGACAAACACCCCCGATATTTCTCTGTGTAACATGCCACAATGAAACCCTCTACCTTGCACTGTAAGTAGAGCAGTAATAGAGTGGAGAGAAGGAAATGTCAGTTATACCATGTCTGAGATCATGAAATCATGGCTTACCATCAAGAGAAGAAAATTGACGGTTTGTTCAGCATTAATGGATCATCCCAAAATTCTACAGCCTCTGAGTTAGTAACTTCAATTACAGAACTGGAAGAAGGTTTGTCTGTAACACCACTGTCTGCTGGTGAGTCAGAATTAAAAACTTAGCTGGAAGCTTGTCTAGCATTTTAAAACAGAAGATGCTTAAAGACCAGATAATGACCTAAAAGCTTGATACTAAGTTACTGAAGCTAATGGAGGGATTCTTTGAATCCTTTGAACTTTGGATGAAACTGAAATAAGAAAAAGCTCAGGAGGAGGAGATTTGCTGTGGGGAAATTATACAATATCCAGTGAGCCATAAAGAAAGGAAGAAACTATGTCACCTAAAGCAAATAACAGCACTGAGAAGGAGCATATTCCATTTATGTGCTGTTCCTAGGAATGTTTGGTTTCCTTTTTAGTTCAAAAGTGGTTCATATTTCTGTGATGGATAGTTACTGTGTTCTGAAATAAACACAAGCTTGACAGTAACTCAGGCATCCCTCCATCCGGCTGTGAGTTACCACCACTCCCAGAAGGTATGGTCCTGAGCTATGGTCCTGATGTACTCAGAACAGTTCTAACAAATCAGCCTTTCCTCTCCAAGAGAGTAATGGTCCTTTCAAGGCGCTCTCCTCTGGAGGTGGCCTCCCCACAAATTATGTCGAAAACACCTTAGTGGTCTCATCAGAAAGGTAGGGATGAGGATATGAAGACAGTATCCTCCTGAAGCACAAAACACATGGATCTTAGTAGAGGGAATTTGTTCCACCTCCAGCATTTGTTGCTTAGTGCAGCTTTACCTTATTCATGGGTTTTCCTCCTAAACAGGAGGAAAATAATTTTTAAAACCCATGAAGATGAAGTAATACAGCGTAACAGCAGGTAACATGAATAATACAGCTGATACATCACAGACACTGTCAATGTTATTATTGTTATTAGTAGTTGGTTTTGTTGTTGCTGTTATTGTTCTTACATCCCAATGAGAAAGAGAGAGGATTTTTTTAATCGCAAAACATTTCAGAACCCAAGAATTATTCCCTGTCTCTGTGGTTTGGAGAGGACAGCCAGCATGGTTCTGGGGTGGGTGTCCCAGCAGAGTGTCCTCCCTGCAAGGGGCCACAGCACCTGCTGTATGGTGGAGGATATAGCAGTAACATTTTCATGTGTGTCATAATTGCTTCAAGAGCCAAGGATTACAGTGTCCCTAAATCCTTTTACATATCCTTGGAAGAAGTTTTGATATACAGGATTGAATTCTGGAAGAAGTTTTATACAAAATCAAATTCTCAAACTGAGGAACTTCCCAATGACATTCATGGAGTTTCAGGATTTCAGAAGCCTCGCTCTACCTTAAAAAAATAATTGCAGCATTTCATGTAGCACTGCCGTATTTCTTCACCATTCAGATTGAGTACAGACATGGAACGAGCAATTAAACCAAGCTGAGAGGAAGAGCAACGTGGGCTCTATATGTGGGATGGTTTCCAGGTGGGATAGCTTTCATAAGTGCCTTAAAAAACATTCTGCCACACGGCTCTTCGGAGGCCTCCCCACAGAAGCAGCTCAATTATTCATTCAGAGCAGAAACTGTTTTATTACATGTCTTGTAGTTCGAATGGTTAGACTGAAATGTGGGACACTCTGCTCTCAACAAGGTTCTGGTACTTGCATTTGTACTTGCACTTGTCCTGCAGAGCAGTAAAAGAGTTGCCAACACCAGCTGGGAGATAGGAATATCATTAGCACATATTTTGTTTTGTATCTTCAAGGTTAGTACAAATCACAAAACCTCTGTGGCTGAAAGAGAGGAAAAGAGCACAGTTCTGGAATTAAACTTATTTTTCAAATTAGTCTGGACAAGTTTTAAGATGTGACTGAATATTTGCCTTTGGTTCAGGGGGAAGATCACTGCTTTATTGTACCACCCTGTCAGAGAGCCTGTTCTCATCCTGACTTGAAAATTGTCCTTTCTGCTCCAAAGCACGTGTTTCCTGCTCTCATGCTGCCTACCTGCTGTGGGCAGTTGGAAAGGGAGATGCAAACTTGAGGCACTGAAAGCTCTACTCCTCTGCCTCCTCTCCCACCCACGGCAATGTTGAGTACCTGATCCCACGCTGGCTGCTCCAGGCTAGTGTGGGTTCCCCTCTGTGTTCACCTGAGAGCTGGGGAATCTAAAACTGCTTTGAGTTAAGAAAATACACTACAAATTCTAGCATTTTTCCATGTGAAAAAAAACCATTTCCCCTATTCATATTGAGCATGAAGTTGGCTAAGTTCAAATTAATGTTGTGCCATGAAGGTCCGAGGCTGAACTGGGGGCTACATGGTACCACAATCTGCACTGCATTAGCAGTGAATGATTATCAAAGATTTTCCTTGAACTAACATTGACTTAATTGTGTAACACATTATATATTACCATATGTACACATTACCAAGGCTCTTGATTATTTTCTAATTTGAATTTCTCCAGCAGTTCTCTAAAGGGCACTAATTCTGTATCACTGTAAAAGTGAAAGTTACTTACCACCACGATGCTTGCCTGGAACCGCTGAACCGAGCAGAACATCTCCCCATCTATCCATAACTCTGTATTTCCCTAAAGTGAAGAATGCCTACTTAACCACGGTCAGTGTTTACAGAGTAAATGAGCATGATTTCCAATTGTCCTGTTCTATTTTAAAATTGGATTAGTTTATGTTTCTTCATAAAGCCATTACATTTGGTCAAGCTCATTTGTCGGTACTCCAGAGACAACCGTATGGGCAAATGAATCATCTCATCAAACACAAGCTAACTCTGCTGGTCCATGAGCTGTGGCATCTCCTGCAGACAGGCTGACCCCTTCGTCTCAAAGGGCAAGACCAAGCATGGCATGGTGGCCCTGCCAGATGGGATACCTCCAGATGGGATAACGTCACTGGGAGCCACGTCCTTGTTGGCACAGCACTCTCAGACAGCAGGTGTAGGTTTGCTCCTCCTGTGCTACTCTCCATTTTCTGTACCTGGGAAAAAGGTTATTCCGACTGCTGAGAGAGCACATCATCTAGCTTCTCCTGCATTTAAAGGTTGGAGAAACTCAGGAAAGACAATCCTACTTGCCAACAGACTCGGAGTTGCCACTAGCACTACTCCATGCCCTTCGTGCTAGCCCAAAACGAAGGGATTCGTGCAATTTGGGAAAGTTTCCCTATTCTGTTCCTGATGCTTGCTGTCAGGATTATCCATGTCTGAAACACTTAATGCTAGCAAGAGAATCAACAAATAAAAATGCAAGTATCAGTGAAAGGTATCGTGCTCTGATCTTAGAAGGCAAAATCACACAGCACAGCAGTTGCCTGAAGCTCAGCAGCTGTGGTTCTCCATGATTTGTGAATACTCTTTCCCTACCTGATCTACCAGAAATTACCTTCCACTCACTGATCTGCTATTGAGGAGATCAGCAGGACATCCCTATATATAATTCAGGCTGCAATTTTATTAGAAATAGCGAGGTCCCTTGTTCTGCACATAAACTATTGAACAATGGTATCTTTTGCACACCTGCCACACAAAATAATACTAAATTAACACAGGTTCGCCCCAGAGATATTTGAACCTCCATGAATTTTTCAGAGTGGCCTGAGGTTTTAATTTATAATCTAATCCAAACTCAAATAAACTGCAGCTTCATGATTTCATGCCCAGCATGAGAGCACTGCAGTCAGCATGCCCACCACAACACATTTAATGAATATGCTAATAGGTAAATTACGGATAGGAAAGGAAGATGGGAAACTTATGGCTGAATTGAGATGCCCTTTCCACTGCCTGTGTGGAGAGCTGCACACAGCTTTCCATGACTCTTTCCAATCCAAGTCTGGATCAAGCTGCTTCTTGTGAAAGAGATCATCATAATGACATCTGTTTCTAAGGCTATGTGGCAATAGGATGAGGGGTGATGCTTTAAACTAGAGCAGGGCATGTTTAGATGAGACCCTGGGAAGAAGTTCTTCACTCTGAGGGTGGTGGATCACTGGCACAGGTTACCCAGAGAGGTGGAGGAGGCCCCATCCCTGGAGACATCCAAGGTCAGGCTTGATGGGGCTCTGAGTGACCTGCTCTAGTTCAAGGTGCCCCTGCTCAGTGCAGGGGTGGGATGACCTTTAAAGGTCTCTTCCAACATAACGCATCCTATGAACCTATGAAATCAAGTAAGTATGAATGACATGCAATACAGGAGGAGATCTGAGCAACTTTGAGAAGCTTCAGATCATAACTCAGATTAAAGATACAGGCAGTCTCCTGGGAGAGATTACAGCTACATCTCCTGAACATGGGTGAGCTTTGCCTCTGGACAGGCTCCCATCTTGCTGGGAGATGCACATAACTACAAAGTAACAAAGTAACCTACTGCAGGATCTCCTCATGGTAGAAATTGCAACTCCAAGACTCTGAGCGGGACCACTGCTTCTCTTGGGACAGCCATTGAATGCTCCATGGAAATCGGAGCTTCTGGTTCATGTAATCCACACAAAGAAATAATCTTGGGGGATGTATGTATCAAATATATGGTTTCTAGATTTATGTTGTCCAAATTCCCCTATTAGCCCAGCTTGCATGAAATCTAAGCTGTTGACAGATCTACACAGAACAGTTTCCTTTTCTAAACTGTTGCACCGTGTTGTATGCTTTGTGCTGCCATTCTTCCCACTCTGAAAGCTGTTGTACTTTGGTGCCGGGTGAGACAAAAATGGAACTACAGCCATAAAGAGTTTGCATAGACAAGCAGGTGAGAAAAACACAGGAGTCCTATCACTTTTGTGAGTGGGACAGCTGCATGGCAATGGAGAAGTGGGCGTTAAATCTCTGTTACCCACCACAAAGGTGGTGCCTATTGAGATGAAGTGATCAGCTTATCTCAGCTTTGGGGGATGAAAGGTGCTGTATCTTGGATGTCGATCTTGCAGGATGCATGCTGATTGCTGGATGCATTATCCAGCCCTCAGATCAATTTAAGGTTATGCTTTAATCTGGCCCAGGGCCAGCTGCTATCAGCAGCAGAGCACCCTGCAGTCTAGCACACGGGGATGCTTGCAGAGGAGCGCTGGCTGAGCTCGCCCACACCGTGCACCTGCACCTGCCTAGATGAAAGGGCAAGAACTGAAACAAGAATAAGTCTCCCTGCCCCAACCAAACCCCTGAGAAGAAATTGCTTCATGTCAGCTCACTGCAGCTGCCCCACCACCGGCTAACCTCCCTGGCACCTTACAGGGACCGGAGGAGGGAAACTGTACGGACACAGGGTACCAGGAGAAGATGCTCTGATGTTCTGGTCCTGTAGCATGAGCTCTAAAGGTCTGAAGTACTTTGCTTTTGTGAATAAACACAAGTCCCATAGGTCAGGTTTTGCCTTAGAGATATAGAAAGCACCATCCTCTTCAGTCCCAGGCAGACTGAGTGTCCTGCAGCCCTGCACATCCTACACAATGTGCTGGGTGACCTGACACTGACAGAGCAAAGCAGCTGATATAAATTATCAGTTATATCAGGTGTTTCTGCCACTCCCACAGCTGTGTTTTCCTGTGGTATCTTTGTCAGAAATCACAGCATGGGCAGGAGCATCTCCAAAGCAGCAAGCCTTCCCCCAGCACCCTGGGAAGATCAGCCACATGGACATGCATTCCCACCATGCACCTTTGCTGGGTGGACAGCACAGGTACCTTATCAGGCAGTGCTTTAGAGCACAAGGCAGACATGTGCCCTGACTGGTTTTTACCCACTGGGACAATTTATTCAACTAAATTAATGCTGCAGAAGTCTGTAACCATGGGGCAGGAGAGGCTCAGGCAGATACCCAGAGTGGATACCTCACTGTCAGCTTCCATGAGATGAGGCTCCACTTAATAGAAATCAGAGATGCATCAATTACATTGCCAAAACGACCTGGTGGATAACTCACAGCGTGGAAAAAGGTTCTGTTCCACATGTGTGCTTGCATTGACAGAACTGGGGGCTCAGTGTTGATTTACATGTAAGGAATGGGAAGGCAGTGTCTGCCAGGCAGGTCAAGTACCACGTACAGCATCTCCTGCCTCAGCAGGGTGAGGTGTGGGATTTTAACAGTGCCTTAATAAGTTTCTTTCATTCCTTCTTCACCATTTGCATTCATGGGTGATTATGAAAGCAGAACTTTTTTTTCTTCACTCATGGAAGTAGGCTTAGTCTAGGATTTATTCTAAAGCACAGTTTGGAAACAGAATGTAATATTTAGTTTTATTTTTTGTTGAATCCAACCCTTTCTGAAAGTATAAAATTGCAGAAACATTCAGATGCGAGGAAGCTTTAATAGAAGAGACAACCTACTTGGTCTTGGACTCTTTTTTTATACCCATTTTTTCCCTATTTTTCTAAAATGACAGACTTGGTAGTTTGTCAGGTAAGAGCAGTTTCGAAGAGGAAAGTTTTCCATCCTTCTAAGAAATTGCAAAACTGACTTTGACAATGTCAGTATCCCATACAGCACAATTGTGAAATCAAAATATTTTTAATTTGCAACTCTAGAGGGAAAACATGTCATTTTCATCACACCCGAAGATCTCATTTTGCCTGGTCTGTATTGGACAGTAGCTAGCATCTAGTCTACTACAGAGAGATGCTCTTACTGTTACTCTAGGCTCAAATCCCCCAGTTTTTACAACTAGTTATTCCAGGGAAACATATTCTGAAGAATGACTACAAAGACATATAATGCAGATACTGTTTTTTTAAAAATGAAATATTTCATTTTTCCATGTAACAGGCAGCAATTCTCTCTGAGGCCATGCAGTGGAAAGGAAGAAGAGAAGGGAATCCTTTACCACCTTATTATTTATAGCTTCCTTGCATAGAGAATCTTCCTGGCAAGGGAGAGAACCCCATAGCTGTCTCACTCTGTGCAGCAATGCAGATATGTAAATTAAGACATCTCCCAGCACACAAACAGAGCACTAAGGAGGATACTGATGGAATTGTCTGGGAGAAGCCTCGGGAGGCAAAAGACTGTAGGATTAACTGCTTTGTTATTAGGGTTCTCTTTCTTCCAATGGATGATGAAATGGTGGTCATATGAATGCAGATTAATTTGGTATCCCAGGCTGAGTAAGTGTGGTTGAAACCAAGAAAACGTACTAACTGTCACCTTCAAGGAAGTTTATCACTGCTCTCTCCCCAGTATGAGGGAGACCCAGGGATCCTCTTACAGTGAGCAGAGGATTCCCAAACAGGAGTACAAATGAGTCAGGGATAAACTGTCACCTCAGAAAATTCTTGTTGCAGGAATTACGTCTCCACATGCACATATCTAGCAGGGTTAATTAACCTACAGGATACATGGTTCCCATTTCCTCCAGACTTTCACTTATTGCTTGAATCCCAAATCCTTGGTTCGTGATGTTTTTGACCACCTGCCTGTCACTGCAGTCTCTAGTTGCTACCCAAGGCTCCTTGGCCACCTGGCTCTTTGTGGATCAGCAGCTTGGGGCACAGCAGAGCACACCGAGGTGGATCAGCTTCTCTTGTCCCCTTACTCACCCTCTGCTCCAGCGACAGATAAACTGGAAAATGCAGTCACAAGGGGAAACATAGTCTGGAAGACTCCACGATTTTTATGCAAGTGAGATGCAGAGAAACATATAGATGAAATGATCTATAAGGCACTGGTATGACACCCCACAACGTAAATGTTGATTTATATACCTCCAACAGCACCCAGCTCTCATAAACTTTCCAAAAGCATTTGCTTAAAGACCAATCGGGTCAGTGTCAGTGCTAAACTGGACATAGTAGCTATGTATAAATGGCAACGTAAAGCTAGCAAAGGGCTCTGGGCTCCAGAGGTAACAGCAACGTGCTGCAGGGCAGGTGGGGAACCGGGTGCGTTAACCTCAGCTCCCTGGAACTCTGTGCCTTCAGCCCGAGAGAGCAGACACTGTGCAGCCATCCCAGCCACGGGCTGTGAGCTGAAAGATATAAATAGCAGCAATTAGCAGACCTCATTTGCCCACCTCCTTGTGGGACTGGAAATGGAGCGGTGGCAAGCCCAAGGCACACCCAGGAGCTGAGGAGATCCTACTAAAAATATTACTGTAAATTTTTAAGAAGGCGAGAGGGAGGAAAGAAGTCATGACAACCATTTCACAGCTCCGTGCGACGGGTGCCAGCACCCTCTGTAACCCCTCACACACAGCCCTGTGCTGCTGGAGGGGGGTTGTGCATCCTCTGTCTGTGGGGACATCTGGGGCACCAACCTCCTCCAGCCCCATCCAGAGAGCATGGTGGTGCTGAGGGGAAAAGTGATACACATTGGAAATATTGTAAGGGCCTGGGGGGGTATTTAAATGTTCCGTTTTACATGGGGAAAAATAAATACATCCTTTGCCAAAGCAGAAAGAGAAAGCACAGGTTTGGGTCAAGGCAACATCAATGCCTCTCGGTCTTCTCTGCATTCCAACATGTTAAGCACCCTTAATTAACCTGAAATTTATAGCGAATAGACCCCATTTCAGCTAATTTCATGTCTGCATGTCCGCATCCTTGCTTTGCATCATCCAATGAAGCACATAAAGAATACTCAAAGGTTCCAGCAGAAGCCATAGCTGGGAGCTACAGCGAGCCCAGCAGCCCTCACTGGGTCCTTCCCCAGCCCCTCCATTGCTCCCACATTTGCAGCAGACTAGGGGAGGTTTGAATGTTGCCTGGCTATTTTGCGGCGCTCCAAGACCGTGCTCATAAATGATTCACGTGGTACAGAGAGACAAGGGATGTTTCACAAGAAAGAAAACAAAAACAACAAACACCCCCCCCCCCAAAAAAAAAAAACCCCACAAACCAACCCCCCAACCCCTCTCTGTAACGCTGTTTGTGTTTTGCCAGACCCTGTCCTCTGGTACAGGGTGTTGCTTCATGGAAAGCACACATAGAGCTGGACTTCTCAACCTCTAAAACAAACCAAAAAAAAAATCCCAAAGAAGAGTGTTTTATAGCTGGAGCAGAAGGAGCCATCTCCCAGCTCCGGGCCCATATGTGCCTCCTGCACATTTCTAGCCTAGCTCTAGTGTTCAAGAGCAGTTGGATAATCTGAATTTCTGGCTATGGGAGCAAACAGTCCAGCCAAGGATGCAATTACCTTGCTCCCGTGATGGGCAGCGGGCTGCCCAGTCCTGCCCAGTCCCACCAGACAGAAACCAGCTGCTGGAAGCTGTCACTCTCTGGCCTCCAAACAGCTCAGGAAAAGTCTCTGTGCTCCAAGGTTTGTAACATATCCCTCATGGATTGTGGCCACACTGAGATTTTGAGCTATCACTGGGTGTATACTGGCACTGGTGGGACATCCGGGTGGTATGGGCTGAGGAGGGGCTAGAAAGAGAAGGGCAGCGAAATCTGAGTTTCACAAGGAAATTAATTTACCTGTCTTACAACTCAGGCTCCTAAAAGGGAAAAAAATGACCAAAAGCCTTAATTAATATGCCATGAGATGACTGTTAAATTAAGCGCTTTAGGATATTGTCTGATCCTAATCACATAATGTTGCAGCCACTTAAAGAGCAGTAATCCCTTGAAAGGGAAATCCGGACTCCTGCTTTTCAAAGGCTTGTGCAGGCATTGGAGGTCAGTGTTATTTAGCAATTTGCTGGCTGATGGCAAGATGATGCATCACTAAACCTTACTTTGTGTAAAATACAATTTGTGGGAATGAGTCCTGAGCATCTTTGGTGCTACCACAAAGGAAGGCCTTTTATCCCTCGTTGTCTTTACTATTAAAATTCCTAATTTTTATTTATATAAAGGATTTCTATGCCCTACAATTACAATTTTCCTGGGCACCAAATATTTGTTACACATGTGCTTTGACTTAAGACCCAAAAGTCACTACTGGTTGTGTGTATTCCCCCTCCTTTTGACCCTGTCCCATACCTGGAAAATCACTTCTGTTTCAAGGTCCTGACCAGGAATGGGGTCCTGGCATATCGAATGCTGGGCAAACAGAGATAAAGAGAAGCTTCTGCTTTGGAGAGATAAAATCCACACTCAGGCAGGATTTGTACCTTCCAGGTGTGTTCTTGCTGGTCCTGTGGCTGGCCATGGAGAGGCAAAGGCACCATTAGTGGAGTCGCATGCATCTACTAGATGGCAGGCAGGAGACAGGTGGGGATAACCAAAGTTTTACACTGTTTATTGTCATCTTGTCTAAGAACATGCAGATGGGAAGACACCCCAACTTCTGTTTGCCCTGGGCTGGGGAGTCTGCACAGGAATCCAAAAGATGGATGGCAGTGATCCCATCAGCATACGCCAAGTAGCACAGCCAGCACTGGAAGCTGCTGGCTTGCTCTGCTGGACTCCAAACATAAAATAGGTCAAGGGATTTTAAGTACAAGAGCTGTGCCCACCATCCAGAGCATTGTAGTCTCTCCAGTGGGTTATTGCTGGACCCTGACACGAGCTCAAACAGGAGTTTGTGCCATGTACCAAAGGCAGAAGGCTTCAATGTAGGAACAGTGTGTTATATTTTCTGGTATTGCTAAATAAAGCAAAAAAGCCCCAAACAACCCCCACCCTGAAATATTTATATTTTAAAGAACAAATACAAGTGGATAGTAAATAAAGTCTAAAAAAAAAAGTAAATAAAGCGTGAGTGAGGGGGCAGTGAGCACTGAAACTCAGTGACCAAAGGATTTCTGTGGGGTGCAGAAATATTAAGAACCACGCAGTGACAGCTGGAGATAACTCCCAGCTGCCCAAACGCCTCACACAGACACGTCAGGGTTTTACTATGGGCAAGAAATCAGGCAGAGGCTACTACTACTCTGCTACAAGCTCCTGAGAACTGTCTGTGTATCATAAGCCACAGCTCTTGCAGAGCTTGGAGCTTCGGCTGATGGTATCCGAGGCATGCAGATTGCTCTCTGAAGGTCAGGCTCCTCAGAGGGCTTTAATAAAGCTGCTCTCCTAAACGGTCGTTAACAAGTTTGATGAAGCTTCAACTGTCCACTTTGATGCTTCTTGAGGCAGAGGTGCCTCTGGCTGGTGCCCTGGCTCTCGGCACTGAGCACAGGGGTGGCAGGAGACTCACTGCCACCGCTCTGAAGGCAATTTTGCTGGCAATCGCAAAAAGAGCTGTAATTCTTCTACTTAATTGCTCACATCCTGGTGGGGAAAAAAATGTTACCAATTTAAGACTCGATTATACGAGCGGTGGATGTCCTTAAGCAGGGCCTAGCAACTGCTAACAACCAATTTGTTCTCTAATCCAGCCCCATCTTTAACGTTATTAGGTAATAATAAAATCCCGGTAAATAAAACTTTTGCCCTAATTATCGCTTTTGTTTCAGATATCGATAAAAACGTCCAAACATTAATTAACAGCAGTAGGTACAGTAAATACTGTCTGGTTGGTACTCCCACTATTGAGAGGGCCGGTCAGGAGGTGCTTCTGTTCCACAGCAGAAGCTATAGAATATACCTTAGTCCTCACTCAAAATATTAAATGGTTATAAATTAATATACAATATAAATTTAATAGATAATTCTTAAAAATCCACAATCCTGACTTGTTTTCCTCGTAATTCTAGCTCTTCTCCTTCAAAACTCGAGCCGGGAGGATCAGCGCATCCCTGGGGGCTGCCTCCGCGCAGCTGCGCGCCGCTCCGCGCCTGCGGACCCCGAGGCACCATCCACAACCCCACAGCAACCTGCAAGGGAATTGTCCGGGGCCCTTTAAGGGTTTTTTTTTTTTAAACTTGTCCCCCATCCCTTGTTTACTCCCCTCCAGGGATGCGCAGCCCTGACGCCGCTGTGCCGGGCTGGGGGTGTTGGGGCTTTTGCTCTGTCCCAGTGGGCAATTTCTTAGTGTAAACGTGCCAGTTGGGGCTCTCCTCACTTAGTTGCAGCCCCCGACTCGGGAGGTGGATGATGGAGAACTTTGTTTAATGACAAACTACACAAGAAAGAGTGTCGTGGGAGCTCAGGAGCAATCGGGCGTGAAAAAAGGTAACACGGGTTGGGGAGGGTGGGGGTGGGGAGAAGAAGGGGGATAGAAAGCACGTTTCTGATCCCTTTGGAGTCTGGACTTTTAATTTATTTTGAAGGAAACTTTTCAGCTGGCCGGTTTTCTCTTCCCCCGCCCTCCCTGGACCCGTCCTGTCCCTACACCGGCTTCTCTCTGCTGCTCGTACTTCCTTAGCTAATTAGTCTCGAGCTTTTATCTTAAGTGAAACATCTCTAAGGAACACTTCGTATTCTGAAAACTATAATTTCTT
The DNA here is from genome assembly GCA_027925045.1 of Hypotaenidia okinawae. NCBI lineage: Eukaryota > Metazoa > Chordata > Aves > Gruiformes > Rallidae > Hypotaenidia > Hypotaenidia okinawae. Next base: position 20,481,284 of record BSDF01000011.1, on the reverse strand, counting down.
TGCCGGGTTCAATGGATATGACCTTTATTTGGCTGAAGACTGTGTAAAATGTGTTTTTATACAGAGATGGCTAACTCGAAATAGCTACTGCAATCCTAATGGAGTGAGATGTGCACAGCTCTCATTTTCATGTGTGCGATTAAATCAATACTGCATCTGCCCCCATCTCATCTGTTTAGCTACACAGAGGTTAAAAGCAATCTGTGTTTTGCTTCACAAAAAAACTTATATTAAAATATACTAAAAAGACACTGTGAGGCTTCCAAACCATCTCGAGAAGCTTGGGTTACACTCCTGCAGGTCTCATCTCTTTCATTTGTGTATAAATCTGCTGTAGAACCGGGCTGGAAACTGTTGTGTTGCTTTATGCTTGTTGAGCACAGGCTTCGTTTCGTCTGAGATGGGGTGATGTTTAAGTGGCTGATGAAGTGCGGAGCCTTTCAGGACGGAAGATGCTTTACAGCCAAAACCACCTAGATTTTTGCGTTACAACGAAGTTAAATGCTGTGTGAAAGGCGTCATAAATCTGGGTCTCACCCAGCGAGTTCAGGTTTAATAGTTTTGACAATTAAGGTGTTTAATTAGAAAAGATTAAAAGATAAAAAAAGATTAATTAGCTAGCACCGTGTGCTGTGCCTGTCTTCCTACTCATTTTATCGTGTGTTCTTACGATTTTTTAAAGTTTTGCAGCATTGATGGTCTCCTTGCTGGGTGCAGAGGGATGCTTCACAAGCTTTTAGTTGGGAGAAGTTGTCGGCACCGTGGAAAGATGCTGAATCAGGGACGCGTTTTCCTTTGTGTTCTCTATCATCCTCCCGTAAGCAATTTGTGACTGTACCCGAGAGCTACCCTGTCTTCGGCACATGCTAATTACTGGTGAGACACAAGTGAAGTCCTCTTTAATTCATCAGCTGGGAAAGAATGGAGGCAGTGTGATAGCTAAATGGTTGTCATTAGGTTTCAGGGTGAATGGCTTTGCAAGTATCAGCGATGGCAGTTCTTTGGCTTCTATTCGAAGAAGACCTGCTCTGTAAAGGGCTTTCCTGTCCCCACTGCAAGCCAAAAACACTCGGCATGCCGTCTTTGGCACAAGTCCACACCAAACAGAGGGCCCTGTGGAACCCCATCCGCAGAGTGCAGCTCCCTCGTACCGGCACTCACGTCCTTGGTTTGTTTTCAGATGTATCTTTAGGTACTTGGTGAATAAATCCCGCTTAAAAATATTTTAGCAAATTAAACCGTCGTCTTTTTGTTAAGCCTGTTATCCCCCTCTCTCACTTTTCAGATTAATCATTACATAAACAGGGGAGGCTGGGCTGGTTTGTTGGCTGTTCCCTGGCTGCCTTGGGTGACCCCTGCTTGGCATGGCGAGTCAGACCTGACCAGCTAAGAAGGACAATGACTCTACAGTAAATAATCCCCCCTTTTTAATCTAGGTAAAAGGAAATCGGCACCTTCTCCCTGGCTCTAATGTCACTGCTGTAATTCTAAATCAAAGCTAGTTTTGCAAAAACCTGCTATGAAATGGAAAGTTCTGAGTCAATCCATCACACCCACTTTTAACCAATAGCTTTTTTGTTTGTAACTAAGTAAGTATTTTGACTGGAATTAATCGTGATGGTACCAATGGTAATATACCCAGGACTACAGGCATCAAAACTCCAGTATTTTAGTCGGTGTTTCACCCTTTTACTTGGAAAGGTTGGCCAAGAAAGAACTGATGCCAGCTGCCCAGACCTCTGGTGCAGAGGGTCTGAACCCCAGGGTTGTCCCTTGCAGTTACTACAAGGTGGTTCTGTTGCTTGAAAAGCGGGATGTACACGAGTTGAGAAAGAATGGGATGTATGTTTGAAAAGCATCGTTTTGCTGCAAGCACACAGAGAAATTGTGGCTTTCATCACTCCAAATTAAAATAAAAAAGCATCAGATGTTACACTATTTTAAGGGTTTTTCATCTGAAGCACAGATGCTATAGTACTAGAGAGAAACCAAAAGTACAATCTTTGTCTTCAAAGACATTAAATAAAGGATGTTATGTAGTTTCATTTGTACTCTCCCTTTATAATTACCAGGAGTAATTAAAATTACACCATACTTGCATTTCCTTCTAACTCGCCCGTTATGAAGCACAACCTCAAATATGAGGAGGGGGAGTAAAATTTAACCTCTTGATCTCTAGCCGAGTTAAGGTCAGCTCTCTGCTAGCCTCATCTTGGCTGGCAATTCAGGTTGCAAACCCTAAGAAGAGGGATGAAGGATGCCCGCAAACGCCCATCTGCACAAACCTGGAAATACGTGGTCCCACTGGGCGTTTTTATTTATGATACACTCCTTAGCTAGAAGTGCCCGTGGCACGTCGCAAATGAGAGCAAGCTTTCCCTGTGCCTTGTTAGGGCTGTGTTGGTTGGCGGAGAGGGAGGAAGGCTGGCAGCCAGCATATTCGCTTTCATTAGCAGCAGGTGTCATCCTCAGGTTGTGAACTCGGCTGCTGCGGAAAGGCAGCTCCCTATTTATCTATACAGGGCATAGAAGATCTCTGGTGGGAACTGGATTCGTTTATAATTAGACTCTCCGGGGCCTTGTTTCTTCGGGATGTGTTTTGATATTAAAATATTGCAGGAAAGGGATAGACATGATCGTGTCATATTAAAAAAAGAAAAAAAAAAGATTCCCCCCAGTATCTCTACTAATAAAATCACCGAGTTCAGTTCACTGCTTTAGGCTCAGCTGATAAAATCAATCACAGTCTTCTTGCTGGAACACTTTATTTTGATATTTTTCAGGGAAAAATAGTAATTTATTAAAGGAGGTGAAAAACCCTCATAGTATGGTAGTGGAAGTTTTTCTTCTGAAATATTTTTGGGGTCTTCAATCCATGTTCAGAAATAAATCTTTCGGGAGCCAAGTGAATAACCCAGTGACTAGGATATCCAGTTACCCTGCCTTTCTTTGTCATGGTGCCCCGAAAAGCAGCGATCATACCCCACTGGTGACTATGGGGGTGGGCAGGTATTCTTTATCACTGCCCTGGGCGCACAGGGGGATGGATGGATGGATCCTCCTCTTGTGCGCCCCACAAAGGATCAATGACGAAGCTTTTATACAGGACATATCTGCATATTCATGTTTTTTATATATATATATATATATATTCATAGAGTTTATATATATTAACATATATATTAATATTCTTGTATATTCATATATAATATTAATATACATTATATAGGTATATTCTTGTATATTCATATATATTCATATTTTTATATATTCATTTTATATATATTCATAGAGTTTCCAAGGAGTGGTTAATTTTTTTCATTATTACGAGCTCGTTATCACTCACCCACCTACCCACCCCGAGGCCATCAAAGACACTTGATGGCCTTTTACTCCTCTCCATTGCAGGCTCTTTTGGTGAGCTTTAGCTTTTGTCTTGCTGACAAAGCCGCGGAGCTGGTCCTGCAGACTCCAGGCGCCGTTTCTCCTGAGCCATCACCGCGCACACATGTGCGGACACTGTGGTCCTTCAGGCAAAACTTCGCACACCCCTTACTGGTTTGTTGCTGACCAACTAATACTTATCACATCCCCGGCTCCTGAGATGCAAGGAAAGCTCTGCTGGCTTCTTGCTTTGTTCAAAGGAGTCGGCTTGGGCTGGGGAAGCTCTAACAGTAAGACAGGCGGCTGTGCCCATGTTTAGGGCATCAGGTAAAACTGAGCAGCAGAGAAAGGGGGTGCGGAGATACTGGAAACAATTGCTCCTGTAATTACGGCATCAAGTGTTTTTTTCCGCCTCACCCCAAAAGTTTTCATGGTGCCAGAGCTGAGAAGGTGCAAACATGGGAAGAAAAATATTTGCAGAAAGTAGCAACTGCCTCTTAGTGAGTTTTCTACTATTATAATTATTATTTTTTTAATAAAAATGTTTTAATTAATGCTCGGGAAAAAAAATATTCTTTCAAGCCATGTTTTTGCCAAGTAGAGAATATTATTTTGACTGCCTCAGGAGAGCTCTTTCTGTCATCATTGTGGTGGCAAGAGGTAAAATCTGCTTTAAAAAAATGGCAATTTGAAAAAAAAAAATTGCATTTTTGTAAATAATGTGGTTATTCTTATTCTGGAGCAAATCCATAGTAAGAATAGAGCAACACAGACAGCAGCAGGTCCAACCGTGAGGAGATAATGGAAGTTTTAACTGAATGAAAAGTTTCAGCCTGTGATTCAAGAAATAGAAATAAAAATGAATTGGATGATGTATTTTATCTCATGCAGTGTTTTATCTCAAACTGAATGTTTTGACGGGTTTTAAAAAAAAACCCCACAACTATCCTGCTTTAATCACTGAATGAGAGTGAACAGATTAATTCCCTTAGTCTAGCATGGCTGCTTGGAAACATTCTTTGGGGTAGCAAGAAAAGTCTTTAACAAACCAGAGAAGAAAATATTTCCCTGATGATTCCTGATGGAATTACAGCAGGATGGGTGTTGGGAGACCTCAGTTTAATTCTGGTTTGAACCCCTAGTTCTGCACTTTACTGTGGTCAGCTTTTTGGTGTAACTTTTCAGAAATCAGCACACATGAACTTGAAAATAATTGCAAAGACTAATAATTACTCAGAACCTCACAAGTTCAGAGTGAGGAGGAATGAGACCAACTGAGAAATAGCTTTTCCTATTTTCTTTAAAAAAAAAAAAATCATAAAATTCAATCCTCAGAAATGTCTTTGGTCAATGTAACTGAGCCTGTGAAATGCTGACCTCTGACATAACCTGGAGAAATGACATCAGCATGGATCACTGGGCAGGTATTTTACATGTCCTTTGTTTCTCTGAACTTGCAATGAGGCGTTGGGACAGTTCTGCTGGAGAAGGTGTCGCTTTTCCTACAGATATTTATTGTTGAGGAATCAGTAGAGGAATTTTCAGGGGAAAAGATTTCACTGACATGGATGATTATTTTGGACTCTTGTAATCTCTTTTCACAACACCTGGTAATACCCTTCTTTATGATAACTTCAACAGCTGCGGAAGAGTTTAGGTGGAATCTTGGCCCAAGTATAACCAATTGCAAGATCTCAGTGTCTTCAATGGTACCAATATTTCATCCCTGAAGCATTAGATTTGTTATTTATCTCTCGGTTTTGCAAGCCTTCCAAAAAGCTATATCCAATTGCATGTCCAGGCGTTATATACAACTGCAAACTCCAGCCCGACACCCCGGTGAAACAACTTCCACGTTTAAAAGTGAAGCACTTACCAAAGTGCTTTGCTACAAGGTGTTTCATTTATAATCCTGTACATCACTGGATCACACTATATCACCAAACCCTGAAATTCAATTACCATTGGAGCTGAATGTGGCAGCAAATATAACTGCTGGTGCAGTATACTATTTTAGACATGGAGGATACAGGGGACAGCTAGAAGGGGAAGCATTCACCTTGACTTTACTATGGCAATTTGTTTTGTTTTCTATTTCCTTAGCTGCTGCTGGGTTTTGCTTAGTAGTTACTCAGACAAGTATCTGTTCAAATGTTTTAGCTGATGGGAACAGAGTTGCTGAAAGTAAAATTCAAGTTAGGACTTCAGTTTTGTCCACAAAGAATTCATATTAAAATTTGCTTAGATAATCCAGAAGTTTGCTGTCTGTGTAAAACAGTGTGTTCTAGTAACTGACCACACCTGTGAGCAATAGAATTCAGTGTTGATTCTATTTTAATAAAGATTTGTGTTCTGGAAACAATGTATGTTGTGTCATTTAAAAGACATGTCCTTCCATGTGGTTCCTCTGCAGACTGATGGTTGCTGACTTTTTACCAAGTCTAAGGAATATCTTGCTGTCACCAGCATCACATCATATAAACTCATTTTTCCTGGTTTCTCTCTCATGCATAGAGTGCCCTTCCAGCATCTCACCATCCCAAGTTTAGGATGTGACCTTTGTACCCACATGCATGAGGGTGGAAGGCGCAATGCTATTGTGTAGATCCCTTCTCAAGCTGCCCTATGAAGATTCAATAACCAAAATTTTTCAGTGCATAGAAACCTCCTCCTTGTTAGAAAACTTGTGATGGTTTTTGTTTCTACGTGAGCTTTGAAGAACATGTGAAGCCTTTGCTGAAGGTGTCGTTCAAGCAAGGTATCTATGATTAGCTCAATGATCTTAAAGGTCTTTTCCAGTCTCAACAATTCTATGGTCCTATAAAGCAAGGAGAAGTTGCTGGGACAGCTCTGCCTACATCCTCTGCTATAATTAGATGAGCTTGGTGGGTTGGGGGAATTTCTGCATAAGGGGGTCCTTTGGAGGTGGAGGGCTGATGTAGCAACCTCAACCTCAAGTATCAACTCCTGGGACAGCCAGTGCTCCTCTGGTAAGAAGAGAGGGAATATACAGGGAGGATGAGGAAGTTTGCTCATCGTTTGGTGGTTTTGGTCACTGTTACTGGTTTTTGAATCATTTGGAGAGCTTTAGGCAATGTGGGGTACAGCAACTTTGCATAGTCTCTGGTTGGATCAGTCCAAAGTCGCTTTACCAGGATCCTTGATCCTGAGCTGTATGGATTTCCTCTCAGCTGTATTTATCCTTGGATATACCATCAGATACATTGTTGTATCATATTGATATTCTCCTGTTCAATGCAAGACCCAATGCTAGTTAGCCTTTTAATCTTGGAGGGACAACGCTGGTATCAAGTGTTATCTACAGGTATGCTTGCCATGGTAAAAGAGTTTCTTGTCTAACTGGAAACTGAATAATATGGAATTTGGCGTAAAAGAAGCTGGGTTTTTATAGTTTCAGTAAATGAAAAAGAACAGAATACCCTAATTAGAAGCTTCCTGTAATGTTTCTCTATAAGAGATGACATTGAATCGGAAAGCATCATAATATTTAAATATATTTCATGGCAGAACACTGGCAGCATTTAAAAGGTCTTAGGTGCTTTGAATTCCTGATTGGTTTGACAGCTTGACAGTGATTTGTAAACCGAAGGTGTTGGCACAGCTTGCTCTTCTGTCGGAGCAGGTATCAAAGTTCAGGCTCCCGACGAGTCACCACTTGAACAGGGAGATGAAAAATTGCTCTCTGATAAATGTTTTCACTGGGGAAGAAAGAAGCTTCTGCTCCTGAAAATAGTAAGACCTGATAAAAAAAAAAAAATTATTCAAATCAATGGAAAGACGGGTTTCGATGGCCTTTGGATCAATCAATCTTTTCTGTATGTATCCTATTTTATGGTGCACTGGGTGTGGTTGGGGTTTATCAGAGGATAGGATGGAGCTAAAACCTCAGCGAGTCTATGTCCCAACAAGAGATTTCACCAACATTAAAGAGGGAAACAAGGCTTAATAAGCCAAAGTAGGTAGGTACAGTGATTTATAATCTGGAATCATATAAATTGGGCTGAACATCAAATTTGAGGATCCTTCTCCTTCTTTCTCAATCTTCCTTCCAAACATGCATTTGCATTTTCCATTTGTGCCAAAATCTGTGAACAATTAATTTTGTTTCTACTGGAATTGTTCTGTAGTACACCTGTAACAGGGCAATATAAGATTGCATATCTATAATTTTCAAAAGAATAATATAATTTTTTAAAGAGGGTTGCTTTCATGATCTTCTACTGGGATCTCAACAAACGTAGAAATAATTAAACAGGGCTATTGAGCATGAAACACCACACCTGCAGATTGGTTAGCCATGAAAATTTACAGTTGTTTCCACTGCAGTGCTGTATTTTATGAGTTAAACTGAACCCATATTACATTATTAAACCATAAATTTTCATAGGTTACAAACTTTGCAGGTGTGATGTTACATGCTCAATTGCACTGTTTAATTATTTGCATGATTTTTAGCATCCTTGAAGGAGACTTAGAGACTGTGTGCGTGGGCAGTAAAAGCCCTGCCTAGCCCTTGCCTGGGAAAAAGGCTCCAAGATGCAAACATTTTACATTAAAATCATGGGGATTTTTTTTTTTTATAGTGCTCTAATTTTAGCTCAACTCTGGAAATATTGGAAAGTCAATCGATACTCTGTAGCATGTCAAGAAAGTCTTTCTAAGGGAAAGAATGGTGAAGCACTGGAATTAATAGATGTTAAGAGCCACTCCATAGCCTAAGCTACCTGCTCGTCTCCTGTCTTGTCGAGAGGTGGTAGAACCACTCTCAGCAGCCACAGACTGCTGAGCATCATTTGTCTGTGACTCTGTGTCAGAGACACACAGGCATGGGATAAACCTTTTTAGCATGAAGGCAGCCTGATGCAGCTGGATGCTGACTCTTGTATTTGCTGCAAAGGCCCAAGTCCAGTAACTTCATGTAGAACTTAAAATCATAGAATCACCCTGGCTGAAAGAAACCCTTAATATCATCAAACTTTATTGTGGGTTTTTTTTTGTGTCCTTGTTTTTCAAGATAATAAAACATAAGCATAGTTTGCTCAATTTGGCAGCCTGGGAAACTGATATAATGAGAGATCCATACCTGTTCTCTTGGTATTAGCAGCAGCATTTCAAATTACGTTAGCTGTGTACAATTTGAAGCAATTTACCCATAAAACAAGGCACTGGTGCAAGTAAAAATAGAACTGGTGTCCTAAACCTGAGCCCCAGTCCCTATCTCTAGTGTATTCAGGCTCTAGTAACAGCCAGTTGTTGGGTTTTTTCCCCCAAATGATTCTCACAGTGTAAGAACATAACAAAGTCTCAGTTACAGCCCTGAAAATCACAGATTTTATGGTAAATAAAATGGAGGTCGTTTGAAACCCGCCGTATGTAAAATGCTTTACATTTGCGTGCTCGTTTCTGCTGCCTGACACATTACTTAGTTTTACATTAGGCTAATGTAGAGCAATATTAATGAGGAAACCAAGGTGTAATGTTCTTGCAAGAATGCTGACAGAAGTGAGTCCAAGTTTTAACCAGGGATTGCTTGCTTTAGCATTATCTCTATTGCTGTTAAACATGTTCTACATTTTCTGGGCAAATATCATTTGGAATTAATTGAATGGAAAGGAGGATGTTCAGAAAATGCATCTTTAGAGTTGTTGAAGTATGACTTTTTAATCAAACTGAGTGATTGTAAACATAAATTAGGTCTTGTTCTTCCTGCTGACTTGGAAATGGAGAAATGTGTAGGCTTTTATGTTAAAATCTTTTTCTCATGAGTTTGCAGTTTCAAACCTTGTAGATGCTTTGCTGGTCTGGTAGCACTATTATGTAATGATTAGTACTTGAATGTTACTTGAAGCACAGACTCTCTGCACGTATACTCATCCTTAAGGTTTTACTATGTTCCATTATTTTCCACCTTCTCATCATAGAATCACAGAATGTGTTAGGCTGGAAGGGACCTTCAAAGGCCATCTAGTCCCACCCCTGCAGTGAGCAGGGACATCTTCACTAGAGCAGGTCACTCAGAGCCCCATCAAGCCTGACCTTGGATGTCTCCAGGGATGGGGCTGCCACCACCTCTCTGGGCAGCCTGTGCCAGTGATCTACCACCTTCAGCTTGAAGAATTTTTTCCTAATACCCAATTTAAATTTCCCCTTTTCTAGTTTAAAACCATTACCCCTTATCCTATTGCTCTATGCCCTTGGGAACAGTTCTTCCCCAGCTTTCTTATGGGCTCCTTTTAGGGACTGGAAGGGGCTTGGAGGTCTCCCCACAGCCTTCCCTTCTCCAGGCTGAACCAGCCCAACTCTCTCAGCCTGTCTTTGTAGGAGAGGTGGTCCAGCCCTTTGATCATGTTTGTGGCCTACTCTGGACCCGCTCCATGAGTTCCATGTCCTTCCTGTGCTGAGGGCTCCAGAGCTGGCAGCACTGCAGGGGGGTTTCCTCAGAGCAGAGCAGAGGGGAAGAGTCCCCACTCTTGAGCTGCTGGCCATGCTTCTGGTGATGCAGCTCAGGATGCAGTTGGCCTTCTGGGTTGCAGATGCACATTGGTGGCTCACATCCAGCTTTTCATCCATGAGTCCTCCCAAGTCCTTTTCCTCAGGGCTGCTTTCCAGCACATCAGCTCCTAAGCTGTATTGATAGTCTCCTAAACTGTATCAAGTCATCTCATGGCAAAATTCTGTTTGTCCTTCTACCTCCTTCCTCTTGGAGAACAACATTTCAGGGTACCCTTAACACCAATTTCTGGAACATCTTCTTCAGAAGGAGTGACCTGAGGCTTTAGGACAACAATGAGCAAAATACAGCATGTGGTTTCTCTGCAGAGTTTTTATATAGTCTGAATAAAGTTTTGGAGGTTTCAGCTTCTCTGGAGGTCTCTGAGAGGAAGAGAACATGATGTGGATGTTCTTTGAGTATCCAGTAGTCTAATAAGGCATAAGCTATAAAGCTGAATGATCTCATTTGATATCCACTGGATAATCTGATTAGACTGTGGTCTGGAGTTTAATGGGAGCAGAGAGAAATCTGAGGAGAAATACCTGTACCTGTAAAGAAGGAAGCCTTTAACACAGAAGATTTTTATACTCAAGTGCAGTTTCTTTTATTTGCATAGTAATAATTATATAGAAGGGAGTTAAAAAACCTTAAATATGTCACTATTACACACATAGAACATTACAAAGCTCCCTGAAAGGTGCTTAAACTCCTTCAGCTGGCAACATTCAGAAGGAATGTAAAAAATGCTAGTCAAAATTAATATAAATAACAGGAAAAACAGATACCTCCTTTGGGTGGTTTCAAATATTTCCTTTGATGAACTCTGCTGCTGTGGTGTGAGTGGGACTCCACGAGTGGGAAACACACTAAGAAGTTAGTTCAGAGGGATCAACCGCAGAATTTGATTTTGTGGAAAAGAATTTTGCTGAAGATTCAGAAGTTGTTCATTCCCCAGTTTGATGATTATGTCTATCTGGGTTTTAAGGGTTTCTTTAAACATGTAGTTAAGCAATAATTGTTATTTCTAAACATTGAAAAAAAAGGTCGTAAAAATGTAGATGAACAGAGAAGAATGATGTTAGAGAAGATATGAGAGGGCAGTTCTTAATTTTGTTTCTTAAGAGGGGAAAAAAATAGATCCTTCTTCCACTGTTCCTAAAGGAGACTCAGTCAAATAAGAGTGAACAGATCAGCAGCTGTGGTCTGCAAGGTACTTGGAAAGGGTTGCACAGCCAGTGTGCTATTGATGCACTGCTGTCCTCTTGGAGAGAAAGGTCTGGGGATCATACTGGGTATCATCTTTTTCATAGCATCACAGACTGATATGGTTGGGAAGGGCCATCAGACCCCCCAGTGCCCCTCTGCTGTGGGCAGGGACACACCCCCCATCCCCCAGCCCAGGGTGCCCAAAGCCCCATCCAACCTGGCCTTGAGCCCTACCAGGGATGCCAGGGCAGCCCCAGCTTCTGTGGACAGCCTTTGTATTCTGTTATAAGATGTGGTCTTCTCCTTTTGGTTCTGGCTTTTAAGCCCATTTTGCTCTTAGCTCTTTTTTTGGGGTGTTGGAGGGATCTACAGGGGCTCCCGATTTGTTATACTGTTGCTTACAGGCTGCTGGAGATGCAACAAAATGCTTAAGCTGTGGCAAGGGCTCATGCCAAAATGTGTTCAACAGATGCCAGCAGGAGGAAGTATTTCACCCTCCTTGAGGAATTTCATGAGAGCTGCTTTAAGTATTATAGCACACAATGTTCTGGCCCTAATAATTCACTTTAGGACCTTAACTCTGCCCAGAAGGTATCTGTATGGTGCTGTAGCCAACATCTAACTCATAAATTCAACTTCTGGAGCTTCAGTGATGACTACAGAGTTTCAGAAAGCTGGTAGGAACTTAATTAGATCAGAAGTAAGTACTTCAAATCATACTTGAACTTAGGTCTGTCTTGTGGGATTCATGCTGAGAGAAGGGGGGTATCTAAAGAAGAAATGGGTATCTGGGGATGGTGCCTCTTCCAGCTGCACCATGAGATGGTTTGAATTCAACTATGGTGCAAGTGCCTCTTGTTGCATTCTTGCACTGCAGTCTGTGTAAACACAGCCACAGAGGTTTTTCTTCTGTTTAAGTTGTTAGAAAACTCTGTCTCAGGGAAATTGAGCAATGCACTGAGGATGGGAATGGCTGGTGAGTCCTTCAGTCTGTTAGTGCCTCAGCTCAATCGTTTTTCTTTTATATTTCTTTTACTGTTACTCTGTAGTGACTAAAGAAGCAGAAGCTGTGGATCTGAAAAGCACCATGAATAGTAAAGCTCAGTCCTGCTTTACTGCTTTTAGCACTTTATCCCCAAATCCAATTTTACCATTGCAAAACATGAACTGGCTAACCAGTAGCCATGCCATTAAGTGATTAAATGACACAGGAGGCACTGTGGCACTGATTTTTATTTTGGTTTTTTTCAAATTTTCATAGTATTGGGGAACAGTGAAACCAACAGGGACATGGTGTGTCCGTTAACTTTCTGAGATTTGGTAATAAGTTGTGTAATTGCGAAGGATGCTACACAGGGAACTGGAAAGCCTCAAATGAAAGAACTGCCTGAGATCAAAAGCCACAGCTGCCCTTTGCCTTTCCTTTCAGTCTCCCACCATGAGGATTCTTCCCTGTAAAATCATTTTATCACCAACTGGCAAATCACAAAATAGAAGTCTCAGTCCTTAATATCTTAAAGACCTGGCTTCATCAGCCAGGTCACCTTACTGAAGCCTCTTGTGAGCAGTGTGGTATTTTAAACACAATTTATTTTCTATGTGGCAAGTCTTCATTAAACAGTGAGGGTGTCAGTGCAATCTTTTGGGCAAACATTAGGAAGGATTATTGTCTCTCTTGGGGTACTTTTTTTGGTAGTCTGTCTGGTAAGTCACATGGCAGAGTGAAACAAAAAAATTAGTTTGCTGCAAAGTGAAAACACCTTATTTTGTCTTCAACAAAATCAATGTCATCTCTCAGGTCCTGTTTCTGATAAGAGAATACAAATATGAAAGAAAGTCAGGCAGTGGTTTCCACAGATGTTTTTGACAGCTGCAGTTTATAAACTTTTAAGATAAACAGTGGTGTTACCCTTTGAAAAGCAGGGATGCAAGTCGCCTGTTCTAGGAGCGTGGGTCTGGAAGGCAAGCTGGCAGACCCTCAGTTCTCCTGCCACCTCCCCTCTACACCACTGAGGGATTCTTTCAGGTACCCAGATGTGGCAAGCGGTAATCGAAAAGCTTTAGTTTTATTTTTCTGAGAGAAATAACTCTTTGTTAATGCATGTGTGTTAATGGCTGGGTAACCGCTGCTCTTTGACCCTCTGGTACAGAGAGACTAAAATCTTATTAACTCTAATAAGAGCTGCAAGGCTAAAGCCCACATCTAATGTGGAGAAAATAGTTTAAACTCTTTTTTTTTTCTCTTTTTTTCTTTTTTTCCCCCCTTCATTTTAATGGAGATGAACACACAAGAAAATGAACCAGTCCTAGCAATTTAGGGAGGATCTGTCCACATCAGAAAACTGGTTAGGCATTAAGAGGAGAAAGCTGAGAGTACGGAGTAATTGAGATGAGAGGGATGGCCAGAGTCTCACCTGGGTGAAGCCCTTTTAAAAAGTTATCTTAACATTTATGGGACTACTGAAGAACTTGGATATCTTGTGGGTGGTAGCAGCACAGAAACGCTCTTAAAAATATTAAGGGAAAGGTTTTGCTGTTCTCCTGCATTAATATGAACAGAGTATCACTGGCATTGAACTGGAGGAATTTAGGAGTAATAAATCAGGGCCAGAGAAAGATCCAGCCAGCTTTAGTTTAAGAACATGGAGACAAACCAAAGAAAATTCAACTGCTAGTACAGAAACAGTCAAAACCTTCATTCCTGCTTTCATTATTCCCAATAAATAATTCAGAGTGTTTCAAATTCAGATCTTGAGTTTACTTTCAACATTCCGTGGCATTATAGTTAGTTTTGGTTTACTTTTGATAAGGAGAATCATAAATTATCCACTGGACTGTTAATGTCACACAGAACTAATCAGACCTGTAATCACGCAGGATACAATAGAAGTTCTCCTGTATTGAAATAATGTTCATTATGAGGATTTCATTTATTATTAACGTGGAAATATGAAGTTCTGCTGCATAACTGAAATTAATGGACTGTAACTTTGAAGGGTTGCTAACACTGTCTTTAGCATTTCTTAATTAGTCATGTGTTATTTCTTTTTTGGCCTGGAAAGCTTATGCTGTGTTCATATTACATGTTCTTTGTTGCCAGAAATTTGAGCTAGAAGGTCAAAAGTAAAGTTTTAAGGACAGAACTATTTCTTTCTTGGAGATTGTCCTTCAAAACCAAGAATTTCTCTTACTTCTACAGAGGCTGAGGCTAACGTAAGGAGTAAAGACATTATAATTTATTTTATAAAAAGCTATAATTTGATTGTTACAGCATGACTAATCCCATGCAGACTCAATACAAAAAAATACCAAGCCTCAGCTGATACATAAAGCTAAGTTAAGAGTAATGCAAGCAACAACTCAGTCATCAGTATTAAATGTGTGATAAGACTACAGATTCTTTCAAAAATCCCATCAGGCACTCATCAGCTTCTTAATATGCCTAATAACTCATGAAATTTCTTCTAAGTGGTTTCTCCAATGAAACATGGATCATGCCTAGCAGTATCACAAACTAATTCTAAGGAAAGTTTCTCTGTCGGATGTTTCATTGACATCAGTGAAAGACTTCTCAGAATCTACACAAATAGGTCTGAAGCCAAGCATGGAGCAATTTCTGAACAGGACTGGAGTAGTCCCTTTTTGAGACTATCCTATTTGAAAAAAACCAAAAAGATGAAAAGCCTCTTACCTTCCTTGTTTCCAAGGATTGTCCTCACATTTATTTCTCATAGACTTTCTCTTTTAAATGTTCTTCTGTGCCTCAGTGAAGTGCAGTTTGTGTCATGCCTATCTGTTGCACCATCAGTGATTCTGGGTGTTGATCATACCAACCCATCTAAGGCAACACAGCCAAAATTAAGGGTATGCCCATGCTGAAACCAAATATCTTACCAAAAATTGCCTAGAAAGACAAGCTGAGCACATTGATGAATAGTAAAATTGGAAAGAAAAAAAACCAAACTGAACTAAACTGCTGAAATAATGATGGAACAGAAATTGCAGCCATCCAGGATGCTGGTTATGACCTGGTGTTCCTTTTGAGCTCAACAGACTTTACAAGCTGCTCATGTTAAATGCTGCAAGTGACCAAAAATAGATTAGGCAAGGAAACAAGCCTTGGTGAGAGGAAAGGACAAAGTCATTATGATTTTCAAACTTCTGGTAAATTAATCTCTTCCCTGCTGCTTGACCTGATGCCAGGTACCAAGTTCCCCCAAATATGTGTTTATACAGTGGAATTACAGCAGTAACGGAACAAACATTCAAGAAACACTTGCCAAAAAACGAAAACAAAAAAACCCTTACTGTTTAAAGGTCCCAAAAAGAAGAAACAACGTGGAACATAATGTTGCTTTTACGTAAAATATATATATTCAGGAATGCTGAATACTGAAGCTTCCCAGAGATACTTCAAATCCCTTTTAGTTAGATACACTAAGAAAGCTACAGCTCAAGGAAACAAATACAGTGCTACCAGAACTGGATTAGCTTAAAATGTCTTCTTTGTTAATGTGACTAACGCTGTTGTATGATGTGAAGCAGAATACATAAGGGGTTTATTTGTTTATGGCATAGCTTTTATTTTTACAGTCCAGAGTGGAAAAAAATAAAAAGAAAATTATAAGTTTTTTCGTACAAGACAGCAGAGCAGGCTGTCAAGAATTACAGATATGGAGAATTGTTTGTTTGAAGACCTGTGAACAGGAGCTGTCAGCCAGAATTGGCAACCACAGCACAAAGCCCAGTCCTCTCAGAGGTTCCTGACACCGAAACACCCTTTTACAGAACAGCTGCAGAAAATCAGAACAACATATGACAATGTGGAGATGTTGGGGTTCAGTCAATTGCTCTTAGAGGCAATTGCTCTGGAGAGGTACAATCAAGCTCTCCATTACATGGGTTTGCAAAATTGGTACCTATGGAAACTAGAGGTAGGCTTGCATGGAAACATCAGATCCCCGTTGTCCATGCTCCTGGCTTCTATTTCAATGAGTTCCAGACTGATTTCCAGATCTTGGCTTCACATACTAGTGCTGGGTAATAGACCTGAAGGTAGACATTAAGTTCTGACTCTGACTGGGATTGTGATACGATTATAATTTCTCCTTCTGAAAATGATTCCAGTGGCAAAAATCTTTCCTTTGGGGTTTGGGCTCTGCAGTGATCAGTCAGGACCCTTTCTGGTTTGGCCCAATATTTAGACCCACTCAGAAAAATGGTTTCAATATGTATTTTTTTTAAATAACATTTGGAGCAGGGTTTTACGTTTGCTGGTAGCCTGCGGAAGGGAATGCATACCCTTGGGAGTTTGTGAGGGTGTTTTCTATGATAAAACCTCAAGCAAAGGGCTTTAAAATTAGATTTCAAACAAATTGTGATGGTGGTGGTAAAATATAGTATTTGGAAAAAAAAAAAAGGAAAGAAGGTATGTCCCTCTTTTCCTTCCATTATTTCAAAGGAACTCCTTTGAAATTGAGTATTTTCATAGTTTGGCTATGAAGCTTCAGTTTCCTTTGGGGATCCTTTGGCTTTCCAACGTGGCACATGGCTGCCTGCCCTGCACCTCCCATGATCCACTTCCCTGTAAGCCTTGTGTCATGTACGCTTTCCTCTGGATGATGAAGTGTGGGAGAAACAGCCTAACCAGCTCCAGAGAGAAGCACTCAGACTTCTAGTCCTTCTTCAGTGCCTTTGTGGAACGCTTTTTCAATAGGTTTTTGCCTGCTAATCACATTTTTCCCCTAAAAAAAAAAAAGTCATCTTGGATTTGATTTTGTAACTGTCGTGTTCTACACAAGGGGTTAGGAAAAAGCAAACCCTGTAACCTTAATTTTAACCTTAGAAGGGTGACAGCGCTCTATGATTCCATTGCAGAAGGTGACATTGGTGAAGGACTGGGTGTCCTAAGTGGCTGGGAGAGTGAGCAGCAACCAGTAAGTTGATGGTTTTATCACATTAAACTCATTTACAGTGCTGGAACCCGTTAATGCTTTTACCAACATGCAGAATATGGAATAGTTATTTGTAAACTGCGATAAGACTGACAAGAAACCAAAATAAACCTGCACGATTTACTGCCCCTCTGAAGCACAGTCTGATCTTCCATTTCTGCTACTACCCAGCCAGCAACAAGAAAGTTACAAATCCTTGTTGCAGGAGTGGGAACAAACAGCAGAGTTACTGCTCGGTACTTGAGGCTTATGACAGATGCATCCCACAGCTCTGTCCTTAAAGGTCTCCAACATTAGCAATACTTGTGAGCTCATCCGCTTGAGCCTAGTCCTCTTGAAACCATGTGAAGCTGCAGGTTACAGCCATGTTTAGAATTGTTGCTATCTCTGGGGCTTTTGTAAGGAACTACTAATCCTGAATTCTTTATGCATTTTAGCATTTTCCAGGGTACTTTGCTTTCTTGGGGAGGAAAACCCAACAAAAGCCAAACCCTTCTCTGATTAGGAGACCTGTGAGAGTAGATTACCTTGGGGTGGTGAGGTATGAAAATTCCTTCTGTCAAGTGCCCCCCTGTGAAATTATAGAGAGAAATCAATCATGAGAGAAATGCATCAAAAACTCTTGTGCAAAAGAATCAAGAGTGACAGATGGCCTGAGCTGGGAACATATGGATTTTGTCAGACAACAGGAAAAAATATATAAGATCATCTTGAGGCAAAGTACATGTAACCTCTGTGTATGTACTCTAGGAGAGAAAGAAGACGGCAGAGTGTTTCAAAACTTATCATTTTTTCTTTGACAATGATTTAGAGAAAAGAGGATGAGAAAATATTTGGTACTCAACCTTTGTAACCTCCCAAGAAATGCTGGTTCCAGGAAAAACAGATGGCACTCAGGTCTCTTCTGAAATCATAGTTATCCTACGCTTGCCAGATCTCTGTGGTGTGCAAAATATATGGTATAAGTCACTATCAGAAAACAAGTCATTAATTAATAACATTTCAGTGCTCAAGGATCAGGTAGGTGAGAGCACCCATCAGGCAGCTGCCTCTCAGAAATCCGCTTGGCAGAGGAGGGGAGCAGGCACAGGAAGAGGTCTCTCTCCCCGCCTCCTTTACCTGCAATGTAGGCATCCATCATTACATGTAATCAAGACTAAAAGTATTTATCATCCTGATGGCATGAAAGCTGTTTGAAGTCCAGAGCATAAAGAGAACATCAGTGAAACAACAAAGCGATCAGTCAAGTTAAAAAAAAAAAAAAAAGAAAGAAAAAAAGTGGGAAAACCAGATAGTAGAATAAGAGAAAGAAATTCTAATTAAATCCTTAACGGTAATTACTTTCAGTGTGAAGTGACACACTGCACTTGCAGAATGATTTTTGCTGTTGATGCATCTACTGTATAACTTGGATGTGGATTTTTTCTGTGAGTACTATGCTAGTGCTGGTTTGGCCAGTTTCAAGCAGGAGTTACCCCCAGGAGCACAAATAACACCTCCTTTTTACTCCCAGATTTTTAATGCATGCAGTTCTATCAATGGTTTTAGAGCTTTCCAGGGAAACCAGGACATGTCCTTAGCCAAAGCAGGGCCCAAAACATCTACCATTGTCTTCCTCACTCTCACATTAATGTGCAAACCTTATGAATCATATTTACCGGAAGGGATATATTATATTGCATGATACATGTGTCAGTGCTAAACTTAACACCGAGCTCTTTGTGATACGTGGTTATGAGGGGTTTGCCTTTAGACATGCTGTTAGAGAGGCTGAGTCTTGGTAAATGTGTGTTCCCCTCTTATGGAGTGGTGCAGAGTGCATCCTTTGCCACATGGGTACAAAACCTGGTGATGTGTTTGCTCCAAACCTGACCCTGTGGCAGGGCACGTATCAAAGCTGGTGCTCGATGCCCCCAGAAGAACCAGGCACATTGTGCGTTTGGCCACCTGTGTTTTCATGTCCCTTGTCAGCTCTTTCATAGGTATATATGTCCCGTGGTTATTTTGTTTGTGAAGGGATCTGATCTTGTTTATAAAACTTCAACTAGAATGTTTTTGAGATTGTTAACGTGCAGGCAAACCTGAGTCTTCAAAGGGAGTTTCGTGCTGATGAAGAAAAACTGTTTCCATGCACATCTGCCATGCCTGGAATTGTGCAGGAGAGCTAGGCTGGTGGTTTGGGAGCTGTGTCCTGCTCAGACAGCTACCCCTCCCCCAAACCTGCAGTAACACCGAATGTAAGCTCTGTTACTCAATGTGTGGGCCTCAGGAACTCAACTGGGAGCTTATTTTGCAGAAACAACAGGCACCAGGTTCAGTGTTGAGCACGTTCCCCTCCGGCCTCTTCAGCCAGATGCCAAAAGCCCAAGTTTCCGCGCTGGGAAACTGCTGAACTTCTCCAAAAGGAGAAGCTGGCTGAGCCAGGCTTACTTTCACTTCTCAAAACTTCCACAGAAGTTTTAGTGCACAGAAAGGAAGTTGTTATTCCTCAGTGTCTTTTCTTTTTTCATTGTTCTGAGTTGTTGCTGAGGAGAATGTCTATCCTTCCACTTAGCTCTTCAGGGAGGAACTGGAAGCAGACTGGGAAGTTAAAGATTTCCATGAGATGCTCTACTCCAAAGCTCTCTGAAAACCGCGTGAAAACATGGGGCCTCTGAGGCTGGCTAACAGGAGGTTGGTTCCCTCTAAACTCTTCTTACCGGCCTGGCAAAAGCATCCGTAGCAAGATATTCATTCACTGCATATCTGCACAAGGGACACAAAATATGAAATAACCCTCCAAAGGGACAGCAGCTGCATAATTTAATTGTTTCTTCAAGCAAGATTCATTCAGTTGAAGATATCCAAAAGGTTATTCAATGCCTGTGGAAGACAGATGGCCTTGGGCAGCAAGTTTTCTCAATCCTTGGCTTCCAAACATCAAATGAATCCTTTCTTCTGGGTTGCTGAGGGCAAAGACAGGCCTGCACTCGTGACACACTGCCCAGGGGACTCTTTCTATATAATTGTTCTTTTTTCTACAGCAGTAGAAAAAATAACCCACACCTAAACCAGGAACCCTCTTCTTTGTCTCTGATATTGTACTCAGCCTAATGCAGGTTCTCATATAGTTTTCTTTATTATTATTATTCATATTTTTCATGGTATCATTATAAAATGCAATAGACTTGTTCAGTTTAATTAGGAACAGCTACTGCCAAAGGTAGCTTTAACCCCATCTTCAAGGAATTTTCATTTTAATTATGCACTTATTAGTAAATTTCTGAATTGAAGCCAAGTCTATTGTGTACTGCTTGTATTGAGGAAAGTTAAATTACATCTTCTTAAAATTGTATCCCAACCTTGACTTAAAAGGAGAAATGGTCCTTTAAATAAGGTTATCCTAAATCAGCTTACATCTTCTTTTTCTATAGTGTAAAAGAGATCTCATGGCCGTTGAACAACTCTCCAGTGCTAGCCTTTTATGTGGCCTGCAGAAAATACAGGCATATAGGCACAGTGTGACATAATACTGTACCTATGTCTATTAACAGCTCATTCTGATTTAAAAAGCATCTAGTGGTATTGACAGTAAACCACGTGAAAGAAGATTCAGACCGTGACCTTCCAGAGAGCATCAGCCCAGGAAAAAATAAATAAATCACATTTTATATGCTTGAAAGTAACTGAGGTTAGAGAAGTACAGAGATTACCGAATATTGTCCCAGAGTAACGTTGGAATTAAAGCATTAAATTAAAGCATAAAATTAAAGTGTTTGGCTATGACCCAAAAGCTTTGGTAATGCACAAGTAAACTGGGTGATAAAAGAGGTTGCAGTTGCAAGGATGGTTTTCTTGGCTGAAGGTAGAAGGTGGAATTGGTGATGCAGACAAGAGGCAAGATTAGGGCTGGATGAGGTTTGTGGGTGATTAAATCTGGGTGGTGTTAAGAGTGTTGAGATGCCTGAAACTGGACCGAGAGTCTGTATTTATATGGAAGCAGAGAGTGGCCCTGGATCAGAGGCATGGTCAAGATGGTCTTTGGCTACAGTCCTACAGCAGCCATGCAGTTGGACGGAGCCATGGTAAGCAATGGTGACTACAAGATGGAATAAGGATGACACCTAGATGTAGAATGAAAATACGACTGGAAGTAGTTTAGCTACTCAACCAAGCCTGAATTTTGCCAACAGGCCTGATTTAAACAGGTTCTTTCATACTGTTTGGACTTGGAGGGATGGAAGGTCTGTGCAACAGCTACGAAAAAACAAGAATACTCTCAGGTTTATAATGAGGTAGTTGTCAGACAGCTCAAAACTGGTCTGCAAATGTGATTGCTTTGGCTAGAGTATGAGCTGGAGACCAGTGCTCCAGAGGCAGATGACAGCTTCTTCCTGCTGTGGTTGTTAGGATTGAAGACACAAGATGGTTTGGGATTATGGATCAATGAAAGCCTCTCTAAAACTGGCCTGGGTCTGTGGATAGAAGCAAGGCATCTTCATACTTGGTACAGAAGATGATAAACCTGCTTTTGGAGTTGGAGGTTTGTCCAGTGCTGATGCTGGGTAGTACTATGGGGAGTTTAAGAGGTAGGGACAGTTCTGGCTTGGAGACAGTTGTTGCACTGCAAGTCTCAGACTACAACCTCACGGGGGCTTAGACAAGACAGAATGGGGTTAGAAGAATATTTGTTCTATGAGTAAACAATTTCATGAACGTGCAAAAATTAATTTCCCTTCATTTTATTCAGCGTTACACAGAAATTAAAATGACAGCGAACACTCAAGAAATATAAGCTTGTTATAATGAACAGATGGCAGCTCAGTGAAGATTTGTATGAAGAAGATCACCAGTCCTTTTGTTTACAACACATACATGTCCTGTTTTGTTTTAATTATATTGTTGTTTTTCCACCCAGGCTATTCACTTAAAGACCCAACAAAAACAAACCCCACCAACACTGTGTTTATGTCAGCAAAAGCTAATAAGCAATTCGCAAACTGGAACCATGTAAGCAAATGCTCATGAATATTGAGAACTTTCTGATAGATGTGGTGTCTGCCTGTGTTGTTTGGATCCATCTTGATGTCCCTTGTGAAGTCAAAGGAAGTAAGAAACAAAATCATCTTCAATAGCTGTCTGGCCAGGAGCTCAGTGCTTCTCTGAATATTTTTGTTATGCTTTGTTAAATCCATTTAAGAGTCTGAAATGTGTGAGAAGGGGAAAAACCAAATGCTTCTCTGAGGCTGCAGGTTTAAGGCAAGGTTTAACCAGGTTCTGACTTCTTTATTGTCTCCTATTCTTCACACTGTAAATTTCAACATTTAATTATGGGTAATAAACACAGCAGCCACTTAATAGGATTATCATCTGCACCTTTTAGTGCCAGCATGGCAAAGGGAAAGGTGTAAAATTGTTGCCAGAGCGGAGGGGTCCAGGGAGCACAAAAGTGATCACCCTGAAGGATGGGTGATGGAACAGAAGAAATAACCCATTACTCCTGATCTGAGTCTCACTGGCAAGAACCTTCTGCTGCTTCCACGACCTCGATAAGCGGCACTGCACTGGGCTTGGCCCCTTCCTTCTGTGCCAGCAGAGCACAGGGCAGCCACAGCCTCTCCGGCCTGCTGCCAGGCTGACTGCCTTCAGCCAGGGCTGATGCTCAGTGGGGGCTGAGCAGAGTAGGAAGGCTGAAAAATGAGCAGCAGCGTGCTGAAAGCTGCAGTCAGTTGGGTATAAACCAGGTGAAAAACACGGATTTCCAGAACCTTAGGGGTTTTTTTGTGGTGCTGGTTTTTTTTTCTCTTTAATATAGATCTCAGTTCAGAAAAGTAGTATCAATCATCTAGTTCATTTCTAACCTTGTTCAGTGTTTAATCCTAAACCCCTGAGCTCTTCCAGTCTAGAAACGCCTGAATAATAAGACCTGCATCTCAGCTGTCAGCTGCTCATGCAGTTCAGTCAGTGTTAAGCAAGGCTTAACAACTTACTCTTATGTAAAAAAGCCAGAGTGAATATGACTAGTTACGTTTGACATAAACCAACATCCTTGCTGAAACAAAACTCTGAAGTCACCAGCATCTTAATGAAGATAAATTTATTGAGGTATATTATGTATTACTTACATTAAAATAATTTACTGTTTCAGAGAAGCACTTGGAGCCTGCAAAGTTTCCAAACTCGTTACTGTCAGCATTACTGTCAGCAGTATATACACTGTACCTGTGCATATGCTGTATTTCATGCTGGGCTTCTGCTTCCTTCAGTGAACACAAGGGACAGAGCCCGTAAAATTAACAGCCGCTCACTCTAATCTGTGGCTCCGGGCCTTGTCTAGGTTGTAATCTTAACTCCAAGAGTAGAATTATTTGGTTTTCACCATCTTTCTGATAGCTTTGCAGAGATTTGGGGTGGTACAAACCATCGTTTTGCTGAGGAAAGGGGTGGTGGTTGTGATGGGTGCTGTATTATTCCCTTTTGCAGTTCAGAAACTGAGGCACAGGGGGTTTTTTTTTGGCATCAATGGCAAAAATACACTGTAATTCAGAGTGCCGGTACAGAAAGTCCATGGCATGGGTTTTTTTCAGTGTACTTAGCATTTCCCAGGGCTGTGGGAATAATTTTAGTCTGCTTCAGTTGCTCTGTTCTTCTGAAATATGACCTCAGAGATCAAGCTGGGAATACATACAATATAAAATATGTAATCACAGGCCATCTTTCAAAACTTAGTTTCGGTGATTTACTTGTCATCACACAGCTATTCCTTGCTCCTTCCTCCTCCTACAAATCCTCTGCCTCATCCTCTTCATTTCTGCTAACCTCATTGAAAAATCACTAAAGTGGTCTAGATGCTCTAGCCCTGAGGTGAGTTTTGAGGTACATTCTTGCATGTGCTGGAGGACTTGGAGGAAAGTAAAGAGAAGAGAATGTCATCAGGGATGGTACGGTGGTGTGTCCAGCACAGCTGGGCTGACAGCCCCTAGTCTGTCTTTCCTGTCTTCTAAGGATGTCAGATTGAAGTCTTCCTTGTGTTATCCGTTCACTAACAGTGTATCTAGCCCCTCTGTGTGTGTAATATCCATATTGGGGGATTGAGGAAAAAAGGAAGATGAAAAGAGTACCACAGTAGGTAGGTTTACATTTCGTGCTCAGGTACTTGGCATGCCTCAAAAAATCTGGTGCAAATGGAGCTTTTAGGTTTCACTGTGGTCCTGCATAGCTCTTCCCCATGGACACACTAGCAACTTGGGCTTTGCAGGTCAGGGTGAGCCAGGAAACTGCTACAAACCTTTCATCCCTGGCAGCAGCTAGGTTCTTCTGTGGTGGCTGCAGCCTGGTCTCAGTCTCCTGCCCAGAAAAGGAAGATGACAGCACCACTCCACACAGCAGTCAGGGCATGAGGAATACTGTCCTAAGTGAACCAAAGGAGGAAAACGTCATTACATTTGATGACGCATCCCTGTTTTCATTTCAGCTGCTTAAAATCTCTGGATGAAGCAGGAATTAGCAGATAAATAAGAGAAAATATTCAGTATTTTTAAAGTTTTCATTAAAGAAAAGAGAAAGAAGATTGCTGCATCCCAGTGTGGCATGATGGCTGTGGGATTTTTGGCTCTTTGACGTTTGCATACCTCTGTATTAGCAGTTGGCTGGGTTAAAGCATAAACCCATAGTGAGACTGCTGAAGACATCGTATCCTCTATGTAGACGAAACCATCTTGCTTAGAGTGGTGCTTAACCTGCTGCAACCCCTTCTGATGCTGTGAACTGAAATTGCACGAGGAGGCACTGGGTAAAGGTGAAATAGGTATGGGAAGGCAGAAGCTGGCACTGGTATATCGATGCACGCCTCTGCTGGCACCATAACGCCAGGTAAGCATTAAGTGTGGATCAGGACCACAGAAATATTCCTGACTTGAAGAGTGATGTATGAAAACAGAGTTTAATGTTCATGGTGGTACGATGTGAAAGCTTAGGGTGATGATATCTTGTGAAGTAATACTAGGAACTTCCATGGCCATGGGATTCCAACTCTGGTTTTTGCTTACCTTATTTTTCTGGTGAAATTTAGAGCCCAACAAATAGTGAAGCTGGAGAGAGTTTTTGAATTAGTGAAGGTTGGATGGGATTCTGAGGAGAAAGAGGGTATTAGCTGAAGGGAAGGCACACCGTTTGGTTATAAACTGCACCAACACAAGCTTTCTGACACTGCTGGAAAAAAACCATCAGTGTGTAACAGTGACAGGTAGTGTTTTACTGGTGGTGTTATCTGGTTGTCGGCACGTATCCTTGCTTGAGTAGCCACTCCCACATGAATAACTTTGCATTCATACCCTTCTAGATGACATTAAAAGCACATTAAGGCATCTTTTATTCTCTATGAAAAAATACAGATTGTCAAAGACGACCCAAACGATGTATTTTCAGAAACGCTTTTTGCTGTAGCAATGTAACATTCTGAAAAGCCTCAATTTTCTCACCAGTCACAAGTAGTAAATAACTTAACTGTAGCGCATTATAGCCATTTAACAAATATTCCCAAACCAGCAGCAACATTTAGCTCTGTGAAATAGATTTGTTCTGGATATAAACCAAGGAGAGCAGAGTACGTATTTCTTGGCCCTTGTGGGTATGTGTGATGGAGCTGTGCTAGATGACTTGAATTAAGATGGAGCGTGTGTATAAAGAGTATCCCCTGGACAGGGATGTTTATATACATTTCCTCCCAACTTCCTTTTTCCCTTCCTCCCAAATGCTGCCTATTATGGCTTCCCCTACCCCGATAAGTGAATTTTAGACTTAAGTTATGTCGCAGTTTTCTCGATACCCTATAAACGTGTGTAATATGTCTCTCATAAAATGTTACTACACAGATGGGACCAAGAAAACTTTTTTTCCAGTTTATGAAGCCATCGTTAGTAATATCTACCACTTATGAATAATAAAAGAAAATGGCCTTTGGCAAATTTTAGAGTTTTGTTTTGCTTTCTATGGAAACCCTTGAAGAAAACGAAAGCTCAGAAATCAAACCATCAAAGTGTGTGATATAAAAATCTCCTCAGGTGCAGTCACATCCAGCCTCTGTGATTCACACGGGTGATACCTTTTGCACAGGCAGCAAATCCTTTTGTTGCCTTTTTTTTGTTTTTTGCTCTTATACCAACAGGCAAAGTTCAGTCACCATCAGTACTTATTCTGTATTTTTAATGAATATAAAAAAGATGAGCCTGGGCAATACTTTCTATTTGTTTTGATTAATGTACCATATATACTTGCCTATCTTTGTGATGTCAAGTGAAAGAAAATATTAATAATAAATGGAAATAAATCCTTAGTAAATACAATCTGGAGTAAACATTGACCAGAGGAGGAAAAACAGATGATAAAACTCTACAATTTTACTTTATTAGGAAATGAATGGTGGTGAAGGGTAATTATAGACTCCCAGACTGGTTTGGGTGGTAAGGAACTCAAATCCCATTTAGTTCTGACCCACCTGCTGTGGGCAAGACATCCTCCTCCACCAGCCCAGGGTGCCCAAAGCCTCATCCAACCTGGCCTTGAACCCTGACAGGGATCCAGGGGCAGCCCCAGCTTCTCTGGGTACCCTGTGCCAGGGCATCACCATCTCAGAGAGGAGAATTGTTTCCCGTATAACTGAAGCTGTAAACAAACAGGAACACCTGGCAGGTTCTGGATTGTTTGTACCTTGGGGAGCTGCTTCCTGTTCAAATAGGTACGAAGCTTTGGAGGCAGAGGGAAAAGGAAGCAAGTTGGTTTGCTGTTGCTTACACACTCCCACTGATTGGTTTTGAAGATTCTCATCTGACCTGTGCAGGACGTGGTGTCTGTAGGAAGGAACTCATGGAGCTATCTGCCAGGAGTTCAAAGAAAGTGAGACTGGGGTAGTGATGGCAAAATGGGGAAAAAGCAATTGGAAGAGTAGATGGATTTTGGTGTTTCTCATTTATGAATGCAGGTGTGACAAGGTGGGTCTGAGCATGCAGCTTTGATGGAGTTAAGGAGGCATCAGTGGGTTCATTTCTTTGGCATGGGAATCCTGCTACACTTTGCCATGCCTGAGGTGCAGCAATCTGTGAGGGGCTGCATGGGACCATTTGTACCTGTGAAAAATTCAGGAGTATTGGCAAGGAGTTAAAAAAAAAAACATCTACTGTGGCTCATCCAGAGGTACCAATGGAAATGCCACAAAGGAGCTTGTGACCATCAATGAAAAACTGCAACAGGGATATATTGACCGGTGCTATATGATGAAATATTCAGTGGAACATGTGAAGGATGGAGAGACAGCATCCTTGGATATAAAAACTCAAACACTAATGGTCCATTGGGAAGGAAAATAAGAAAAAAGGCTGAGGTTTGCATCAATTTGCTTGTAATTCTCAGGAACTGGAAAACAATGAAAGGGAATTTTACAAGGAATGCAAAGGCATGTCATTGCCTTTTAGATATAAGATTGCCAGAAATTTCCTGCAGACTTTGGAGATCTAAGCAAGTTTGGGATTTGACACAAAGTCTTCACTTTTGAAAAGAAAAATGGAATATGTGCTTCATTCTGTCTTTGGCAGTGCACAAAGTTGCTTTTGTTCCTGTTTTGATTTACAGAGTTAGTCTCTATCAGACATCTGTTGCTGGATGGATTAGCAGCACACAGTATTTATTTCTCACCACGGCACTGCAAACTTCTCAGTAAAAAAAAGAGAAAATATCAGTGACTATAAATTGATGCTTTATTTCAAGGAAGAAAAAAAAAATCCAACCCACTAATCATACGGTAAATTATTAAAACATTCCTTTCACTTATCATAACAATAAAGCTTAAGAGGCAAAGTGGTATTTATTTCTAAAAGATATATATTTATGTCTGTATTTATATTGACATGTTCTGCTTCCATTTTACTGGGTATTGTGATGGAACCTGTGGTAACCCAAAAGTCGTAACTCTGCAGAGCCAAGGATCTGCACCTAGTTTTAAGCATATGAGTAGTATGACTGACTCAGGTAGGCTTACTTAGAGGTTTAAAATTAAGTTGCAGATTCCTTTCATAGCTGGAGTCTTATTTTCTTGCTAATCCACAAGGACATAAATATCAAGCTTTCATCTAATTTGATTTAATTAGTAAGAAGTCAAATGAATGGTGTCAGTACGCGAGGTTACGCAGGGAGAGGTTAAAAATATGGTACTTGAGACAGATCCCTAGGTGTTCTGACTGAAAAATTCAGAGACTTGAAAATGAGCAGCAGGTTGCTATTGGCTTCTGATTTATGTCCTGTTGGGGCTTGTCTGAAAAGGGTCAAGACCAGGTCCAGGTGATGCCCAGCTTTATCCAAATAGTAAGTAATTCTTAAGATCTTATTAATGGAATGAAAAAAGATACAATAAATACCACAGATTATATGACTTTTGCAAACTTTGGATGCTTACTGCTGAAAGCTATCTTAACATGGAAAGAAAATATAATCCACTTGTTTATGTCTTTCTTCTTCCTATAAAAGGACAGATACAGACAAACCTCAGCACGTCACTCCGAGCTGGTTAGACTCAGCACAGTTCCGTTCTGAAAACCATATACTAATGGAAACAGAGTGAATCAATTCCTTATCAGCCCAGGGACAGCAATGTGCTTGCACAGACAAAAGACTTTCACATGAGATCTAAAAAGAGCCATCATGCAGGGCCAGCTATGGAAATCATCCTGGAAATATCTAGTCATGAGTGATACAAAAAATGGGGTTAAAACTTTAGCATCAGCCTTTTGTGGACTGTAACACCTGAGATCTTGAATGAGAGTAAATAGCTTCAGGGTGGTGACAGAGTTGGGTTCCATAAAGGGTAACAGGCATGCTTCTTTCCCACTGGTACTTGCAGTTTTCCACTCTGATTTAAAGACCCTGTTGTGCAAGTGGCCAAGTACAAAATCTCTTCTGTCCTACCAAAGCTTTGAAAAAAATCCTTGCCAGTTACTTAATATTTAATATTTAGGTTCCTAAATAACAGTATATTGCAGATTCAGGACTACAATCTGTCTTCTTGTTTTAAATATTTATAATCATCAAGCACAGTGTTGCCTGTTGTGACCCTATTTAACCATTCACTAGCACATGGGGCACAATCTTGTTTGATGTGTAATCCTTCTAAGTCATGCTGGTGTCTAGGCATGTTCTAAACTATTGATCCATCAGGAAGCTGAAGAGCATTCTACCATCAGGTAAATCAGAGGAGTTAATTCACTGGAGAATTAATTGTATTGCTTGGTCTTTATTCTTTCTGTATAGAGAAAGGTACAGAGTAGCTTGACTTTTTATGTAAAGATTTCTCATAAACCACCTTCTCTATTCTGACATCAATGATTTGTAGTAAAACAAAATTATTTTCAAGAAGGGCTACTCACGTTGTTTCTAGTCAGTCTTTAATACCCTTTAGATTTTCCTGTATGTCTTGATATAAATTTTCAGTACAGAGAGGATTTATGCTCTGAACGCACAGGGACTCCTGTGTAATGAATTCCCATGTTCTTTAAAACTAATAATCAATGAAGATACATTTTCAAAATGACTTCCCATAACATAGTTGTGTGTCGCTTGCTTCAGAGAGATTTGTGAGATTTATTTCAAACATAATTTCTGGACTTGGCAAACTTCAGGAGTTACAGACTGCCTTTTGAGAGAGGTTTTTGGTACCCAGTTGTGCTGCAGTCGTACGCTGCAGAGTTGTGGGTAGAAAATCTTCCATCTTCTTTGTGCATAAACATGAGTAGGAGCTGGTGTATATTATACCTGGCATTGGTAAATTCTGTTCAAATTGAACAGCGGTGAAAAGAACATAAAATTCTTACTTGTTTTATTAATTTCTAGTGCAGCTAATAAGAAACAAATCTTCTTCCTAGAGCCTCAATTGTTTTTTTACCACAATAGTATTTTAACCACGTTTCTCTGAAACATTAAACCAAAATCGAACACTCTATTGACACATTGGTTTGTAATTTCAGTTAAATTTTAAATTCTGACCCATGGTTTCATTGTTTTTTGATGTAAGTCCACTCTTCCATGTGAGTATTTAGTGAATAAATTAGTTTCTTTCTACAGCCAGGTGTGAAGATATGCATGTATGTATGAATACAGAAATATAGACTGAGATAAAAATAAAAATAAGATAAAAGCCCTGGGAGAAAATGGAATAACCACAGATTCAGCTCTGCAGTTGTGGGAATATTGGGATGTATTTCCTGTGTCCTTTGGCTATCCAGCCCCATGTTTAGAGCTGAGATACAACTGCCCCTTTGAAAATTATCCTTTATAAAGAACAACAGGTTTCCTTTCAGGATACTATAATATGTTGAGTAACGATGGCAATAGACTTTGGCCAGTAACACTGATAAAATGTATTTGGGAGTTAAGCTGATTCACTTCCCATGGAAAAAAAAAGAATCATCCATTATCTCATTAGAAGTAGGATGTCAAGGAGAGTATAATAAGCATAGAGACCGCATAACATCTGTGCTATGCCAGTGGAGGTTAGGCTCCCAGAGGCAGGGGAGTACACATCATGGCAATATGAGTTGCCTCTGCCTATTTCTTACCTTCTTACTGAGAAACCATCCTAAAATTCATGACAATCTGAAAGTTCCACCAGGAGATATCATGTGTAAAAGTAGCTTCTCCTGTGCCATGAAGGCAGCTGACTGTTGACACGGAAACTCTTCTTTGACCTTGTCTATTAACAGTCTTTGTCTTAATGAAATTCATCATTACAGTACCTCATTTTGGTGATTCAGTATTCTTATTCAATTGAAAAGACAATTTACTTTGATGCATATTATTTAATCGCTATAGAAAAGAAAGCAAGCAACTATTTTGGGAAGCCAAAGGTAGTTTTCTAAGAAACTGGGCATAAGGGATTTATTTACATGAGCAAAACAATTCTAGTTTTCAAAGAGAAATAAGGCTAACTTTACATAATTTTCTCAAAGCAATGCTGCTAAATTTAGATCTGGTCTCAGGGCACATTCTGAAGAATTTCCAATTTCAGAAGTTTTAAAACCCAGGAATTTCATTGTATAATTAAATGTCTTCAAGATCTACTCAGAACACAGTTAATTACATCCTACTTCTGTTTGTCAACCTGCATCATCCCTTAGACAAAGGTCGTTACTGGGCATATTCTTTAGGAGCGAGTAGAGATCAGTGCATGGGTCTTGCAAGTTAAAAAAAACCCTCACACCAAAATTAACTTTTTAGGGAGGAGCTTATTTGTTGGTCAGAGTTCAGATGTTTTACACAGACACATATTTATTGAAATTCCTCTCAACTCTATTGAAGCCTTGCTGGCTTTCAAAGACTCTGCAGTTGGGATTCCAGTCTCGTGTGCTCTCATGGCCAGCACCATCAGACCTTCCAAGGATGCAGTCAAGGAGCCACTGGTTCAGCTCCAATTCTTTTTGCAGAGAGCCAGTGGTTTTGGTTTTAATTGGAAGAAAACCAGCACTGCAGTATGACACTGTAGATTACCCAGCGCTAATAAAAACAGAGTGTGCAATGGAATCACTCTGCTGGCATAATAAAAGATATTAACTGAAGAGAATGACCCTGCAGGATATACTAATTCTCACTCAGTGTTTCACACTGCCCGTTTCTCTTCTTCACGCTTTCCAAATGATTACATAACTTCTGCAGCATATGCTGGAAGAAACAGATAGAATGGGTTTGCACCATTTAAAACCACTAGTTTCTCAATCTTCTTAACCTGTGAAGAAAAATTCAAGGTGTAAACCTGAACTACACAGGACTGGAATACCAAAATCACATCTTGATACTTGGAAATGTATCTCGTGATTTCAGGAACCTGAATTCAAGGTTGTTGGCAGCACTGGCAATCCCAGAACCTTTCTTCACTGCTGTGCCCTCCTATCTTCATGGCAGTAGCAGTCAGACAAAGCTTTTCTTCCCACCCTGTGAGGCACCTACGGAAGAGCAAAGTTTCTATCTTTTACCCTGTTGCATTTCCTCAATGAAATGGTTACACTTAAACTTGTAGTATCGGTATTGAAAGTTATAACCTGTTGGAAGCAAACCAGAGGAGGCCACGGAGATGATCTGAGGGCTGCAGCCCCTCTGCTCTGGAGCCAGGCTGGGAGAGCTGAGCTGGCTCAACCTGGAGATGAGAAGGCTTGAGGGGGCTCCAGGAGAGCTGGAGAGGGGCTGGTGCTGAGGATGGGGAGGGCCAGGGCCAGGCCCAGGGGAATGGCCTTCAGCTGCAGGAGGGGGATGGAGAGGGGCTGGGAAGCAGAAATCCTTCCTGGGGACAGGGGAGGCCCTGGCACAGGGTGCCCAGTGAAGCTGGGGCTGCCCCTGGATACCTGGCAGGGTTCAAGGCCAGGTTGGATGGCGTTTTGGGCATCCTGGGCTGGGGGAGGGTGTTCCTGCTCATGGCAGGACCATCAGAACTAGACGGGCTTTGAGTTCATTTCCAACCCAAACCATTCTATGTTTTTTTCAATAATTTGATCTCACACAAGCTTCTTGCAGAGGACCAGTCTTCTCTGTGAATCTGGGTAGTGGAACTGAGCCCAAAGGAAATGCTGTGATCAAACTCTTCTTATGTTTTCATAAGCAGTTTTAAGTTTTACCACTGGTAAATGCAGGTGAAGACTTTCCTCCAAAATGCTCTCCCACAAGACACATGACTGACAGCTCTGAAGTGCACTATCTGTCACAACAAACCTAACTCGCAGCTGTTAGATGGATAAGCTGGGACACACAAGTAGAAGTAAGTAGGTCATGTTTCATTGAGAAAAGTACAGACTACATATAGTGTAAAAATATATTAGCAGTCAGGTCAGGCCATGAGTTTAAAAGCAAAGGAGGTGAGATGGAGGTGTGATGCCAGTAACAGCAACACCAGTTCTCTTTCCATTTGTTGAACCACACTACACATAGTACTGGAGAAAGAGTTTTATGCATAGGGGAATTTGGTGCAGCAAAAATATTACTGGGAAAAATACTTGTAGAAATACATCAGATGATGTAATGCTACAGATAAATTTGTCAGGTTAGACCTGTATGTAATCATTGGCATCCTGAGTATGGTATGGGTTTTATAAAGTTAGGCATAGATTTACTTAACAAATCTCAGGGGGTAACTCCTTACCATTATAGTGGTCTAAAAGCCTTAAAAAAATCCTATTAGTTATTTCTCTCTGCTGAAGTTGTAATTGAAATGTTTTTATTTTGTGCGGTTTCCTTATAATGAAGTAGATCTTCCTGCTATGGAAAAGAGAACATAGGAGATGTAGAAAAATAGTCCCTATAAAGCACTGGAAAAGAGTCCCCTGATTACAGAGAGCATCAGATGTTCCTCAGTGCAGATTTGAAGAAAGCTTCATTGTTTAAAAATTATTTATTGGTCTAATTTTTTATCATCTCAGCTATTTCACATTTAGCTAGCCAAACAGTGGAATTCTCAATTAAAACCATTAATTAAATTCTTAATTAAAAAAATGGCGTATGTGGAAATGGGCTGGTGCTTCAGCAGTTTGTGCTGGAATGTGAGAAAATATCAGTGTTTCATAATTTCCTGCTGAATAGAAATTCTGATTTTCATTTCTAATCAATATTTGCATGTTTTAAACGTACTTCTTAAATTTCTCTTAAACAGAGGTCATTTTTTCCCAGGTAAAACAACTAAACATTCAACAAAAATTCAGTAACTCTGAGAAAAAACAACCATTTCCTTTTCTACTGAGTCAGTTGTTTACATCACCCTATTGCAAATACATTTCTGGCAGAATACCCATAAAAGTGAGTTTATGTGAATCGGAGGTCTCACTGGCTTGATCTCAGTGCTTTTTCCTCACTTGATTTGAGAAGCAGCATAGGCAGCAGGGGATGAAATCTGAAGACTGCATGGCATCACATGCTAGAAACGTTCCCCATCGCACTATCACAAGTCTACGCAGAAGGTGTTAGATGCACTGCTTCAGCTGTGCCACTGCTGAGGTACACGTGTTGTAGTTAAACCCATAAACATGAAACTGAGTCATGAACACCCTATAAAGTGGCACTTAGAGAAAGATTAAAGCTTGTAGGCAAGAATTAGTGTTGGTGTTTTGTTGCATAATCAATTCTTTTCAAACTTTTCTCCCAACTGTGTCTTCAAAATTTGCACTGTTGAACCAAATCCTACCAAGAGCAGTAGGAGGCTGCTCTTACTCCCTTGATTTCAAGGGGTTTACTCCTGATCTACATCATGATACATGAGAAGGAATCCAATTCCACAAATGCACCTTTCTAGCAGACCTTTCATCTGCTAAATCTGACCTTTAGCTTCAGTTTTTCCACACTCTAATATCTCTGTCTTGAATGACAGGTTTATGATTAGGGGACAACAGAAATGTTCAGGGAAATATAAGAGTTGGCTCTAACCTTTGGTATTCTGGTACCAAGAGGTTTTTAGACCTTCAGACATTCTGTGACCCATTTTAGAGGAAAAGTTCTATCTAAAATTCTTAATAAAGTTTGAATAAGCATTGAGTTTGAAGAAAAAAAAATCTTCAAAATGCCTGGACCCTGGGAAATCTTTCCATCCCTAATTGTGATTCAGTAGTTTCTTCACTGTCAAACGTGTGATAAATGCCAAAGCAGCAAAAGCATGTTCTGCTCAGTATGAAGTTAAAGGCATGTTTGCCTTTAGACCTGTGAATTTAATATACAAGTTTCTAAGTGAGCTCTTATTCTTTCTGCTTTAACATCATTGGCCTGAGTGAAAAATTTAAAGCTTTTATTTTTTCCCCTTTCCCCTGCCCCCCCATACTATTAGCTTGTCTGCTGGGAACAAAAGCACAGCTTGTACTTGAAAGGGAAAAAAATATTCTTCTTTCGCTACCCCAAAGTGTGGGGGGTTTTAATAACACTGTATTGCAAGTTCAATGTCAGTAGCAGTTACTCTCAAGATGATCATGAATTCAAACAATTCATTGAACCTATTTGCATATGTAACTGACAAAATGTCATTTCATCTGTCCCAACAAAGGAAATGAAAGATATGAACATTAATTTGTATTTTTTTGAAAAGGAAAAGTCTTCTGTGGTGCTTCCATTAATGCATGGAATATGAAGAACTGAAATTTTCCACTCTCTTTTATTCACCTTTATACTTTTTTTTTCAAATCAAAGAATATTGTGAAAATAAAATGAAAACATCAGAGATTGATCTCCAGATACTTAAACTTTTGTTATCCCTTATTCACCTTGTTAGAGGCAGTGAGAAGAAAAAAAGAAAGACACGGCTTCTCTTGGTTTGAATGCCCTTTCTGAAGGAAGAATACCCCTTTCCTGCAGCTATTTTTCTGGGCATTTATCATCCTGGAGTAGAACCTCTGGTTGAAGAGGGAGAGTCGTCCATAAAGGTTCAGGAACAAAAGGTTATGGAAGAGCCAGGTTCAAATACAGGCTCTGTTACAGGTTGAAGAGTTTTGACCTTGAATATTCCACATTTCAGGTAATAAAACCATCAGGCTTTCAGAATTTTAATTATTTTAGCCAAAGTGAAACAGATCCTCTGGGCATCTGGGCTGAGAGAAAGAGAATAAAAATGCACCAAAATGAAGCCTTTGCTGGCGTAGGCATCTATATTCTTCTCCCACCTCTTCCCACCCATATTTTAAGAACATTAGTGAAAGAACTTCTCATTCCACTGGAAATCAGGGTGCACTTTAGAGCCGCCAGCACTTTACGACCACAACCAAGTCCATAGCACTTGCTTACCTTGAAACATAGAGACATATTGTTTGAGAAACTCAGAAAAAAACCCTGTTTCTCTGCTATTCTGAGTTTGAAAATTCTCACAGTAGCAGCCTCCTAGGGAGTTGTTATGTGGTACTTATGTTTAGTATTGATCAGCCATTGCCAGCACTGCCTCTATCGCCTGGCAGTGCCGCCTCAGCAGAGCAATTTGGGTCAAACAAGCTTTAAAAAAGGGGTTCTCTCATTGCAGTGTAGACAAGAAACCTCCTTTTTATGTGAATTAAGAATGAAGGCTAACTTCTAATTACTTACAGCAATTAAACATTTAGCTGAGCTCT
Organism: Hypotaenidia okinawae; assembly: GCA_027925045.1. Lineage (NCBI taxonomy): Eukaryota > Metazoa > Chordata > Aves > Gruiformes > Rallidae > Hypotaenidia > Hypotaenidia okinawae. The sequence goes on along the minus strand of BSDF01000011.1, from coordinate 20,445,147 downwards.
TGCCTGGCCCAAGCCATGGTAGTTGGAAGTTACTAACTGTGGTCAACTGGCTTGTTCACACTCTAATTTGCCAGGGGAAGCTATTTTCACCTTGAATTGTGGTGTGATGTGGTTGATAGTTGCATTACTATCACTGTCTGGATTTTACCCTTGAAACATTAAGTGATTAGAGACACTATGTGTTACATAGTGATCTGTATAGTGGTTTTGGAGAAAAGAATGAGAGATGTGGGTACCTACCCACCAGATTAATGGCCTGAGCTCTTAGAAATACAGATGTTCTATGAACAGCCAGTTGATCACAGTTAATCTGTTTCTGTGCTGTGTTTTAGAGTATTTATTAGTTAAAAGTGAGTGATGACAATAACATAGCTCCTCTAGTTTATGTGCAGATAATTGTTTCTTGGAATATTTTGAAGAAAAAGGGGAAAAAAAAGTAATTTTAGTGATTTTTTTTCTTCTTCTTCTTTTATAAACCTGAATATTTTGGGTTGGACTAGTTGCATCTCATACATCCTGACACGTGGTGATGTTTTGACCGAGGGTGATTACTGGATCTGTCCTTCTTGGGAAGCCCCTGGTGCAGATGTTCGCCCTGGGGAGAGCTGTGAGCCCTGACCCTGCCTCAGCAGTCCATCCCTGAGTCTTCCCACTGGGATTTCTTTTCTTTTTACCTTCAGGAAAAGTTTTCTTGCTTGTCTGAGCTGTCTCCCTTGAAGCTTAACTTGTCTGCAGGCCAAAAACCATTCAGACATTCAATAATACAGACCACTTAGCAAACAGGCACAGCCTTCAACACAAGCTTAGATGAGCCCAAAGCACTTGATTTTTTTTTGTGGTTTTTTTTTTTTTTATTTTTCCATCCAAATAGTTAGAGTCTAAAAGCCCAAGAAGATAGATCAGATGAAGATGAGGATGCTGAAAGTGAAGAGCTCAATAGAAAAAGAAATGCAAGTTGTTAGAGGAAGAGAAAGGGCTGATACCAGTTTCCCCCAAAGGTCTCACCTTCGGCACGGCTTCATCTCTGCGGGCCCCTCGTTGGGGTAAGCTGGCTGATAAAAGCAGACACATGCTCTGCTCTTGCTGAAGGAAAAGCAAGGAGTGGGAAAGGTTTGTCTCCTCCGATTACCTGAGAAACCATATCAGGTAATGTTCATTTTCAGAGCAGACTGCTAGACTCAGGTTTAGAAATAATCCTCAGAGAGGTTAAGCATCCTGGCTGCAGGCAATGGGCATTTCTCTGTCTTCTGACATTTTTGTTCTTTTCCACAAAGCAGAACAGTTTCAACAGCGGAGGAGTGAGATTACTACTAACAGCACCTCTACAATCATTTATGAGGATGTACTCTGGGAAGGAGGTATTTGAATCTGCTATGGCAAATAAACTTCAGTAAATACGGAGGAGTTTTGTAAATGGGAGACATAAACTTAGCTGTTGTTTAAGTGGAAACAGCCACATTCTTTTGCATTTGTGTGTTTAGAAATGCCTGGTTCAAGCCAGGGAGCCCTCAGGTGTGTGTTAGCTTACTCCATGGGGCAAGGGAGGGTCAGGCCTTTGCTGCTCAGCACCCCTTACTAAAACCTCCCAGGTCTGCAGGTTAGCAAAGGGAGTTCTCACAAAAGGTCCCCTCCCCTGGCCTGGCACTGAATAGTGTCACAGGACCTGTATCACCCCATTCAGATCCCTCCTTGAGTTGCCTAAACCAGTTTGTGAGCTGCAATAAAGGGTGAGCTGGGTTTTAGACGTTTTCTCCAGGTTTTAAGAAAAGAGAGGTCATTTGGCCTGCGTAGGGGCAGAGGGATGGACTGTTGGGATGGACAGTTGTGGAGCCCTGCAAGCATCCTCATTGTACTGCCGAGGGAGCCTGTGCCATTTCCCCTCTGCCATGGCCTTGCCAGCTGCATGCCATGGGAAGGCAGGTAGCAGGAGCCAGTGGGACCTGCTGTTTGTGTGAGCTCCAATGGTGATGTGCTGCCAGCTCGTGTTTGCACGTGTGCTTCAGGTTACTCCATGGGGCATCGGAGAGAAATTTCTCCTCACCCAGGCAGACCTAGACCTGGCTTGACTTTCTCTTCAAAATATTCAGCAGTGAGCTCCTAGACATGAATGCAGGGATAGGAAGGGCTATGGGTACTCTGGGAAGAAATACAAACCTCTTTCTACCATAACCAGCCATCTCACTAACCCAGAACTGCCTGAGGAGCACTGCACATGGATCCTGTTCTTATAATTTCTACCACTACCCTGCAGCTCAACCCTCCGCATTATCTTCTGTCTTCCCAGCAGTCCCCTTGCAGCTCAAGGTATATGCCTGAGCAGTGCCCCAGACTTCATTAACAAATAATAAAGGACCTAGTTTTATTTTAGTTTCAAGAAGGATGGGGAGGGGGGAAGGCAACCCAGATCTTCCAGAGTTTGCTCTCTTGCAGGCAAAACTTCACCAAGTGAAGTGGAAACATGAGACAAGCAGGGTTCTTGAACCTTTGTTTTTTCTTTGGCCTCAGAAGATAATGATGGGTGCAGGGAGGCACCTGATGGTGTAATTGCACAAAGATAACATTTTAGAGCCATTTGCAACAGCAGATTGTGATGCCTGAGGAAAGGAAGGCTTAACCAACTCCCTGGGAAGAGACCCCTGCTCTAGCCTGGGAGTTAGTGCTGCTGTCAATTAAGGGCAAAAGGGAAGTTCAACCCAATTAAAAGTTAGTGGAATGGGTGGTGGGGGTCTTATTTCTTAAGTACTTGATTTTTTGCATTTGTAGCTTGAGGTGCCCTTGAAAGGGAGATGGGTTTGGGTCTCCTGTGGAGAAGAGAGTGCTGGTGGGTGAGTAGCTGGTCTGTGTTTTTGTTAGACCTTTGGGGAGATGTTTTAAGCAGGCTTTGAGCTGGTAGTCTTCTTGCTTGTTGTTAAATTGTAGGTGGTGTGGTGGTTTGTATTCCTGCCTGCTTTTCATGTGCTATTCCTCAAGGGAATAGGGAACAGTTCTGTTTCCCCTGGGGTTAAAAACTATAGCTTTCTCCTCTATAAGTTAATGAGAGAAAGTGTAGCCAAAGGAAGCAGCATCTTGGTTATTTTCTTTTGGAGTTAATGATCCTGATGACAATAATGGGAAAGGCAGGAATTAGAGTTGTATGAGCAATGAAGCCTTGGGTTACCTTCCCCTCTGAATGCATGCCTTCCCTGGCACTACCTTCTCCTGTATTGTTCCTAATATCTCCGCTTTATGTTCCAAGTTTTGTCTGTAGCATATTCACAAATATGAAATGACACAATTATGTAGATTTTGTACTGACTTGTGCTCTCTGCATGTTTAAGGAAACTGGGGTGAGATGTTCTTTATCTCTGGCTGCTGTGATTAGTTGATGCTACCTGACCCAGTTGACACAAGCATAAAAGACTATGGGAAATATCTACTGAAAAAAAGAGGGTGCTTACTGAAGAGTGCTCACTTTGAATCACAGCAGCCTGAAAATACTTTTGTGTGTGGTTCTCTTGGGTTTGTGTTTCTGTGGACCTGAAGAAGTGCTGCTAATCTTATTGCAGTGAGGATTTGTTTGTATTTAGCAGGTGCTTGCTCACTGCCTTGCTCTGCTCGGTGCGAGAAAGAGGCCTGTGGTACTTCTGGTTTGTGATTCTTGTGGGAATTGCACCTTTGCTTTCTGATACCATATTGTTTCTTTTCCTGGGGTGTCTGGGCATGAGCGGCATTGTGAAGCTGAAGGCATTAGGAGGGATTTTACCCTTGTATCTAGGGGAGCTCAGAGGCTTTTCTGGTCAGGTAGTGAAATGATGATCCAAGGCATGTCCCTGTTACTGGAAATGTTGAGCTTGTTTCAAAGTCTCTGGTGAGTAACAGGGCTGCCAATTGAGCTGAGCCTGTAGCAGCTCCCCCAGAGCAATGAGTGGGGTGGTCAGGATGGGTCATGGAGGAAAAATGATCTCTGAGGCTGTTAGCAGCTGCCCCAGCGTGGGGTTTGTAGGCAGCAACCGAGCAGCATGCTGTACTTACCAACTGGCCTAGGCTTGCTCAGGAGTCTGTGAGGAGCTCTATCCTTTTTACGCCACTAAATCCAGCTTCAGTTTGCAGAGGAGCCTGATGGCAGCTGAATTTTATCTTGTTTCATAATTTCATCTTAACTTCAAGATTCTGGTTGCTACACCATTCATTTTCGAAAGAACCATCAAATACTTCTTGCAAATAATTCAACAGAGCATCGGCACATGTGAAAGATCTCAGTAGGCATATTTAACCTTGTGAAGCAGTTTCATTTCCTACATGTTTAGTGCTTTATGAAAATTCATGCTTTTTGTCGGCATCTTGTGAATTCTTCATTGTAGTGAGGTCTTTCATTGAAAAAAAAAATTAAAAAAAAACCCTTGTGACTGATATTCTAATGAGTTCCTCTCTGGAATGCTGATCAGCTCAGCATTAATGGGCAGACATTCCTTGTAGCTGCTGCTTAACTTGAATGCTGTCAAAATAATAGTGGTTGCTACTCATGCACCTCCAATTTACTCCCGTTAATGGTGCTTTAGTTGTTTCTGAAATCATCCTTCAAAGATGATTTTAAGTGACATCTGTGTAGGCCTAAAGACCTGAATTGCCTTCTAAATCATATCCAGTTGTGCCCAGGGATTTAATTAAAATATTTTAAAATACAGAAAGAGGAAGAAAAGCTTTAGAAGATTCAGAAATAAGATTTCTCCCCACTCCCATTCAGCAGCCATGCTCAGCAAGACAGGGGACTGTTCATAAATATGCTCTAATTGCCTTAATGAAGTACATAATCACAAGATATTGAAAAATAGGATGGAGGTGATGCTTAATGGGATGAAAGAGTCTCTGCTAGTTCTAATTACAAGCTACAATTTCAAGGCTCTCATCTGTCTTGAAACTTCTGAATTTTGGATGTACGTGAAATATGTCCATCTGATTCGTGTTAATATGGAATAATGTTGGGGCCACATAATGAAACATGACATTCTTACATACCCTTGGATGGCCATGGGCCTGGGAGGGGCAGTTTAAAGATGTATATGGTCGTTGTGTCTTGCAGGAGGTCGCCTGGCGGGCACTCCAGCGTGTCAGTTTAAGATGTCTGGAGTTCTGTTTGGGACAGAGCCATTTATCACAATGTAGGACAGACATTTTATACCTCTGGGTTTTACTTTTTAATAAAACACACAAGCAACTTAGCAGGGTTTGCCCCGTTTAAACAATATAAAACTCCTTTGCCAAAGCAGATTATTCAGATTTAGAGCTAAGGAGAAGAGTAAGAGCAGAGTAGACATTGCAAGGAATTTAAAGTAGGCCAGACCTTTACTGTTCTTTAAATTCAGGTGAAACATGGGCAGGTTGAGGGGTTTTCCAGGCTATTGAAGTAGAAATCAAGCTGCAGGACTGGGCTGTGGGTAATACCTATCCCTGTAATGCTGCATGGGTAAAAAACCTCTGAGAGCAGGTGTTGTATGGACTGTGTTTCAGTGATAAAGTTCAGACCGGATCCTTTCCCCTGCTCTTGTCCTCAGTTGCTGAGAGTTTGCATGATTAAGAGGTGTGTGGGGGGGTGAAGTTCCTAAGTTATTGTTGCTAGGGAAACTGCTACCTTGATACTGCCGATGAGAACAACTGTCTCTCTTTTTGTATCCAAGCAAAGTAAATCTGGGAGCAACTCCTAGTAGTGGCAAGGTTGCGTGTATGATGGGAACCATGTGGGATTAACGGTGATGCTTGGAGGGAGTTTCTGCAAGTAATGAGGAGGGTTTGTTTTCCTAGGCTTTTTATCTGTCTGTCCTTCTGTCTGTCTTTCTAATCACTCAAGCTCAGTCTAGATCACTGTTCACCTGTAAAGTGTGTAATTTTTTTTCTTTTTTCCTTTCTTTGAATAATGGTACAAAACATAAGCCAGCCCAAAGTAAAATTATGGTGCTTTCCTCCTTGTTTTTATAGCTCCTGGCATGCTGGTTTGGAAATACATTTGGGTTTCAGTTGTAATGTCCACTGTGCTTTCACCTCTGATCTTTTCTCTAGCGAGCGTATTGTCTGTTATGACCCAGTGTATCAACTACTCAGCTTGGAGGAAGTTGTGTGTTTTGATTTAGTGGCTATGGCCAGAGCAAATTTAGTACCATCTGCCACAATAGAAAGTCATGTAATTGTTTAATCTCCAGTTTATTCTTTCCTTCCTCCCACTGTAAGCGTGACTGTTAGTAAGTTAACACTCAGCAGCTTTGGAGCCCTAGCGATGTAGGTCTCTCTAATGCAATAACAGCGATGGGGTGTCTCTCTCTGCCATGCCCTCCGTGCTTTATACGGATGTTGTGTCAGCTGCACAGCTCAGTTCTGTGTTTTGGCCCTGCTCTAAGTGTGGTGGTGTCTTGGTTGAAGTTGGGGATCATTTCTTGGGCATCTGCCTTATATGTGTTCAGCTGCTCTGGTCATGCAGCTTTGATCCTGGGAATTATTCTAGAGTTGTTAAGCTAGAGGAAGAACCCAGCTATGTACAAACTGTACATTTGGCATGAGGGTTGGGTGTGTAACTGCCTCCTGTAATCTCCATGAAGAGTGCTGTTCAGTCCTACAAACATGCTGACTGTACCGGAGAGAAAGAGCTAACGTGATATATCTGATGACAGCATGCAAGCAGGGGGACAGCTCACCAGTCTATTCATCACCAGTCTGCACAGGAGACTTCCCTGGTGATGTTTTTATTGAGCAATAAGACCCAGAAGGGTCTTATATTCTTGTTGGACTTGTTAAATGCACTTGATTCTAAGTATTTTATTGTAATAACTGTGTGGTAAGGACATCTCTAAGCAAACAAGGAATGCTGAACTGGACATTTGAATTGCTAGAAGTGACTGGGATGTTTTTGTGTCATTGGCAATTATGCATTTGTGCATGCAAATATATATCTGCCCATATGCAAATGTACTGGTCTGACAAGTCAGTCAGGGCTATTCTTCCTCATGCCACTGCTCTCCCACCCATCTAGGCTTTGAGAAAAGCCATTCAGCATAACATTGTGATGACAGAACATGCCTTACTTGTTCTAAAAGGCTTGAATTTGGACTATGCCACTGCCCAGTTAAAAGTGCTAGTGGTTTGTCTTGTCAGACTTCCATTATTGCTCCAGAAATCCTTCCCGTGAGGCAGCAGGCTCTGAGAAAAGCTGTAGGAGCTGAGAACATCCAGTTGAACATCTGGGCTCTGGTGGCTGCTGTGATGTGACAAAATTGGGCTGGTGGGGAGCCGGTCTCTTTATTTCTGTACCCTCCTAAGAACACAGTAGGAGGCAGATGAAGGAAAATGGGCCATAGCAAAGTGGTGAGAACCAAACCTTTTGTGTGGCATTAAGGACCTGAAGTGCTTCCATATAGTTACACAGGCGCAATCGTTAAAAAGTGCAGGCAAAAACTGAAGGGAAAAGGCTAAAGGATGAATCAATTGAAGCCTATGTTCTGCCTTAAATGCTAGATCGACCTCTCTGTGCTCCGTGGCAGGTAAACAATGGGTATGTTGTCACAGTGCTTTCAGAAGCAAAGAAGAAAAGCTCAGGGTAAGCAAGAAGATGCTTTCTTTCCATATTTAGATGTAACTTCTGGGATTTTATTTTTATTCATCCTTTGAGAAGGTAATGCTTTCCTTAGAAACTCATGGGGACATTAATGTGTGTTGAACTGGATCCACTGCAGACGATGCCTGTTTCTTGTGGCAAAGACTTGCCTGCTCTGGTCTCCCATTTCATGTTCTTTTTGTAACAAAGAGAAATTGGTTTGAACACTAGTGAATGTAGACATGAACTCCCTTAGCTTGAAGTTCTTAACTTTCTAGGTGTTTATATAACCTTGATTAAATTTTCTTTACTCATTTTCCTGAGGTTAAAGCACACTGATCAGGTTCTTCATGGCACACTTAATGGACAGAAGGCAGCTAGGAACAGCTGGACAAGGTCTAAGCAAAGCTTGTCAGGAAGCTCATGAAAATTTTCTACCTTGTTGATTTAAAAGCAAACGAACCACAACCAGCAAACCAAAAAAAAAAGCCCACAACTCCTAAGCTTTGCTTTCAGCCTTTCCTTTAGGAGATGTCTCATTGTGTATCCTTCTCTGTGTCGTAGCATCCACTAGTGGTTGTAGCGTGTAAAAACTTTGCTCTACTATTTGAACAAGAAGCCTGAAAGAAAGAGGCAAAGGCAAAGCATTATTTTCTTTGTAGTCTCATTGTATTTCCAAGATGATATCTGCCTCACCCACCCCACCCCCACCCCCCGCCTGCCACAATAGTCCTGTGTAGTAAAACTTTCATGACTGTGTTTTTCAGGCACTAACTATTGGTTTAACAGAAGTCCTCACAGGGTATTATATTCCTGGAATATCTTTTTTCTTACCCCTATCTATATAACAACATTAATTTTTTAAAAGTTTGGATGTTCATCTTATCAGCGAACTGCTTGAAATAAAATAAAGAGAATAAAAGATTCAAGCCTAAGATACAGAACAGTTTTTGTAGAATATGACACAAAGAAGGATATGAATGTTTGAAGTGATTTTAGTTTTCCTGCACTCTTTGTGTGTCTTTAGCATTCTCTGCTCTCTCTAATCTCCACCGTATCGCTCCATTCTTTTAATCTTAATTCTTTGTGCTGCACTTTGGGCATCAAAAAGCACATTCAATACCCAAAAAAACCCCCCTTCACTCTCAGACGCTTGCTCTTCAACAGAATAGTTTTGATACACAGATAGAGAACAAGAATAAAGAAGTGCAAACAGTGTAAGGAAAGTCAGGAGTGAAGAGAAAGGAGAGGAGCTCTAATGAGAAAGACAGGGAAGGTACAGTGACTAAATTGCAAGAAGATAAAAGTCCATGTAATGCACTGAAATCACGCTGTATTTGTGACTCTTAAGAAACTCATGTAGCATCTAGTAGCAGGCAGTGGTCCTGGAGCTTTCCAGTCTCCTCCTCCAAAGGATTTTCAGTTCTAGCTCAACTCCCACCTAGGGAAGCAAAAGGCTTGCTCAGGCTTGAGCAAAGATATGAGAAGTAGGAATGTTGCCTTCTATGATCTCATGTGAGGCTGAGTAAAACTCTGCATCTGAACTTCACGCCAGCCTCAGTCCTTGTTGGAGCTTTGCCAGTGACTTAAGTCACCTTGGAGTTCCCTTGATTTGATCGCTCTTAACTTAAATTTGCATAATTTTACATCCTTTGTCTTACATGCAACTCCCTGTAAGTGAGGGCCCCTCAGTGTTAGGTGAGCAGCTAGTCTTGGTCCGAATACCTTCCCTTGCAGTTCTGAGGTAGATCCTTGCTGCTATGCTTTAGAGACTTTATTTTTTCCTTAAAAATAACATCCTAAACCAGCTTTGTCACCCTTGAGATAGTTAAGTTAATGTTTCAATAACATAGACACCACAGCTGGGAAAAGGTGGTCTGGCCACAAGCCCTATGTGAGATGTCAGGCTGAGTGGATCCCTTCCCTCCAGCCCAGCATAAGGCACTGTGTGCATCTTGCCTTGCCACTGAGCATTCAAACATAAGCCTTTCTCTTGCTAATTTAACAGCTGAAGCACAGTGGGTGGTCTCTTTCAGAGAGGAGACATCTCTCTTGCAAATAATCTTTTATAAAATATGGGTATGAAATTAGGAGCTTAGGAAATTTTTAGGAACTGAATTATGGTGCACAGGAAAGGTGTATCATCTGGATTATTAAACTGTTAACACTAGTATCACAAGAAGAAAATATGAATGAAGGAACTGTAGCTTTTAGTTGTATTTAAAGGAGCCTTGCAAAAGTCATAAAAATTGTAAAACTTGTTTAAAAAAGCCCCAAATACATTCCAAGAGATCTCACTTTTTAAAATTGAAAAAGGGAGAAAGACATGAAGAAAAACCTAGGGAAGATTTCTTTTTGTCTGATCTTGCTATCTGCAGGTGAATGCTTTACTGGGTTCATTTAACTTCTAATTCTTTATTTTCAAGCCTAAGTGTAATAGTAAAGAGGAAAGAAGGGTGTAATGGAAGATATGGCTTCTGACAAAATGCCACGAAGGGTGGGGGTTTCTTCCTCCCCTCACCTGGAGTGAGAATTTGTCCATAAACCAAAAGACCTTTTGTATTAAAGTTGATGCCAGATTTTCCTTTCCAGGATAAATAGTGATACTAGGAAGGTATTGTAATGACACACACGCATATCAGAGAAATAGCACAGATAACATAAAGAACAGAAAACCTTTTCTTCCTACAGGAAGAAAGAATGAACCTAAATGAAGAAAATACTAAAAAAAGGAGCAGTCACTTGATTCTCAGAGTCAGGCTGTTCCTTTTGAAAGGGATTTCTTGGAGCAGGAAGAACCAATCACCAGGTACAGAAAGGAGGAAGTCCCAGCAGGAGAAACAAATGTGACTTCAGAAGGTGCTTCATCATGGTGGCCCCTTGCCTAAAGGAAAATGCCGAGTCTTCAGTGGCAGCTGCAAGGTCTTGGTGAGGCTTTCCAAAGATGCTTAGCATCATTCAAGGCGAGCGGTATGTGTTTAATAGGCTTTGGATTAGACTGAAAACACTAGGAGAGACGCTAAGAGTCTTTGAAAAGGTCATTTATGTATGTAGGGGAGTGCTTCCTAGTGTCTGATGCTTGGAGGTATGTGCATGTATGAACACCTTAATGCCAGGCCCTACAAGCTAGTGCTGCTTGGTCTTCCCATGTGCAGCAAACAGATTGTTCTTGGTTGTGTATCATCTTTCTTTTATATATATGGAGACAGTTAGATGTGATGTGCACAGTGTAGGTTCGGTAATGAAATTATGCCCAATGATATCCTTGCAGCTTTGAGTACAGTCAAGGTAGGAAAATTATACAGAATGAAATTATTCTGGAGTCAGCCAGGAGTTTCTTCTTTTCTAAATGCTCTGCTGTAATAAGGAAAACTCATGTAGATGAGGATTCAATTAGCCAGGGCCCCTCAGAATTTACCAAGGCTTGAAGTCAACCCAATGCTCCAATTCTCTATTGACAGCAGCTAGCAATACTGAGAATTTGGGGGAGTGGTGCTGGAAACTTTGTATTGCTCGCCATAATGGTCATGATTTTGGACAAATACCTTGCACGGTGTAAGTAAATTTTACAGACTTATCTAGCAAAGGACAAGCATATAAATGTTCTCATTACGAAAGCCAAGAGAGGCTATGACTCCTACCAAGAGGAATATCAACTAGAATTTTAATCCCCTGAAAAACTCTGAGTGTATTCAGGTATTAACAAAACTTTCTGAGAAACGGCGTTCTGTGTATATGTTAGTAAGACCAAGAACTAAGTGAAAATTCCTTTAAAATTTTTACCTGCTGGTGATCAAAATGTAACTCTTCAGGAAAGATTATCCAGCTGAAACCTTCAACCTGTTCTATGAACAAGAATGATCATGCTGTTTGCAAGCTTCTAACGCTCTCCATTCCTTCGCATTTCTGCCTTTGTTCACAGAGCAAAAAGAAATGCAAGTTGATTCATAAAGGGCTGGTTTCCCTGTCCATCAGCAGCCTTGTTTTAATTGACTTCAGTGGGATTCCTCTTAGCACCAGAGAAGGCTTTGAGCGTGCAAAGGAAACTGTTCGAGAAGGGGAAGGTTATTCTTTGCATGTTTGACTATGTGTTGCAGTAACTTTCTCTGTCAACAGTTGATAAAAAAGCCTCCATAAACCCAACCCAAAACTCTAGGAAGAAATACTGTAAATGAGTGTCGGTACCACTTTAGTATGGTAACTCTAAAGGAGGTAAATATAAAAATGCTTGGACCTTTCCCTAGCTCTAGAAGATAATCAAAGTCCAACATTAAAATTGCTTTACAATGATACAGAGAGATCCCATGGGACTTTTTAGAAATATTCTTGAACATTGATTCTCTATATCTAATATTAGCTGTTCATAGATGGTCCCAAATGTACGTTATACCTATTCTTCGGATATTGCTTTTATTACCCAGAGAGTCCTCATTCCTCTCTCTGTTCAGTATTTCAGTGAGCCCTAAAGCTGGCAGAAAATGGTACAAAAAGTTTGTCCTTTCTGTAAAGAAAAGGCAAAGCACCAAGTATTTCCAAGGAGCTTTCCCTACTTCTCAGTCTGGGGATACATAGAAGGGTATTTGAAACTGTTTTCATTGTGGGTTCTCAGATATGCAGAATAACCATGTTATGGAGCAAAATAATGATTAAGAAGCTGAGACTGGTTTATTGGCACATAAAATCTTCTTAGCTAAGCTGGCTCTAGTGAAATAGTTGCCATTGTTTAATATACCTATAGACATCCACCTATAGCATACCCAGAATTGAGATTTAGAAAATAATATTCAAGAAGGCGAGGAGCCAGCAAACTCCAGCCCATGGTATAAATTAAGAATATGTTAAAAGTTGAACGTACTAACGGTAGGTCAAGATGTAATTCTTACTTATGGTCTACAAGATGCTAATTAACTTTCTTTTCCCCAGTATCCATGGATCTCTCAAAACAGATACCTAACGTACTTTGTGGCTCCAAGTGTATCTTGTTGGGGAAATATTTAGGAGCATCAGAAATTTGGCCTGCGGGGCCGATTGTGACTAACAGCACTAGTGTGTATCTTGCCAACAAAGGAATCTTTCTCGTTCTGCTGTTGAATATAAAAGGTATTATGTTGCAGATGAATTGTATCTAACCCAGGCAGTGCAGTCCTCAGCGAACAAAATTGAATACGTTTATTGTGAACCTGAAGCTATTGGGTAAGTGGGCGTTCTTTAAAGCAATGAGAGGCTCCCTGTTCACACTGTGTGCTTACACTATGGGTTTACTCTGCCCCTTAAGTAGGCATTTCCCTAATTCTCAAAAGTGCCCAATGTATAAGGGCCTCCATTGTGACAAGCCTTGAGGTCCCTTAATTCTTACTTCTGACTAAACAGAAGGGGGGAATAAAAAGCGTTGTGTAGTTGATGTCCGAGGTATAGATAAGTTTAAGATGTTTTAGAACAATTCAAATATTTGCAGCTCGTTGACAGTGTGTTTTATCAGGCTTAGCCAAGCTGTTTTTGAGGATGGTTCTCAGTACTGAAGTATTACATTTCTACACGATTGATTAACCTTGTAGACTTAAATACTTGCATGAGACTTAAGATGTTTTAGTTGGGGATGTAGATGAATTTCTTCTCACATTTCATAAGACTCTGCAGATCTGTATCAAGAGCCTATATTCAGATACTCACATTTCTTGGGGAACATGTGAAAAAAGAAAGCCTCTTTCTTTTCAATAACTTGACCAGATGCATCGTACTCATGCGAAGTCTGTTTTCCCCAACGATGAGCTTGCTGAGGCGGTTATATTTAGCTGATGGTAGACTGTTTGTTCTTAAGGGTTGGGTTTTTTTTTCCTTCTTCTTCCCACCCCCCTTTGTTGTGTAGGCTCTTGGTACAAGATTGAACATGACTGTTTTATAGTGGTTTAACAAGTTAGCGCTTGCCAGCTGAGCTTCTACTGCTGATTTTGCAAGTGCTGTTAGCTCTACCTCGCTGAGCAGTAAAACATGGTCACCTAAGCCACCTATGGCAATGCCAAAGAGGATGTATTTCACCTTGCTGTTGCAATGGGCAAGTACTGGCCATGTTATTAGTGAGGGTGGCTCAACAGGCAGAGGAGAATTATACAGAATCCTGTGTTTCAACTTTGACAGACTGCAGTTGCTCAAATTTTGGGGGAAAAAAGTGTTTTCTCTTTGGAAATTAGCATTTTTTTTTCCTTTTAAATCTGAAACCAGAGTAATGAGGAATCCAGATGCACTTGCTGTGGGAATGTAGGCAGCTGGCATCTGGGCTCTGACACCAACAACTATGTTCCATATGGCCCAGTTTTAACACCAGAGAATTTTAGCAAGTGAAAAGGACAAACAATCCATCAAGCCTAAGTACTGTTCATTTCTTATTTTGTAAGGCAAGCAATTTGTACTGCATTAAGACATGTTGTTGATTGCAGTGACTGCTCTTCAGGAGCATTTCTTCTAGCCTGAACAAGAGAAGAAACACAGGTATAATTGCCTTTATGAAGCATTCAAAACTTTGTTGGAATAACAAGTTTGAATGTATTGTGAAAACTTCTCCATCTTATGATGGAATACACAAGTTAACTCTGCAGCTGAACAAGCACTGGAGGCTGACTTGGGCTGCTGCAGCTTCCATACAGCAGCTGAGATACCAACAGAGGCCACATGCCATGGTAAGAAGCTTGCTGCTAGCACTACCCAAGCTAGATTAATTTGTTTTCATTCCTCTCTGAAGCAGTCATGATGTACTGTGATTAGATTAGATATTAGGGGTTTTTACAGAGAGAGTGGTAAGAGGCTGGAATGGGCTGCCCAGAGAGGTGGTGGGTGCCCCATTCCTGGGGGTGTTCAAGGCCAGGTTGGATGGGGCCCTGGGCAACCTTGTGTAGCTCCAGGCCTGGAGGTTGGAGGCCCTGCCTGTGGCAGGGGGTTGGAGGTCTGTGATCCTTGGGGTCCCTTCTAACCCAGACCAGTGTATGATACTGCCAGGAAACCATCTTTGGGGTGGAAGTTCCTTCTTGCTGGAGACACTTATGGTGATAATACTTCCATTAATGAGCCTTGCTGCACTCTGCAGATTGCATCTGCTCTGAGTCAGTGCTGTGAGAAACAAGTGATCCTTATGACCACATCCAAGAAAGGTGTGGGTGACCACGGAGGAGTTGGTGGTCTTATGTGTTTTTAGCCTGGGTGCAGAAATCTGAATAGGGCAGTGATCCAGTCTGACTTCATCAGCTCCGCTTCTGGGGGGGGGATTCAGTCAGGTGAAAAAAATCCTTCCCATCTGAGTTCAGCAGAAACTTGTTCCTTTGCATCCCAAGTATAACTAATTGCACTTGTATGAGCTGATACGTGACTGTGTGTGATACAAAAAGTGAATTTTCCCAGTTTCAGTGCCTTCCTCTTCCTCTGTTGATCTCTTCTTATTTTTTAGTAGTGACATTGGCCTTTCAGATCAAAATCCACTATTCTTAGAGCAGCAGTATAGCTGAGGACTTTATAGGTGATGAGGCAATCAAATTGCAGATAGTCTGAGGAAAGTAATGTGTGTCTGCATAGGTAATAATTCCATTACTCCTCTGTAAGAAAATAGTTGGAGAGTGAATTTTGCAGGGAAAACAGTGAGGCTTCTGTCTTCCAGAGAACCTGGTGACCAGGGAGCAGTTGTTTTTCAAACATCAAAGCCACTAATGAAAATTGCATTTTCTTTTTCTTGCTTAATCTGCAAAAAAAAAAAAAAAAATCTGAGGAAGGGAAGTAATGTATTTGAAATAGCAAAGCTGTCCAGGGGCTATGTGGTCCATATCCCATCTTGCAGGGGTAAAATGATTTTGAAGAGTGTGATGGTAGCAGCTTTAGCCTGTTGATGCCAGGCACAATCCCAGCAGCTGTACTTAGAATGACCAGTTGTAGGTCAGCTACTTCCTTCCATCCTGGACTTGAGGGAACTACATGGATGGGGAACCAGGAGGAGGTGGCAATGTGTACACTCGTGCAGTTTGTTACCCACAAGCTACACTGAGAGTTTTGCTACAGTGAAATAGAAGTGACTTGTAATCATTTAAGTGGTACAGGCTTAAGGATGGAGATACATGTGACTGCAAATAGATCCCTACAATGACATCCTCAAAGAACCACGTTCTCAGATACCTGCTCACATGGAACAAAGTAGAAGCCTTTCCTATACCATGGAGGCAATCTGGGATTCCTTCCATGTACCTCTGGGTACAAGCTTCTGAGAAACTTGGAAATTGAAACATGAGAAAGGGGTAGTGCATAAGCTGCTTAACTACACACCAGCACCAGTTCAAATCAGGATTTAACAAAGTATTGTCAGGAGAAGGACTATAGCAGGGTGTGTGCATGAGCAGTGTGAGGAGGAGATAAGGGTTATGTGTACCAGGCTTGGAAGAATTGGGCTCTTGTCTCTGTTGCAGAGTCACAGACCTCCCCTGAAAAAGTACAATGGGAAAAAGTGCTTAAAGGGAAGAGAGATGGGGCGGCGAGCTGCAATGCCTACTGCCAAAAGCAGGTCTGCATTTTGGGAACCTGCAAAAACAACAACAAATCATCTGTAAATCTGTACATAGAGATAAAAGCTGGGGGGATGGGGTGAACCCAAACTATTACTTGCAGTAGATGAAGTATAAAGCACTGCAAATACAGGGCTTGGAGTGACAAAGCAGTATGGAAAGAAAAAAAACCCTCATTAAAACCACAGTACGGATTGAGAAATATTAAACTTTGCATCCCTATAGCATCCTGGTAGGAAGATTAAGCTAAACCTCTCTGATGGAGGCAATTCACCTGGCCCTGGCCCCAAAGTTGTTAAGCTTCTAACACAAGCTGTTGTATTTTTATCTCCAGCCTTCCTTCAAGAGCTAAATGTGTAACAAATAGATCATGCAGAGGAGAAATGTATAAAGAAAATCTAAGGATGATAATTTCTCTATCCCATTATAATAAAAATAGCAAGTGTGAAGTGAAATATCCAGTAAGGCTATAGAGAGACTAGAATTTGCTGCAGGTAAAACATGACAAGTAATTTTCTTTCCCCTGCTCTAACCTAAGTGTTCTTTAAAAAGAAAACCACAAAAATACAAAAGAAGCAAATGTAACCCCCTCAAACCTAAAACCATGACTAACTTTGTTGTCTTGAACTTTTTAAGCCAAACAACCAAATTAATTCTGTAATGTTATTACATTTTAAAAAGTGATGTCATTATTTACAAGCATGAGTCGTCATCACTTGAGTGGTGGCTTTTCCAACAGCTCTTCAAAAGAAAGAGTTATTCTTTTAGGCATTTCCCTGTATCCATGTAGTTCTCCACGGGCATGTGGAGTTAACTAATGATGAGACCTACTGTATGATGCAAATATCTACTAAATTGACAGATGGAAAAAAAGAGTCTGAAGTTCTTAAATTAACTATCCTCTCGTCAACATCAAGACCACAAAGAAAGCATTATTCTTCAAGAGAATATATTTTCTGTAATTTACAATAACTGAGTAATGATGTGGTAAGGATGCAATTAGATCTAATTTGCTTATGTAAGTGAGCTGAATAAAAAAGATCAATATTCAATCTACACCTAGTGTGAAAAACAATTAGTTTAATTGACAAAAAACCTTCTGCTTCAGCTAATTACATAAAAATGACCTAATACTCATGCAAATTAGGATTATTAATAGTACATGAGCATTTTAATTACATAAATCATCTTTACCTATTAACTGGTGTTCTCTCTTTTTAACTTAGAGATTTAATTTTCAGGAAAATTTCATTTACCCTTTGTTTTAATGAAGTTCTATATTGTTTTTAAATCATGAAGTAAACCATTTCTCTCAGGGTCTTGATCTAGAATGAGATCCCGTGGAAACAATAGAACATCAAAACTCATTGGTCTGGCTGTCCAACTAATTATTACCCAATAGACAAAGTGGACAAGCCAATCTGATGTCATAATGATGCTTGGTGTGGATGATACAGATACAGGAGTAGGGGTTGATAACAGATAATGTCTCACTGCTGCTGGATCAGGCAGTGATGGGAGGGGTGACAGGGCTCCTTCACCGGTCGTTTGGAGCACAAACCTTAGGTTTCTGTTCTGAATTGTCTCTGAAGGAAATTCTTGCTCCCTGTTCAGTCAGTGGAGTGGAGACATCTTAATTTATGATTTTTATCTATAGCTAGGCTGTGCTGCACTCCCCATAGCATGGTTGAATGTAAAGACTGCAGCTTTAAATTATTTTCTCATTTAAAGTTAACTGCCACAAATTACCTGGCTCTCCACTATGTCTTGATGATGTGTAGGTACACTCTTGCACCAGTGAGTATCAAGGCAGATAGTGTCACAGAATCACTAGGATGGAAAAGACGAGATCGAGTCCAAACCTGCACCCTGGGCTGCTGAAACTCGTCTGCATCCTTCTGAAGGAATGATGCTGCTGTGGAGCTGGCCAAGCTGTGGTGGTAAAGGTTGCATGACCAAGTCCCTCCTAGCTCAGTTGCTCACCAGTTTTCTAGTGCAGAGGAAGAGTCTTCGTCTTGTGGCAATAGGGATTAGTTCTCTGGGGTCTCCAGAGAGGGCAGCTGGGTATTTTTGGGGTCCCGGTCATCAGCTAAGAAGCTAATCATGTGGTCATAGTAAATCTCTAGTGGCATGAGTGCAGGTAAGGGCAAATCTTGAACAGACTTCTCTCTGTTTTGCTTTCTTGGCCTTTGCTTCATGTGGCCAAGAGGTAACCAGAAGCTGTCATGCTAAAGGCAATGTAGCATAAAGTCAGTTAGGTGCTGGGGAACGCTGCCCTTGCTATGAAGTAAAAGCAGTTGCTACTCTCACTGTCCACCCTCATGTCCTGAGGGCTTATGGCTCTGTTTGAATTGGGAAGCGCTGCAGTTCTAAGGGGCAGGATAAGTGATGATTTAACCTTTTATAGGAGTCATTCATCAGTGCAGTGAGAATTGGAAAAATTAGTGCTGCTCTAAGCCCTTCGAAGTCCCTACTAAATGTCACTGCTGTGAGCAATGGATGCTGCAAAAGGCACGAAGTCTGGCGAGGGGAGGGGATTGATTAAATCTCTGGATAGAGCTAGTGACCCTTGGAGCTGAGACTTTCCTTGGGTTGTGGAGGGGTTTGGATTAAGTCCCAGTCTCTGATTCTCACCTTACCTTCCTGTTTCATGGGCACTTTCTACACATTTCCATAAACAAGGCAAATACAGGGCACTGCAATCTTTTCGATCATATAGAGATGTCCATGTTTCCAAGAAGAGGGCACATCTCAACCCTGATAGATACAGGTGAGCAGGGATTTATCTTCAATGTTGTTATACTTTTTTTCTACTGTCCCTGCTCCCCCTAGTTAATAAGTGCATGCAATCTACCCTTTGAAGAGAAGGGTTCATAAAACCTGTTTAACCCTTCCCAAATGACCATCATTCACTGATCTATAATACACTGCTCCACATGGAGTTCAGGACTCAAAAACTCTCCCAATCTTGCAATCAAAGAGCGTACTCTTTTTTTAAACAGGTCTGAATTCAATTTAATAGATTTTTACCCTGCAGAGAACAAAATCCTCTGCAGAACAGTTGGTATTTTCTGGCTTTCAGCACTGTATGGTAATGTAAATGTCAGGACAGCATAAGGTAATAATTATGAAATCATATTTTGCTGCTTAAAAGAACCAAAAGGTTTCTAAAAAGTAAATAAAACTTGTCTCTTACATTGTAAGCTCTCTCAGCCAGTGGCTCTATTTTCATATATTTGTGGACAGTATTTAGTGTTGTCTGAATGAAAATGGCATTTATTATAATAATAAAAGCTGTTTCCTAGTTCTCTGCTTCTAAAAGCTTATCGTGTTTGCTACCTAGAGCATTTCAGCTCAGAACAAAAGAAGAAATTTTGGATGCAATGTCTGGCTCGTCTGTGTCAGAACATACCAGAGTGGTTTAAGTCACTCTTGATTCTGGAATGTAGGCGAAGCCAGGTAGTTAAATGTGCCTCTGCCTTGCAGTAGAGGGAATGAACGTTGGTTTTAACCTTTTAGCCTTTTATTAAAGGCCAGCTGCAATACTTACAACTTAATAATTATGGGGAGAAAAAAAAAGTACAAAAATGGTAATTCTCTTCCAATACAGTGAAGTTTGTTGGTCTGATTAGATCAAGAAACAGGTAGAAATGTTAGGTGAAATGTAAGAGGTCAGAGAATTCAGGGAAATCTGGTCTTTGACTTCCAGTTCACGTATCTTATCTGCTGGAGTGCATTGCCTGCCCATGGATGTCCCAGCCGTAAGCATGAGCAAACCCTTGAAGCTAGGTCTGTCCCCACAGATCGATAGAGTCTGTGTTGGAGCTGAAACCAGCATCACCAGTCACTAGCCCTTCTGTGATCATAGGTACTTAATTACTTAAAATTTTGTTCCTCATTCTTCCCCTTAGTCATCTAAAAATGTTTTACTTAACGCAATCCCACTTCTCTGCATTACCCATCGTTAGTATGCGGTGGAGATGTTGAGCGTGTTACCACAAACTATACAGAGGCGTTCAGCATGAAACCTCACAATGCCCAAGTGCCTTTTACAACAGCTCCAGTGACACTGTGAGCTGCGTTACGTTTTCATTCTGAAAGGGTGCTCCTCAGAGAGCAGGTAGAAAGTTATGTGCTGTCAGAAAGTCTTGATGTGTTTCTAGCCATAAGCTTCACGCTTGGAAAACCAGAGCAAGGTGTTTGCTGGGAATGCCATGACCTTGGGCTGGGATGGGGGTGTACATGCATACCAAGGAGGACTAGTGTGATGGTAAGACCCTCATAGGTTATTTGCTATAAGGAGATGAGCAAGATAACGCTAGAGAGAAGTGTCTTATCAATTTTTTACCTATTGCACCAAGCGCTTAGCATATTAACTCCTGCTCAGCAAGCCGTGGTATCGTTTCAGGCATGCTGCTTAATTCCCCCTCCTGTTTATGGTAAATAATTTTCCTATACCTGCCAGTCTCACAAACATTTACATAACATGAAATAAATTTGAGTGAGTCGCTTGTCAGTCTCGTGTGGAGTTCTGACCCACAGTACTGCTAAGCAGGGCTGTCTCGGGGGACACCACAGCCTCTAACGAGTCTGAAAAGAGTTGTTCAGCTTCTTTGCAGGCTCCAAACTCTGAAAACTCACAGCTTCTCTTTCCACTGGGATTGTAAAGGTCCCTGCTTCCATTTGATTTGGAGCGGTGCAGCACTCTCTGGGTTAAAGCCAATGCTCTGTGGGTTACTCGCAGCTAAACACATACCCTGTTGATGGCACAAGGGACATATTGTGGCTTTCCAAGGATGTCTAATAGAAATTGGAACACACATGTCAATAATATCTATGCTACCATCATTAGTAACTGCTGTTTGTTTTGATTCTTCTATGTATTCATCTCCAGAACAGCTTCAGCTCCCTTACCCAGACACTCTAGTGTCCCTGGAAGTTAATTGTGTTGTACTGTTGGGAAAATGAGGAACTCTGAAGTGTGTTTCCAAGCTTTGCCTCACTCATGCTGTCTGTGTAGGGCTGTGTTGAATTGGGTGAGGAACAGGCAACAGTGGATGTCTGGCTGTTACCTGGATGTGACTGCAGAATCTGTGCCTGGGCTAAGAACCACCTGATCATTAAAAATACACTTCTAACAAGTGTTACATCCATTGGCTCATCCAAATTCCTAGCCAGGAATACCCTAACTATGTCCCAAGCAGTAAATTAACTCCCTCAGTGGTTTAAAAAGTCAAAGTATTCATGCTCATACCTAGAGGGGGTTTCTGAAGCATGGCATTTGGATTCAAGGCTAGGGATAAACCTCTGCACATGCACTGGACAATGAAATCAGTCATTTGAAGCTAATGTGGCTGAAAGTAGCTCATGTCCATTGTAGCAGCAGCTGCACATTGTGTAGGACTTGAAGTAAAGCCTGTGATGTTATAGGGAAACACTGAGAGCCAGACAGCATCACGCACTTGGCTGTGTTGTGGTTAAAAACCAATGATATCAAGTTTCCTGCAATTTGTGCCACTTTGCCTGATGGCTGATTGAAACCCATAATATTTAACTCTGAGTCTCTCAACTTCTGCTCATCTTTTATTGCTAAATGTATCTTTTGTGCTTTATTTCCTAAATGGATACTTTTAAGCTGTGTAAAGCTGTAAGGTAACTGGAGGAGCCTTTAACCCTGTTGTTGGAACCCCCTTAATTAAAGATGTGCATGAAACCACTTTAAAATGGAAAACAGCTGAATTCAAAGGTGTGCACAATATCTGCAGGCACTGAAAATGCTAGCAAGAAGATTTTGGCCAAGGACAGTATCAGTATCTCTCCAAACAGTGTGAAAGGCTTTCTGAAAGTGCATGTATGTGTGTGGGGGAAAGTTTGTGTGCATGGTGGCCTGTAAACTACTACAGCTTGTAAAAAGAGTAAATCAAACTTATTGCTACTCCTTTTGGATTGGGAGCTGTTGCTTGCAACTTCTCTTCTCTGTAAATAAGAACAGATGTGTTGTTACTCACAACAGTTTTGATTAGGGTTTTCCCAAACATAATCTATGTTTGTGGGTATGTTGGTCTTGAGAAAACACAGTATTTTTCTGTCAAATCAAGAGTTGTCATATCTCTGTACCTCCTTCCACAGCATTGACATGGAAACTGTCAATTTCCTGTTGGTTTAAAAAGAAAACAAAATTGTTCATCAAATTTATTAGTCACTTGGAAGGTGGGGAGGAAGAGGTCAGAGTAACACTAATTACTCATTATTTTACAGAGTCGTTTAATTGATTAAGAGTCTTAAGGCCTGAACAGTAAGTTCTGTCTGGGTTTGAATAAGTTGTTAGTGACAAATACACCACTGGTGCTTTTTAAAAAATACCAGGTGATTGTTTTAGGAAAAGACTATTTACTAATAATAAAATCAGAACATTGAGGGATTCTAGTCCCTAATGTCTTGCAGTAATCTATCTGGAGTCTAAGCAGACTTTCTTCCATCTGAAATACATGTGCCTTAAGAACAAAAAACCCCAACCCCAGGCTTTCACTATATTTTGAATTACTTATTGTTCAATCATTTTTCTAGATGAAAATGCATGCTTCTGTGCTGATTGTCTATTTGGTAGCAGCTCACTATGTTTGCCTGCTTAAGTTGTTTTCTAAATCCAGCCCAGTATATGTTAATAGAGTGGCTACATAAATGAGGAGTCATCCTAGCACAAGTCATCTGACTCAAACAAGTTTTGATGGCCTCTAGATCAGACAGAGGTCAGCTCTCATGTGTTCTCATGACTGGCCTAAGTTTCACAGGCCTGGTGATGAGCTACTTAAGAGCCGTGTCTGCAACACTGCTCACCCAGCAACTTTTACTTCAGCATTTGGGAGCTAATGCCCTTTTTTTTTTTATCCCTTTATTTTTATCCCATGAATCATCAGTATTTAAAACCAAGAACAACTATGTGTTCAAGCTATAACACTTATATGGCAGAGGCTGGTGTCTGTAATGGTCAGGAAGGAAAACAAAATGAAAAGGTGGACATGAAGAGTCTGGGCAAGTCACAGTCTTGACCAGGTACCCTGAAGTTTAATAGATATGCTTTAGAGGATGACAAAATGGGTAGCATTACAGCATCAGCAGAGCAGTGTTTCTGGAGTAAAAGCAGGTGGTTGTGAAGAGCCATCAGGCACTCAGGAGAGAAACACATGAGATTCTTTCATGAGAACTCTGGTACTGAGCTGGGGTAACATATCACAGGGGGGATCTAGTGCTTTCAGCCACGCACATAGCATGTCAGATCTTGAGGAGGGTTTTGTGAGCATACACTATCATCTTCTGAGTAAGAGGCAGTTGCAGAGTTGGAGAGTATGACAGGAAAAGGAATTCATGAAGATCCTAGTATTGTGATGAAAAAATTGATGGGAAAGGGTTTTCCAGTGTGATTTTGGTGGCTTTGTGTTGGTTTTCCTTTTTTCTTTCTTTTTTTATTTTTTTAAAATCAATTCAACATGGCCTTGATCTCCATGTCTGAGCTGTCTCCTCACCTTTAAGAGCCACTATTCTTAGTATAAGGTTTCGTGTGTCAGTGCACTGTTGCTGTTTATCAATTTGCTCACACCAAAGCTCAGGTTTGCTTCCTTAAAACCTTTAATTTAGGCCAAATTTTCAGTCAGCATGAAGTATGAGCTGAAAGGTACCATAGTGCTGGGCACTGTGTGCCCAGTTTTCCTGGCTTATCCTCTGAGGTCAGATTTGTCACTTTGGCACTTTATAGAATTGCTTGAGAAAAGCTGATAGTATATCATTAGATAAGAATATGTTAACTTTTAGTAAAAATACTAATATTAGATAATAAAAACTATGTCAAAAGTTCCTTTTCATCTTTCAAGATTTTACCTGGAAAAGGCAAATTTGAAATAGGAAATAATAGAAACTGAAGGATGCTGTTTCCATGGACAGAGCATCTTAAAGAGTAAATCCTAATGTTCTTTGTAGAGTTCTGTTTATGTACTACACTTCTGTTTGTCTAGCTCCTTAATGCTTTTTGACTTGCTCTTCTCTCTCTCTTTCCCTCCGTCTTCTTTCCATGAAGGTTTGCTCTGAATTTAAATTTTGCAGACTGCAGTGAGCTTTCCTTATGTGTGTGAGCATGCAGGGCACGTAGGCCTTTCCATGTAGTAGTGTGTAGGGAAGGCTGATGTTGATGGGAATTGTCAAAGTGAGAAAAGAGAACGTTGTTGTGAGCACGTTTCAGGAGTGCACTGATTATAAAGGACTCTGCTCCTTCATATGTACTTGCAGGCTGGTAAACAGTGAATACAAGCTTGTAAACTTGCTACCCAGATTATGATTTTACAGTCAGCCTTTTTACTGTGGATAAATTGGACAACTTTCCATGTGACGTGCATATTTGTATTGTTCCACTACTGTGTTTGCCTCTGTGCATGTTCAGACTGGTAACGGGCTCTGGATCAGAGGAGAAGATATTAGACTTTTATACTTGGGTTAAGTCAGGAGAATCTTGAACTCTTGGACTAGTCTCTCCTTGAGAGTAGTTTACATCAGCACTGCTTGTATGAATGCACCTGAGCTAGAGCAGCAACGCAAAAAACGCTGGGGGCATTCCAGTAAATGAATACATGGAAAATTTTAGGTTTGATGTGAAGTAGCTAAACTCAAAACAAAAAAACCCACCCAGCCTCAGAATTTCACTGCCTGTATACTGTGTTTGATCTAGTGGAAGCTTTGGAAGAGCGTGCACAGGCTGTAAATCTAGCACACGTGTTAATTCACCTGTAGCTCTGTGCTAGCACTGGGCTTATCAAGGTTATGAGTATCAGCATCGTGCATTGATAGCCTTTTGATGTGCTTTCTGCTGGTGGGCATGTCTGAAACATCTTGCACAAAATGAATAATCTAGGGAGGGGAGTCCTGCATCCACCTCTTTACTGTAATTTTATAATTGTAACTGGGGGGTTTACAGTGGGTTTCAATCAATGGTATGGACACATATGCACTATTAGCATTTTAAAATTTTTCAGGAAAGTTTTAAACACATAGTTAGTTTGAAGAAAACTTCTGCCGTGGGAGTTCTTTCCATTCCCTTTCATAATAATCACCACTAAAAATATCAGGGGAACATTTCTTAACACTTCACAAAACAAAAATATGGTTTATTTTAGGGATGTCTGTTTAGTAAAAAATGCAAAAGAATTCCTAAAGAATCACATTTCAGATTCTCATCAGAATCTTTCTGTTTCATGGTAATGTGTGTGGGTTGGGCTGGGTTTATTTTAACCAACAAATCCTTGAAATATCCCAAATGTTTTCTTTTTCAATTAGTTTTACATGCAAATCACTCAAATTCAGTGGCAGTGGCTGTCATTAAGACAGAAAGGTTTTGGCAGCAGACACCAAATAAAAAGCTCAATTTTGTTTTAAGCAGATACCTTTTAATGTGCATAGTTACCAGGACTTCACACTTCTGTGAAAATAGATCTGTTCTTTTGAAATCTATTGGTTGATGTGGCATGGGAGCATATGACTACAATTCCCTCTCTCTAGAGGGAATTATGCTCATACATCACAGTGTATTTCCAGAGGGTTTATGTTTTTCCCTAATTTTTATTACTGAACTGATTTGCATGAAAACAGGATCTTTGTTCCATAGGGATTCATTGGATCCAGATGTTTGTTTTCTATGTGAAGTCATAATCTCATTTGTGACATTGTATTTGTTTGTGGCAAAATGACGATGATGATAAAGAAAGGATTATGACTTTTGCAAGGGGTGAGCACCTGTACCTGATAGCTTCCCACAAACTAAAGACCTTGTTTCCATGCAGATTTATTCTGTAATAGGAAATTCTGTAAAGGGGTTGAGGCAAAGAAACAACTAAGGAAGTACTTAGTAGTGGGAAAAGAGCAAAGTGTTGCCCATCAAAAGCTGGCCTTGCTACTTGGTAGGCCCTTGCCTATGCCAAGGGAGCCCTCCCCATCGCTTCACCACCTGCTCAGCTTCTCCAGGCTTCCTGAGTCTAACACTATCCTACATTGGATTGTTGGCCTTTTAAAGGTGTAGATTATATGAACACCATATTGTTTTGACCTCTGTTCAGGCTCTTTTCCAATGCCTGTCTCACCCCTTCTGGAGTTAATCCAGATCTAGGCAGGTTTTATGATGAAGTCCTGTTTCTGTTATTCTAGTTCTTGGCTTTCTCTGGCCAACATAAGTAATTCAGACGAATTATCATATAGACTTTACTACTAGCAACACAAGGAAATTAGTCTTGGAGACAGCTAAGACTTCAGGAATCTTTGCCTGTAACCTATCTCAGAAGGTTTACGAGCAAGACCTTTCATTATTCCTCCAGTCACTTTTCTGGATAACTTCTAGACATCTCTAGAAATAGCACGCCAGAATCAAAGGGATGCTTTCTTCACCCATGTAGTTCTGTTTATTTCCTCTAGATATTACATAGCTCAGCTGAAAGAATGTTGGTTTACCTCCCTCCCCCAAAAAAAACCCAAACAAAAAAACCCAACAAAAACCAAACCAATCAAAAAAACCCCAACCCACCTTCCTCTTAGATTTTAGCAGAAAGTGGAAATTTGACATAGATGTCAGTGCCCAAACATCCCCAGTGTGTACTGGGGCAAAGAACTGGAAAAGACATGGCAGATGGGATTTCTTTGAAAAGCTTCAGTAATCCAGCTTTCCCTGGTCATCCCTGTATTTGGAGTTGGAAATGTTGTTTTGGAAACTAAAACTATACCAGATGTATTGAAGTTGTTCATTCTGTCATCTCAGTCATTGTGTCCTGGCCACCATCTCTCTTCAGAGAAGGTGGTGATCAATTTCAGTGTTTTATCCAAGTATATTACAGTCTCGTTTTAATGTAATTTTCATCTTTTCATTCTTTTCTACTCTTTCTCACTGTGTATAACTGACCAGCTGATCTGTCCAACTGTATGCCTATAGGCACCAGCCACATGACTCTGGTCTCTTCCTCCCAGCTTTGATTGCAGTGTACATCTAGATTTTTATTTTTCCTTAAACCAGTATCCACTGTCTGGCATGTAACAATGCTTAATTTTCTCTCTGCCACTTGTAAGAAATTCCTAGTTTAGTTTAGTCTTCTGACCTCTGCGTTACCTATGTGATCCTGTGTCATAGAATCATGTTTTGTTTGTGGAATCTCACCTTTCAGTACTGTGAGACACAGTATCTCAGTAAAAAAAGCCTGTAGATTCTTGAATGATTCCAATCTATAAGTATTGTCAATGCTGTGAGATTCCAGAATTAGTATGAAATATGTGTTTATGCTCCTTGAATTAATTTTTAGCCCTTAAATGTGTTTGCAGTTGCTGTTAGACTTGACATAAGCCCGTGTTCTGAGACTGGGCTAAACTTTACAAAGGCAGCCTGCTTTAGTAGCATTATGCACAAGGTAAGTCATGGACTGCATGGTATAACTTGTAATACTGGACACTTCATCTTTATTAGATTTAATGATATCAAATATTCTGATCGTTTTAACAAGTTCTGTCAAATGACAAATCTAGTTAGTGTCA
The DNA here is from genome assembly GCA_027925045.1 of Hypotaenidia okinawae. Taxonomy (NCBI): domain Eukaryota; kingdom Metazoa; phylum Chordata; class Aves; order Gruiformes; family Rallidae; genus Hypotaenidia; species Hypotaenidia okinawae. Next base: position 20,417,502 of record BSDF01000011.1, on the reverse strand, counting down.
TTTATCAATAAAATTTAAATTTTTTGCCTCCAGCTTTGGACTGGCAATATTATGTGTGTGCATGTCTGTGTATAATATACAGAGATTCATTGTTAGCTGTAAAAGAACAGAGATTAAGGCCTTAAAATATCAAATAAGAAATCACACTCTGCAGAAGGCTGGAGGGAATGTTAGAAACAAGGAGTATTTGTCACTTCTGAGCTAAAGCAAAGTGGTTATAAATACGTTGTTCACATTAACATCACACTTCCTTTCGGGTCTGCTGTGCATAAAGGCTTTAAAATAATTGAAATGAAGAAACTAAGTTACTGAGAACAGTAGAATTACTAATCACAGGTCAAAGAGTAGTGTTTAGGGCCTAATGGAGTTTAGCTGATTCCTGTAGAGATACGATGAAGGTCCTACCCAAACAGTGCTCTGGAAGATAAGTCAAGCTGTAGATAGGTTATATTCTTGTCATGGTTTCCCCCCGGCTGTGGGCCGAGATCCACGCAGCTGCCTGCTTCTTAAAGTAAAAGAGCAGGGGAAGAGGGAAAAGGGGGGGGAAACAAGGGAAGGGAAAAGGAAGGGGCAAATAACTCCAAAACCAAGAAACTAAGAGGCCCGTGGGTTGGGATAAGGAGAGTTTACTAAGAGAACAGAAAGATAAAATATCCCAATGCTAACAGGACTTTAGAGCAAAAGAAGATGAAACTCTTGATCCCCAATGCAGTTTCTCACCGAACCACACAACTCAGGTACCACCCAGAGCTGTCCCGGAACCCGACCGTCCCCCCAAGCAGCACGCGTCCCGCCACTGCCCCTCTTCTTCCTCCCCTCAGCCCCCCGTTATCCTGGGCAGGACGTAATTGGCATGGAATACTCTCTTTGGCCCATCTGGGTCACCTGTCCTGGCTTCGCCCCTCCTTTCTCCTGAAGAGAGAAATAGGAAGAAGCTGAGAAAGTCCTTGACTGTCTGACTGCAACTAAGAACATCAGGGTGTTCTCAGCACTGCTTTCATTGTAACTCCCAAACACAGCATCCCATCAGCTGCTACAAATGAAGTTAACTCTATCCTGACTGAAACCAGGACAATTCTATAAGAATATATATATATTTAACTTAGCTGCTTACTTTTTCATAAAAACTTGGAATAATTATAGCAAAAAGGAAGCAGGAGGAATGGAACGTAGTGTTTGGAGAGAAGGGCTGGGGAAGAGGGCAGCTCTAGAGAGGCTGGTCGGTGACTTGCTGGTGGGGAGTTGCCTACTTGTACTTGGTGTTGTTTCCCTCCCAAAAAGACCTTATGGGTTTAACTAGAGTAGCCTTTCCCTCTTTGCTTTGGGAGAAGGTGAGATTATGATGTGTGCTGAGCATGGTGGCTCTGAAAGGCTTTAAAATGCATAGTTTGTTTCCTAAAGTACAGATCTGTTAGAGATCTGTTAAATGCAGACTGAGGGTAAAGCCTGGCTGCTTCAGGCAGGACCAGTGCATCTATTCTCTGCTGCCAGCTCCTGAACTTGGGCACAAAGAGGGTAGACAATGCCTACGGAGATATCTTTACATGATGTGTCCCATGCTGGGAAATGGGAGTTAGAAAGTGATTGCATGGGCATTCAGCTACGGCCTCCTCCCTGACTTTTCCAACATGTCTGGTCTTGGAGGACAAGGGCTGTAGAGCAAGCTGCAGCTGGGGATGGAGAGGTGGAGGGGGAAGAGCTTGGCCCTCTATGGTTAAATCACTGCTATGTTTATCTTGCCACTGTAAAAGCTCATAACACGCCTTAAAGATAGATTTACAGTGCTTAATTAACTCTTAAAAAAACCCACCTATATTAAGGGAGCTAAAATACCACCTACAATACAGAAATGTGGAAAACAGAGGGAGTGTGTTTAAGGGAGGACCCAGGTACCAGTTGAAACTCTGCCTGTAGTGGTGTAGCTGCTGCTCTGGGCTCCATGTGTCCTACTTTGAGCTCCGGCATCCTGCATCCATTTGGCTCTTGCACAGAACCACTCTATTTCAGGGCATCCTCAGCCTTCCGCAACTCTCAGCACAGAAACCAGCCTGACTCTTTTAATCCTGAATTAGGTCCAAAATTATTAACATTTATTATGTAGCCACTTAATGGCTAGTGGCTATCCAGTCAAAGGAGATTTATATCTCCTTACAACAGCTTAATGTGTACTTACGGTCCCCCAGGGTCGCTTGTCCAGCTGAACAGCCAACGTGAACATGCTCAGTTCTCCCTCTTACAGCAAACTATAGACCCAAAGGCTACTTGCACATTTTTATCTGATGTATCTTGTCAAGGATAATGCCAATGCCAAACTAAGTTGTAACAGCAAATCTCATGCAGGGTCCTGCCTGCAAGAATTGTTTTCAAGTGACTGTCCTGAACTGTCAGAACTGGTGGCTTTGCTGTGACACTGTGCTTGCTAGCACTTGGATACCAAATGAAGCCTTTCTCTGTCAAAAAATTTGGCTTGGAGGGATTACTGAACAGCACACTTGCTATTCACATGTAGAGTTAGAAAATGTTTAGCATGGTTCGCGTGACCTCCACATATCCTTGTGTGAAGCCCAGATTCAGAGGCTCTGAGCATTTGACCTAAAGAATAATACTGGCATGGAGGTGCAGAGTTCATGTAACTGTTCTTGTTTTATGCTAAGTATAATGCTACTATATTCTAGAGTGTAAGTATAGACAACCCTACTGAGGTAATAGCTAAGCATTGCAGCTACAAAACATGGCAGACAATGCAGTTAAAATGACTGTACTTAAAGAAATCAGCTGGAGCCAACCTTTTCTTAAAGGTCTACTCTGAAAGTCCACAGTACTTGCTTATTTTTACACCTTTTACAATAAGGAAATAATCCTTATTTGTGAGGGAAGCGTTCTCCAGTCAAAGCCTCTTCACAGATACGTAGCTACTCTATCTTGGGAAAAGATCAAGTAAAAAATATGAAATAAAAATTATCAAATAGTAAATTTTAAGTTTGACAAAAGCTGTTGACCACTTCTGGGATTTTTTATTTTGTCTTTCTCTATTGCTTGGAAGATGGGAGTAATCAGCTACTTACACAGACAAGCAACTACATGAACATTCTTTTTATCACCTTTGGCTTGTGCTTTGAGAGTCAGAAATGGTGATTCTAATCCTTCAGCATTCCACAGGGAATGACTGTTAAATTGTTCTCTTGCCCTGTATCAGCAGATGAGGTGGTTGCTCTTGCATTTAGATTGCTATCTGGAAATGCTTATCTGGTCTTTGCATGCACTTCTGCATGCAGTTGCCTAGTGTCTTGAAGTGCCTAATGTCTTGAAAGGCTTGCAGAAGTCATCAGTTAAATCAGGTCTTGTCGGCAGTCAAGTTTCTTCTTGTAGGATCACTTGTATCCCAGGCCATTTTAATTAGCACAGTCTAATCAGCAGCACTCCAGGAGCATCCTGGCTCCCTTTGTCTGGGTTCTCTGTTGTCCCACAAAGACAAGTGCCTTGAATTTTGCAGTAGTTGGGGAGAGCGATGGCAGTTTCACCTGAGACTTTGTTCTGGGAAGTAAACAGGCTCCCAAAAGCATCTACTCCTGCGCTGCCTGTAGCAGAGGTATTTTGATGTGAAGCATAAATGACATAAAGTTGTATTAAAAAAGACAGTAGCTGTCCCGATTCCAAATGTAAGTAAATACATTGAGCTTCAGTGCTCAGAAAGAAAATAGAGTACTTTGTGCCCATAATCAGTATGTTTCCAGGAGACTAGCAAATGTTTTATGATATTATTCACAACCGTTGCACCATCAGGAGCAGTCCTGCATTTCAACTTAATTGAGCCACTGCTATGACATAGCCAAGCTTTTCAAGTGGTAAAATTGTAATTATAGAGAGTGCTTCTCTGGCACTTTCTATTGGATAGCTGCTTTCAAAATATTAAGCCTTCCAAATACATCTGCGAGGACGATTTTCCTGGGGAAACTTTAGATGCACGGTTCCTGTGCCAAGCTCCTGGCTCCTTAGAGAGAAAACAGCGTGTATCATGTTTGGAAATGGTGCATTCTAATCCCATTTTCTTGTGGATGTACTGCATGGCCACCCCTTCCCTTCAAGGGAGGGATGGGTCGTGCACCAGGAGCTCGGAGATAAGGTGGTACCCACGGTATTTAAAGCGCAGGCCTTGTGGTTGCTCTAGCCTACAGGGAAAAGTGGAAAACTTGCTGTGTGCTTGCTGTTCTCCCTTATAACAGGACCTTGAGCAGCCAGTTGTGGAGTGTGGCATTTCTCTGAACCTAAATTGTAGTAATGCACATACAAGCAGAGAGCCTAACAATAGAGGGAGAACAGCGCAGAGCTGGCAGGGGCGTTGGAGCTGCAGTTAATTACAGATTTGTAGCAGCTCCTAGGAAAGGTGCATTCAACCAAAGGTCACAATTTGAAGTGCTCAGGAGTTGATTCTACAGAATCTATACCTCAGGTGTAGCTGAGGCGAGGTGGCCCGAGTGCCTGTTTGCATCAGCTAATACAGAACAAAAATAAAGAGCAAAGGCCTGCCATCCTCTCTTGCCAAACGAGCAGTGTTTAGATCACGTGCAGGTAAAGGCACAGAAATGAAAACATGGAGAAGGAGCAGCATGTGTAATACGGGGGGGTCTCCTTCTTTAGTTTTGACTGTTAGTGGGGGAGAACAATATCATTGTGCCACTTCTGATTTCGAGGGATGCTGTGCAATCCATGTGAAAGGAAACTCGTTTCACCTGGGCTCCTCAGAGCATTGATGCTATGAAGGCATATATTCAAATCGCTGCCTGCCTCCCTTCCCTCACACCAGACAGAAACCGCTCTCTTCTGGCTTAAAAAAAAAGCACCCCAGACTTTTTGGTTTGGTTTGGTTTTTTGCAGGATATATATTTTTTTCCCCTCTTTCCCTTCAGCTGTTGTGTGCTATGATGTTCCATCGCTGTGAAAAGCTCTGGGACATTGCCTGCCACGCACTACTCATGGTGTTATATCAATGCAAATCATTGTTGGCTTTCCTTGCCTTTCATGCTAGACAGTCTGGCATTATAATTGCTCGGTTCTAATATTTCCTGTCCCAAGGCTATCAATTTGTTTTCAATTTCTCCACCTGTTGGGTTGGCTCAGGTATCCCACAGGGCTTTGTCCTAGGCGTTTACTACTTAAGTTAATTTATTATGCTCCCAGCTCTGGGACACAGGCACCCTGAAGCATTTTTACAAGCGGGGTTGTATTACAGGGCTGTTTTTGTTTTCCAGAGACTTTGGCAGAAATGTAGTTGAGTTTTCTTCTCTATTTTTCTCCACGCAAGCCTTGTCGTGAACCTAGTTATTATTGCACTGCATAAATCTAAATTCTTTGACCAGTTTTTCTGGTCGATAGTGTGTCCATCTGCTGTCATGCTGCCTGCTGAGCAAATGGGCAGGATGGGGAAGAGACCCTGAAGAAAGGTCTTGACAGATGAACATTTTGACACAATTCATCTCCTTTCCTGTGGTTAACCTTGAAAATTACTTTGTAAGATGATGGAAAGTGGCCAAAACTTGCTTTCTGCAGCATGGGTTTCAAAAGGCAGAACTTAGCCCTGGGGAGGTGCTGAAAAATCAGATGGAAGAGATGGCTAAAAAAGAATAAGAGAAAAGAGTCTGGTCTGTCAGCAAAGCTCAAGGCCTGTTCCTGTTCTGTCTTAGTGGAGACTGGAATAAGAGTAGGAAAAAAAGTAGCATTGAATCACTTCTGGTGAGGCTTTTTAGGAATATTATCTCTATAAATTAGTGTCCCAAAGGCTGGTGTAACAGGTTGTTGGCTGGAAAAGGCCTAACATCCAGAAACAAAATGCCAAGGCTTTACTTCTATCGTGTCCTGTATGCTGGCTGAGGCACGTAAGATGTGCTTTGCATGAGGGCAGTCTCCACACAGTGTTACTGGGAGAGGGACAGAAGCAGTTGCTCATACCACTTGAACAGTTTCAAACATCCAGACCAGGCCCAAAACTTTCTACAGGAACATCTGTGCTTAAGTGAAGGGCAACACGGGGGGAAAAAACAAATGCATGCTCTTCTCAGGATCTGCTCCACAGTCCCTTGATAAGTGCGTTAAGAAAACTTCTATATAAGACAAATCTCAGTCACCTTGGTGACAGAGCGGCCACTGCTAAATTGCACTCTATATAACCTACAATTTTTTACTCTCCCTACTTTGATATATTAATACTAAAATATTGAATACTCTGCCTTATCTATCTTCACTTTCTTCCTAGCAGACAAAGGAAGGGAAAACAGCCTGAGCAGTGGGCTTTCTGTTTTTGCTGCGGTCTAGTCAATTTAGGTTTTGATTTGTGTGATCCGAGAATGTTTGGGGCAGGAGGTCTGAGTAGGAGGGGAGAGAAAGCAAACCTTAAATCTCTTAGTAAAATGCTTGTTCTGCTCTTTCTGCTGGAAGGGTTGGTCAGGGTGGGGGGAAGTAAAACAGCAGAGACATTACAACTTGGCCTGAGTCCAATCCCTCAGTTACATCTATGCCTTTAACTCTGCCTGAGAAAGTAATTTTAAAGAAATACAGTTATTACATGCATTAGTCCTTGCATCCTGGGAGGTACATCTGTACTCTTCAATCTTTCTGGATTACCCCAAATGTTTCCTGAAGGCTTTTAAATCCAGGGAAGACCAATCTGAGAGAATTCTCTCTGCAATCCTTTTCTTTTTCTGCCTTAACGGTCAGGGGAGGGGGAAAAAAAGCATCTGCAAGTGGCTCATCAGCTATGTTTTAAAAACAGGGAACCTAGCAAGGAAATTCAAAATGGTCTGTAAAACCATCACAGACAGGGAATTTGACAGAAGCAGAGCTTCCCCATAGGATGAAGTGTGATTAACTTCTCAGATTCTGTTCTCAAATCAATGTTTTCTGAGAATATAGGCCATCAGCTCAGCTGGCCAAAATAATTGCAGCTTCTTTGATTTCAGTGAAAATGTAACAGTTTACTGCTGCTGAAAATGTGACCCAGCAGGATAAGTGTGCACAGTCTTCAAAATACACTCTAAATCAGACACTTGATTCTGACAATAGTTTTATTAGACTTTCATTGATGAAACTTAATGGTGCTGTTCCCAGTTTACATCAACATGAACTGAAACAGGATCAAGTCCAGCATCACTAATCATTTGGCTTCTGTCCTTGGGCATAGGTCTGAAATATGGTCGGTGATAATTGACCACTGTTCGATGTTCTGAGGTTAAAAACAAGCCAAAACCAAACTCTTTGTTACAATGCATTTCTCAGTAAATGCCTCTCTATTTGCTCAGAGTCATAACAAGATCACAATTACATTCTGTAAAATGATTAATCCAAAAGACAGTTGCTAGCTAATGCTGCTGGTCCTGCTGATGCCACTTGTAATGTCTGTGAAACCACTCCATGTCACATCCCCTGCTACTGGTCCTGCTGCGCATTTGACTTCTGGATCTGGGCCACGATGAATTTGCCATCTGCATAGCTTCTGTGGCTTGGCTCTTCTTTGTTCTTGTCTGGGAGGCAGCGAATGATAAGCAAGCCTGGTGACGGTCAATTGAGCCTATGGAGAAAGTGGTCAAGACCCTGGGTTCCCCACCATGGCATACAGCTTGCTAGCCGAATGGCGCCAAGAACAATCTCTGAATGGCTCATCTGTTGTTGAAAGCAGATGGTTTGCCTCAACTAGTGGAGAAACAGGGATTAAAGCATAGTCCTTGGTGCATTATAAATTGAAAGAATGAGAAGATCCATAAAAATTACTTATTTTATTAATTATTGATTTTGCTCTCTCCCTGCAAATTTCCCTGTGGCACAACTAGCTGTAAGGGACTTGAACTTGTCTGCAACACAACTGCTTTCCACAAGCTCATCTTTGACTCTTCTTTCTTTCACTTCAGCAGTGACTGTTACTCATAATAAACTAAATTCATATGTTGCAGGCCATGATTTCTTTAGTACAGTTGCCTTCAAACTAGTATTGACTGTTCTGTAAGAGACATCCTGTGGCAGGATTCTTGGCCACTAATGTACATCCCCTAGGTCCTGGAGCCTCAGTAGAGAGCTGAAGCATGTCTGTGTGTGAAAACTGTTACAGCACCAGAATTGCAGTAGCTGCAGCCTGATTCATCAGAATGGAATGCATGAAGATAAGAATTGAAAGCAACCAAAGAATTATAGGATTTGTTCTTAAACTATTGTCAAGGAATTCGTGCACAATATGAACTTTTTGCAGGCTTTACAGGCAAGTTTTCTTATGATGTCAGCATGATGCTTTCCACCTTTTGGTTTAGCTTATGTGCAAGGCAAAAAAAACCCCAAACCTTGTGGGGTTTTTTTTTCTTTCTTATAAATTATACAATTCAAAGGTCAATAATGGTATCATGTATCACGAGTCACTTGCCATGCCACCTAGAGCTTAAGGGCGCATGTTTTAATGTGATCTGTCAGCCCCTTCTTAACAGATTTAGTACGTACTTGTAATATATTAGTAGTTTCATTTTTAGATTTAGCTTTCAACCCAAATAACAGTGGGAAATTGATTGCCAGCTCAGTGGTTTCCGAATGGAACCAGATTGCTGGGCATGAGTTACCGCCACAAAAATCACAGCGAGATCCTGAATGGGATGTGATAAATGGGAGATGGTTTGTGCGTGGACATATCTGCTTTCGTTAGGTTAGTCTAAAGGATAGTCTGAATTTTCAGACTGAAGAAAAGCTCAGCTGGGTGGCTGGATTTCTGCTCATTTGCAGTGCAGTATCATGAGAGACAGTCACTGTTTGCTTCCCCTTTGTGCTGAGCGGCAAAAGGCTCAGAGCTCCAGGCATGGTTATCCACTGTGCTGTGAAGTCAGCATCAAAATGCCATTAACATTGGAGAGGCCAGAAGACTTCTTCCCTTGCTTATTCTATCTAATTTCTCAAATCAGTAAAGAAAAGGAGGTATCTTTGCCAATGACCTTGATGTGTCTGCTCACTTGTGCTGTGAATGGTGGGTTATTTACCAACTTCTGTCACAGGATCTTAGTTAAGAGGGAAAAATATTACCCTTTTGGGCTAAATAGTGTTGGAGCTAAGTAGTAAAATCATCCCTTAGTGTGATAAATAACATATGCTACGTTCATCTACAACTCAAATTAGTAGGTGAGTGCTCTGTTACAAATACTGAAGGAATAATGATTACATGTCCATGTAACTAGCATTAGTCAATCATATCCCGATGACACTGACTTATTAAAACAGACTATCAAATTGTTAAGTCGTTCATTCATCAATTTGCTTTGGTATGTTCTAGTTTCTCCCAGGAATAACAGAGCTTTAGTTCTGACAAATCCCATTTGCTCTCCAAATCAAAACTCAGGTTTTCAGTAATAGCACAGCAACTGAAATGCTCAGCGCACAGCAGACTCGTTGTTATATCTGCAGTAATTATTTGACACAACCCAAAACAAAGTCATTGTAAAATAACGCTGTCAGATCTTTCTCCTAAAACTGTCTCAAAACTGCAATCATTTTGCAGGCTATAAATAGCTTCAGAATATCTCACCCTTTCTAGTGGGAGCTGATGTCACCCTGCACAGAGTTAGGTTTTTGTACAGAAGATGTCTGTCTTGCTATTTTAAAATGTTCCCTATTAAAGCTGCCTCTGTCCTTTTCCAAGCTTTGTTATTTTTCTATTCATATTCAGTTTTCTACCACTCCCGTTTCTGACTTTTGCTACACAAAGGAAGTGTTGAAAATCAACATCCTAAATTAACTCTTTGTGTGGAATACAGAAAACTACATAAAACCTGTTTGCAGTAATCACTGTAATTTCTTATCTTAATAGAACTGATTTTTTTTTAATGTTGGGGGGTTTAAATGGGGAGTGAAATTGAGCCCTGGAAGGAGAGAGAGATTATTGAAGATTTAGTTTTTATTTCTTTTTATCCTGCTCTCATTTGACTGGCAATAAATTAAATTAATTTCCCCAAATTGAGTCTCTTGCCCATAATGGTAACTGCTGCTAACTTTTTCAGAAGCTAACTAAACTGTAAGCAGAGCTTTTTTTCTTTCCTTTTTTTTGAGAGGCAAAACGGTTGTATTGCTGAGAGAGAAATAAAGATGTCAGAGATAGTTCCATTTTGCTGAAATTAAAAGGCTTCTGGCTAAGTTTACAAAGAGGAACGTTCCCTCATGAAAGAGATGCTTGTGCCAAAACCATCCACCGCTGTTTGGCTTCAAGCTCTGTTTTATCATTTATGCTCTGTTTTCTGCTGCTGCTCTCCCTTTGTGCTGTCAGCGCATCCTCTTTCATGAGCTGACTATAAGGCTCAGAGATCTTGTTAGGAACATAAAATCCTGTATAAATTGTCAGCAATAAAATATTATTTGTTTATTTAACCGTGGAAGTCCTATAATATAACTAGTCCAGCAGTAACACACTTGAGCAATTTTTAAAGACCATTACCCTCTGTCAGTTAGACTGGCTGGATCTTTCTTGCCTTTTCCTGACAAGGTTGGAAATGAAAGATAAGCAAACACATGTTCTTGACTGCAGATGTTCAAAATTACTCTCTGATTATTGTGGGGTTTTTCTGCTCTTTGTTCTAAAAAACTCCCATTTTTTATCACTTTGCTAGGGAAACTTCAGCTGCAAATCTGAATATTTTTCTTTTTTTTTTTTTTTTCCCCTAGCAAAAACTATTTTCAAAGACAGATGTTTTTGCTGTGCAGTGGACTCTGAAACTTGTTTTATATTAGGCTCAGGCCATGCAAACTAAGCTAGTTTCTTAGAGGCCAGGACTTTGGTAGGACTGAATTCCTCCTTTCCAGCCCATGGCTGAGGTGCCTCCATGGAGAAGAGCAGCAGTGAGGGAAGGATCCAGTGAGCTTCACTCTGGAGTCACCAGCATGCTGTCCTGGGGCTGGTGATAGATCCTGGCATTAGATCTGCTCTCCTGAGGAAGCCGCAGGCTCACAGGCATGGAGCTGTGCTAGGTGCTTCACCAGGAGCTTATCCAGGTATCTCTGAAACCTGGGACTGTGTGAGTGACCCAGCTGGCCAGTGGGAAATGCTCTTGGAGTGGACTTGCTTTCCAAGTCCCTACAAGTGAGCGACTTGGGCCATGTGTATTTTAAATATCTGTTTGTTTTGCTTCTGGATAACATGCAGCCTTTCAAATCCCAGGAAATTAGAGAGAACTGGCTTATCTAGAGTGCAATAAGTCATTTGTTCTCCTAAGTTTAGGTCTATTCAGCAACTTGTAGTCCTTTAACTATCAATTATTTAAGAGCATATGTACCAAAACTATTCTCTTGTGTCCTTAGCATAAGAAGAACCAGAAGGCAAAATACAGTAAGATAGTTCTAAGACTGTACAGACAGTCACAAGATGAGAGTACAGGTAGTTCATAAAAGCACAATGGAATTCATAAATCATATTTAGACAACTTCCCCCCTCCCCCGAATTCGTCACAGCCAAAATTGCTAAATGAGATTTTTATATTAGCTTGGGGGGACTGAAGTTCATAGCTTCAAAGAAGGTTGCATGTTCTTCTGTCACTACTGACCTGAATATTTAATAATGAATACTGCATGAAGTCCGTGGCTGTGGAGTTATTGCTGCTCACCTTAGAAATAAACATTGATTTCAACCGTATTGGGTGACTTTGTATGGTAGGTAGGCAGGGCACAGCCTGAATATGGAGAGGCTGTGCTTATTTGTATTGGAAGTAACTTGGAAGTAATGCCTGATGTAAACTGAGAGAAGTAGGAATAGGATACATGCATTCAAAGATTGTCAAAAAAATGATATTGACACTTTTCTCTCTAGAACAGTAGACAAGTGTTTGGGAGATAAGTTTAGTCCAAAGTACTGACAATTTATCCCTAGTGCAGGCATGCAGGGGGAGAACTTGTAAAGCACAAGTGTGAAGGGATGCCTCAACACTTGATGTCTGCACAGCAATGGCTCAGCCTGTAGCATCCTCAATCTGGTGAGGGGGAAAGGTGTAAGAGTGCCCAGTCAGAGACCTGCTCAGGTGGTCTTAGGTCCCAGCAAAGTCTCTGTTGCTAAACAGAGGTATAGGAAAACCAGACCTCCCAGTGCCCATGGACAGGAAATGGTCCCCTGGCCCTAGCACAGGGAGCCTGCACACAGAGCAGCCAGGCACAGGGATTACTGCGGCACCGAAGGTGGTCCAGCCTTTCTGTCCAACTGAGGGGGAACAGGGCTACTGAAAGGGGGTCAAAGAGAAAAACCAAACAAAAAGTCATCTCAATTGTGTTTCAAAATGGGAGTGAGCCTGGATCTCATTTTCAATTTGTCATCGTCTGACAGATGTGGCCAGAGCTCGATGCAAAGAGGAATGAGCTAAAAATATGCAGACCTGCAGCAGCGCCCTTAGCATACTTTTGCCAGAGAACTGGAGCTGCTACTTAGTGGTGATGCAGAGAAGAAGGAGTCTGTGCAGACGGGATGGAAAAAGTACAGCTTTGCAGAGCTCTGTAGCAGAAGGACGTACAGACAGCACAGTCATCCTCTTTAGCTGGACTTGCTTCCTTGCAGACCAATTCCTTCAGTTAACTTGGAAAGCAAATGATCTCATTGAATGTGTTTTGAGATGCTTTTGGAGTAGGGAAATAAGTTGTTGAAGAAGGTTTTTCTCAGAAGGTGTTTCCCTGGAAAGTGATGGGTCTCCTCAAGCAGGGGGTTGGCTCTCCAGGAGAGGCTGAACCATGTGGCTCCAAGCAGCGTGCTTTATTGCAAGTTTCCTTTTCTTTTAGCAGTGCTTATCTCTTATTCATTACCATTTCCAGATGTAGTAAGCTCTGATTCAGTGAGTTTTATTGGCACTTGGCTGTTGAATTGCTTTGTTTTCTTCCTTTTATTGTAGCATGTATGTCTCCCATAGGGAGCAGAAGGGGCCAAAGGGCTCTTGGCAATCTCAGGCTTCTAAGAGTTTGCAAAGCTCACCTGTGTTGGCATTGTGAAGTGCTTTACATCTTTACAACTAAGAAATTAAACTTATCAGACATCCTATAGGGGTCTGCAGAGAAAGAGAATACCACAGCCATTAGATGTGTGGAGGAGTGTTACACAAGGAAGGGATGGATCATCTTGCCTCAAGGGATCCTCCCATTACACCAGCTGAGCCTGTGACTTATGAGGCATGATGTATGGAGAGTTATCTATAGGTATTACAACAAAAAAAGACTGGACAAGAGCCTAACTTACAAGGCACTGTGAGCTTGATGTTAGCCAGCAGCATTCCCTTATGGTATTTCATTCTTCCTAGGCCAAACCTGTCAGTTAAAAGCAGAGTCCTCAACTGGTGTAAACGGGGAGGGAGGCAAAGCTCAGTTTTCCTGAGATGGCAACCAGAATGATGTGTAGGGTAGACCTTTCTTACCATTGTCCCTGAGTTTGGTACATGCCATGAGACATGTACCACTGTGCCACTGCTATATCTGGACTGTCCCCCTTGTCCGATTCTCCACCCTGTGGCCTGATTCCCCTCGCACAGCAATGTGGGTTCCCGATGATGAAGCGCTTGGCTCAAGGCAGCTGGAAAGAGGGAGGCAACTGAAAATCCTGGCTTTAAGTTATGATTCCTTAAAGAGCAACGGGTACAGAATGTGCAGTTAAGCTGAGGACGTGATATAGGTATAATATTGCTTTTTTTTTTTTGGCGTGAAACAAAATTAACTACCAAGTGCCATCATTTTAAGACTATAAAACAGTGTAACCTATAAAACATTTATTGGGAATCTAACTCTTCTTTTGGATATCTTAGTGAAAGGAATAAACATAAAACTGAAATCAGATGCTTTAGGATTTATGAAGTTGATACAATTTTTTTTCTAGTGACTGTTTTAACAGCCTATTAACATCTTCCCCACAGCAAATATATAACAAAATTGATATTACAGAATTGAGTTGGGATGGTTCCCATGAGTGTACTTAAATATACCGTAAACATCTAGCGCTATTCATCTGTGTTATGGACTGTGCATATAAAGTACATCTCTATAAATTCTGCTAAAGCAAATTCTTCCAAGTTCCTCTTGCAGAATAAAAATTAAAGGTCTGATTCGGCAAAGGATTGAGTGCTCCTACTAAATTCCCAGCTCTCATGTAAAAGTATGGTTCCTGCTCAGTGCTTTCAGGGCGGCTCACAAAAGACTAATTTTCTTCCTTGCAAGTGAAGACAACTGAAATCAGTTGTCACTGCAGTAAAAGTCTTTTACAGATGATATGTGTCCTGTTAATTTCTTAAGTGTCAGACATGAGCGCACCTAATTCACTGCAAAAGTGTAAAGGCCATTAAATGTTACTAATAAAAAGTAACTTGAGGACTGCTCTACCCAACATCACTTTACCACTTGTCTGTGTCCTGCCAGCCCAGTTGTATAACATTAGTGTAGGTTTGCCATGGCAGGTGAGGTTTGAATTGTGTTTGTTCTGTGTCTCATCTCTCAAAAGGGAAAAAGTAAACTTTTTTATTAGCTCACCCTGAACATAGAAAGCTCTGTCTGTCTCTTTAGTTCTTGCTTGAATTTTTAAGAGTATCAAGCTCAGTGGTAGGGACAGCATGTTAGAAATGTTGCATAGTTCTTGTTTGCATCCATGGATGATTCAGCATCAGTCTCAGCCAGTCTCTGTTTATTCTGTTAAGTATTACTGATCTAAAGAGAAAACAGCCTGCAAGCAGTAAGCTGTTTGGAATGGAGAGAGCTGTGTTGCATCCAAAGTGGCATATTTGAGTGTTTGTAGAAGATAATTTGTAGAAAGGATTTAGCATTGGCTTAGGTAATTTTGCAATTTCAAAAGATTGATTTCATAACAATTCAGACAAGACTTCTTTTGGTCATATATATTATCACATGTTGGATCCATTTTATATTTAAAAATAAACTGTTTGACTTGAGATTGGCCATTTGTGAACTAAAGCAGAAAAACTCCAGATCCTTCTTTGAAAATAAATTCTGAATAGAAACTTTCCCCTTAACCAAACTAATTCTATTATTTTTTTCAACTTTTTTTTCTATAATACACTGTGTAACCTGAACACAACCTTCCATTGAATTACTTGCAGCTCATCCCTGATCCGTTGCCTGTAAGAGTGAATTTTGAGACCAGATTAATTTGATTTGACAGAGTAAATTAGTGATCCAGTCAGCACCAAAGTCTATAAAGTACCCAGTGAGGTGGATTTTTTTTTTCCTGTGTTGAGTAAGTGTAACTGTTCTCACAGGTTCAAACAGTGTGAGAAAGACACTGCTGCTTAAATAGAAATTGATTTGTTCACTTAGAAACAAGATTGGAGACTAAAAGCTCCGTATTCAAGAATAAATTGAGATTTATTCTGGGTTTTGAAGTGAAAACACATGGTATTAAAATTTGGTGACTTCGGGGAACTGGTCATAATGAATATGTACAAAAGTAGAGTCAGGTATATTGACAGCAAAAAAATACATCTAGAGGGGAAAGGCAGGAGTACCGCTGCTTCAGGCAGTGTCTCTCATCAGTTGGATCCTTTCTCCTGATATGACGTGGAATTTTCTCTTAATGTTCAGCCAACCATGAAAAGGTCAAGCAAACCAGAGAAACAAAGGCTTCAACTGCTTGTCGTCTCACTCTTTTTGAATTTTTTTTTAAGTAATGCCAGCATAGTGGGAGAGAAACTCATCTGTCCTGGTAATAGTGAGATTTGAGTAGGACCTGTTACATCCTTATGAGACTCTCCTTAAATTAGGATGCACTGAGCGATCAATAAGTAAACAGTGTTGGTGAGTGGAGGGTACCATTGAATTAAGTGTTCAAGTACACTTTTCCAACACTATGGGACTTCTTTATAGGAGGTTTTGTGAATTTAGTTCACATAAAGGAATTATTTCAATAATATTTGATTTATATATAGTACTTTGGGTGATTACCTTGAAGGACTTATGAGATTAGTCCATAGGAAAAGTTAGAAGCAGCCAGGCCTACAAAATACTTCAAGCATTTCTCAACATATTGATGCCTCAGATTTTTCTACCTGTGCTGCACCTGTCCTTTTCTCCTATATGCAAATATCCATAACGCTGCCTAAGAGTTATTTTTCAGTCTAAAAATACTGTGATTCACTGCAGCACAAACTACCCCAAATTAAGATGGAAGAAAAATGGAGATAATAGTTCAGATTTGCCTGTTCTTAGTTCTCAAGAATGCTAGAGTAAATGAAATTTCAAGTGGTAGGCATTACAGGTGATTGGATTGAATCTCCTCTATTCAAAATACTCAGCTGTTTTATTTCAGCAGTGAATCCCATACTTACATCATTGCACTCTGTTTACAATGAGATTTTTAAGCTTCAGACTACTTTGAGTTGTCCCTAGGAAGCAATGGCAGCTGAGCACTGGGAGGAAGGATGGGTAAGCGCAGGTGAGGCTGTCTTCATGAGTCTTTGACCAGATTCACAGATGCAGCAGCTCTAAAGGATCTGGTGGAGTTTATATCCACCACTCCTCCTCTGTAGCAAACAGATTCAACTTCCAAACACTTGAGTTTGTCCTTCATTGCTACTTCTCAAAAGCCTGAGAGAGATCTCATTTTATAATGTCAGCTTGGACAAAAGTGACATTAATATCCCACTTCAGCAGCCTACACTGGTCATGTCACACTTCCCTTAATAATATTTTTGTAATTTCAGATTACAAGTTGGTAACCCAAACCAGATCGCTCTCAGTAAAACCAATCTCTTTGCAACATATATTGCAATCAGTCTACCAGAGAAAGACAAGTTGAGCTGTAGCAGCTGGCTCTGAGTGTGGTCCTCATTTCACCCCTGTTTCTGTCTCTGTGCGATTGCAAAACAGGTTGTATAACTGCTTCAAGGTCACCAAATGAGTTACTCTTAAAAGGTAATGAAGGATTTGCTCCTTCCACCCTACAACATTTATTTACAGAAACTGATGCTGAACCAGTCCTCAGTGATTTGAGGCTGGAGGGGGGCAGAGGGGGATTTAAGCTTCAGGAAGGCAAACATCCAGAGGGATTATTCCTTCATAACCATCATTTCTGTTGCTCCTAATCTCTCACTTTCTCTCTCAAAGCAAGGCCTAGGGCAGATCTGTGGGGACTCAAGGTAATGCACTGGCTTGTCCTTTTTCCGAAGGCCTTGACATCTCCAGTTTCTGCTCTTGGGGCTAACAGGACACCTGAAAGACAGTGTCTACCTGCTCACTTTGAAAATACACAGGGGGCAAAGCTGCTAAACAGCCGTAGCTGTATTGGGGTGGTAGTGGAGGAAGGACACAACTGCTGGAAAGAAAATAATTTTACTTCTATTTGGAGAATAAAGGGCCTGACTAAGCACCATTTTAGCAAGGAGGGGATTATTTATTTATTTCTAGATTGCAATATTTTGTCTTGGAATGTGCATCATGAAAACAGTTAAGACACAATACAGCATCCTGTTTCTGATCTTTTTGGGTGCTAACACAGTTCTGACTCTGGTGCTTAAGTGCAGCGCGGCCTTTTAACATACTAATCTTTACAACAGTCAAGGATTTAAGAGAGCCAGTGGGATCCTGGGGGGAATCAGGAGGAGTGTGGCCAGCAGGTCAAAGGAGGTGATCCTCCCCCTCTACTCTGCCCTGGTCAGACCCCACCTGGAGTATTGTGTCCAGTTCTGGGCTCCCTGGTATAAGAAAGACAGGGATCTCCTGGAGAGAGTCCAAAGAAGGGCTACCAAGATGATTAAGGGCCTGGAACATCTCCCCTATGAGGAAAGGCTGAATAAGCTGGGGCTGTTTAGAAGAGAAGGGGGGACCTAATTAATGTCTATAATTATCTTAAGTGTGGGATGCAGGGGGAATTGGCCATCCCCTTTTCAGTGTCTGTGGAGACAGGACAAGGGGCAATGGCTGCAAGTTGGAGCACAGGGAGTTCTGCACCAACATGGGGAAGAACTTTTACACAGTGAGGGTGAGGGAGCCCTGGGACAGGCTGCCCAGGGGGTGTGGAGTCTCCTTCTCTGGAGAGATTCAAGACCCATCTGGACGCCTATCTGTGCAATATGAGCTGGGGGGCCACTTTGGCAGGGGGTTGGACCCCATGATCTCTCAAGGTCCCTTCAAACCCCTACAATTCTGTGGTTCTGTGATTCAGTGTTTATCTTTATTTTGCAGACAGGATTCTTTGTTTTCCTGGACCTAACGGCTACAGTTTCAAAATAGTCATACACCTAAACGCAAAGCCCCATCAACTGGCTGTTTCCAAGTATCTTGGGTGCATAACGCCTGCCTAGAGCACTGTAATGACATGTTTATTTACATATGGGGTTGCCTGTGTGCCTTTCATTATTTAGTTTTTATTACTCATATTACTGATGCTAAAATGAGTTAATCAGAGACCTGCCCTTGAAAGTCCTACTGAGTGCCTTTCTGCTTGTTCAGTGCCATGATACCTTGGAAGATTAGGCTTGGATGATTACTTACTTGGCACAAAGGCGAGAGAATCAAGCTTGTTGTAAAACATGGAAGAAATTAAACTTCATGTGTACAGATGCACCTGAATGCTTGATGTGCTTTATGTTAAAGTGCTTTATGTTAAAGTTATGGTTCAGGTTAATTCTTTTTTCCATAGTTCTAAATGGTTTCAGATGAGAATAATACACTGAATGGTAAATGGAAATGTGTATTAATGTTAGGAGAGAAGTTTCTAGGCTGTTCATTAAGGGGTTATTTATTGTTTATCACTTATAAACGTGGTTGCTTCAGAAGCACATTGATAAGGTGTATTCTAAAGATACTTTATTAAATTCCAGTTAAATTTCTAGCTGTTCAACTTTATGCTTTTGCAAAAAAAAATCCTTTTAATTTTTTAAAAGGAAAACCTCTTTTCATTTTACCTCATAAAATCTACCACTGATTTCATGGCAAAACTCCCCAAACAATCAAAAGACCTATCTTATGCTCTTAATAAGCTTCAATAAATTCTTTGAAATTATATCAAGATCAAATGAGCTTAATTTCTTCAAAGTGAATTATAATGCTTTCCATAAGGAATTATAAACCCTACAAGCATGTTACTAATTTTCAGGATGGCTGTATTGTGAGTCCAAGACAACATGTTAAATCTTTAATCACTGACTGGTTTATATTACTAATAGTTACCTCATTTTATTGGGAGTGCTTTCTGGGACTGGTGTTTTGGTGTTTCATCATATGCTTCATCCTAACTTCACTTAATAAATTCTAGGAGTTATGTTCTACTTTTTATCACAATGCAAACTGAACTGAGCCCTGGAACAGCTCAAAACTTCAGCTGAAGGTAACACACAAGCTGCATTACCTTGATGCTGTTTCTGAAGGAAAAGGTATACATAATATTTAAAATTTAGAAGTTTTTAGTCAATGTTAAACTGCACAACTTGCACAGTAGAATCAGATCCTGAGTTAGCTGCAATCAACAAAATTTTTAAGCTCAGTGAAAATAAACATGACTATTTTTATACATGCCAATGTAAACAGAGTTGGGTCATGACAATGCCTGTATCAGGAGCAGTGTGGCCAGCAGGACCAAGGCAGTGACTGGCCCCCTGTACTGGTGAGGCCACACCCTGAGGACTGTGCTCAGGTTTGGGCCCCTCACTACAAGAAGGACATTGAGGTGCTGGACCGTGTCCAGAGAAGGGCAACTAGGCTGGTGAAGGGTCTGGAGAACAAGTCTGATGGGGAACAGTTGAGGGAACAGGGGTTGTTCTGTTTGGAGAAGAGGAGGCTGAGGGGAGACCTTTTATTGCTCTCTACCACTACCCAAAGGTATGGTGTATCGAGGGGGAAGCTGGTCTCTCTGGTAGCTAGTGACAGGACAAGAGGAAATGGCCTCAAGTTGTGTCAGGGGAGGTTTAGACTGGGTGTTAGGAAAAACTTCTTCACTGAAAGAGTGGCTTAAGTATTGGAAGAGGCTGCCCAGGGAGGTGGTTGAGTCACCATACCTGGAGGTGTTTAAAAACCCCAAACATGTAGATGTGGCACTTCAAGGCATAGTTTAGTGGGCATGGTGGTGTTGGGTTGATGGTTGAACTTGATTATCTTAGAGACCCTTTCCAACCCTATGATTCTCTGTCCCAAACTCTCCTAACCAGAGGCTTCTCTGTGGCCTCTTCCAGCTGTTTGGGTTCCTTCCCCTGCTTATTGGATTGAAGTTATCCCTTCCATCATGGTTTGCTGTGAAAACTCCCAGTTAGGGGGTCCTGGGTGGCTTGGGCCAAGTGGGCAGAATCGCCTGTGTTTGCACAGCTTGCAAATCTCTGCACAAGTGTGTGCTTTTGTTACCCTGTCAGTGAGATGGATGTGGACAAAGCATTTGTTGGTCTTAGGATTTCAGTTTGAGGACAGAGGCTTTAAGGTTGATGGCTGCATGTTCAAAGGTGGAAACTCTATTTGGATTTACAAATTCAACTGAAGATTAAGGGGAAAGCTTTGTGGATGATTTGTAAGTAGAATTTGAGTAGCCAGAGAAAACTTGTAATAAATTTAAGAATTTGCAAAACCAGAAAATCTGTAAGCATAACATGTGAGGAGAATTGTGATTCGTCTCCCTGAAAAGCCATAATGATATTTTGCTCGTGGTGTGAGAGAGGCTTAACTCATTAACTTGCCATAATCCCTCTGTGTCATTAATCACAATGTCCATCATTCTGTCAGGCATCACGTTTTTCCCTGCCGATAACTGTCCATCATCTTCATGATCTATCACACCCTTTTGAATGACAAAGATTGTTTTATGTCCACTTTTTCATAAGATTCCAATTCCATAAAGAGGCTTGGGGCAAAATCTGCAGCAAATCCAGTCCTTGCATCAAGTCTTTCATATTTTGCCAGCTGTCAATCACCTCCTGGTGCCAATATAAAAGTGTGTCCTTGCTGCGTCCTTCCCCCACTTCATTTTTCCCTGTACTCAGCACTGGTGAGGCTGCACCTGGAGTACTGTGTTCAGTTGTGGGCCCCTCACTACAAGGATGTTGAGATGCTCGATCATATCCAGAGAAGGGCTACAAAGCTGGTGAAGGGTTTAGAAGGCAGGTCTGACAATGAGAGGCTGAGGGAGCTGGGATTGTTTAGTCTGGAGAAAAGGAGACTGATGGGAGACCTCACAGTTCTCTACAACTACCTAAAAAGTGGTCATATTGAGGTGGGGTTGGTCTCTTCTCCCTCATATCTAGTGATAGGACAAGGGGAAACCATCTGAAGTTGCTTCAGGAGCAGTTTAGATTGGATATTAGGAAAAATTTCTTTACTGAAAGGGTTGTCAGATATTGGCTCAGGTTGCTCAGGGAAGTGGTTGAGTCACCATCCTTGGAGGTGTTTAAAAGAAGAGTAGATGATGTACTTGCTGACATGGTCTAGTGTTGGACCTAGTAGGGCTAGATAGATGGTTGGACTCAATGATCTTAAAGGCCTTTTCTAACCAAAACTATTCTATGATTCATACCTTGGAGTGGGAAGGGTATACCACTTCCAATAGCAGCCATCAATGCTGTGATATACCCCTTGAGCAAAGTCTTGGCCCAACTTTAACATCAGCAGCTATGCTGCTGCACCCTGTGAGCTGGTAGAGAGGGCTCCCACTAGAAAGGATCAATACAAAAGCAAACATTAAAAAACTGTTAACTGTTGAGGTTTTTGGAGTAGTGTTGGCTGGTGGTTTTGGTTTAGTTTTGGGTTTTTGTTGAATAGTGGGGTATTTTTATTAATAATTGCATCTTCCCCCCTCCCTTTCACTCAGAGCTCAGAAAACAGGCCTGAAACATTTGTACACAAAACCTGTAATAGCCACTGTATTCACAGTTAATTTATAAGGAGCTGCAAGACTGGACACACCTTCTAACATATAAGCCATTTAATTTTATTTATGAGTTAGCTTTTAATCTAAAAACCAAACCGTGTTCAAACCACATCTTGTGTGAGTGAAATATTAAATAGTCATTGCTGTTTGGAACATGGTCCCCTTTATCTGAAGAAAGAACAGAATTGATGACAAGCCTGGTGGAGTTATGATAGTAATTAGCAAAAATACATACAATTTTGATACCTTTATTTACCCAGCTGATTGGTGCGAATGCTTCTAACATATTTTGCCTTGTAATCTGCATTCAATTAGGCATAAAACATAGAAACCCACAGTTAAACATGAAAGAAAGGTGATAAATTAAGTTGTCTTCCTGTTTTCACCCTCTCACGTACCCTGCAGCACGTGTAAGAGTGGCATTTTGCCTTGGTACCTGTAGTCAGCAGCAGATCTGAGAGGAACTTCAGGGAACATGGGGGTTTTTTCTTCTTCTCTGTGGATACTAATTCCTAAAAAGATGCCTTTCTGTACTTGTTTGTCCCAGATTCACTCAAATAATTCTCAAAGTCATTGTAAAGTCAAAGAAATGCATAGCTGCTTTAAGTGTATTTTATCTGAATTAATAAATAACCACTAGCAAATACTGTCTGTGTCTGCAGGAGGAGCATGCCCCTGTCTCCTCTGGGGGGTGTGTGGCTGCTGTGGGTCCCGTTTCACCCAGGGACACCCCTCTTCTCTCCATCCTGGATGCTGAAACCAGACAGAATCAGCTGCACTTGGCAGGGATCAACTCAGAAGTTCAGGTTCTACAGGCTCCAACAGCTGTGTGCAGATCAGTTGTGTTACTCCAAGAGTAGCAGCTTGTTGACATTTCTGCTGCAGGACTTCATGTACAGCCCAGCTTCACTCTTGGCATGGTTTCTGCTGGCTGCAGAGGAATGTAAACACCAGGCAGCAGATTCGGGATGGTACTGGCTTCAAAATTAAAAATTGACTGCCAAGCCCTGTAACACCAGGGACTGGGTGACTACCAAGCCCTGGAAATAGCCTCTGATCTCTTTCCTTCACGGGAGGAGTTACCAGGTTATGGGTCTTATTTAGAATCGGTGGAGGAATTAGGTTCCTCCCACATTGGACAGATCTTCCAAACATAGGAATCAATGCTGAGGCTTGTTGGAAACTCCATCTCTTACCCCAACACATCAAACAAACCAACTTAGACAACAGCATGCAACCTATCTTTTCCACTCCTAGTAATTATATCTTACTTCCCAAGACCACGAAATGGCAGAGGTTCATAGCAGAGTTCTTAGCCAGTTGCTACCCTTTGGACAGACTCTGGTTATTTTAAACAAAACCAAACCCTGTAAAATCCCAGCAAAAAACCCCCAACCAGCCACACTTTGGGTTCTGGTGTGGGATGTTTTTCCAGCTAAGACAGTGAGAAGGAGCTAATGAAGTAAAATGTTATCTGATATGTGGCTTAATAACTAAATTTCTCGTTGCTGAACTTCCTAATTCATCTTTTATGGGGTTAAAAAATACTCTGGATGTTTGGACTGACATATTCCTGCAGAAAGTGAGTCACTTCCTAGACATACAAGGATAACAGAAATCAGTAATCTGCAAAATGCATATGCTGTGGTTCTTATCTCTGCTATGGGGAATTGGCCAAATAATCAGGTGGAAAAAATAATTTCCTCAAATATTTTTTGGCGAGTGAGGGCAGTTCTGTGAGTACCCATGAAGAAAAGAGAAGCATTACTCCTGGCGTGGGTCCAAATTTCTCAAGTTCTTTATTTACAGCCCATATTAAGGTGCTTTCCAGTGAAGAGCTCTCAGCTCCACTGAAACCTTTGTAATTAATTTCTTCCACCTTAGCACATAAATGTGAAGTTAAAGCAGCAAGAAGAAAAGGCATTTAGAGGTGCCCCAAATTTGTGAAAAAGGCAGGAGTCTCAAACAGGCTGCTGCTGCTTCCCTGTGATGCTTCTTGTGGGACAAAGGACAGTCAAGCACTCAAACATTTGAATTATTGACATAACAGGACTTGAGTCTGAACTGGAAGCTCCTCGTTTGAATGCAGACAAACCCCTGTCCAGGGGAGCTTCCTAAATTTCAGGACACTCTGGTTTCAAGCTCTTATTCCCTTATTTATTAGATACCATGTTTTTCTCTCTGAGATATTATAGTTCTGGAAAGTTTATCTAAATTAGTTAGAACTAAAATCTGGTTATTTATTACTCCATGTTTCCTAAGGTAATGCCTCAAATTTAAAAGTGCTTAAACACATGGGTTTTTTTTTCCTAGTGGTAAACAGTGGATAAGTAGCAGACAATGCATTCCCTGGAACAGGAGCTAAAATCTAGACGCCAGCACAAGATGCAGGTACCAAAGGGCACATCTGTGGTGGCAGGGATGGGTCTGTAAAGACACAAGTTAGTTCAGGCAGAGGTTGTTTTGGGCACCCGAAGGACACAGTGTCTGTGGTTCTCTGTCCACTTTTTTCTGCTGAGGAATTGGAATCCAATAGAAAATAATAATGACAACAGTGTTTCTGCTGTGGAGCTCAAGCATCTGCACAAAAGCATCCTTGTGTGTTACATCCACTCCCTTTAACAGTGTGTGTAGTGGGAGCTTTGTGCCCCTGCAAGGTTGGCATTGTAAAAGAGGTGCCTGAGCCAGTGGCCAGGTGAGTCCTCAGGGGGTGTGACCCACCTGTGTGAGGCTCTGCAGTGGGGCAGCCCTCCTCGGTGACTTGCCTGATACCCAGTTCTGGGTCTGCAACCGGGAGGCCTATGATGCATCCCTCACTGCCTGACTCCTCGTGTACCCAGGGTGGCTGTAGGTCCTGTTCAATGGGCTGTGTGTTTAAAGTTAGGTAGACATAAACTTTTGTCTCTGATCAAAAAGGAGCTGTATAATGCTTATTAAGATCATCCCTGTCTTTCTTCTGGCCCTAGGCTGTGTTACTAGTAGTCGCTGAGTAATAATTATGCTTTCAGGCTCAGAAATATAGTTTGTAAAACCTTTTGTGAAGCTCAGAGACTGCCATGGGGTAACTGCATGATCAACATCATCTAAATGTTAGTCATTAAGAAAAATAATCATAATAATGATTGCCAGTACAATAACAATTAGCCTGTTCCCTGGCTTTCTGAACGCTGTGGTACCGACAGACGACTCGTCTTCAATAAGCTAGAGACAGTACAATGACTGCAGCTTTGTATAACCAACACAACTGATCGATAATGTGAGCAGAAGCAATCACTTTCATTGACTTGAGCAGGTCATTTGTGTTCGTCTTGCAGTGCAGCCGCATATGAACATGGCGAGCAGCAAGCAGATAAAAGTGGCAGCACATCAATTGTTGCTGGTGGTCGGGGCCAATTACTGGAATTAAAATAACCTTTTTCAGACTGCAGCAAGATTAGCTGTTGACCCTGTAGGCCTAATACAGTTACTATTATACTTATTATCATCAGTCCCTTTTCCTACATTCGCTGGTTATTCTCAGTAATTGAAGGCACCCAATCCTGTACGTATTATTTCTGCTGCAGCCAGATTCCAAGGATCTGAAAAGCACCAAGATCCTTCTGTTAACAGAGCTGGAGGATGCTAGTGTACAAAGCAAAGGGAATTCACTTCAAGATTTAGTGGATAAAGGAGGAAGACCGCTACAAGTCCATACTCACTGAATAGCTGCAGTGAATCCAGAAAGTATAGAAGCTTGAATAATCTCTGTATTATGAGACTTGATTAATATCTCTTATTGTATATAATTGTTAAATTGTTTTCCCGCTCTATGTCTAATGATGTGCATGTAACCATTGAATTATAACACAAAATGTTTTAAAACTTACAGAATCAGTGTTAATCCATGTCCCATCCATAGATCCTGTAAGAAGGAAGCTAATGAGAGCCCTTTGGGACTTCTGAGGAAGCAGGGCTTCACCAGCCCCAGTTCAGAGCCCTGCCTGGCTCCTGCTGACTTCCAAGTGAGGTTCTAGGATGAATTAAACCTCCTAGTACTGCCTGTATGTTGGAATTTTTTACTATATTAACTGTTCATTGTTATTCTTCGTTTTCAGGGAACTATACATAGCTTAATCATCAGAGTTATGTATCAGACCTGCCATAAGGTCATAGGACATAGGTCCTCCTAAATGCAGGCACAGCCAGAGCAATGCTAATCCTCAAAAAACACTGAACTGTTGTAGCTGACTGACTCAGTGATGTGTTCGTTAGTTCACCCTCACTGAAACTATACATCTCAAATGCCTTGGGAGAAAAAAAGAAACATATTCCTATGCCTAACTGGAAAAAATGTGCTTTGTGTTTAACTGGAGAAGGTGCCTAACTTTCCAAGTGAGATTTCCATAACAATTACACAGAAACTGTTGGACTATTTGGCTTGTAGATCTTGTGTGTGGAAAGATAGCTCACCCTAAGAGACCACACTTTGAAGGGTGAAAAGCAAATGCAACCAGTATGAAATCCTCTGTGTGCCTTTTTCTTCCTTCACTGAGCTGCAGGTCACTTTAGTGAAGTGGCCTTGCTTAGTCTGTAGCTGGAAGGTAAAGTGGTAATTGTCAGGCCTTGGGTGGACTTCATATTAATTTATTTTCCTTTGTGCAAAGATACAGGGAAAAGAAACTCATCAAGCAGAGTATCAAAGGGGTGCTTAGCTCTTCCACCGATATCTTTCATCAGTTCATCTTGTAGCCTTTCAGAAAGGAGGTAAGCAGCATTGTTTCCTTTTTTAGATAGATGGAAGGTATGGACTGGCTTTACAACTGTGCATCTCCTTCCCTAAAATAATATACAAGACATTAAAATTATTGTTGGGGGGACACAGTCATGGTTGGATCTAACATATTCTGGATGATTACTTTTTTTCTCAAGAGGGAATGATGCCAACTGGGACAGGAGCTTATGTAGTAGAAATAAGAAGGCATGAGCCATGGCTTTGCAGTGCTCTGAAATGAGCCACTGCTGGGAAATCTGTGAATAAAAGTACCAGATACTCTGGGAGTACGAGTGGGGTCTGAAAACCCTTCCCCAAAGGGAGATCCTGTTGAAACAGCGTGACATAATATTGCAACAGGAATAAATTCACTATGCAAACCACCCAGCTTTAGGGAACAGCTGGCTACCATGTCATTAGGCTTGAATGAAATGTCTAGTTTGCTCTTGGGGAATTGGAAGTGGAATGTCACTGACAGGAAATATGAAATGTGGCTTCTTTTTTTTTTTTGGCCTGCAAGAATACATCTCTGCAGAGAGATATTTTCACAGCAGGAGTGTAAAAGCCTTTCAGAAAAAAACCCAGCAAAAGATAACTATTTTTTTCTCTAACTTGTGTTTAACTCTTGTTAACTTCTTACCTGTTTAAAAAAAAAAACCACAACATCTAGCTGCAAATGAAAGTTGTAATTAATATTCACACAGGGTTACCATTGTGGTTTGTGCATAGAGTATTTCTTTAGCTGGTTTCTCTGAGAGGAAGAAATGGAACTGTTGAGGCTGTATCAATATATATCTGCTCTCCAAGTTAGGGGCTGGCATTACAAACTCAGATGTTATGTTTACATGATCTGTTTGCCAGAACAGTTATTGAAGGAAAATAAAGAAGATGAACTATCCAGAGCAAGTAGATGAGATTAAGAATACGAGGTCAAATTTCATGAAATAACTCAAGTAAGGTATAATAAAAATACAAGGAAAGACGTAAAGCATAAAAGTGATTTGAAGGAAAAGGATGTTTGAAAGAGGACTGGGTATGTGGTAAGCAGAAACCAAATAAACCCAATTACTCTAGTTATTACTTCCTTCACTACTGCTACAAAGGTAGTTCGGTTATTCATTACTCATTCCTTGCAGAATTATAACCTATCATAGCCTCATCTTTTCCTTACTCCTTTGGGAATACAGAAAGGAAAACAAATCTATAAGCTCTCCCTCCCCACGTCCCCCAAAGACCATTAGGAAAACTTCCTCATCCTTCAGAAAAACAATCAATATTAAACTTCTTTTACTTTGCTGATGATTGATTCTTTCTCATTTCTAATGACTCATAGGAGAAGGGACATTTGGGCTCAATTTTTATTTTTTCCCCCTGAAGACATGGTAAAGATATAGGTGAAAATTTCACAGTTGTTCCTTATGCAGCTTCCACGGTCACCCTGAGGAGGAGGAATGCCCCAAGAATGAGTTTCTCTTTCAGCTCATCTTCCAAAGCCCATAAACACCCAGTGGTAGATAAAAATGGCAAGAGCTTTAAACCTTCTAGGTAAATGCTGCTTTTGCTGTATATCACAACATTTGGAGGTTATTCTACCTATGGAACTTACAAGTTGAAATCTTAGATACCTTGAAAAAATCTTGGTAAAAATGGGGGGTGTTAAAAGGAAGGAAGGAAATGTCTCTTTTTCTAATCAATGTGAAGATATCACTCAATGTAGATATAAACTGGTAGTCTGACTGCTGAAATTAGTGGGATATTCAGATGACAGTTAAGCTGGTGTGAATATCACCCCCACAAACAACCGCTCCTTGTTCCTTAATTTTGTTAATGTGTTTTTGAAAGTCCGATCTACAGGTTGGGAAAGAAACAGAGACCTGAGAAGACAGCCTGTGCTCCTGAACACAGTTCCTGTATAGCTTCAGGAGTCTTGCAACAGAGCAATTTCAAAATCTTTAGCAAATGCTGAACACCACAAACATACTGTGTCACTGGGAGAGGAGATAGCCACAATTCCCCTGCACTGGCAAGAATAAAATTCCTGTGGAATCGTAGGAAAGATACTGTACCTTCTTTTCTTTTGAAGAGTAAAGACCTTTGAGAGAAAGTCTTTTCTGACTTGTGAGGAAATTCCCTTGCCAACTTTAAGTAGCAATAATAAAGATAATGAAGTAGAATAAGCAACCTGCTGTTATCGACCCGCTTTGCAACTGTATGCTGCTGAGTCTTTAGCAACATGTTTCCTTCTATGCGATTATTTCTTCTGACTATAATAAAGTTAGATCAGAAAGTCTAGACTATCGTGTTAGGGATGTTCAATTAGTTCCACTGAGTGTCTGTGTGAGTTAATGTGACTTGAGGAAAGCAGTACTTGAGTGTTCGCCTCAGATTTGCATTCACTGTTGTAAATTCAGACAGATCCTAGCAGATGTCTGATTAGCCTAATTTAAAATTAAATGGCAGGAAGAAAAGTTTGTATTCTTTTAAAATGATTGAACAAAAAATGAAACCCTGTATCTCTTTGCTCAGTGGAGAGTATTTCCGTAATAGCCTAGCTGTTGTGTCCCCTCTTCTCAGCTCACAATAAGATACACAGACACCAGGCAGTACATTTTCATTGCAAAGATTGCTTTTAAATAAGCAAACATTCAGAGTTAAATATTTGGTGAACACAGCGCTATCAAATCAACAGGGGAACTGAAAATAAGGAGACAAAAAGATACTGTGCTGGTCCTCCGTAGGTTTGAATTCTAGTTGCTGTCATGGGCTTTGGTTATTTAGCAAAATCAGAAGCCCTACTTCAGAAAGTCCTTCCATGTGCAGTGGAGGAAATAAGGAATTATGTTTCCTGTGCAGAATCAAACAATTGTTCCACATAGTCCTTTTCTGTAAGACATTTTTATGAATTTTAATTGTTTGTACATTACTTGCAGTTTTATTCAGCTTTAGTGGTGATCAGGGTTGGATTTGCACAATTAAGTCATATCACAGTGAGGTGGGGAATAGCCTTTGAGTGTGACTTCCTGGGTTTGTGGGTTTAAAGATGAGAGAAAAGAGTATAGATAGTAACATTCACATCAAGGTAAAAATGACGGGTAATTAAAAAAATACCTTGAAGCCAGGTTGGGTTTTTTCTAATAATAAAATAATACCAAGGGAAAAAAATAGTAGGAGCCATTTGATATTTTCTAAAGTTCCTAAGCAATTCAGCAAATTAATCTTATCATTAAGTACAATTCAGAAAGCTGGCTTGCAGGAGGCTAAGCCTCACAGAAAGCCAAATACTGCAGTACTGTGTCATGCGTTGAGATTGGAAAGGTGACATTTGTGGTGAGGTCCAGGTCACTCATGTAGTACTTCAATAGCAATTGGCATGGGAAGCATTTGGGCTGGAGAAATGTCACCAGCTTTTCTCTGTGCAGATAGCGCAGTGTGCTAGCGGGAAGGTGAAGAGGTTTAGATCCTCCATCAGTGTTCTTGACTGCTCATCTTTTGCACTTCAGCTACCTGAACCCTTTAGTCCCTGCGAGCAGCCTTAGGTGGTGCACGAAGGTGTCCACCTGCTTGCGTGAGACCTCAGCCTGCTGACTTTAAACACATTTCCAGAGAAGAGCCAGGGGACTACAGTCCTCAAATCAGGACTGAGTGACACGACTTAATTTCTGCATTGTTGGGGAAATGGCTCTGGCTTTGTACAGCCCCTTAGATGCTGGTAAATTTTGGTCTCAAAACTGTGGGTTTGGTAATGATGTTTGTAGCAAGGCCAGTGCTGAAGGAAGTAAGGAAAGACATCATTCCCCACAAACCTCCAGCTCTTTTAGCACAGGAGTGCTAAAATCTGATTATTCCTAAACAGTGCATGCAATCCATCTGTGCAGGTCCCTTGCTTACCCTGGCACAGGACAGAAGTTCTCTCCAGCTGCCCCTCATACTGCAGACCTCCTCTGCTTCATGGCCAGTGGGAATGTGCCGCCATGTTTTAATGTTTGGGCCCTTTCCATATTTTACACCTTTGAAGGAAAACATCTGGTATTGTTCCAAACACCTTATATTGCTCCTTGAAAGGATTCCTGGTTTTAACGTGGCCTCTGGCTGTTGGGAGTGGACTCAATAACACACTCATGACAGTCCATGCACTTCCAGGGTGCTGTAACTAAAACCTTGCTCGTTCCCTGCGTATGGGCCCGAATCTATTGCTGTTAGAGGAAAGGTTGAGAGGGTTTTGCACAACCCATGTCTTGCCTCTTTAAAATAGCCCATAGATATCTTTCACTCCACAGACAAAACTTCAGAGTTTTCTAAAATTCTTTCCCATAGTTATCTCTGGAACATTCTTCAAGTGGAGTTAAATGATTGCTCCGTGTTCTCAATATATTGCAGGAAATATTAAAGAACTACCTGCAGTACCTAAGGCTACAAACATAATGTATGCAATTAAACCTTAGATAATAACTTTTAAAACTTGCCTTTTAATATCAAATGAGTTTCAAATTAAAATGGAATTTTATCCAATATAGCATTCTTTAATATATTAAAAAGTCCTGATGCATTTCTTTACTGTAAGGATTCACATCTCCCCTCTTATACTGAGTGTGCTAGAATGCAATTCAGTGGAAGTGTGTTTGAGGAGAAGCATTCATCTCCTTTGATTGCTTCATAGGCTGCTGAGGGGATTAGGGGTGAACCAGAGACTCAGTTTCCCTGTTAGCAGCTTCCCAGTGCTGATGCAGGAGGGGCGACGGTGTGAAGCGCTCCCTCCTGTGAACTGCTCTTTGTGTTGTCTCTGGTTCGCTACTTGTCCTACTTGGAGCAGGGGGAATAACTGATTGCAGTGTCCTAATTCTCCAGCAGCAAAGCTCCAGTGATGACCGGGGTCATTCTACACAAGGGATCAGAAGAAAAATAACAGTGCTGTGGTAGGAAGCGCAGATCGATACAAAGGACGTACTATTCAATACTCACGGCTTTCTCAGAGACGTAGAGAAACGAAGCTCCATTTGCAAATAACTTCCAAGAGATGGGAAAGGTCAGGGTTTGTGTTTTAAATAGGTTTGTTTCCTTGTGGTTAATTTGGAGCCGTGGTTCTTGGGGCCAGCCTGGGTCACCTTACTCAGCATGTTGGTGCAGGCTCCTTGTTTCCCGTTGCGCAGTCAGCAGCGCGGCTCTAATGCTGTGGGTTTAATAGGGTGAGCACACTTTCTGTAATAGAGAATAATGGAACAGTTTAAATCTACTAATACATTTGTTACTTTATCAAGCATAGCGTATCATGCACTGCGTGTGGCAACCAATTAGCCTTGGTTAATTTTAGCATGTAATACAGATGGCACTTTCTTGGAAAGACAGAGTTTGTGTATCAACTCCTCAAACTTCTCGCACTCGCTGTCAGTTTTATGGAGCCTGGAGGAAGGGAGCTCGTGGGCACAGAGCAGCTGGCACTGCCTGAATTCAGGAAAGATGAAAGTAATGCTGTTCAGCAAGGCAAAGTGCTTTAAATACTCAGCCCAAACACTTGTGCTCGCTCCCTGTCCAAGTGCTGTGAAGGCTTCCGGATAACTAGGTGGCATCAAGCTAGCTAGATGTGCTTCTCACCTGCTGCTTTGCAGTGAGCTTTACCTCTTCTTTCAGACCTGTCCCCACAAATCTGTCCTCTTCAGCCCATAGCATCGCCACTCTTGGGTTACTAGCTGTAATTTGTTCCTCCCTTCCTGCAGTGCCAGGCTCCATGTGTAGGGCACGTGTCTGAGGAGAAATTTAGCTATTCAATTAGCCTTTTTATAATACTTGGAAGCAATTCTGCATCACCAGCGGTGTGGGATGTAATGCAGTTTGGAAATCCCTCCTTGAGCACATTGTGTCTGAAACAGAATAATAAAGAATAGTAAAGTGGACAGGGGAACATAAACAGTGCCATCCAGTCAATTGCACTGAATTTTAAGAGGACACAAGAATGCTACTGCTCTTGGTCCTGGGAGAACCTGCAGTTACGTGTTTAAGGGCTCCACGTACAGGCTCCTGCCAGGCCAGGAATAGGATTTTAAGCTTGAGTGGCTAAATGGAAATGGTGGTAAGTGTTCCTCCAGGCTGCTTTCCCCCCACTCCCCTCTTCTGAAGAAAGAAGGCATTGCAGCTGAAATGAACCCCCCAGGTCCGCAGTAGATACCAGTTGTTATGCTGCAGGACAACTCATGCCTATAGAAGACAGATATATGACAGCAATAGTAATTATTTTTAATTTGCATTTCAGTAGTCAGGTTATTACATATATAAAACTTCAATTATAATTTTAAAAGGCTATTTGGCTGTGTTCCAGCGTGCACTGTAAGAGATGAAAGACCCATTGCCCGAAACCTGTTCCTGCCGCAGAGTGGCTGGATGCGGCAGGCTCTGCTTTCTCTCCAGAACCAGCAGTAGGCAAGTTTTGGTTATCACTGGTGTTTCGGTATCAGTTGTTGGTACCATGTACGGTTTACAGAAGAACGAGCATCACTACTGAAAGACAGAGGAAGAGATGTACAATTCTCTGAAGCAGAGTTGTTTACTAGTGAGCTAAAGGGGGAGATGACTTTCTGATGTGGCCTCAGGATAGGTAAAGTAGGTTTTTATTTATTCACCAATATAAATTGTTGCCATGTGGTCTGTTTCTGATATTATGAATACCTCTATCTCTAGCCTAGCTGGCATTGGATTGTAATTGGAGATAACTGCAGTAAGACCTTCTTCTCAAGGTTTAGTGAATCTTTTCAGCACATCCTCCAACATACCTGATGGACAGCAGAGGGTGGAAAGCTATTTGCCAGGGCAGGTAGAAAGACACAGGGTACAGGGAGGTATTGTGGCATTGATGTCTGATAGGCAATAAAATAGTGGGGTTTGTAATTGCCTTGCTCTTAGCACAGGGAGTAACATCACAAGCTATTTATCCTTTTCTATCCTAAAATCTGGGGGGTGGGGAAACCAGTGCCTTTTTATTCTGATTCTGTGTATCAGCAGTACATTGAGATACATAGTGCCAAATGTCCTCTAGTAGATTCAATAAAATTTATGTTGTGGTTAAACTGAAAGAAAACAACCTTGCATGTATCCCACCATCCTAAATAGCCATCTCATGGAGCAAAATTTAGGCAATTTAATGCTATTAAGATTTGTCAGGGTTTTTTGTGCAAGGCAAAAATAGAGCTTTGGTGTTAAAGAAGGTCAAGAAATTTCAGATGAGCTTTTAAGGAAAAATAACTGAGTTCATAACATTTTGTTTTAAACCAAAGTCCATAAGCAACAGACTTTTCATTTGGGCCTCCAGCATTAAAAAAAAAGAGAGTAGAAATGAAGCACAAAGTATCAGATGAAGGAGGAGATGGAAAATAGGCTGTCAAGACTGCTGCTCTATTTCGCTTTTAATAAGGAGTGTAGAAACTGCTGTAGACGAAGGGCAGAGCTTGTTGGTATCTGCAAAGCAGCTGTGTGCTTGCTGAACCCAGCTCTCCTCCTCCACCCATCCAAGAGCACAGTCTTGTCCTTTAAAGCTGTCATCACATCAAGATCCATCCCGACCGCGTCGCTTTGGGAGAGCGGGTGCAGAACAAGCCTGTTCACACCTGGAGTCTTTCGGTAGTTTCTGAGGAAGGAAAGCTTCCCTAATCATCTCATTCTTTAATAATTTCTTTGTTGTCTTGAAGCACATGCTCCCTTTGCTTCCCTCCCATCTCCTCTTTGCAATTAGCGTCTCCGTGGGGTACGCGGTGCCAGCAGGCGTGTGCTCACCTCGCATCTCTCTGACAGCTTTTGCCATAGCAGCCTTCTCGCCGCAAAGGCTCCCGAGAGGGCCGCATCTCCCTCCTCGCCTTGATGCTGATGATTTTGGGAGCTTCGGGGACTGTCTCAGCTATTCAGAAGCATGAAGGGATGAAACAAAACGTGTTTCTGTAACCCTCCCCACGCTTGATTTCTGTTCCGATAACTTGCAGTCTGGTAGAAACAAAGCTAGGTTTTTCCTTTGGTCTCAGACTCTGTGCCATGGAACATCCCACTGTATCTCATAACATCCCACCATAGTTTGGAGTTATTTTAAATTAAAACAGACATGAAGAACTGTCAAACTAGAGAAAGTTGGTAAGAGAAACTACTGAAATTTAAGATTTTTATTTAAAAAAAGAAGGATCAAGGTGTGGCAATTTAATTTTTGCATATAATTACCAGGAAGCCCCAAAAGGGATTATAGCCTGACATCAAACACTTTTTCCCAGTTGACCATTACAGGTTCATTTAGTTATTTAGATCCTTATCACCACTGAGCTGTTCCCAGCCTTTATCACTTTATCATACAGGTTTGTTTTGGGCTGGGATTTTTTCCCCCTCTTAGACAGGTATTTTATTTGTCATTTAAAAAGAGTCAGAAGCAAAGCTGAGATTTGAATCTTACCTTGATTTTTTTGGCAGTTGCACTTAAAATTCAGTACCACAAGATTGTCTACCCCATGCAAACCTACCTGAGTTACTTTTTTAACAGCCAACACTATTTTTTGAGCTGCTCCAGCGATATATTCACCTGCTAAGGTAATCAGATGTGCCTTTGCAAAGTATTCTATTTAAAGTCATGAATCCTTATTCTGCTCAGCAGCACAACTTTACAGGTCAGTACCTGCCCACGTGGACATTGGTTTTCTAGGCACAAATACCATTAATTTCACAGAATCACAAGGTTGGAAAAGACCTTTAACATCATCAAGTCCAACCGTTCCTGTCCCATGCTAACCCATATGCCTAAGTATCCGATCTACTCTTTTTTTAAACACATCCAGGGGCGGTGACTCAGCCCCTCCCTGGGCAGCCTGTTCCAGGCCCTGACAACTCTTTCAGTAAAAAATTTTTTTCTAACATCTAATCTGACCCTGCCCTGGCACAGCTTGAGGCCGTTTCCCCTTGTTCCATCTCCTGTCCCCTGGCTGAAGACACCATCGCCCACCTCTCTGCACCCTCCTGTCAGGTCAGTGTAGGTGGTGAGAAGGTCTCCCCTCAGCCTCCTCTTCTGCAGACTAAACACCCTCAGCTCCCTCAGCTGCTCCTCATATGATTTGCCCTCCAGCCCTTTCCCCAGCTTTATTGCTCTTTTCTGGACTCGCTTGAGGACCACAGTGTCCCTCTTATAGTGACGACCCCAGAACTGGACATAGCACTTGAAGTGCAGTCTCAATTTGTTCAAACTGTAAAGGTTTAGGGGACTCTCTTAGTGTGTACAACATCTGCTGAGGATTTGCTTTGCTCTCCGTTGGTAGTGGAGGTGTAGAAAAGCTTATCTTTTTGTTGAAGGCAATTTTTGTCAGTATTATGAAGCCGGGATGTAATTATTCTCTCTGAGGGCGATCTTGTGCTGTTTGTACTACAAACAAGCCAGGTGAAGATGTGCAAAGTGGGAGGAAGCTTAAAGCACAGTATATTCCATTTTGTGTCTTAAACCAAAGAAGAAAGTATTTCTTGAAGATTTTTTTTCAGTTTTTTATACTGAGCTGATTCTTGAAGAAATATATTAACTTAAAATTATTATAAAGGCAGGCATGGCCTGAAAATACCATGAATTGGAGCAGTGAGAGATATGTAATAGCTGTGTTTCTGGTATTAATGTTTCACTGAATTTCTACTTAATAATGGCACGTTTCTCTATGAAGAGATATTTGTGTACTCAGAAACCTGTGACATACAAGCAGAGGGTTATGTGTCAATATGATTCATTAATAAAAATTAACTTGTCTGTGTGTACAAATCCAGGCTTTTTTCAGGCATCTATAAACAATCTCCATATGCCTGGATGGATGCAGACTGTAAGTGTGAACAGAACTGCTTAAACCTTTACCACCCAAATGACAAGCTTGAAAATTCCACATTTTAGCATTTAATGGAATTGTAGCAGATGGGGAAACTTTTTTTCTAGTTGTGCTGTTTAAGACATCCCTCTGAAATGTACTTGTTCTGTATTGTTGTGTTGTTTTTTTTTTTCCTGCAGATAAACAGCAAAATTGGCTTCTGAGAAACCCAAATCACCGACAGTTCTGTTGATAAATATAACGGCAAGCCTGAGAGTGAATGCAATCAGAGTTCTCACAGATGTTTTTCCTGAAGGGCAATAATAATAGTAGACTTTGAGCAACTTTCATACCTGGGTGCTTAAAATGTCCTTGCAGAAAATCTCCTCAGCTGTGCCACATATTCTGTAGCACCTCTGCCAACAGATAAGCATAAAAAGAAAAGATAGGAGCACAAAGAAGATCCTTTCTCAGTGCATTCTGAAACGTGGAATAACATCCCCTTCTGTGTTCAGGGCCAAATTCAACCCCTGCAGCTTATTCCATCCACCAACCAAACTGGAGACGTTGTCCTCAGCTGGAGTATGGGCTGTTCTGATGCACAGCAGGGATGCTGATCACTTATTGCACCTTCAGAACAAGGTCTTTCATTTCCAGTCCTCTAAACATTGCCCAAATTGCCACCCTCTGCTTACTTTAATTAAAACCCATTGAGATTTTTTTATCTGGTTTGGGTTTTTTTTTAGGGTGAGGGAGATAAGAAGGGCTTGTTTCATATCTCTTCTGCTGACTTTCTCTCTGAAGGATGCTCCTTCTCCAAACCACTGTAGGAAAAAATAAATGTCACAAGGGGTGCTTTGAACACGCACACATTGGGGCCGATGCATTTGGCATGTGTAATAATTACCTGCTTTCCATTTGCTGGAAAGGAGCAAGCCAACAGCATCCAGGTTTTTTTCTAGGGGGTAGATTATCCACTGTTGTAGTAATTGCAAAGGCAATCCAATTACTAATAAATATCCTCAACACAAAGCACAGCGATTTTGTGCTGGAGTGACTGCTCTCACCTACCCCCGGGCTGAGTTGCTGTGCTCTTCGCTCTTCCAAAAGTGAGGTCACTGGCAAGAAAGTTGTTTTTGCTGGAATTAGACAAATGCAGGTGGTAACGAGACTTAATTATATAACAGTATGAATGCTAGATATCCTGAAGGAGGGCGGGAGTTTTCTACTGATGAGAACCTCTTTTGGGGCAAGTAGCACCTGCAAAGAAGCATTTCACATGAAAATGGAAGTCCAGGGGAGCTCAGCACGTGGCCTTGTCCCAGAATTCCTTTTATGCTGAATTTGAGCAACAGAAGGGGGAGATAACAGCTGGACAAGGACTACAACAAGTGATACCCAGAGAGAAATATACCAACCTGTGTGTCAACAAGAAAGCAGTCTCAAACACGTGAAATCTTGCTTACAGAGAAGGCTGCTGTAGATTTCTGCTCATAGAGGAGTCTCAAGGTAGAGAGAAATAGAATCCATCCTATATGAATAAGGTCCCACCGCAGCTGGAATGGGACACTCAGCTCTGGGCACTGCATGGCCAGGAGCACTGGCAGAGTCATAATAAAAGTTATTAGGGGAGTAGAGGGTTTTTTTCCCCATCACCTGTCCTCCTCCCCATTTGAATCTATCTGCTGCATTTTGTTTTCTGCTAAGCTTTCTATGTTTCTCCTTCAGGGTTTGCACCTCACCAGCTATGATATCAGTGCTCTCAGGGACTGTGAAGCTGAAATGACTTGTGGTAAAGCAGTAAAATATTACTTGTATGCATGTAACTTTGGTAAGCGAGAGCTAACTAAGGTGGCCAGAGATGAGGAGCAGGTGTCCTTGGCACAGCTAGCCCAAGGATGTGTGTATCTCTGAAATGAAGTTTTGAACACCTTGTTAAAGCCTTTTCCTGGTGTTGACTAAACTTCCCGTGGTGATCCTTCTTAAAAGTCAAGATCACAATAGCCCCAACTTTCTGTATTCACCTGCTGTACTTCTGCTCTGCAGCACCCTGTGTTTTACAGTCACTGGGACTGCCTTGGAAGTCTCTGTATTTTAAGTTTATATAGTGTTCTGGGAAGTCTATCTATTCTAGCAACTGAGTCTGCTTGGGTGTCACCAGGACGCATTGTAGGCTCAGGATTGAGGCTTTTTGGAGTCAGTCGCTGAGTCAATTTCTATTTTACCAACTTTGGGACATTTTTTGGTTTAGTCCATCTGGTTTCAAGCCTGCTGTCCTTGCTGCTGCTGGAAAAGCAGGTGGAGTTTGGCGAGACTTTGAAAATCGAATAAAGGGAACGAGGTGGGATCCTGGGTGCTCAGTTCACGCGTGGGACAGGAATAGCCTGTGGTTTGTCAGCTGTAGGGAATGCTGTGCACAGCCAGTAGCTCCTTGTCTTTGTCACCTGGCAACGTCTGGCTGCCTCGTTTCACTGGGAGGGTGCCGGTGTGTTTTTCAAGGGATAATTGTCTGGTATCTGCCTTGCCAATACCTAATAATAAGAAAATAGTTTTGGGGTTTGTTGGGGTTTTTTTAAACTTTTTTTATTTCATGGGAATGAGGTAAAGTATTGCTTTGATTGCTGTAGTCTGTAAATGAGCAACCAGGCCCATAAACCAGCTTTTGGTTTTAAGAAAAGGAAAATTCTGGGTTGCAGAGATGGAAATTTGCAATGAGATGATTTTAACCCTTTTGTCATAGCAACACACTTTTCCCTTACGTGCACTGTGACACTTAACACCATTGATGTTGAAGCTGAAATAACAGCACTGGTTTACAGTTCACACAGCTGCCCACAGTAATATCAGTGCCACAGCAACAACCCTGGCCCCAAGCCTTGCTGTGCCAGCAGCACTCAATTTGTATATGTTGGTTAAATCAGGGTTCATCCCATCATTTATATTTCAAATGTTGGATGCAAATGGATCCAGCAGCCTGTGGTCAGGAGACTGGGGAAAAGTGATGGCCTTTCGTGGCATTGTTTGCTGTGTTAGGAGATGCACGAGGTCTGTAGAGATGTACAGGCACTACTGAGCACTCCTCAGGTACCTGAGGAGGACCACCACCTTGGTGGCGAGCTGGAGCTGCTGGTGATGCTGACCCAAGAGTTATGGGCAAGGGTCCCAGTGTGAATGTGCCGTAAGCTCAGTTCTTCAGATGAAAAGAACTTCCAGGGCTAAGTTCCACAGATCCTCAGGCTGCAGTGAGTAAAGCATGTGTATGTGAGTGAGTGTAGTAATGCTGCTGCCTGGTGTCAGTAGGAGCGAGGAGGCGCAGGTGTTTTATACTACTGACCCTCACCTGGAATTTCAGTGCAATTCCCAGTGTGTTCTGTTTAGCAGTATGGCTTGGAGGGCAGGCAAAGTGGCTGCCAAACCACAGATCTCTGTTAGAGGCTCAGTCAAGCTTGGGGGGGAGATAGGGAGCAGCTTTTTAAAAAATACTCTCCTGTTCACACTTGGTTTTCTCCCTAGAAAGAAGATGTGTTACCTCCAGAGGGGAGTGTAGATGCATGGGTCTGTAGTATAGTTCTGCCTCCCATCTGAGGGGGTTCTGAACCCTGCTTTCTGCAAAGCTGTTGAAGTCAACAGCATTTTTCCCTTTGATGTGCATGAGGTTTGTGTTATTTCCATCTGGGAGAAGGAGCAAGCCCTTAACAGCATTAAGTTTATTAATGTTTTAGAGTTTCAGAGCACACAGTAACTCCAGGGTGACTACTGCCAGCAAATTAGCTTCTACCTCCTCCAAACAGTCATTTTTACAAAGTAAGGAGAGAGGTGCCCAGTACTTAAAAACCACTGCTTATTATCAGCTCTACCATAGAGGTACACGGCTCTGTATTAGGTTATATTATAATGATGTGACTCACAAGTGTATTTTTGTATTTATACACATACGTACAGCAGAGCTGCTCCCCTTGATCCAGGACATTCAGCAATCCAAGCATCCACAAATACAGCCCATCAGCCACCTACCCAAATCACTCAGCATGCGTAAAACCCACAGAAAACATCAGTATTTATTAAGAATGGAGCTCATTTGCATTTTCCCAGAAAGTATAGTTTACTTCTTTATCACGATATGAAACTGGCTTTCTCCTGGAAGCTATTGGTAAAGCTCTTTATAGCCTGATTAACGAAACCCTTTGGGAGACAGACTATTGCACAGCCTGTTGCAGAGGCAATTTAGCATGTCTGTGGCCTTGCAGGATCACAAAATTTCTTCCAATTTGATCAGGCTTCCATTTCCACAATTAAAGAAATTCTTTGTACTGGTTTCCCAAAGCTGTTTCGTTCTGTTGCAATGAAGGAAGACAAAAGTTATGCTTGTGCTTCTAAAAGTCTGAGACTGGGAAACGTCCAGACTAACATCTAAACTCTTTATGTAGTTTAAAATGAACTTTGCTTGCTGGGGTAAAATAAATAGTGGTCCACCCCCATTTAGTGGTGGTGCGTTCTGAGGTCAGAACCCTAAAAGATTACAGATCAAGAAGTGGGGAGGTTACCCCCTTACATTTGCAGAGACAAATGGTGTCATAATAAATATTAAATGATGTTTCTAGGTAGAAGATGATTTGTATTCATGTATTAAAGAAAGAGTAGTGAATTAGCATCCTATGGAGATATTTTATTTATGCTTTCCTATTTCCAAATTTGATAAACACAGAAATAAAACTCAGGCATGTAGAACTCGTCTCATCTTAGTTACTCCAGCTTTTAATCTTATTTTGCAAGAATTTAATTATTTAAGATGAAAATAGGAAAAAAAAAGTCGTTGAAATTACCATAGTTTGGGACTGAAAATATGTGTTTCTTAACATCCTCTAAGGAGCAGAAAGTTGACATGCTAGCAGTAAACATTCTGTATTGCAGAGAAATAACAAAAACCCCTGTTAGACAGATGTGAGCCTGCTCTCATACACCTCGGGTTCAGTCCAGCCCCTCTAATGACCTCAATGGGCTTAATCCTGCTTTATAGCATTGCAACTGAGAGCAAAGTAAAACCCATCATGACCTGTGCAGAGTGTGTGCGTGCAAACAGCTGGGTGTAGCAGTCATCAGTGGTCACATTTCCAAGGACATCTCTGTGTAGGTTGTGTTCACACAGACCTTACAGACTATTCACCCTGGGTTTCAGGGAAATCTCAGGGTATATTATTCTCAGTGCAACCAACTCACAACACTCAGCCTGATCTCCTCCAGCTTCTTTTGTTACTAGTAGTATTTTTGCAAGCAGTTTTGCACACCTGTGAGCTTGGGAAGGTGGTTGGTGTTTGCTCAGTTGTGTTTTGTGAGATGGGGAGGTGTAAGCCACCTGTGGGTCACTGACCACAGCAGGACAGAGACATCACTAGTTGTCACTGGCAGTGGCCAGTTTAACCTATCCCACCAATTCTGCACACGAGCAGATACAGTGAGTATTTAAGGGATTTCTTGCTGTCACTGAAAGCTGTTTCTTGTGTTTTGGAGTGGATAATGTTGCTGTGAAAGTTATTGGGATAAGGACCAGAAGCCCAGAAGAGGAATAAAATCCTTGGACAGATGGCAGCAGGTATGAGTGAAGGAGCTTCCTGGAAGAACAAGATGTGACAGCTGGTGTTCCCAAATCGGTTGGGGTGAGAGTCTGTCTACAACCATGTAGCCATAATGGTCTGGGTAAGAGCAGGTGGACTGCAGCGTGGGCTCTGCCCAGCCGCAGGTCTCTGGTGCCGCTTTGCCTGGCAGTGGGGCCAGGGCATATCTCTGCAGGTGCTCTTCTCTGCAAGTCCTGAACACAATGCCAGGGGGGTTTCTGCTGTAGCATCTTTTCCTCAGTGACACCATGTAGATGCTTTTTCTACTCCTCAGGACCCCAGATTCAGGGATCTGGCACCTCTTGCAGCACTGTCTGTTGAGTATCTCATTTCTCTGGCAAAGGGCACTGCAGGCAGCCCTGGTACCTTTGGGTGGCACGGGCTAGCTTGGAGGATTTCCTTGGCTTCAGGAAAAAGGCAGTCCTGTAGCTCGGCTGGCCTCTGTTATTTGCAGTTGGTTGTTTTCCAATGTGTCATGTGAACTGGAGACTGGGCACATCTGCCTGCTCTTTCAGGAGAGTTAGTAAGTTTCCCTCTCCAATGATGTTCTTTGGATTCATATTCCAAGGTAGGGATGTGTGCAGGTTGCTGGAAGGCTGGCCCAGGACTAGCAGCATTGAATTGGGGTTACTTGGGAAATGTTGAGCTGCTGATCACCTGGAATCCATTTCATTCCTGCCAGGGAAAGGGAGAGCCGAGTGCTCCAATTAACTGGTGTTCATTTTCAAACATGTCAGTTAATTAGTGGAAGACCAACCAGATGGGAAAGGATTTATCACACTGCCTTCAGGGGCTCAGGTACTGTATGTTGCCCAGTTTCAGGCACTTGGGAATTTAATTTGCTTTGTATTATTTCAGGAGGCTGAAGACAGGAGAGGAAGGTAGACTCCTGTTTTTTTTGTTGTGTGATGAGGAGGGTTAGGTACTCATTAGGCTTCAGTGTGCAGCACACTGGCTGTAACACAGGTGGTTTTGCCACCTAAAACTGTCTCTCATGAAAGATCCATCTATGCTCCGCGTCATAATGGATCTGGAGTAGAGATTAATTCAGCCCTTCGTTGTATATTTGCTAGAGCAGTTATGTCTTCCAGGCAGGAGTCTGCCTGCTGCCTTGGTGATCTGAGAGATGATGGGGCAGAAGCAAGGAGACAGGCCCTGCACTTCTGTACAGCGGGGCTGGTAGGGTTTTCCAAAGCATGTCTGTAACAGCAGTGGGCACGGTGGGGACTGTACAGCTGACCAGCAACTCCAGGCAGTGATTTGTGGATTGCAGGTTGAGCCTGGAGTAAAGAGCTGGAAATCCACATCTCCTCTTTCATGTTCCATCACAGTTCCACTCAGCTTGGAGAAACAGTACTTCAGGCTGTGGGCACACACATCCTGGACAACAGAAATCCTATGGTCTCATGCAGCAGTGTCACCCATTCAGATACGAGCATCTGCCTTGAGAGCCCTGCTTGGGCCTTGCCCCCATGGCAGAGACACATCTGCACATTCCTGCCCTCATCCATTTGAGAGCCCCCTGTTTGCTGTCAGCAGAGCATCTGCCCTGCTTCCCTAGACTCTTGTCTTTGCATCCCTTAGCTCGGGCTCTTCCACGACTGCTAGCTTCCCTTGCCATTTCTTTTATTGCTCTCTCATGCACTAGCTCATACAAACACATGTTAGAACAGAAACATCTCTTTGTATCACTAGTTTTAATTAGTCTTCACCTTCCCCTGGGATGGCAGTTTGCTCTAAACTGCAGGTGCATATTTTGCAGTCCCTGGTTCCCTGCATTACCTGTACCGTAACACAACTGCTCGCAGTGATTGTTTCCCAGTGAGGTGACCGGCCGCGTTTCCTCCCCGGCGTGCTGAATTCTCTGATCCTGGCTGATGAAAATTACTGGCAATGTGGGAAGAATATTTTTTTTTTTTTTAATGATGAGAGAGGGATAAGATGAAGGCAGGCGGTTTTTCAAAGCTACTTCTGTGATTTTGGTGTTCAGAGCCCGCTCGTTTGAAGGGAGCTCAGCGTTTGAGTCCCCTCTGGATGGCTTTGGAGAAGTCTCTCT
Source organism: Hypotaenidia okinawae (assembly GCA_027925045.1). Classification (NCBI taxonomy): domain Eukaryota; kingdom Metazoa; phylum Chordata; class Aves; order Gruiformes; family Rallidae; genus Hypotaenidia; species Hypotaenidia okinawae. The sequence goes on along the minus strand of BSDF01000011.1, from coordinate 20,373,470 downwards.
TTCAAAATGTGCTAAGAGCAGAAAGGGGGAAAGTATTCTCTGAGACAAAAAAGGAATTTGTCAATGCAGTGCATCTATTTTCCCCGAGTTTTGCTGTACTTACAGTGACTAATCCCCAAGACTAACTGGCGATGAAGTTGCGCTGAGAAGGCCTGCAGCTCTGCTCTCTGCACCTGCCATACAACACATTCACGTTGTTATACTCCTGTACAGCCTCTTTGATAATTTCACAGTGTCCTATGTTTAGCTGGCAGGCTCCATAAGCCCCGACTAATTATTTTTACGTTCTACATCATCTCGTTACAGCACGTTTGCCTGAACCCCTGTGCCATGCTGTTCACAGCGAGTTTTGTGAAACACACCAGAGCATCAGCAGTTTTGCTTCCCTAAGCCTCAGAAAACAGAAAACCTGGCAATTCTTTCTTGGTTTGCTTTCTAACACCTGGTATCTCGACTTTGCTTATGTGAGCTGCATCTTGAGCCATTTAATTAGTCTTCTGTTCGTATACTGTAGCTGAGAAATTAGCTGTAATCAAAATATTTATTATAACTGTCCGTTTTCCTTAGTTCTGTGGGTGCCCAGCCCCAGGGTTTCGGTGTAAACAGAAGCTCCTGGGATTTCAGTGGGGGAAAAAACCTCAAGAAAGTATTTCAGATTTTCAGAAGGATTTCTGCTGTGGACAGAGGAGAGAAAGGACACACCATCCTCTTCCCTGGCCTTGACAAATCCCATCTTGTTCCACTCGTACACATTTAAAATATTTCTGTAATGAATATTTGCTTCTCTAATCTGAGCACTTCAGTGCTCAGCCATTAGCTCCTCTTTGTGTCGGAGCAAACATAAGCTACTTGTTCTCATTTTCATGACCTCTCCTCACTCGATAATCTTTCAATTCATTACTGGGATGTTGGCTTCATGGCCCAATAACACCAGTACACATCGCTCATCTCTGCCCGCGGCTGTGGCTCTCATCCTCCGCTGTGGGAAGAGCTCCCCCAACTGCACGGCCCCCTCCTCGCTCCCCTCCAAACTCAAGATGGGTTTTGCCATCCCCTTTGTAGAGACCAACAGCCTGGCACTGGGTGGGCAGCACCAGCATCGCTGCTTGCTCAGCTGTGTGCCCGGTTTTGTGAACCAATGCATAAAGCATCAAGCTCAGCAAAGACCTGATGCCTGAAAGACCAAAGTGCACTGTGCTGGGGACAAACGTTAGGAAAAATCTATTCTTCTGTTCACATCCATGTCTGCTGATTCGCTGCATGCAGAAATCCTAGGTTTTTTGCCTCTTTTTGTCTGGGTTTTGGCCATACCTTCATCCTGGCAGAGAAATCTGTACTGCTGCGGCACGTGTCTGTCTGTACAGACTGGCTGCTGCCACACGCAGCTTGAGGTTTGGGTTTTTTAAATTCTTTCATTTACTAACTTAATGAGCTGGGAAATCATTTCTGTGCTCTTCATGCGACGAGACAAGAAAGCAATTCTTTTGTAATTAGCTAATGCATCTATTTACGTGTTTTTTAACATGTTACTGTTAATCAATTGCCATTGCGGGAGTTAGTAAAGCGGCTTTGTGCTGCTGAGTGTTGTATATTGATAGCAGTTTGAACCGCTCTTTCCGTGACAGCCACTTACTGTCACGTTAGTGTGACACGCAGCAACATGACAATTGTGATGGGATATGGTGCTATATTTTCTTGTGCCAAATTCTCGTTGCTTCTCAGCAGGATTTAGGAATTAATTAGGTGAGGATATAAGTGCTGTGTGGGAATGTCTGCCTTGGACCAGTGGGCCAGTGAGCGTATAGGGAGAAGATGGCTTGAATTGTTCCTAAAAGAGCATGAGTTGTGCCTAAAAGAGAGCCACAATGGACAATCTTGGCTACTCCATTCAATTATTTTCTTTGTGAAGATAAATAATGGTTTGAGGCTCTAGGCAATCGTGCAATTTTGGTTTATTTTAGTTTTAATGCATATATTACCATTCCGTTCATGCCTGATGGTGTTGAACATCCTGCTTCGTTCTCATGCAACTTCCACAAGTACCATGTGTGAAACCAAAACCTGCAATCTTCACTGCCACCCTTCTCAGTGTTACTTGTCACTTCAATTATTCTCCTTTGCAGAAAGAAGCCTGAGAAGGCACAGCAGCTTTGGGAAAAGCAGCCTTCCTTCCATGAGGAGGAAACGCTCAACCCCTCATCCATGCGCACAATGAAAGTCCCGTGTGGAGCAAACCCCCAAAAGGCATTTTGGTTTGAATGTCTTCTTATTTCCTTGAGATTTACTCAACTGCCTCTCTGAGTATGCCATACGTGACCTGGGAGCTGCTGCCCTCACAAGTGCTACTGTTCTCCAAGAAGCTCAGAAAAAGAGCTTAGAAGAGAAAAGTCTGAGAGAAGACAAAAAATTAAAATGTTGTGTCAAGAAGCCTCCAATAGGCCTTTTGGCATCATTAGACTTCCCAGTGCTAACTGCTTTGGTTTTGGTCATTTAGTTACATATGAAACCTCTTGCATTGCTTTTACAATAGTTCTCCTTTTATTAACTACTGTCACAGAAGCAGCATTTAATGCTTTCTCTCCTTTCCCATACCAGAGCCCTGCAATGTCTAAATTCATTAAGTGGAAGGTGAAATGATTTAATTATGAATCTGGAAAAAAAAGTTTGCAGAACTTCCTTCTAACATACACCTTTTCATGGCATAAGACAAATGTATACTCAAGCTGCCATTATATTTAGGGCTAACTGAACCTTTTCAGCTTAGGGAACCTTTTCCACAATCATTTCTGTTGAGATAATCTGCCATTTGAAAACCTTGCAAGTGGAAATTACCACACAATAACCCTCCCACAGTCCAAAGCAGCTCTGTGGCTTTTATAAATGCACCGAATGGGCTTCTGTGTGGAAATCAACAGGGCTTTTGACTGTTTCTGTGATGAGAATCGATGGGTTCATCTTTTCTACAGTGTCCACCCACAATTTTTTTTAAATTCAGACAATTAAACACCGATTTGCCTGGTCCAAAGTGTAGGTAAAAGAATTAGCTCGTGCTTCAGTGGCTCGTCATTAATAAATGCAACTAGAAATGGTCTGCAGGAGATGACAAGCAAAGTGCTGACAGACACTTCACACAGCAGTAACTGTTGGTTTTTGCCTTTCTAAGTTCAGTTTCAACAAAGTCCTGTTGTGGGGTACTTTATGGTGGGACTCTGTGCTGTACTGAAGGACCTACAGGTAAGGTAAGATGATCCCAGCTAAGGGTGATGGGCTGTTGGACTTGTGTCAAGATGGGCAAGCCATGCCCTGAGCTCAAGTCCTAGCGAAGTGGACATTGGTGGGCTCTTGGGTGGGTTTTCCTAACATTCTCTCCAGGGATGTGAGGATGGGGAGGTCACAGGCCTTATAGAGGAGCCTCATACACAGGAGAACAAAATGCATTTGCTTATTTCTCTCACTGTTGTGTTTTGGGCCTCTTTCACAGCAGGAGAACTGCTTTGGAGCATCCGATGTTATTGGTGTGCACATCTGCATTATCCCCAGGTACCCTCTCACTCCCTGCCCGCACAGTAACTCGTGCTGCAGCTGAGCTCTCAGAAGGGCATCGGCAGATATGCCCATTAGGAACCAGCCAACCGGTGAGATACAACAATGCCTCAGCAGGAGCATTATCTCTGGATGTACAACTAACTTGATACATGCTTTGAAAAAGTTGTGACCTAACTGTGTCAGAGTTAGATCAGAAAGTAATAAGCTCCAAAATGCTACTACCTGGTGTTTCCTTTCACAAATGAGAGATGCCTCTAACATGGCCATTATATCACTCATGAGACAAGCTGGTTTTGTCTAGGAATGATATTTCTTGGTGGGTTTTACTTCATTAGGATGCTGCAGCCCATGTCTGTGTTACTCTCTGACCTCCAGAGGAGGGATCATGGCCACCATGACCAGCAGCACATTCTGCAGCCCACCTGGGCTGGGCAACTTCCCCACTGAGAGAAGAGAGTTAAATGCTTTAGAACATCACCCTGCTAGTTTATTAAAGACATTTTACAGTTTTTATTCCATGATCTACGGCAAACAGGAAAAGTCATATGCATAATAAGCATAGAAACATTATATACTAAGTCTTTTAATTAAAAGTTTTATTTATGATATCTTAGTCCATTTGGAATGCTGAGAATAGCTCCGGGTTTAGTGCAGGAAGGATTTTCTTTATGTACATATTAAAAGAAAAAGGGAAAAGAATACAGTTGTTTTAACATTTTAAGTGCCTTTCTGCCAAGTATAAACTGGAATCCTAGACTTTATTTTTTAATGAAACTTAATTCAGCCTAGTTAGGAAACCAATAACCGTATTTCCTAATTCAGTTTATTAAAGTAATAAACACAGCTATTCCAGGAAATGAAAACATTTCTGGATATGAAATACAGAGTTCTCTAAAGAAGATATTCAAGTACCTGACATTTTAGCAAGTAGGACTCTACATTTTGGTATAAAACAGAATTCTTACTTTCTGAAGATTCTGGGTGTCATCTGATCCCACTGATGTCTGTGAACGCTGCAGGGTCTAATTGTAAGACCTCGTCTGACTTTATTTGGATGTTTAAGGTGAATTTAGATATCTAATTTTAAGCAATGAGATATTCATGTGATTGTCTCAGGACCCGGGTTTGGAGCATGAAGACAGCTTCAGCTGCATTAAGTCTGAAATGACAGAGCTGGAATTGATATTTAATAATGCACTAAACTCTTCAGAGGCTGCAGTGCAAGAATACCAAAGTACAATACAGTTATTAAGAGAGGCCATTAGTCAGATGCAGCAGACTCTTTGTTATTCATCATGATCCCTGGATTCCTAGGGTTTTAAGAAAGAGTAAATCGGAAAATATAAAAATTGGTCTGTCACCACTGAACCAGAACAGGAACATCTAGGTTCTTTCTCAGCAGTTTATGTTGAAGATTTTGCTGCTTTTGCCTCATTGAGTGAGAGTCTTGCTTTACCCAGCCTGGGATCTCAGGGCTCAAAAAGAAAGGGTTGAGAATTTCAGGGCAGGGGGCTGGGGGAGCTTTGCAGCCTGAAGAAACGGACCTTTCCCAAACTCCAGGGGTGATGTCTGCAGGGAGATTTAGCTGCATATTGCTTTCTGAGACAGATTTTCACTAAAATGCTTTTGATAAGATAAATGCTATTTTGAAGGGGCTATTTTGCTGCTGGTTATCCCAGACTGAAGAGCAACACAGGCATGGGCTGTAGCCTCTTGGCTTCAAGCAGAGCAGAAACTACAGAGAAGGATGGTCTGGGTCTCTGCAGACACCTTACACCCAGTGAGTGCTCGAGACCTGAGCCCAGGAGACAGCTACACTCCTGGGACAAGTGGGAATTGCCTGTACACTCTATAAAACGTAGGTCATTAAATTGTAAGAGGTAAGATTATAACTCAGCAAGTCTTTTTCCACCTATGAAAATGTTTGTTTAGAAACATAAATAGCTTTAACAACTTTTCTTGCAGATCAACATGCTAATAATAGAGATATAATGTACAGTATCAAGCAGTATCAAGAGAGCATTTGTGGATAAATACATGTTTTTGAGCACTGATCCCAGATCAGCCCACTCTTTGATATTTCCACCTTTTTTCTTTTGTCTTTCTGTCCTTCCAGTAATTCAGTCATCCCAGTCTATGAAGTCACTCTTTCTTCTTTTGTAGGCAATTAAAGCAATTATTCTTCTTTTGTAGGCACTTAAAACAATTATTTAAAATATATTAAATTGTAGTTAAATTGTGAAATAGTGAATTATAGGTAAAAGTGAGCCATGTTGTTGGTTTACATTGAAAAAGTTTGTGTGAGCCTTGACATTCAACAGAGGTCTCGTTGACTTACCCTTTCATATTTTGAAAGAAATGCAGAAGAGACGTGAGGTGCCCCATGAAAGTCTCATCCACTGCCCCAGAGCCTTCCCTGGTGATGCTGTTCCAGATGGCTGATCTTTCACTTCTCCCACAAACTGGACTGGCCTTGACAACCTCCCATTCCACAGGACCTACAGTGAATGAATCTTTTCCATTTTCAAAGGTAATTACTCTGATTTGCAATTAAGAATTTTTTATTTCCCCACCCCCCACCCCCCCCCCCAAAGAGGTGCCATTTCACTCTGTTGTTGCCAGTTTCACATGAGCACTCAGCAGATTCCCCCAGGGCGAGGGTCCCATGCATCTTGTGATGCAGGACAGGAGCTCCCAGGCACCCTCTGGTTACCAAAGAATGTCTGAGCTCCCTGTGTTTTGCTGTCTCCCCTATCACTTCCTCTTACAGTTCTCCAAGAACATTGGTTGGTTTCCCTTAAAAAAAAAAGAAGAAAAGGGAGTGAGGAGCTCTTGATGTGAGACATCAATACACGTTGATAGCACTGGGCAGTATGAGAAGCCTTTTCCATCTTCACTGAGTGAAAAGGATTCAGCAGAGCTATGGAGGGTATGGTACAAGGACACTGCCAGTTATTTCCAGAGTCCTGTTACAAAACAGTATGCATTTAGTGGCAATATTTAGAAATTCAGCCACTTTCTGTCACCCTCGAGGCAGAGATGGGTTGAGTGTGCTTAAGAGGAGCACTCAGATTAAAACGGGAGCAGAGGCAGTCACGAGAACCAGCCACTTGGAGAAATGCTTCTGAGATAGCTCCCATGAAAAATTATCACTTATCAGCAGCTGCTGAATGACATGGCACTGCTGCCAAAGCACCAGCCTGCAGCACCTGCTCTCTGCATATTGCTTTTTTTGGCAGAGGGTCAGATGCATTGTGCCTGTCCCTGCAGCTCCCCAAAGCAGCAGCTCCCTGTATCAGTGCCTCAGCACAGGGAAGGGACACGCTGCTCCCAGGAGCACCGACTGTGTTAGCCACAGAATATCATCTGGATCCAGTTTTTCATCACCCACGAGCTGTCTGTGTGATGGTTTTTAACCCAGACACTTTTCAGAGCCATGCAGTGAGGTCAGTCCTTGTTTGTATTTCGGTGTGGTGTTTACTGCAGTTAATGTTCTAAGAAACAGCATTAACATGCTGTAATACATTTGAATAAAACTGTTTTATTTCCTACTGGAATTTCACGCTGCTTGTGGATTTATGAATTGGATTTCCAAGGGGTAGTACTAAGCTCAAAGCAATTTTCAAAGGGGCAGGCAGAAAGTCATTAGTAACACTTTAAAAATAAATTCTTCCTGTTCTGCATCAGTGAGATTTGTGATCCCCCTTACATATATTTTATTATGATTATTCGTTGGTTATCTTTTTTTGACACTATTAAAGTAATCTGGAAAAATATATTGCATATTACAAGTGCTGCTTTTATTATAGCAGCTTCCTAAGTAGGAACACAGGAACACTGAAAGAGAAATAGAAGTGGGAAAAAGATCTCCTGGGTGGCCATATCCTGTATCCTGCTGGCACATCACATCATATAATTCCTTTCATAAATATAAGTAATCTAAAACTCTGTGTTTCTGTTGAATTTGAAAGGAAAATATTATTCTAGTGCGTCTAAAGATGTTCAAGCCAATAATAAATGTAATTATTGTGAATTATAACAGATAACATGAAGGGTTTATCCCTACTGTTGTCTTATTTTGAGGTTTGGGAGGAAGAGTTGGTTTTGTTCTGTTTAGTTATTGTTTGTTTCCCAGAGTGGGCTTTGATGAATAAATTGAAATAACTTTGGATAATTTTCTCTCCCAGAAAAGCCTCACACAAAAGCAAAGTCATAACAACAAGGTGCAGAGTGTGTGTGGAGGAGCAGCTGGGTGCTTGGTGCTACTAAAGTTGGCACCACGTGGATCCCTGGCTTTTCTTTGTGGCGGTTGGTTCAAGGCTCTGCGGATGCAGGTTGGGGAGGTTGTTCCTCCCCCTGAGCTCCTCCGAGGGTGGCCTGCATCCCACATTGCCCACTCCTGGCCCAACATGTGAAGAATTAGCCTGTTCCCCACCGGGTCACCAGACAAACTTGCAAAGCTACAACGTTTTCCTTCCAGGTTTCAAGTTTTTTTGCAGTATGAAACAGTCGCTTCACTCTGAAGCAAAGAACTGTGTCAGCAGACCTGTTTCTCTGCCCATGCCACAGTATCCTCACTGCTTCTGAACCAGTGAGACAATTACCACCTTGTAGTTCTGCCCTCTTAAACAAACAAAATGAGTGCATCTCACTAGTGGCAGCAACCCCGCACCAGTTCAGGTGCCCAAAGCCCCATCCAACCCAGCCTTGAACCCTGCCAGGGATCCAGGGGCAGCCCCAGCTTCTCTGGGCACCCTGTGCCAGGGCCTCACCCGCCTCCCTCGCAGGGAAGGATTTCTTCCTAATGTCTAATGTAAATCTCCCCTCCTTCAGTTTAAACCCATTCCCCCTTGTCCTATCACTACATGTCTTTATAAACTGTTCCTCTCCAGCTTTCCACACTGTTTCTTCTAGAAGACATGTGCCTGTATGGATCAAAAATGTTCCTGTATGGTTGAGCCACGGGCTAGATGGAGCATTCAGTGCATGGCCATGAAATATGTCATGATCAGCAAACCATCTTCAGGACCGGTTTGTCCTGGTGTTTGCCTCCTCTTGAGCTGCTCTGGGCAGCACAGATACCAACCAACATGTTGGACAGTAATAAGGTGCCCTTGCTCCAGTAACATCATCTTCAATCCTCATCTTCAATCCATGGCGCCTGAGAAATGAACATCAGGCTACTATGCAGAGTAAATAAGATGCGCTGCTATGTATCTCAAGTAGGGGATTTATTTTAGGCTACAGCAAGGATTTAATCTAAAAATATTTTCCAAAAAGGAGAGAGACTGAGCTGAAAACAACCCAAGTTAATTCCTCAGCGCCTCGCCTGCAGCATCCTCTTTCTTCCAGCAGAACCCAGTGGAATTTAGCAGCGTGGTGGCTGAAGAGCTCTTTCAAATTATGGGGAGAGCAAAATAGCTCCTGTAGTGGGTTGGGTTTTTTTTTCTTAGCTTGTTTTAGCTGTTTCTCTCTTTCCAGTTGAAGCTGCCTGAAGTGAGACTAATCAGCTGTTTCTCCAGAGAAAAAAACAGGCAGTAGGAAATAAAAATAATAAATCATGGCATTTTACTATAAAGAAACAACATACATCGAGGGAGTGACTTTTACAACGTGATATTACCATCTTCAACAATAGCAAACTAATAGAATGAGAAGTTAATTCTGGTGGATTGTCCCTAGCAAATTATGGCACAAACACTGCCACGTCGACGGGCACATTATCTACTTCAAATTGAAGTTAGATTTTGAGAAATAGGCTTTATCTTTCCTGTTTGTTTCCTGTTTCCTGAACCTTAATTAAGCAAGTTTATTTTTCTTACATGGCAGCACTGCAAGTGGTGCAGTTTATTAACAAACAGGTGTATTTTGCTATGCTAAATTAGAGATACTGGTTACATTAATTATAATTTTGCTTTGTTGTGCACCACAGCGTAGGTGTCATTCAAGGACATGGTTTTTTCATTTGCATTTGGGTGATTTGGTGCTCAAGTATTGGAATAGTTTCCCTCTGCTTTTTATTCACCTACATCTGTTTTAGGTAAGTAGTTTTCATGAGGTTTACTCCCATGACCTAAATGAGAAGGCCATTGTCCCATTTACCATTATTTTCCTGGTCACTTGCGTGGAGGTCCTATCATTTCCTACATGTCTGTGGGCTTCACATCACAGTAGAACTTGGCATTTGGTGGCATAGCAATGTTTAAGAGCAACACAGAGCTGACTAAAGGTGTGAGAAATCTGCAGCCTTGTACAGGGATGTTTGATACACAGCATCTAATCGTAAAACTGAAAGATCGCTGTAGTGCACAAGTCTAAAAGGGAACACGAAGGCTAAATTCATTGTATCATCACACAATGTACAACACCATCTTTTAGCTTTTAGCAAACCAGGTAAATTCTTCACAGACTGTCCTAAAATAGAAACACCATTTGGATTCAGTGAAGTTGTCAGCAAGATTTCTCGGAGGAATCTTCAACACATTTCTCCTCTGGGAAAATGTTTCTGTGGAAAATGTTTCTACAGCAAATTCCAACCTTCCACTGCCTATTAAAAATAACTTGCAAATATATATACACATTTACATATAATTGTTGAAGAAATCATGGGGTTCTTTTGTCCAGTCTCCCCAGAACAGCTTAGACTTGAAGAAACAATGCCTGAGTGATCATATCCAGCTGCAGAAATTCAAAAGGTTTCTGAAAATGGGATTTATATTTAAAACTTTGATGTAACATTAACTCCAGCTTCTGGTTAACTTTTTAAAAAAGAAGTTGCTGAACAGCAAATTGCTGAAGTACACGTATAAGCCCAGGAATAATTCTGTTAGTTTCAATAAGGAAACCAATTAGGGTTGCCCAAATCCGGTACGTAACAAGATGAAGCTGTAGTGATCATTGCTGGATTAGCATTACAAATACCTAGCTGGTTGCCCTCCACAGACGTGGAAGGAGATGGGAAATGCCAGGCATAGATTAGTCCAAAATGAGGGCTCCTTCTCCATGAAACAAGACTCTTGGATGTACCCAAGGCCTTGAGTATCTGAAAAAAAAAACCAACCCAAAAACCTGAAGTTGCAGCTCCACAGGAGTCAAAAGAAAGTCTTTCTCTCTCTCTTCTTGCCTTCCCATGATATTTGGATGCTCCAAACTGGAGGCTTCTTCCCTGGCATGTGAAATCCCCCACTCCACCAAAGGTTCCACAGCAGGGTGGGTCCAACACAGGAGTTAACATCACCTCCAGCCTTGGACCTTTATAAGGATTATTCTGCTAGGACTCTCCCTGGATGGATACAAGCCTGGAAGTCAAAAAGTAATTGTGTGTATGGTGTGTTTCTCTTGCAGACTTTATACTACTTGGCTTCAGAGTTTGTCGGGGCCAAAGCAGCTTCTAATCGTACAGTGGAAGAGCATCATTGTTCTTGATTAGGCTCTTCTGACTTTGGAAGCACATTCAGGCTCCTAATCTGAAGAAACTCAGGTAAATTAAAGTGATTAAAGTGATGAAGGATTGTTAATGTATTTAAATGAAATGCAAGATAAATTTCCTTACTGGAAAGAAGAATCAAGCAACTTCCTTTTGATAGCGTTATGAACGCTGTTTTAAGTTCCTTTTCCAGCCACTACCTTTTAATCACCAACAGTTCAAAACAGTTTTCACATCAAAAAATCCCTCTAGGATTGTTCTTGACTCTCATAAAATGGGACACAATGTTGTGCTTTTACTGCTGCAGTTTTAACGTTAAACTCTTTTAATCATCTGATTATTAACCTTGACATGAAAAGTGATAGAGGCCTTTAATGGTTTAATAACTCAGAGGAGTCCTGGATTTTGAAAGAAGTTTGTAAGCGTGGCTTAGAATTGATGTGCGTTACCTTCAGAGGAATATATGCTGTATCCTTGAAGGCTGAGGAAAAGCAGCCTAAACAGAAGGATTCTCTGTAGAAATTAAATTTTGCACAGGATTGTTTATATTATCACATCCCCAGATGTGTTGCTTTTTACAGCTGATACGTTCCAACGTGATACTCAATTATTTTGGCATCCCACACTGTCAGGGCAAACTTCTCCTATAAGAAAAAGTACATATAAATATATATATACACACACTGATGTGTGCACGTGTGTGCATTCACAGCTCTAAGCAAGGATGGCAGGACATCTTTCTGGGTATGCATTTACATGCAGCTAAATTACGTAGTGTCTGGATTTCTTTGTTGAGGATGTTACTGCTGTTGGTCCCTTGGCACAGGCAGCAGCACTTCATTTTATGCATCTTTCTCTTTGCTTTGTGGCACAAGGGGTTTTGTGCTGCTGACCAAGCGCGCACACTCCACACAGCTTCTTTCCTTTGGCATTTCCATCAGTGAAGTGCTGCCCTTGCATGCCTGGTGGTCCAGCTGCTGCTTTCACTGAAGTCATGATGTTCAGCTTAGTTTGTGTCTTACAGGTCATGTCAGTTTTTCAGAATACAGTTTTCTGGGCTGTTTTTTATTACCCTTATACTGGTCATATTGTTCTTTCCAGCCTTGTGTTTAAGTTCTTTTTATATCTCACCTTTCAAGGCTCCTTCTGGTGTTAAGCCAGTTGATGGTTATAGTGTTTGAATAATAAATGTAATTTGTCAGTTCAAATAAAAAACTCCATCTCAATTTTTTTCCCTGTGTTACTGTTCCTTTTCTTGTAAATCTTGTCTACTTGCTCAGTCTGATGATCTTGATCTTTATAACATTGTCAACAAATGGAATGGCTGAACAGCCTCTCACCATGACATGCTTCTGCTCCAAAGAGAGCTGAGCTCTGCACGCTTCTGCTTCCCAACTCAGCTCAACTTGTTGCAGTGCGCTCCTAGCCTTTAAGAGTTTCAGTGTCATCACCAGCACTACCAGAAGTTGTTCTGCTTGGGGGTTGGACTCAATGATCTCTTGAGATTCCTTCCAACCCCTACAATTCTGTGCTTCTGTGATTCTCTCTCTCTTTTTTAACACAGTATATACCAGAAGATCACAGTAGTAATGACAGCACTGATGTTTGGTTTGCTTTTTGACATACTAGTATGGGCCTATTTTCTTTTTCACTGACATCCTAACATTTTTCACCTTCATTTGCTAAACACTTCTGTTCCCTTTTGAAAGGTACTGGGTTTGGTTCAATCTGTGTTTTCATTCTCAACACTTAAACATGCATGTTTTCTTATATAAATCATAGAATCATAGAATCATAGAATTGTAGGGGTTGGAAGGGACCTCGAGAGATCATCGGGTCCAACCCCCTGCCGAAGCAGCTCCCTAGGACATTTCACTGAGATAGGCATCCAGACGGGTCTTGAATATCTCCAGAGAAGGAGACTCCACCACCCCCCTGGGCAGCCTATTCCAGTGCTCTGTCACCCTCACTGTGAAAAAGTTTCTCCGCATGTTGGTGCGGAACTTCCTATGCTCCAACTTGCAGCCATTGCCCCTTGTCCTGTCTCCACAGACCACTGAAAAGGGGCTGGCTGATTCCCCCTGCATCCCTTGCTTAAGATAATTGTAAACATTAATTAGGTCCCCCCTTAGTCTTCTCTTCTCAAGGCTGAACAGTCCCAATCTTCTCAGCCTTTCCTCATAGGGGAGATGCTCCAGGCCCTTTATCATCTTCGTAGCCCTTCTCTGGACTTTCTCCAGGAGATCCCTGTCCTTTTTATACCAGGGAGCCCAGAACTGGACACAATACTCCAGGTGGGGCCTGACCAGGGCAGAGTAGAGCGGGAGGATCACCTCCCTTGACCTGCTGGCTACACTCCTCCGGATGCACCCCAGGATCCCATTGGCTCTCTTAGCCACCGAGGCACACTGCTGGCTCATGGCCACCCTGTCATCCACCAGGACCCCCAGGTCCTTCTCCACTGAGCTCTTCTCCAGCAGGTCATCCCCCAGCCTGTACTGATAGAAACGGTTGTTCCTTCCCAGGTGCAAGACTTTACACTTGCTTTTGTTGAACCTCATCTGGTTTCTTACTGCCCAGCTCTCCAGCCTGTCCAGGTCTCTCTGGATGGCAGCGCAGTGTTCCTGCGTGTCAGCCACTCCTCCCAGCTTTGTGTCATCGGCGTAATTGCTGAGGGTCGAGGCTATTCCCTCATCAAGGTCGTCAATGAAGATGTTAAACAGGACTGGACCCAACACCGAGACCTGGGGAACACCGCTAGTCACAGGCCTCCAGTCAGATTCCACTCCACGAATCACGACCCTCTGGGCTCGGTCCGACAGCCAATTCTCAACCCACCTCACTGTCCACTCATCAATCCCATGCTTTCTCAGCTTTGCTATCAGGATGTCATGGGAGACAGTATCAAAAGCCTTGCTGAAGTCAAGGTAGATGACATCTACTGCTCTCCCTCCATCTACCCAGCCGGTGATGAGATCGTAGAAGGCTATGAGATTGGTCGAGCACGATTTCCCCTTGGTGAATCCATGCTGACTACTCCTCATGACCTTCTTCTCTTCCAATTGCTTGGAGATGGCATCCAGATGTGTGTTTATACACAGGGAGTTTCACATCGTGATGCTGGAGAAGTCCAGGAACAGACCAGCAAAGCTGTGTAAGGACAAGGAATTCAGCCCTTTGAGGGGGAATTTTGCCAGTCTGCAGAGATACAGATAAAATTGTGATGAGGTGGTCAGTTTACAGGCTGCCCTTTCAGAAGACCCAGGAAGAGGTAAGCTGTTGCTGTAGTGATGAGCTGGGGCTCACCCTCCGAGTTCATGGCTTTGTCTCCCTACAGAAGTCGAGTTTCTCCACCAAACCCTGAACTGTTCAGTTTTCATTTCTTTCTATGTCTTATGGGTCCTCTCATCATACACATCCTATGTGTTATACATCCTCTCTACTTTGGAGGCTCACTGCCATGGTCAGCATCAGTCATCCACACACAGAGGGTGACGTTCTGTCCCTTCGAGCAGGAACATGCAACGTTTTGCAGCGTGACTGGTACCTGGACAGGGACACTCCATATTTTCCTTGGACTAATAAGAAAGAATAAGTTGGTGGAGAGATTATTCTCCTCTGCTGGCATTTCGCTCTGTTTTATCCCAGCTAAGGGAGAAGAATTGTCAGCTTACTGCTTGGAAGTGGCCACACAAAACTCTGTGAGATGCGGAGTGACGATAGAAAAAAGCTGAGGTAGGTGATGGAGATTTTAGAGACCCAGGAGCCTGAGGACAGTAGTGTTTATTTTCCAGCCCTAAGAAAAGACAAATATATTACTTTATGGGTTGTAAGGGTTGATTAATGCCAGTACTCCACTTCCCCTCTCCGAAGTGTGCAGGAAAAGACCCCGTGGAAGTCAATGGATGTTTTGCCACTGCCTTCCACGATTGGGTTCCAGATAAAATGTGATTCATGGAGCCACTTACATGGTAAATGTGAAAAATGAAAATGACCTATCCATTAACTTAATCATCATTCCATCCCTTCTCTAAGGCAAATAAAGTGCTAGATGGAGGCAGATGTTGTTGTAATTGAGGTCTTTTTTCTTATTTGAAGGAACCAATTTCTAAAGGTCATTGATGGAACTTGATGGAAATAAGCCTTTAAAGTGTGAATATTGATGACTGAGAAAGCGAGTCTTCCGAAGGAAGAATGTGCAGAAAACCATAACTATTTTTAAAAAAATTATGGGTCAGATTCTTCTCTCACTTGGGGCACTATAAATCCAAAGTCATCTAGAGAAATCATTGACTTTATTATAAATGAGGGCACAGCCTTCCTCACTGGAACGAGCTTAAGATTTTTATCCTCACAGAGGAGAACGGAACAAAACAAAGTTTACTACAACTTTGCCACAGTCCTGATAGAAGTGGAGAGAAAAGATTATGACTGTTGGACATCCATAAGGTCTTTTCTTCTCCTTCTTGGGTCTGACACCTTCTCGTAACCTCCCTGCATTGTGCCTGGTGAGGACTTGCTCCTCTGGGTGGACTCTGAGCATTTCCCCCATGCTCGGGCATGCAGGGGCTGCTCTCTGGCAATGCATCCCACAAGCAGCCTGCATGGGGACAAAAGGGAGCTCCACAACTCTTAATTCCCTTCTATATTAACAACATCAAAATTTAGTCCTTATAGTCCTAGAAAACAAGCTAAATAAATGGTTGAAGTATTGATACACTCACAAGTGTATAGATGGGAGGGAATCTGACACTTTGTTTCAATTAGTTTTTAATTACTGGGTTGTCCTCTGACTGTGCTTAAGTCCTTTAATTCTCAGTCTTATGATGTGGCACCCACAATCTTATATTTGTCTTGAGGAATGCCTCTACTTTCTCTGTGCTTCACTCAGAAAGTAATTATTGCTGTCTGAACATAGACACTAAGCAGAGGTGAGCTGTTGTTTTAATTCTGGGGAAAAATTATATTTACATATAAATTTTATTCTATAAATGTTTTGAAAACTGCATCCTGAATTAGCTATGCTGTTTGTTATCCAAATAATATTTTTATGTAAGAGCACTCCACTGAAATAACAGTAATCTGTAGTCACAGGCATATTTATAGTATGATTCTATTGATTTTGTCCTGCATTTATAATATAGCAATATATTTTATTTGCACATTATCCATAATTATTTACATAGATCACTTCTAGATTTATACATGTTGAAATAAAATCCGTAGCAAAAACCTACAGATATTTTTAGAGCAAATGTTCATGGCTACTGGAAACTTGTGAAGGATGTCATTTGTAATGCTTTTCTGACACAACCTTAGCTGTCATAGCACAAACAGCCTTACTAAAATTCATCTCCTTTGGACAGCTGGTATGGTGTGATACCTAGCAGATAAAAGAAATCAAGGAGAAGAACCAGGATAGCCTAGAATACAGGAGTGAGATAAAAAAGCATCACAAGGAACAGTCTCTCTCTTAGCCAGGGAAAAAAAAAAGAGGAGGTCAAATAAGTTCATCCTTCTGAGAACAACGTGGAGCTCAAATAACGTAGCTCCTCTCCAGGCAAAAAGAAGATAAATTTGTCAACATCCAAGGAAAAAATATGGATCGATGAGGAGAATTATGCTGCGTGATAGGTGACTGTAGTACCACGGGGATGGAGAGCAAAGCAATAGAGATGTTTTGACTAGGAAAATCAGGGAGAAGCTGGCAGGAGAAGGGATTGCCACCAAAAGGAGGAGTGACAGCTGGGAGGATGCTAACTACTGTTTGGCATGCCTGAGAAATGCAGAGACAAAATTAACTAGGCAGAGAGACATAGACAAAAGAACGAGATTGCTGAGGGAAACAAGTATGGCAGGGAGGAAAAAGATCATTCAGCAAGCAAAACACATGCAGATGAAGTTCAAAATATACTATCTAAAGGGTACATGTACCTCACAGAGCAGATTGCTCCACAGGTCAGACTTAAGGCAGTAAAAACTAGAATTAGCTTTAAACTATTTATGGAAACTCCTTGAAGTCGAGCATAGGTACTTGTTGTTTTCAATAATATTTACTATGGGACACTGTAGTAAAACTCTGTCTTGATTCTTGGAGGGACCATATTCTGCTAGTCTTTCAAATAGTTGTAATAAACAATGCCAAGCCTGTATATAATGCAGCAGTAGGTAGCGAAGGCCAGTTTTTTATTAGCTCTCCCCCTGCTACCATAGTATCTGCTCTGCACTCAGCTACTGATTCCATTTTTGTTACTATTACACAATGCCAGAGTAATCCTTGTGTTTGGGGGTTTTTGCAGGGTAAACTTCAGGTAAACCTGATAAAAGGTTTTCAGATAACAACAGCTTTGCAGAAATTCACTCTCCATACATGTAAACACCATTTCGTATGTCAATAGCCTTTTGTTGTAAGAGAAAAGAATAAATATCGATTACAGAATTTACAAAACAAAGCTCTTGGGGAAGACTCTTACACCTCCCTCCCTAACTACCTGCAGGAAGGGAGGTGGCCTTTTAGTAGTCTGTACTGAATAGATACAATTTTTCCCTCTCTGCCCTATAAAAGCCAGATTTTGAAAAACGTGTAGTGCCTTACAGTAACTTTAATCACTTATGAATAATTGGCTGTCAGTAAACATTAAGGCACATTAACACAATCAGCTAGGCTAACTGGCTGTGGTGAGATTCTCAGTCCAGGCAAGGTGGTCAGGGAAGTATTTCCAGAAGGATTTGAGGTCTCTATCTTGCTTTTATTTCTTTTCTCTGGAGTAATCCCTGAAATCTTTCCCCATAGTTTTGAAAAATCTGTTCAGTCAAGTTTTCCCACAGCTACGTATAGGATCCTTTCATGATGCCTATAGTTTTCTGAGTTGGGTGTTAGTTGTTGCTATAAAAGGAGGATGTTTATTTGGCTATGCCAAAGGTTTTCTTGGTTTCAGATACTATTTTCAGATTGAATATCTCCTGATAAAACTAAACCAACTTCTGCAAAAGGGTCCATAAGTATATCCCCTATATTACAGTGACCCTGCACTTTGATTTTGATTACTGGAAGTGATTTTTACAAGCAGAAATTATGCTATTTTGTAGATGGTGATGTATATTTCAAGCTTGCTGGAGCCTGACAAATATGAGACAGTGAAAATGGAACAGAAATTAGACTCAAGGGTAGTTTTAACAGAATTATAATTTTAGTCTGGTCAATGTTAAAGACTTGCCATTGCTTCCAAAAAAAAAAAAAGTATTATTTGATCCAATCCTTCTGACCAAATGAGATTCCTTTTTAGTCGTGATTTGGCTATATAATCACCTAAATTTGAACTGAATTCACTCACCATACTGCTAGCACAACAGTTAGACAAGCAAGGAGCAGCAGCTGGCAAACACTAGTTCATTTAGTACATTTATAATACTATTTCTCAGACACCTATAAATATTGTCAATATGCTTTTTCCACGATTCTGAGTATTTCTGTTCAAATTCAGACTCCACAGACCGTACGTATGACTTGGATAAAAGTGCCTGTGTTATCATCACTTAAGTGATATCTGCAGTTTGAACAGACTTTGTATCCCTAAAGCCTAGGAAGCATGACTTATCTTGGTCGTTGTTATGGAGCTTTATTGCTGGACATTGTCCTCTGAAGTATTTACATAAATGCAAATAGAAAAATGTAAAAGCTTAACTTCCTATTCAAGCCTCATGATTCCCTCCGTGTGTTCAAAAATTCAGAGGGTTGTCCATTACATCTTCAACTCTTCCAAATTTCCCTGCCTGTCCTTCACACCTACACCATCTGTTTGTCATTTCTTGGTGCGCCCCGTACCTCTGTCACAAACGAACCATCTGCTCAGAGCCTTTAAACTTCTATTTACAATACATAGTCTTTTATCTATTTTACAACTCTTTGCATATGTCAAAATTTTAATTACATAGTCACATATTAGGATGTCATCGGCTCAGGGGGCTTTTTCTAACAACAATGTCTGTGATGGGCTGGAAGGCATTTAAAATGTGTTTTATGGCTCGCTGATATATGGTATTTATGAAGAGTGCAACAAATTTTGAAGTGAAGAAGCAGATGATGCATGAAGTCAATAATTGTTCCAAGACACCTCCAAGTGATTGATGTCTACATAATTTCATAAATGCTATTGCTTTAGTAAAATACAATAACAATATTAATTTATATGAAAATTCACTTTGGCTAACAGCTAATGCATTTAAATTTCATATAATCTAATGCAGCCCTGTCTCCTGTTAGTTGGAGAAAAAGAGGAGGTTTCTTTCTAGAAAAGTACTTGATACCTCAGATCTTATAATATATAAGAAGGTTTTAATTATTTTTATAAGTGCTACAAACACAATGAAGATATCTGTCTTCATGAGGACAGAACCCACCTTGCTAAACAAACAACAGGTAAGAAAATGAAAAACGACCAGCTATGTTACGAGATGTGTCCATAACACATGCATAGTTAGAGAGCATTTCCTCACTTACTCAGATGGAATTTCATCCACAGATGTGAGACACTTTGCATGGAAATTGCTGAGGAGCATTCCTTGTTCTTTCAGGATGAGTTTGCTTAGCTGGTACCATTTTAGGACAGAACCTATTTTGCATGGTGATAAAGAGTGGAGAGAGTTTTGATACGGTGAGGTGTTATAGGAGAAAGAAGCAGCTGGTCTCTTGACACCTGGTCTGAAAAACACAACAAAGGGGAATTACTGGGCATTAGTGGAATGAGATTCCCTTTTGCTGGAGTTCCAGGGCTTTGCCTGGATCTGCTTCTCCTGCTCCTAAAGTGTGAGGGTTGGTCAACCCATCTGTGAGAAGGCAGGTTATACCAGCAATGAAATCTAACGCTTCATGGAAAGCACATCAGTAGAGAAGTGGTGTTGGCTTCGAGAAGAAAAAACAATCTTGAGGGAGATATAAACAGGTTCAGTGCTATCAGAGGAAGGTTTCCTAGAGAAACACAGGGGAGAGGAGTCTGGTTGCATCAGGACTGATCTGGAATGGAAAAGGTGACTTGGAAATCCCCATGGTTTACTTGTGATGTCTGCAATTAGCTTTTCCCAGAACTAGGACATGTTAGAGATTTCTGCTTCCCCACCTGCTTTCAGGGAGGACTAAGAGCTATGCAGAAGTCCTATGGAGTAGATCCCAATCAAAACATCATTAAGTATAGAAACACTTGCCAGTGTCTAAATGGAAAACCTTTCAAATGGCTTAATTTACTGTAAGCACAATTCTAGGAAAGCATCATTGAAATTCAGCTGCTTTAGGGCAACTCCATCTCCAACCCAGCACAGAATCACTCCAAACCACTTGACGGTAAATTGATCCGTGAATGCGTTGCAGGTGGCTCTCCATGGCAGACATGGAGACCAACGGAAACCGACTGGTGAAAGGCAGGATCGCAGAGACAACTTTCCCAAAAGTGCCACAACACCAGAAGTAAGCCATTTCCCCCGTAAAACAAGCCCCATCCTTAGGCCTCCATGGCTGATAGCTGGCCTGATGCACACAGCTGTTGTGTAGCACCATGGACCATTTTGTTCATTATTTGCTTTAGGATGGCTGGGACATGGGATCCTGGAGAGAGAGAGTCAACAACACAATTAAATCCCATCAGAAAAAAAATATAAATGCCTTTCTTCCCTTTCATTTCCATTTTGTTCCATTGGCACTTTGTTATGCTCCAAGACTTTCCATGGTACCATGCACCCTGGGAGCTGGGGTAGTTTTGCTGTGAGGTAGTGAGATAAATCAAGTGTTTTGATACTTCTTTACCTCCATCTAGTTCTACATGCAGAGCGATGTATTTCCTTTTGAGAAATTTTATTAGCTTGGCTAGTGTGAGCAGCTGTCCTAAGTCTAAAATTACACAGAGTATTGGAGAAATTCCAAAAAAAGCTGTTCAAGTCATGCAAATGGAGGAGACAATCCCACCTTTTTTTGTGCAATTGATTAAGGTAAAAAGCTAAAGCATGGAACAACTTGAAAGGAGCTTCCCTCTTAATTAGCCTTCTTTTTTAATAAAGTAACTTTTGAAATCACCATCATAACACTGATAGAAATGTTAATATCTCCATCTAATGCTGTTATGTACATACCTGCAATGATTGCTACTTTGCAGGAATTAAGGAATCCAAGTTCCTCATAATATTTTTTTAAAATTCTTTAAAAGATTGTCTATCATAATCCCTCAATTTATCAACTGATTTTCTGTTACCTAAGTAGGGCTGCACCAATGGATAACAGATTTAAGTCCTCTTCAGGCATTGTGATTCCTCTTCTCCACCTATTCTAACAGCAGGGATTATGCTCATAATGCAGATCAATACCACCTGATTTAATACCCTATTTTCAGTTGATTTCAAGTCCTCAAATTTAATCGTGCAGCCTGAATGATGAGCTACATTTTTGGGGGAGAAATTTCAATGTTTTTAAAATGGCATTAATTTTGGAAAGAGGTTTAAGGGAAAAGACATGACATGCTTTACATGAAAGTTCTTATAAATCTTCATCTGAAATGCCTTAATGTTGCTGTGATTTAAATGAGTGACTTGATATGCCTTTTCTGGTCTATGTAAGATAATAAAAAAAAAGAGCAGACAACAAAATTAATTTCTTTCAATATGGAATTGTTTAAGTTACAGATCCAAATAGAAGAATCTCATTAGATAATAACTCTTCCTGTGGTGCCAACATCAGTTATCTTGGTGCTTTTTGTACTGTTTCTGTGCTGGCTAAACAAGAGTTTAGACTCAATTGATCTATATTTTCTCCCCAAAGATGACACAAAAATATGATCATCTGTGATATATCTGTTCTTTTTTTTACCGTGTATATACAATGAATTCATACATATTTTATGAAAACCTTTCACAAAAAGCTCCTGCAATCCTATAAAAATGCCTGTTTGTTGTGGTTTTTGAGAAGCAGGAAGATTGATATTTGGAAAAAATGATGGACTTCAAAAATAACTTGGGAATCTGTGACCTGCTTCCCTAATGCATGCCGCTGAGAAAGGAGGGTGGGTGGAAAGCGCAATTCGCCAGGAAGGAAAGGTGGAGGCACCTTCAGGAGATCCCGAAGCATCAGCACACCAACTATGACCTCTCAGCCAGGCACTGCTGTTGCTGCAGCTCTCTATCAACATGCCTGGTGAGTAAAAGCACCAGTCCCATCTATCTAAACTAAAGAAATGTTTATCTCTAGCTTTCTGAGTATTCCTACCATAGTTTAATCATTTTCCTGCTTTCCAGCGCTCTGTGATCAGAGGGAGGTGCTTGCACCATTTGTTATTAATGTTTTTCCATCCATTCTAGTTGCCATAATAGCTCCATCATCAACAGGCTTGAAGCGCGAACAATTAGATCATGATTTTCTTTAAGCATGTACCAGGCAGCACGAAAATCCAGCTGTGTGAACAAAGTAAAGAATCATCTTTGAGAGCAAATGCTGTTTGCAATCTTACAATTTGCAGACTAAAAATTAAATGACTATTTTTATCCTCCCTTTTCTGCCAGACACTAACTAAATTTGTCAAAGTAAGCATGTTTAGGATTAGTTTTATTTGGGCTATTTTTTTTTTAAGGCAAACTTAAAATATGGCACATAAAGTTTTCATAGCTGTGTTAGACTGCAGAAGATTTCCTGGCCCAGATTCCAGCTCCTGCTGCTTCCAATTTGCCTGCCAAGAGCTCCTGATCCCAATCACAGTGACGGTCTTTGATCCACTGTGGCTACCTGGCTCACAGCTTCGTGTCAGGGCAGACAAACGCAAGTGCAGAGTGGTTCTTAAAGGAAGGAAAAATGTGGGAGATGGAGCATGAGGGAAATATCTGTGGGAAAGAATATTACCCAGGAGTGGGCATCACCAGCAGGGTGATGGGGATGGTCATCAGCATGGGAGCAGGTCACGGTAGTGAAGGAAAGTTGTTTATTCAGCATTCGCTCAGAAAGGATTCTGATGGGTTATTTTATGCTGCAGTATTGTTTTATTCCAAGGTATGAGAGATGAATTAAGGCTTTTTTGTGTTGAATTTGCATTAGCTTTGTCTTTCATTTCTGTGAGGTGTCTTCCATCCCTAGCTTAGCGTTTACCATATGCAAATCCAGGCTTTTGAGGTGAGACAAAAAGCTGGAAGATTTTAGGAACTACAGTTTTCACAAGTTCCCATAACAAACTGCTTTCTGAGGCAGGTTTCCACAAACTTCTAATCCTCTTCTCTTCAGTTCAAGAGAGTCCCATGGTCTTCAGTTAACTAGACTGAATCAGGCACAGATTTTTAACTGGTTTTCCAAATAGCTCATTGGTCTTCACTACCCAAAATATTCTTTAGGTTACCAGTAGAGGCTTCAATACCCAGTTTTGTTATGTAAAATTCAATAGCTTTTCTAATATTTTCATTTACTTATAACTACATAGTGAAGGGGTAAAATTAAACAGTGACTTTTTACCCGTGCTACAGGAGATGAAGGGAGGAGGTTCTGGAGTCCTATGCATGATGTACTTCACTGAGTACAGCTGAATTCCTGAAAACTTCCATAAGGTTAGTGACATTAATTCTGTGGGATATGTAGTCAAAACTAAGAGGTCCAAGAGCAACTGTAGTTAAGGGAAAAATAATTATTTTATGATGTTGTTTGATAAAGATAGGAGTGAGTAATCTGAATACAAGCCAGAGAGATACACCAATTTACAGCATCTGCTAAGACGTCAGCTCCACCTACAGAAAAGGCTGAAGTATAGCTCTTACCCGAGCCTATTGAGCAGACATCCAAAACATCAGCACTTGCAGTAGTTGCTCTAGTTCAGAAAGATTACCTACCTACAAAGAGGTAGAAACAAGAAGCAGATTAAAGAGGACTGCAGGGGATTACTGAGTTCTATGCAACTTCTTTTACATGAATTTTTAACAACAGGAGCAAGTAACTACTAGAAGGAAGATTATTATATAAAGCATGAAAACAGAATTTACATGTCTTCTTCCTGAAGCAATCAGGATTTTTCATATTTCTGTTGCTAATTGAAAATAAGATAAAATAAAACACAGAGTCTGCCCAGCAGCATCTCAAGCCTCAAATAACAGTCTCACAAGTTCTGAGTGTGGTCTGTGTATCCAGCTATGCTGGGCTGGTTAAGGAGTTTCCCGTAAAATAATCCCCAATCTCAATTAAAAATTCTGCATTTCCCTCTGAGTTTATCTGAGACTGAAGAAGGCTGCTCGCTCTTGCAGTCAAAACATATCAGATGCATATTCGCACACAGAAAGCAGGAGAAGCTCTAAAGCCTATCTTAGAGCGTGTTTGATTTCCTGGCTGCCTTATTTGTTTACAACAATGCTCTTAAAATTGTCTCTACCATCTGTGTGGTTTCTAGTTGTTTGAATGAGAATGAGATATCAAAATGCCATCCAGATGTCTAGATGCATATCTGCATTAACATATTATGCAAATTGTCACAAGGATAGTGTTGGGATGGTTTTTTTCTTCTTCTTAAGCAAAACAATATTTTTAGATGGAATGGAAAGAAGTAAATCTGTGATGGATGACAAGCAAAAAATATTCAGCTGAACTTTTCAATCACTTTTTATGAAAGGGTTAGGTACAAAACGTCCTTAGTTGTTTTTACTGTAAATCTATAGAAGGACAATTGGATGAAAACATAATCTTAAAAAAAAAAAACAAACCACCACACAAAAAGCAACGAAGTACCACTAAGCCTCAAGATCTCATAAAATGAATTCAACAAAGTGAAATATAAAAGTTGCCTATGTGTATTTATCTCATGAGAACAGGACTTCAGGAACAATAATAACAAATATCTCTTGGCTACCGAGCATCTAATTTAAAGAAATCTTTGGCTCTCACTCTACAGATGTTTACACTTGGAGATAAGTCCACAGAATCAACAGTGCAAGATCATATCTGTGTCTTCATTGCCATAAAAAAATAAGAACTGGGATCAGAAAATGCAGATAAATATCTTTAACTGAGGTCCAGGACCTTGATTCTTATGACTAAAGATAAACATGATGTCTCCTGAATTTCTCCCTAAAGTTTGGTGATTTAAAAACATAATTAAAAATAGGAAGTTGCTACAAAACCCCTGAAATTTATATTTTAGTCACTGATGGTATCTCAAGCTAAGGGTGGAAGATGGCCCCATCTGGTGGGTTCCACAGAAGGCTGGGTACCAATGCAGGGTAGGAACTGTCAATAGGGAAGGAAGAGATTCTATCACTTAACAGGCAAATTTTCATGGCTTGTAAAATTGGAAAAAAAATTTAAATTGGAACAACTGGAGAATTGTTTTATCTCCTCTGTCATGTGGAATTTCATTCAACTATCATGTGTTGAAGCATGCTGAGTCCTGTTTGGGTGAAAAGCTTGTGCGCAAGCACACCTATAATTTGATTTACCTTCATAGTTCCATCAGCAATACAGGCAGGAGAAGTTTCTGGTTTGTCCCTGGTGATAGATATTAATTTCTCCTCAGAACTCTTAGCTTTCAGATTTGTGAACCGAGGGTTATATTTTCCTTAAAAATGTGTTGCATATAAAACTGCTTCTCACTTAAATTTATTATTGAAATCAGTCTGTGTGCAGCAACACCACTTTCCTGCTAACTGGGGTAATACTTTTCCATGAGAAATAAACCATCAGTCATCCTCTCTGAATATGGCTCCTGACAGTCATGGTCTAGAACCTGTCCAGATGACCTATTCAGCCTGAAAACAATATGAATTAGGTGCATACTGCTTCAATCAAAGCACTCAGACCTGAATATTTGCAGTTTTCTTCTGCTTTTGAGTTTTCCACCCGTTTCAGTTCACCATTTTACACACTCAGCGGCATCAATAGCAAAACCTCTATCTCTGGAATGGAAATGGGGAGTTGTAGGTTTGTAATAATCCTGCTAAAATCCATTATTTATAGCTATATTTGTTTCCAAAAACCTATCATTCTTACAAAGCATGGCTTCGTGTCCCTGTGGTGGGTAAAATATAAGAATGGGCTCTAGGAAGTCCTCCATCTGCCCCCAGACTAGACAAACCGTACTGCTGCTCTGTCTGTCACTGTGTTTCCCTGCTTTGTTTTTGCAGGCTACAATATTGGACACATCTTCCTATTTGTTGCAGTGTTTTACTATCCATCCTATCAGAATTATTTTTGTCATATGCAAATGTATTGATTTGTCTACTATCCCTGTGGAGCGCAGACTATTTCCTGGGCTGTCATCTCTAGGGTTGGGGCACTAGTATAAAATAAGGTACAAATTTTATTCCCATTGAGTTTATTTTGTAGGGTTTTGGGGACAAAAAAGCCTGACAATCAGATCATCCAGTCTCCCAAGAATTGCTCATAATTCACAGTGCCTGTGAATTCCGGCCTGTGATCAGCTTAAAATACTCTTAAATCTGTGATTCTGGTAGATCCTTTCATTTACATTAATGATCTCATTGCTTTACTCCTCACAACAGAGAAGTTAATGCAGTTCTAACTCCAATGCTTACCATTTCCAGTATATGCTTCATAAGCAATATGTTGGCAGACTGTGCGTTACTTCAGAAGAACTCATGGGAGCCTGGGAAAACTTTTGGGGTTGATGTATTTTGACTTAATTTAACTCAAGGGCATATGGTACATTAGCTAGAACAGGGCCTGAGTGCAAAAAGATATTTGAAAAGCAGTAGTAGTTCAACTACAATCACCATGAAAAGAGTGTTTGAAAAAGATATGGTATTTGGAACAAAGAAAACGAGGAAATACATTTTACAAGTGGATTCCTGAAGAGGCTGTAGCCATCATGGAGGAATTGTTGGAAATGCTGGGAAACTGAAGTATGATTGCAAAGGCATCAGTGGTGATTTCATGCTGGGGGTGATCAGGTGAAGGAGTAAAAGAAAAACCAGGGAAGCTTTTTCCAAATGTGTCTGAAGTAAGTTGCTGTGCCGTGGTCTGCTCAAAAGCCATCAATTTTGCCAGTTGAAATGGTTTGTAGTGAAAGAAACACAGAGACCATAGATAAGCTATTTGGTTTCAGATATTTTAATTAAGGCTAGCTTTAAGCAGGATGTTAGGACAGAAATAAAAATGGAGTCATATAAAGCAGGGATAAGCGAAGAAGGGTTTTTACAAAGTCACCCACTCCATCATTTTTATCTCAAGATAGCATAAACCAGACTTAAATCATGTCTGACAGGTGTCTGCTTAACCTGTCCTTTCACTGATGGAAATTCCAGGCTTCTACATTATTTATTCCATTGCCTATCTAGCTTTTCAGCTGGAAGTTTGGGGATTTTTTTTGGGTGTTCTTCCCAAGTGTTTAATTTAAATTTCCCTTGTAATTCAATCACAGAAATTATCTTAACCCCCTCCCTGATGGCAAGGAGCACACTTCTCAGCCTTCCTCCACACACAGGACAGAGCTAGAGCTGACACCATGTAGGTTAGAACAACCTTTCAGTTATGTGAAGGCATTTCACCTCTCTTACTTTCCTTCTCCAGGCTAACCAAGCCTTTCCTTAGGCTTTGTGGTTTCTGCAGTTCTGACTATTCGGCACGTTGTCCTCAGAGTTCCCTTTAGGTAATCCATATCTTTGTAGGAATATTAGGTCCAAAACAGGCCAGAGCACTCCAGCTGTAGTCTCACAGGTGAGTAGCCTTGAAGAATTACTTTGCATTTAAAAAATATCATTCCTATTTATTTATTCTGATTTGCTGTCTGCTTTGCTTCTTTAATGACACTCATACTCACTCCCACCACAGCTCCTCTCCTGCAGACATCTACCATTTCCTCCCTATCCACTACACTGGTACCTTATCACCCAAAGGCATTAGGTTAGCTTGATATGATTTGTTCTGAAAACATCCATGCTGGTTCTTTTATCATCTTTTATCTTCCAAGTGCTTAAATAGATTTTCTGACTATTTATTCTGGTTCCTTTCTGGGCACAGAACAGGGAATGATCGGCCTGTAATACCTCAACATTTTTAAAACATATTACCTTATTATTGTTCTTTTCATTTGTCTGATACCAGTGGCATATAATCTTCACAAAGAAAGTGTCTATTATGTGTATACTGAGGGCTTAATCCACAGAGGAAGGCAGGAGAAAGAATTGTATTTCAGCTGCTGCTGCAGCTACTCCTGAGCCAGGCTGACAGTCCCAGTGATCTGTGGATCAATGATATCACAAAAATTGATCTTTAATACATAGGCTGAGAGTTTGAGTATCCCGTAGCAAACAGTAAAAATGTATGCACTCTGTTATATGCATGTTGTATGCGTTATAGAAGAATATATGCATAGTCCCATCCTAGGAGGGGTGAAGATATATTTTATATCTTTGAGCTTGTTGCTTTTTTTTTTTTTTCCTCTAAACCCACCAGAGACTTCTAATGATAATTCTAAAATGCCAGTGTCAGGGCCCAAGAGAGTGGGCCATTATAACAGGCAACCTAGCCTGGCTGAAGAAAATACTGCTGTTTTGAGGATTGCTAACTATTCAGAATAAATCTGTTTGTGGATTATTAACTGCAAAGTAAAAGCCTATTTGCAATGAATGAACAATAGCTGCTCATTGTATTGCTGTGTTTGGAGCGTCTGCAGCCAGATACAAACAGTTGTAAACAATCCATCCATCCAGCTTCATGTAGAGTTCCGGAGAGTTATGAACTAATGCCAAGAGGATAATAAATAGACTGCCAGATTTTTTGTAAAATCGAGTTTTTGTTTGGAACAAAGGGAGTTTTAGTAACACTTCTTAAAGCAACAGGGTTTTGTCTTCTGAACTTTGCTAACTGCAGAACATAGAGTTCCTGTTGGTGAGGCCCTCCAAATGCCAATGCAGGCCCTTGTTGACAGAGTACTGAAACAGGGGTCCTGGCTCACCCACACCCCAGTTGTGTGCATCCTAAACTTTCACAAAGAATATGGAAGACAAAGCTCTTGTGATGCCACCTTAGAAAAAGCAACAACAGTAAAAATTTGCTTGGCTTAAACCCTCACGGACTGTGTGATCCACCTGGGAGGCAGCTAGTCCTTATTTACGGTGTGGTACTGGCCCTTATTTGCTATATGATATTATTCCTAAAACCCAGATTAAGTGTAAGGTCTCTTAGCCTCTGTTATTCAGGTGCAGCAGAGGATTAATGTGCGTTACCTACGCATGGTTGGATGTAGAATGAATCTCTGCTGCTGCTCTGCACCCTGACAAACATTTGTGATCCCACAGGCCAGACCCACTGCTTTCCAAGCATTCACATGAAGTTTTAATTCATGCTCTCACAAGTCCAAAGTATGGATGCCTGATATAATATGCTGCAGGCTGTTGCTCTCTCACACGGTGGGCAGCCTGGATTTCACATGTATAGGCAGTGGCTCTATTCTCACATCTTTTCACACACACACGAGTGTTTCTCTGTGAATTATTGTGACACTTTGAAGAATGGCAAATTATGCACATTTAGAGGTCTCTTTCAAGGCCTTACCCAAAACATATTGATCTTCCATTGACTCTCGTTGCCCTTAATAGACTGATGGGCAGTCAGGATCCTTCTGCCTTATTTGATCTCTGCTGCTTACCAGAAATGCAATTTCTTTTCCAGCTGAGATCTGGACACACTTTTCATTTTGTATCTTCCTGTGTTATACCTCAGTAGCTGTTTTCCCTGCTGTTTGAACCTTCTGCACAGAGACCTTCAAGGGAAATAACAGAATTGCATCAAGGGAAATAAAAGATTTGATATAATCCTGAGACACGTTTTAGTTAAACATAGGCAATTTGTCTTAGAGCAGTTCGATATCTGAAAATAAATATATGGCCTTTGTATACCTGGGACGATATCATCTAGCCCAGAAAGCTATGAACCTGTTAATTAAACCAGTGGTAGCAATAATTTTCCTGGCATATTAAGAAATAATTAGCATTTATTTGAGTCTGAGTCCTTCACAATGACTTTCTTCAAGCGCTTGGTGAGTTGCACAAAATATTCTAGCACTGATTTTAGCTATAAATATTTTGTTTGAAGGTATTTAGTTATTTCTTAAATGCTTCTCACTTTATGGAGATCTAGTGTTAGACTTTCTCAATCGACACCATTACCTGTTTGTATGTAACTATTACGTGGCGATAAAGTATCTGCTAATTTGCTTTCAAGCACCCATACCTTTTCAAAAGGAATACTTTTAAATCTATTCAGGAACATTTCACAGGGAAAAAGTGATGAAATTAGGTTAATACATTATTTATGATGAATGATTTACTCAGCCCTATGCAAAGTAGAGGAACACTTTAAACCAGTTAAGTCAAACCTCTGTGAAAGGAGGTGAAAGTGTATTGTTTTCCTCATTTTCCCCAGTTTCATGACAGACTGCCTTAATTACCTATTAGGTCTTAACTTTGGAGCTACTTATTATGGGGCAGCTGTCAATAAAGATGAGAAGCATCTGGGCAGTACAGGCAAGAACGGTGGCATTGCTGCCTCATCTTGTCTCCTTTTCAGCCACAATGTCTGTGTCCTTTGCTTGAGGTTTTCCTCAGCATGACTTCCTCCCCCTCTAATTCCCTTTATATATAGTTCTAACAAAGATACTGCAACTAGAGAAGCAATTCAGTGCAGGATGGAAAATGAAATCACGTTAATCATGCAGGTACACCTCACTGCATAATTAATAGTACATCCTCCTGCCTGCATGTAGGACTTCAGGACTGATTAACCGGCAGCTTTCACTGCTGTCCCACCATATAAGAAAGCATGGCAATAAAAGAGGATTCAGCTTTGCAGGATCACACAGGCTTAAATTTCATTGATAGTAACCACATGAACCGGAAAATGTGAGCTATGGGGAAAATATCTGGGGGGGGAGGGAAGCATAAGAAAACAATTCCTCAAACCTAAAAATAAAATAAAAGGAAGCAGAAGAACAACATACCAACCGATGTAACAAATTTCTAAACTGAGGTTGCAAGAGAAAACACTTCAATCCTAGGCACAAGAAGCAATTAGAAAATCCTGTGGAAATAGTGCATTAAAAAGATGAGTCTCCAAAGGAACGAACTGCTTTTCCTCATATCTTTTTTTATTATTATTATTATTGTTCATGTGGAATACATCTAACCACATATTCTCTCCACAGTGTTTGACTGCTGCCTTCCCCTTTCAGGATGCTTATCTGTCCTCTATTGTAAGGAGGTATGAATAAGCAAAAGCTTTCAGGAGTGCTGAAAAGGATGAAGTACTTTTTTATTTCTCTTTGTAGAACACAAACCTGTAGGAGGGAAATTGCAAAATATTTTTCTTCTCTAACATGCACTAGAGAAGTACTTGGTTTATTTACTCATATTCCACCTGAAACTACCCACAGATTCATTTAAATAAATAAGCTTGCACTACACAGTGGGTTTTTACGTAGGGAGCGGGGGGTAAAGGGAGTAATGGAAATTCTCTGTTGTGTGGGGTGGATTAATCCATGTTTAGGCTTTTTTTTATTCTTTTCTTTCCTTTTTTCTCCCCCCCACACACAGTTTTGTTGCTTCCCTTGTAAAGGGGCTTTAAGATGAGAGAGGTTGGGAACCTCATAATCCCGTGCACTTAATCCTTGGTTTCAGAACTTTATCACCTTCAAGACCAGCTGGAGTGTGGTTTAAAATGGATCTGCTGTTGCAGTGCTTCAGTCCCAGTCACATTGAACCTGAAGAGGCCTTCCCACCACTGGATCCATCCCCTGCTACAGCGCCTGCAGAGATTGCTGCTCTTCCTTGGAGGTAACGGGAGACACATTACATATCTAGGTTAATAGGTTTTATGATCAATCAACTCCAAGGCACGTACCTGTCCCATTAATAATGCAAATGCGATAGGATTATTGAGTTATGAGTAGCTTATACACAAATATTAACCACTAACACATTCATTAAAGCTGAGTAAAGTATTAATTAGCTTTGCTGCTGCTGGACTGCAGAGAAATAGATAGTTTTACGAAGGCTTGCTCGAATTGATTAGTGTGATCCCATGCTGTGCGCTGTGTTTCCACAACAGAATCGATCTTTTTCCTGGATGAAGACAAACAGCGTTCTGAACCACATTGGGGGATCTCTCTGGCTCAGCTTGGCTAGGGAGCTAAGTGATAGAAATATCCCGCTAGAGTGTTTTATACTGTATGGGATCTTATTCTGAAAGTAACCGCTTTAAATTCGATGTGAGTCTTTTTAAATCCAAAAGAAAAGTAGAATAAAGGAGTCTCCATTTCCACTGTGTGTGATAGGGGTATAGGGCGTCCACTAAAGTGGGATTATTCTCCAGTATTGCTGAAATGCTGCTTCCCAAATTGATATTTCTGTTCTGTCAATCTTATTTATTATGAAACTGTCAACTTTGACTTCTTTGACCTGCAGGTAAAAAACCCCACCAGATGGTAACAGTGGCAAATAGCTGCAGCTCACGTTTATTATCAGGCCTTAAAAATGTGGCCCATCTATAATAATCCAATTTAATAGTGGCAAAAAATGTATCCTCATACCCACAAGAAAGGAATGAAGTGCTGAATAGCGTAGCTTGAACACAAGTTCTATAGAAAGGAACCCAGAATGCAAAAGATCACAGCCAGCACGCACATTTGTTAGGCAGCCATGCACTTCTCAAAGATGCTCAGATGTGAATCATCTATTTTAAAGCCAGTTAAATTATGCTTGCAGAAGTACAGTAATAAAATATTACTGCCAATCACTTGAAGGAATTATATGTTGTTCAGTAATTATGCAATAATTGAAAAAAAAATGTTCTTTTTTTTCATTTCTTTTCTGGCTAGTTTCATCCATCAACACATGGAAAATCATTACCCTAATGTGGTAGACAATGTGGATTTCTGTGCTGGTGAAAGTAAGAATAAACTGGCCTTCACTTCAGCTGACCTTAACATCAATGAAGGCAGTCATTGATGAGGATATAAATATTGGTACTTAAATATTATGCAGGTTTAATAACAGGAAACGAATAATTCACATATATTTTAAAGGGTCTGAGACAAGCCTATGAAAGACCCTGAGATTATTTCTAATAATATCACTATCCTTAATTGACATGGGGTCATTTCACTGCAGGTATCAAGGGATAGAAAAGTTCTTCAAGGTTTGACTCGATTGAGTGCCACACAGAGATAAATATCCTCAAGGTCTTCAAAGGGCCTTGATCAAGGAAAATTTCCATTTATTCCCATTTTTTTCTCCAATTCTAGACACCCCATTCTCCCTGTAATATTACCTCATTTCTTTGACTTCTGAGTGTGCCCTTTCATTTGTAATATCTCACTGGCAGTGAGGGGCAATTGTTCATTAACCATTATCTCTTCTAATTTTCTGTGAACTAATTGTAAGAAACATAAGAAAAAACTATTTGAATAGTAGAGCACTGAGAGATAAGAGAAGAAAAAGAGCAGGTCAAGATTACATTGGGTCATTGCAATTTACAGCAATATTTCTTTCAAGAGTTGCAGAGGTCTAAAAGTCAATTGTTAAAAAGAAGGCAGAAACAGACCTGCTAATATCAATTCAAAAATCAATAGAAATGTCCAGTTTGATACGAACTTCTATAGCAATTTCTAGGGAAAATACTTACCTTATGACATGACAAGCATCTTTATTGCATAGGTTAAATGAGTCAGTAAAAGGAAAAATATTGCTAGCATATTGGAACATAGCAGTAGAACTGAAGAACAGACACCAAGCTAAGATAGGAATAAAAAAGAAACCCTCTCCCCACCCCCAAAAAAACCCCAAAAGCCCAACTCACAAAACCCTCTCTATTTGAGCTGATGATAACAGCCCAAAGCTGATATTTGAAGAAAAGACCATGCTTGGTAATCAAAAGGCATCATGCCTCTGGCTAATGTTTCCCAGAATTTTGGAAGAAATAGAAATAACATTAATAAAACTATTGCAGGTTATGAGTTAAGTCATTTTACTCATGTCTGTGTTAACTTGACTAACCACAGCAGGAGATGCCTTGTAATTCAGCTGAATGCAAATACAAATCTTCAGGTTTCTATACATATCACTCATGGTTAAAATTCATTTTTGAAAGCAATGAATGAGGGTGGTGAAAAATTACAAATCAAAATATGTACTTGAACAATGTCCTGTTGTGTCATTGTGATTTCAGTAGCTCACAATAAACAGGTAGAAAATGTGAATGACAGTTGTGGGAATAAAATTCTTCATATTTTCCTGCCTTCCAGAATTTAGACCAAAAGGTGGATATAACATGAAAAGATGAACAATGATGGAAAAAATAGCTACATTGGTCACAGGTAACGAACAAGTAAGATATAGGCATCTTTATAAATCAAACCACTGCTGGAGCACAGACGGATTAACAGGTGGTGAAACAACAGATGACATATACAACACTGATGGCGAAGAAATATGACCATGTTGAAGAGTTTGGACAAGCTTTAATTCAACACAGCTCACTTTTGAAAATTGATGGCTTTTACAATAACTTAGGAACGTTTCTGCCCTACTCACGGTGCCTGCTGGCCCCTGAGACTAGGAACTAATCCAGCACCATTGTTAGGGCAGCAAACAATAAAGCTGAGCAGTTGTGGATGATCACTAGCATGAATTTGAAATGATTCTCATAGCCAATTACTCAGTCTGTGGCTGGAATTGCTACACTTAGCGTAGTTCTGACTACACAGTGGGGTATTTCCACAGCTCTTGATGTACCACCGAGAAGTTAAAATGTTAAAATATTGTAAGACAAAGGAATCATTGGCAGGCAAAGGTTCCTACTACTTGGGGAGTGGGGGGGATAGCAGGGAGAGTACTGCTGAATTTCTTACAGATGAGACCAAAAATAAATGTTAGCCTTGGAGTAGATTAAAGGCAAGTAAACAGAGCAGCAGAAATATCAGTCATAATAATGAAGGTGGAAGTAGATGGCTTTTCCAGATTGGTAACCTTCATCAAACAAATGCAGGGTGAGATCATTTGAACACAGATTGGAAGAATTATGGAATGAAAAATAAGTCGAGTAAATCAACAAGCATGTCAGGTGATACCTTGCAGTGAAGATGGAGGTTTCTTTTTTAATTTACTGAAAAGGCACATTCAATTCTCACAGGGATGGAGCTATAAGGACTCATTGCCAAGAAATGCTGCTGGATACACACCTCCACCCCCTCATCCAGCTGGATGGAGATATTGATGAAGAAAGTTTTCGTTCGAGGTATGGAGTGTGTGTGTGCATGCACAGTTCGATTTTGGGCTAAAATAAGCACCTAATGTGCAACATCAATAAAATCAGAAATGCAAGCAATGGAATAAATGGGACTGAGCTTTAGGTCTGTACCCTTTATATCCTTTTAGCTGGTCAGAGCTCTCTCTATCTTGCTTTAGAAAGCTGCTTGCCTGCTCCCCAGGCTGTTAAAAGGAAGGATTGATTCCAGGCTTTAACCTATGCAGTTCCAGCTGGGACATTCAGGCTGGGCAGGCAGCACATGAATGGTTTTTTTGAAAATAATAATATTCCATCACTGGCAATACCGAGTAATAGAGCAAAGAAGGGTTGTGATTTATATCGTGTCCTGAAGCCATTGGAAAAGGGAGAGATCCACTCAAGCCTCTCCATGTTTCTCCTGGGAACAGCAGTGTGCTCCACTCAGCTCAGAATTGTGCCCCAAGGTGTATTTTGGCCAAGAGAAAACAAAGCAGTCATGTAGGCTACTGGGTACCTATAGTCCTAGTAATGACAGTAGCGTGGACATACCAGGCATGCTTTCAATCTTTCTAGACTTGTGTATCTGTATCTACCTCATCTACCCTGATTTTGCACCTTGGGCAAGTTTTGTAGCCTGTCCTGACTTCCACACAATTTAAATCTTCTATTTAGATATCACTAGTATATTTAAAACTATTGTTCATCTGCTGCCTAAACTCTTAGACATCAGAGCCTTCCAAAATATCTGTACCATCTGTCACAGTCTAAGAATTACCATTCTACTTATCACCAGTGAAGGTGCAGAGTCATTTGATATGAGATTTATGCGTAGCACTGGTCGCCTGGTCACCCAGGACACAACTGAATCTGCCACTGAGGAATTTTGTATAACTAGGGAGTCAAAGGCTGGGTTAATCATATGCATAGAGGGCTAAAGGAATATGCTGGAATTGTATGGATAGTTTGAAAGAGTGGATATGAATGAGCATATGTGAGACAGGGCAAGGATGTGCTTTTACTTGGTGATGGTAAAATGAAGTTGTTTTGGAGCAGAGTGTGAGGGAGATAGGTGTTTATTCCAAATAGTGGATTATACTAAAACCAGATTTAGCTAGGCTTTACTTTTGTAAATGAGCGAGAGCACAGTCACAAAGCAAGATATAGTGTTCCATGGTGTGTGGCCATGGCAACAGCAGGTTAAAGCACCCACCTTGGAAAAGGGGGAAAAAAAAAAAAAAATCTGCTTTCCACCCCTACTCTGCTGAGTTTACAAAGACTATAACAACTATAGTGGCTGAATTTATGCAAGTTGAAAAACTTCAAAAGAAACACCAAAAAGTCATCCCAGGTGGTTAACTGGTGGACTAGTCCAGGGAGGACACTCAGAGGCAATGTCATTCCTCCTCAAGTAGAGCACAGAGTTCAACCTCAGACTGCCACTTCCCAGGTCTTTGATGAAACTAAAGGTTTCTAGGTGGAAAAGACACAAGGGAGGGGGTCTGTTTTACATGAAGTTTGGACCATGGTATCTGTTAGTTTGGGTCATTCGAGCATCACAGCTGGGAAATACCTGCTCTGACACAGGCTCATCCCCATGGCCAGTGCAGCAGGCAATAACTCCCAGGGTTGGTGACATCTGAGCTGTACTTCTGAGGACATCTGTTTAAATTTTTCCATCAAAAAATCTCACAGGTACAGAGAGTGAAATACTCTAGTGGGTCTAGCTCATGGCATTTATACAATAGAAGCTGCCTTTTTGGTGATGCAAGTAGTATATGATATAAAACAATCCAAGAGAAACTGCTGAGAAATCTGACTAGGGTAATAAAGTTATTATCAAAGTCATGTTGCAAGCTATAGATGAATATTTTCCATAATCCATTCATTGTTAATGAAAATACAAAGTAGCAAGGTAAAACAAACCCATTTTATGACTCAGATTTAATGATTTCCTGCTGGGCCCTTTTTAACGTTCAGAAGTGACCTTCTTTGAAATACTTAGCTCATCAGCAACTTGCCGTCAGCCTTTCGTTCCTTCTCACAGAAGGTTACTCTGAAATTTTCACCTTTTCCTTTCAGATGTTTATATTTAAAGATTACCACTGCCAGCATGAACAGCTTTTACTTCTCCTTGAGCTTGGACTTCATAACATTCTTTGAACACTTTAAGCCCTTGAGTACTGAAGCAAGGTGAGCATTCGGCTCAAATGTAGGTGACACGAATGTGCTGATTAAATCTGTGAATGAAATGAGCAGTTTAGTAGAGCAGGAGGGTGACAGCAAATGAAAATCTCCCTTAAAATATAGTAAAAGCTGTAGGAATTACAAGGTACCTGCTGAGAAACCAGCTTTCTCTTTAGCTATGATGTTTAATCTTTTTGACTCTTGCCTAGTTCTTCTGGGGTAGAGGGAATCTGGGTGCAGATTTCACAGTGCTGTCATCGCCACTGGAATCCTCATATTAATCTAGATTTGTATGCTGTGTGACTGTTGGCAATAAGGACAGTTAACATTCTGATATCACTTTACCTTCAAGGATACTGAAGAGCATTGGAAACATTAAGCTCTGAGGTTGGTAATTTACTAATGAGAAAACTGATTCAAAGAGAAATTAGGACCTTAATCTCTCCTCCCTTGAAGCCAATGGAAATAATTTTGCGATTTGCTTGGGCAGACTGTGTGTAGCTTGCAAAATGTCACATGAGAAACCACAGAAAAATTAGACCAGACGTCCAATAACTTTTGCTTGTGCAGTAGGAGAATAGCTGTCCCTGTCCTATGGCTGAATCTTTTACATCTGAGTCCCTTTTCCTTAATGCAGTTTAGAAATGGACCAATAAATTAAGATTTGCTAAGATTACATGTCCATATCTCCGCCAGCCATGTGCTGCAGCGGAGATGTGGAACAAAACTGATAGGTTTGGAAGATTACTATTTTTTAATTAAGACCTAACTTCATGGGTCCCCTCCTTGGGACCTGAGCTGGACCTTCACTGGTAGTGCAGGCTAAAGCTACACACATGTTCTAGAGGCAGAAATATCATGGGCAAGGTTCCTACAGAAGTAGAACAAGCCAGTCCCACCGAGGTGAAGGATCAAAGCCTTTGCATCCTATTTGCACAATCACAATTATTTTAGGCACTTTGGTACAACTGAAAGCCATACCTAAAGTCACAGAAATTAAATACTCAAACTCCTTAAAGTCTTTAAACTTTAACAAATAGCTATTCTGTATTGTTGAGGCCTTTCAATTGAACTAAAGCAGCTGGTTTTCAGAGTGACATGATGACATTGAAGAAGTCACGATTAAATTCTTCAAACTTGTTATTTTAGAGGTGGCATTCTCCAAGGACCTGATCCAAAGCGCTCTGTACTCAGTAGGATTCTTTCTGCCTCGGGGCTCCCTTGACGCTTTTCAAGATCCTCTATCTCTGGTAATAGTTCAAGCAGTTATTACAGAATTCCATAATGCAATAACGCATTGCTTGCGTGGCTAGAAACCTTTATATCAACAGGCTAGATAAATACCCATGCTGCTCTCATAATACACTTCAACGGAGGTAAGAAATGCAGTGCCATATTCACAAATTTGATCCATTCAGGGCCTCAGACTGTAGTAACTTAGATATAGGAGCATTTATGCACAAAATCACTGGAGCATACGCATGATTATTTATCAAGATGGTCTATGTATAGCACTAGTATTATGCATTAGCACCTCCTTGATATAACAGGAATAAACATTTCATGAAAGAACACAAAGGACACTGGAAAGGTATATCACAAGCACGGTTTAATAATGAACCCATGGAATATTTGTGTTGTACATTCCACATAAAATATGTGAGAGCTAGCCAAGTAAAGCCCTCCCAAAACTAGGTAAGCAGGACACTTTTATACTGGTGATATAACTGAAGGAGCATTCCCAGACTTTTATGAACCTTATGTTTTCTACTGGTGTTCCTTCAACTTAGGTACTGCTTAAAGGTCATTCCACAGCACAATTGAAAGAATAGATGTGTTTTCATGATAATCAGGGCAGACGTAAGTATGCACTAATCTGGGCTTAGCAAACCATCGTGTGCAGTGAGTGGCAAATGTATTATTCTACTGTGTCATATAAAGGATTATTTCAGAGGTTTGAAATAATGCATATAGTTAAAGGTTACGGTAGAATAACGTTAAAGAAATTCATTGTTTCTGGACCTGATGGTAATATGAATGATAAAAAGGTGATGACTATTATAGCCTTGAAGCATTACAGCCATTTTGCTATGATAATAGTCCTCAGATTTGGTTATAGCCCTAATATGTTACCTGAAAGTTAAAATCAGATTCCGAGGTCTGTTGGCACATAATGATTACTTATTGTCTAGAATGGAATTTCTGAAAGAAAATGAGAGTTGATCTTGAGGATAAATCCTGGTTTCTTTTATATTTTCCTTTTTTCTTTCTCACTTATATTTTCTTTTCTCTCATATTTTCCCTTTTTCTTTTACCTTTTTTTTTTTTTAATAAGAAGAGCTAAACACGGAGTTTGCTTTTCAGAGAAGCAATTGATTTAGGATCATTTCTAGCTTGAAATATGCTGAGATAAAGACCTTTCTTACTCCCTGCTTTTATTGTTCTTTGTACCAAACTGTTATGGACCACGGGTAGGTACCATCTCTGGTGTTGACACCAAAGCTGTCAAGTGATTGGGCTCTTCAAACCAGGCCCTACAGATTGCTTTGGGCTTACTTCTGAGATACTTTAAGCAGGTACATGCCAAGGAGCAGCTCACAGAAACCTGTCTGGGGTTTTAGCCTTGTCAGAGGGGTTAGAGAGCTGTCTGCCTGAAGGATACAGGCTCCAAGATGACTTCTCTCAGAGTCCCAGCCTTCCCCTTCCCTACAGAAGTACTTAGCAGGAGAAAGGAGTCACGGTGACAATTTTTACTCCTTCCCAATTGCACCAAGCAGTTGGCCCAGCTCTGTTTCAAACAGTGCTCATTATTAGAGTTTTAGTGGTTCACAATCCTTAATGGTTGTTTAATCCATCATTTTTAGGCCTCTCAAATGAAGGACTCACTGTCTGTGGTCACCAGCATCAGTGCAAGCTGTAAGATTGCAATCTTTACCATAACAAGATCACATAATACAGCACATACCAGAAGGAAGCCTAATGATAGTTTTCATTGTTTATAATAAGCACATAATAAAGTTTAGTAGCAGACAGTAGGAGGGCTGTGAAAGTTAAGGCATTTCTTCTGTATTTCTGATTCTCCCTCTGCAGAGAAACACACACA
Organism: Hypotaenidia okinawae; assembly: GCA_027925045.1. Taxonomy (NCBI): domain Eukaryota; kingdom Metazoa; phylum Chordata; class Aves; order Gruiformes; family Rallidae; genus Hypotaenidia; species Hypotaenidia okinawae. The sequence continues at coordinate 20,332,973 of BSDF01000011.1, read as the reverse complement.
CACATCAAAACAAAATGAAAGAAAGAAAGACAAAAGAAAAGGATGAGAATAATGTTCTGGGTTAAACCAAGCTGGTTCCAGACAAGCTGAAAAAGAAATGAAATGGTGTCACAATTACGACAGCACAGAATAGAAATCCAATATTTGTTCTGTAGTTTGTGCTCTGCTTTACTTTAGGGGACTAGGAAGTGTTTGATTAAAAAGGGAGTAGTGTTCACAGGGTGCATTATTCATTCCAAATTTCACTTTTGTATCTCAGGGTAGTCAAATACATTTCTTACCCTAGAACCTGTCTGATGTCTCTGTATTTCTGGAGCTTCACAGATGTGATTGGAAATCAAACATTCAGGGGAGATACTGCGGTTAAGTATTAAACCTGACAGCTTTTATATGTCTGGTACAATAATTGATTTCATGTTATGCTAACCTGCTCTGTAGGTCAAAGTGGTGAGGAGAGTTCCATTTCCTAGAGTAGTCACTGAAATATTATTTTTAAGGTTTTAAAAGAACTGAGGCAATTTACATTTCTGTTTTCCCCTTTAAGAATTTATACAGATGAAGAATACGTGAACACTTGGCACGGGCAAGAGGACAAATTCAACCTTGAAATTTCCTCTGGGGGAAAAAAAAACCTTAGTAAAATAGTAAAAAAAAAAACCTTAGCAAAATAGTAAAACTATTAGTAAAGTATTAAAAGTAAGTTAACTTCTTGAAGGGAGGGATTCTATGTTTGTTTTCTCTCTCTTTGTTCTGGTCCATTTAATGCCTGCTTGTGGCTTCTTCGAGCTGGGACCTGGGAGGCTTAGCAGTGGCAAGAGTCTCAGCAATTGCTGGCATTTCAGAGTTTGAAGACTAACACTCCTTTAAGTGATAGGGTACCAAAAATACTTTGGCATAATGTCATTTCAGACAAATCTTGGATTCACCAAACCTTTTGATCAGAAGGATTTCAGAGAAGAATCAATACTTCTCCAATGCCCTTGGTAGCATCATGGTTTTTTCCTTGGTAATGTTCATATTGATATCATATTGATATAAATTCCCCAAATGGAAATGAACCTGTATTCCAAAACACTTATCTTTTTTTAAGCACATATATGAATTCAGGGAAATAAAGGTGGGTTTCACAGATGGTTGGACAAGCAGAAAGTTGCCCAGCTTTCCCTCTGCTTCAGGTTCACTGTGACCAGTCAGCAGAGTGATTTAAATGTGGGTCTCTTACTTTTCAGGAAGCTCTCTAAACTAAAAATGAGATGGTCTGGCTTGAACTGCCTTCAGAGTTCCCAGGTATTACTGTTTCACTGAAATACACCTGGAAAAAGAGAAGCTGCTGCTTTGAGCAGCTGCTCCAGGCACTTGATTCGCATCCTGATCTCACTCAGCAGTCGTACAAGTTATGCCAAGTGGAAAACCATTAACTGTGGGATTAATTAATGAGGGTAATGTCTTTTTACTTACTGGTACAAGTAATTGCCATGACCCATGCTTGTTGAAGTAGGAGAATTTCTACTTCGGTAAGGATCAAATCAGGCTGTATATGGTCAGAGACCACTTCTTTTTCCAAGTACTTTTCACTGTGTATTTATGGTGAGAAATGAGCGTCGCTTGCTTCTTTGCACATTAGGACTGCTGAGCTGAAGAAAATGGATATAACTTTTCTTTTAATTCTATAATCTTATTATCCTAGCTCCAATAAAAACTGATAATGAAATCTGAAGATATTGAGAACTTGGATTTTTTCCATTAAGTTTAACTTGGTATTTTTTTTCAAGCAATGTGGTACTTACTATAGTCCAACTCTTTTTAAGACTACCCAGGGAAACATAAACCCTTGCAGCGAGCCATTTTCTGTCAAAATTACATCTGACCTGCATATTTTTGCAATTCTCTGATGCATTATACAGTCAGATCAGGTTGTTCCTTGACCAGTTGTTCACCCCTATCAATTGCATTAGCATTTAACCTGTCAGTTTAAATTACAAAGGTAACAAAGGTTTAGGAAGGTTACAATAGATCCAATCTCACATAGAAGTGTGGAAGAATAATCTTAAATCATCCTTCAATGTGAGTGTTATTTTTTCTCCTGACATACATATACTCACCTTCTAGAAGCATCACTGTAACTGTGGGCAACTTTTTATGGTGAAGACTACATGAGATCAGCAAAGCATGTGAAATAAGAGAAGTGCTAGCAATAAGATGAGCACGTATATTTTACTTGAACTTAGATTGCATCTCCTGTATCTTTACTCATTTTCTCTTTTATTCTCTAACCTTTTTCAGTGCTAAATTTCCTCTCTTTCTCACTCATGATTCTGCTCTTCATGTCTGATTAGTAAATTAGGCCCTATTCTATAGTCACGTAGGCACGTCATCAAGGGTTAGAGTCCTTTAAATCCTTAAACCTTTAGACCTGAAGATACTGTGTCTGCAATGACAGCCCAGTCTCTCATCCAACCATCCATCCATCCATCCATCCATCCATCCATCCATCCATCCATCCATCGCTGTACACTTACGACTCTACCACATCAATTTCTGTTGTTTGGGTAGTGTTTTAACAATACACCATCAAGTATATAAAGCCCAATAATGCAGAATTTCTATAAAATTACATCTAGAATCAATGCTAGACCTAGAATCCAGGCTAATTCCTCAATTGTTTTTGACCTGTAATGACAGCATGTTAAGTCAAAATCTGTCTTCTGCTAAACAGGCACTTAGATTTAAAACAAAAATCTAGAAATCATATTCATTTTCCCTGAGGTCTTCCATATTTCTGGAATGATAATATAACACAAGGGCAAATGACAACCTACCAGCAGTCCTTTAGGGCTGTCCAAGGCAGAAGGATAATCTGCAAAAGGCCACCTCCAGCTCTGGCACTCCATGATCCCCCAGGTGATCAGGAGAGCAGCGCAGGAACCCACATTTCTGCTGGCTTGTAGGGAAAGCAGAGAGTGTCTGTGAACAACGAGGTTGGAATTCCAATTGCAGGTTGCCTGAATAGAGAAATATGACCTGATTCCCACATCTACCCATACCAACCTCTCTGGGCTGCTCCCTGCATCTAGACAAGCTGTTGAGTAGCATAAAAGCACTCAGTTGCCTTTTGCAATGTTAAATCAGCACATGATGAGCCAAAAATGCCACTGACTGAAGCAATGGGGAGAAAAAAATTAAAGCACCCATGGAAGTAAAATCCTGATTCTGTTTCTCTATAAATGTCACTGTATTTCCTACCTGTTTTCCTCCCTTCCTTACTAAAGGTGAAACACAATAGGCTTCTGCCAATAATATTCATATACACAAAGCTCACATCAAAGTTTGCCTGCATGGAAACTGCATCATTAAGGTAGTAACGAAGCAATATTAAAGGTAAAACCAGATTGTGGCTGTTTGTTACTGAGTGCAGGTAGCACAGTTGCATATTTATTTTAGGATATGTAGATATTTTAAAAAGATTGTTTTCAGTGCGTCCAGAATGCATGGTAAAAAGGCTCTAAGAATAAAAATACCTGCCCATATATTAAGTTTGAGCAACAGATAAATGCTAAAAATAATGATGTAGGGAAAACAGTGGAGGCATATATCTGTGTGAGCTAACAGAAGTACCCACTTTACCTCATGCAGCTGTGCCGCATTAGCTGAGCCATGATGGATGTTGTTTAATAAGCAGAAGAGTGGAGGTTGGCCTACATTTGCCTAGGGTGCATTTGCTGCTGAAATTGGGATGTGCTGGTTCCATCTCCCCAAACAGGGAGCAGCTGCTGCACCCTTCCATCATGTACAAGAGGACTGAGGCAAGGTTTGCATGCTAGACTCTGGGCTGGACGTTTGATTGCTATAAATATCTAGGTATGTTTAAATGCATAACTGATACATTGTCTAGAGACTCTATTGTGTATCCAAATAGGAAATACAACTCTGTACCAATCAATGGGAGTTTCTGATGAGTCTTTGGAGCCATTCTGGTGTCAAAAAAGACAATCTTTGGAGTGACAAGACTGATTCAGGCCATATTGATGTAACCCACGATATTACTGCTCTTGAGCAAAGACAGCGAGATTACTCTACAGTTGCACGCCAGGTTTTATTAAAGAGTGCGTTGGGAATTGTCAAGCTTCTGAGACTGCTACACTGCCTGTACACTCAGAAGGCTCTTATGGCCTTTTCCCAGCAACTTGTGTTCTGTTTTCAATACATATGGAACAACATTAGGGAAAAGTAACAAAAGGTGAAGTGTTTCTTGTCTTCAGTGCAATATTCACTGCTCTACTACACAGCTGCAGATTTTGTTATTCCTTGCACAGAGACAGAGCTTGGATGTAGCTTTTCTTGCCCCATCACATCCTCATTTTGTAAAAAGACCTGTTTTAAACTCATCGTCTTAACTGGCTAGCTGAGGCTTTTTCCCCAGAGGAGATCCCTCCACCAACATCATTCTTCACTGATGGGGGAGAAGTCCCCTGCCACTGATGTGGGGGGAACTGGATAGAGTTGGTGACCTGATTCCCTCAAAGAATGCAGATGTCTGAAGGGATTTCCTGGTGCAAAGTGCTCCAGGAAAAAAGTACATTTCATAGAATCATAGAATGTGTAAGGTTGGAAGAGACCTTTAGAGGTCATCTAGTCCAACCTCCCTGCAGTGAACAGGGACATCTTCACTAGAGCAGGTCCCTCAGCATCCCATCAAGCCTGACTTTGAATATCTCCAGGGATGGGGCCTCCACTATGTCTCTAGGCAACCTGTTCCAGTGATCCACCACCCTGATATTAAAGAACTTCTTCCTAATATCCAACCTAAATCTCCCCTTTTCGAATTTAAAACAATCACTCCTTGTTCTATCGCTACATGGGGTAATGGTTTTAAACTTTTCATCTTTTAAAATTTCATTTGGGGGACTGCAGTATAATCTCACCTCCCTTGCAATAGGCTTCTGCAGTGGGTACATTTAAGAAGTATCCTTTTTGGTTTTAAAGGTGTTTTTTTTCTTGAAGATTAGAACATTAAAGTCATAGAAAGTAGCTGATATCAGGCTAGATTTTTTGTTGCTTCACAGGAATTTCCCTTTCTCAAAATAAACAGTTCGTTGTGGGACAGACTATCCACTGCCCCAAGTGTTTGGAGAAACACAGCAGAAAGATCAAGCAGGGAGGAAAAAATATGAACAAATGATAGATCCACAGTCTTCCAATCAAGCAAGCCAAAACTAAACTTAATTAAATTTTGGTCCTAATATTTACACTCCAAAAAAAACCCCACAAACCTAAACCCCCGCACTCAAATACAAAAGTACTTAAAAGATGTGTTATCATATTTTAACTGTGCAGATGATACTTCTTTGAACCAGTAAGATCTGTGGTCCCCTGATTAGGGAACTCTTCTTAAGAAAGGATGAAATGGTTCTCTCATCTCAGATAATATCCAAAGGAAAATGAGCATTTAAATATAAGAGGCCCTATAAAAGCATATCATCAAGGCTTGCTTATAATGCACGGGTGCATTGTAATATATATCATACCTTCTTGGGTGAGCTGAGCACTAGTGAACCACAGCCCATTTCCAGCTGCTTTAAATATCTCCAGCAATATATGTAGAGACAGTCCCATATCTGCTTTTGTTACTCCAATTTAAACTACCATTTCTAATACTGTATATTCATAAATACAATCCTAAATTACTTAGTTTCTTGTAGTATAAACCCAAATTTAACCTCCAGTCCCACCAAAAACGAACCTTAGACACCGTTTGGTATGTTTTTCCAATGACTATTTGTAGTGGTGCAGGTGTCAGAGACTCCCTTCAGTGAAAAGAACCCTTCTTCAGGTTTCACTGATGTAACTCACAATAATACTGCTCTTGCACAAGTCACACTGAAGTTAAATGACTTCATCAAAGTGGGAAAATTGTGAATCGTCAACTTGTGATGCTTGCTGACTCAAGCACCTTTGCAGGTCATGAACATTAGCAAGGCTTTTTCATGCCCTACATTTGTAGCATGTTTGCATAGTCGGCTAATCAATACCAGTAAGAAAATGAACCAAAAGTTACCTGAAAGCCATTACCATTGCAATATTGCAAACCTGGTGATGTTGTCAACTGCGAGTATAGCTTGCACCTCCACTTGCTGGTTTCAAGTCTTTCTTCCGCTTGATTCACAGCAAGAGTTTGAAAACAGATCTTGCTTGCCTTATCCAGGAAAAGAATCCCATTTAGAGGATGTTATCTTTCTAGTAAAAATCATCATGCATCAGAGAAATGGTCTTTGAAACTTCCAGCAAAGCTGAGAAACTTTCTAAAAGAAAAAACCATTTCAGTTCCAACTACATCCCCTCCCTTCCCACAGAACACTTCAGAAAGAAACAAAAAAAATCCCACCAGCCTTCTCAGTTTCCTCTATTTCCTATTCTAGATGTATTCTCAATATAAATGAAATTAGGTCATGTATTTAATATGGCACACATGCACTATTTATGGTCTGCAATCAAGCTCCAAGCTGTGGCATTCGGTGCCCCGTCTATCATGAAGTCAAACTCTGAGGCTAAATAACTTAATATCCTTAAATTTCATATCCACCATATATTCATGCTTTGGAGAGCAAACGCCTCAGCTGAAGGCTTCAATGTAATTTGTTTGGAGTGCTGACCTTCCTTTGAAGTATTGCTAATATTTGTCACTGTTATATTCATGATCGTAGATGAGATCTACCAGTCCTTGTTGCCTGTGTTATCAAATTGCTTAACTTAAATATTTAAATGGAAAATGGCTTTGCATCTTCACTGATATACAGAGTAATTCAGACACAGGGGTTTTGCAGTACAGCAGAGGGAAAGGCTTAGAAGGCTGGTGACTCACTGAGATTCCTTGTAGAGTCTTGGTGTGTTAATGTACAACAGAAGAATTCTAACCCTGTATTGAATCTCTGATTAACAACAGGAAGGGAAAGAGAGATCATTTTCACTTACCGCCTGGAGACAAGAGGGCTGAGGAGCTCCACTGGACCAAAAGTCTATCCTAGTTTTCTCTGTGTATTTCACACCACACTCTGTTACACTCAGGGCATACCTTTTCTGCATGGTTGGGCTTTTTTCTCTCAATGAGTACATTTGATAACTGCCAGAAGTGCAACGATAAAGAATATCAAGAAAATAATGCTTAATCACAGTCAGACTATCAGAATACAGTAAACATGCTTTCCTATGCTTCTTCCTAATCCTAAAACTAATGTAATCTGATTATATTTCTAATACTACTGGAAATCGGAAGTTTCTATAGGCTTTAGAGAGCCTCCTTGTACAGAAGTTCAGTGGGATCTGGAAAACTGCTCTGTAGATGCCTCTGAAGAACCCAACTGTAAAATTAGACAAACACGTTGAATATTTTAAAAGTGATTTGGGATATCTCAGCTGGTAGGTGCCTATCAAGTGAACCAAAAGGTTTTCTTCCCCAAAAAACCTGTGGGCAAAGGTGGTTTTGTTTTTAAAAATGTGGGTGCAAACAAACTTACTCTCTATATTAAAAAATAATCATGTTTCATAACATTCAGGAAAACCACAACTCCCATAACAGAGATACACTGCTTGTTGTATACGTAACAAAGAAGGTTCAAATGGACATACATTTGTATGGTATTAACTAATTAGGTGAATTCTATATCTATTAAATCAGCCAATACAAAACTGGTGTGAACCCCCTAAATTCAGTTACGATCTGGTTTTATTTGCTTTGGGAAATGTACAAGTAGAAACTCAATCAAGGAAAAATACCCCTGCTACTCCAATCCATGTCTCCAGCTGACAGCTTTTCAAAAAAGTAAGTAATTGGGAGGGGGATGCAAATAAATAAACCCTTTGAATTTAGACAAAGGCACTTTCTTTTCTATCAACAGCTCTCAGAGAAGAAAGAATAATACTGGGGATAGAGAACCAATCAATATTCCCCTCAAAGTAGACTGGTTAAGTGCACTAATTAGATTTAAAAGTCTGAAGATTATAGAGTCAAAAGAGCAAAGCAGACGTTTTGTACTCCCCAACCTGCTATGGTGGGATATTTCCATGCACTCTGCTAGGCCTCCGTTACAGATGGATATTCCTGGGAGGGTCATGCCCAACACAAATTAGGGGCCACATCAACTTATCATCTGTCCAGCCATTTGCAAAGCACAAAGTTCACTTCTAAGCATCTTTTCCCTTTACCCTCAGGAGCTGTAGCTCTGATCAACAGCTTCAGGTTCATGTTCTCAATGGTGAAGGTCACAGTAATCCTTACTTTAGTAATAATCTTGCAGTCCTGGAGATGCTCTGCTGTGTTTTAAATATAAGGAAGGCAGCGGGCAGAGGTCACAGAGGTGTGTTTGTGGAAGTTTGTGTATTCCCTTGTTGTTCACCATTCTGCACATTCCCATTGATTGGAGGCAATTGCCCAAAATGACAATGGCTGCTCTCATGGTTATTAGAGGCAGCCACAACACTGTCTCATCATATTCAGTCAGATATTTCTTTATTGCCTCATGTCAGGATCTTTTTGTGTATTATCAATCTAACTACTGCTCCAGAAACACAAGGAAAGGGCTTTGCAAAAAACTCCCTCCAAGTGTGTGTGGATGAGTGTGCAAGGCATGGTCCTGGCATGAACCTTGCAAGCTAGGTTTTAAAGCAGGATGGAGAAGCTAACCTTATCACCTTCAATTAAATAGCAGGTTGTGCAGCTTCCAGCTGCATGGCAGGATTTCAGAATGGGCTGTCCAGAAGATGCTGGGGGTCAGCCACACCACAGAGGGTCTCTGTGGGATGCAGAAGCAGTGGCACAGCCCAGAAAATGTTATGTGTCCAGCTCCAGAACACCAAAGAGGACACAATGCTGAAGATGATTTAGAGTATCCCAAAGGTTTGCTGACAGTGTATATTTATTTTTTTTTTTGAATATGCATTTACAAAAAACAAGTGAGCATCAGAAATAGCATATAATCTGTTCTAAAAATACTCCTGTTATTTGCATCAGAAGGAAGATGTTTACATTATCAACTACAAAGAGGTTACAGGAAACTCTTGGATTTCTTGTCAGTGTACAAAGCTTAGAAATAATATTTTGCTGAGCTAAATGTCTTTTATATTTGTGTTTGGTTTTTTTTTTTTAAATAGCAGCTGCTTTATATTTTAACTATGACCTTTTCATCTGTTGGGTCAAGGATATCAGGTGATGGTGGAGTTCAAAGCAAACTAATTCCCAACAGACATTGCATTTAGTATTTTCAGAAAGACAGCTTTAGCCTTTGGCTCCTAGTCAATAAATAAGAATTACTACAACTCTTAGTTTTTGCTAAAGATATATGAATAATCATATCTTTCCCCTAAGCTTTTAGTCTCTTTCTATCCATCCATCCCTTTCCTACAGCAAACATTTAGTCTAACCTAAATGCAATAGCTGTATTCATAGTACAACCTTCAGCATAATTATAAGCACAAAAGTCTCAGATGATTTTCCTGTGGAGTATATAGCAGTAATGTAAAAAGAAAAACAATAACTCAGCTTACTCAGCCTATTATTAACATCATGGCTTTACTGAGCAATTTAATGGCACCGTCATGATCAGAGGCTGACGTTTATGTCACAACAATACCATCCTACCTGGTGCACGCAACAAGTGCAGCTTCAGGAAATGTTTGAGTAATCTGTACTCCACAAAATGAGGATGCTCCTGTTGCAGGCGCTGTGGTTGTTAAATTCGGCTAAGTTTGAGGATGCATTTGTCAGGCAACAAATATTGCCGGGGGGGGCGTTAATCTGGCCTATCTGCAAGGCCAGTTGTATATATGGCACCTCCATCTCCATCACTGGCATTTAAGACAAGGTTGGACAAACAGCCAACACAAAAATTTCAAGTGTGGCAGATCCTGCACTGGGGCAGATAATGTGTGTGAAGTTTCTAGCTACAGCTAGAAAAATATCTATCTTGTACTTCCAAACCCTGGTTTTATCCCCAGATGTCCCTGTCCAGTAGCCTCTGGCAGTGATGTTGGTGTGGAGCAGGGGCAGCTGGGGTGCCTGCTGACCTGGATGTCCACCCCTGCAGAACAGGACAACATTAGAGAGTGACAAGACCAAAATCTTCTTTGACAAGTCCTATTCATGTTGTTATCAATAAACATCTTGCTGCAGATGTTCAAAAAGTGTTTTGATACCTCTAGGCTCTATAGAAGTTTAAAGTACATAAATACCTAATTGCCTTACAGAGTATCACCCTTACCTGGCAGACCTAGGGCTCTTCAGTTCTTGACAGCATTGATTCCTGTATAACCTTAGAGATCAGATGCTTTACTCTCCCATGGAAGGTAAAATACAAAGAAACTAGGGAAAAGTAGGAAAACTTGTAAGAAGAGGCAGAGAAGGGAAGGCAATAACTTCTGCAAAGGTGAAACTGTTCTGCTGAATCTAGTTCTCTCAGGCAGAACTGCAGTAGATGAAACACATGTTGGCATCTTAATGCTTAGTTTTTCTTTCTCCTCTTTTCTTTATCATAAAATGAAGGAAACTATTTCCTCTCCCAACTTAGATCTATCCATCAGAAAACAGATCAGTAAAGCTGTATCCAAAAAAAAAATGGTTCCAAAGCAACAGAAATTCTTGAAGATGAACCTATAGGTTTGCTTGATAAATTATTTCTTCATTTCTACATTCATACAAAGCACGTGTATTTTCACGGACCATTGAACTTAGAAATACTGTGAATTTCCATAGAAAGCTGCTATTAGGTTATTTTTCTTTTACTGAAGAAGTAATTTGCTCTGACTTTTCAAAGCGTAGTAAAAAGCCTTGCTATACATCCCGCACCCCATTGAGTGCAAGTGCAAATCAATTTATTCAAATTTTATTAATTGAATAATATTCAATTCAACAGTGTGCCCAGAGGAACATCCCTGGCCGGGCTGAAGTCCAGGTTGGATGGTGCTTTGGACACCCTGGGCTGGTGGGGATGTCCCTACCCATAGCAGGGAGGGCACTGTGGGGGCTTTGAGGTCCCTTCCAACCCAAACTCAGTTTGGGATTCAATGATTCTATGAAGATAGTTTCAAGTTTTACTTATAATAAATTAAATTTATTACTTACAATACATTTCAGAGAGTAAATTCTCTGAAATAGACTGTGTTTTCCAACTAAAGGGATCCTGGTACCACAGTAACCCCAATCTCAAGTAGAACCATTATTAGAAATGGATGCATATCACACTATCACAAAAACAGGACATTCAATAGGACTGAGGCAAAGAGAAGATGCTCAGGAAGATCCCAGCAAAGCTAAGCAGAGCCATGGCTGGGCTTGCTGGATCTAAAAGACAAGCAGGACCCCAAGCTCAGCTCTGGCACAGGGTAATGGAAGCCAGCCACTGTCAGGAAAGCGGAAGACACCAACAAGAAAACAGCAAGAAGAAGAAAAACAGGCTGCTAATGCCTTCTACATAGAGATGCTGATTTTTTCCCAGTTTGCCAAGTTTTCTATAAACAGTGATTGGGAGGGATGGTAGCAGCAGTGTGGCAGCACAGCAAGGAAGATCCCTGCTGAGCATGGATTACATTTCCTTGCTCCACAAGTTCTAACAGTTTGTAGAAAAGTCACGTATGAGGGTGTAAATCTGTGATCTCACATTTCCACTCACCAACACCACCCTCCCCATTTTCTTTTTTTTTTTTTTTTTGTCAGGTCAGTCAAATTAATTGGTTTCAAATTCATTTTTTTTAAGTAGAAGTTCATTAATGTTTTTGAAAAATTGCCATCATGAGAAAAAGCACAATCTTCGGTTAACAGTGTCAACCTGCTATTGCACTGGCATCTTTTTCTTCTTAATTAGATATGTTGAATCAAATTCTGCTTAGCAAACACTTTGGATTTGGGCAAATCAGCATTTTTTTCACCCAGTGGGGAAAAAAAAAAATTGTCAAGGAATTCCCAACCATCTGAAATCATTTCCCAGGTGGTGGTAGCTTAATAAAGTCGTAGCCTATTTGCAACTACATTCTTGTATCTTTTAGGTCTTCCCAAGTATCAAGGGACAATCAGTCACCACTTGTACTCAATAAACCGGGAGATGATACTACAGGAATCGATGCAGCTCTGCAGAGATTTGAAAGATGTGCATATATTGGAGAAAGCAGTAAATAAAAATAAAACCTCTCTGGAATTTAAGTAGCCAATGGGTGAGTTTGTACTTGTGTGTATATATAAATAACTTAGCCAAAGGAAAGGCAAAATTGTAAACTTAGCAAGTATCGACTAATACAGAAAAAATAAGGCCAGCATCATCAAGTTATTCTCTGCTATTCTAATTCTGCATTAATTTGCATTAAGATCCTTGCTGATTGGATGCAAATTATTTCTAGCTCTCCATTCCACCAAGAAAAAAAAATCAATTTGGGGATATTATGGACTAAACAAACATTTTCCTACTATACTACCTGTGTGAGCTGCATGTGTGCAGCTCCGTTGCTCATCCAGGTTGTGTTTCCAAAGATACCAGGGCTGTGACATGGTGAACACACAGAAAGTATTAGGAATAATATTGTCTCAATATTGAGCTAAAACTATTAATGGTAACATTTTTAAAGAGTGCTTGGACAACTCAAAATTAACATTTCTTCAGCCTTCTTAAATTATCGAGCATTATGGAAATAGGCAATGTCATTGTTTTATCTGCAATAAAGTCAAAAAAATTGCCAGAGATACAAGAGTATTACACATCTAATTACCACTGTGATAATTTATTCAATAAAGCTCTCTTTTAATTACAAGAATCTATTACATTGAGTGATGTGTTAAGAGTGATTTATACCTCAGACATAAATATTCAGGAAGGGGCCTCCCGTAAGGAAAGCTGCTCCTTACTGTTCTCCATCTGCACTTCGCTTCAGGGTGCCGACGCAAGAGGAGGGCACATTGGCAGGTCACAGGGCCACCAGATCAATTCATGGGCAGAAAGAAGGTGGGTCATGCAGTGGGGACTGAAACAGCGCTACAAACCCCACTTGTTGTCCCCAGGCTCACAACTGGGAGCAGTACTCTGGATCAGCCCCTTATGACAGTCGGCAGGGATCATTTTGGAAACACTTAATGTCACCCATCAGGAGCATAGCTAATGCATCCTTGTTCTTCGGGAGCCACCAGTTGTTGACACAAGCTGGTTGTGAGCTGTGAGGTGACATACAATCTAAAGAGAGATCATTGGCTGAGAAAGTTGGAGTTCTTCTGCCTGGAGAAGAGAAGGCTCCAGGGGGACCGTACAGAAGCTTTCCAGTACCTGAAAGGTGCCTATAGGAAAGCTGGGAAAGAACTGTTCCTGAGGGCTTGGAGCAATAGGACAAGGAGTGATGGTTTTAAACTAGAAAAGGGGAAATTTAGGTTGGGTATTAGGAAGAAGTTCTTCCCTCTGAGGGTGGTAGGTCACCGGGACAGGTTGCCCAGAGAGGTGGTGGAGGCCCCATCCCTGGAGACATTCAAGGTCAGGCTTGATGAGGCTTTGAGCAACTTTATCTAGTGAAGATGTCCCTGCTCACTGCAGGGTGATTGGACTAGATGACCTCTAAAGGTCCCTTCCAACCCACCACATTCTATGAGTCCATGGCCTGTGCTCTTTCTGTGTTCCGCTTGCCCATGAACACTGAGAAAGTTTAGATGGGAGAAGTGTGTCAGTAAACCTGTCCTCCTTCTGCATCCATCAAGAGACCATGCACCTGAAACACTAAATATGAATCCATACTGGTTTGCATTTATTTAGAAATTGATTTTTTTTCATAGTGTGGAAAAATTACCATTCCTCACACTTGGGAATCATGCACGTTCACACACAGTGTGCTTACAGCTGCCTGCCTGCTCTCACTGCCCTTATTCCTTCACCCTTGGGTTATCCAAAAGCCAATGGAGACTCTGCAGAAAGCTTTTAAACCCCAGAGCTTTGAAACGGAAAGATGCTTAGAGCTGTAATAAGTCACTGCCCCTGCATGAAGCATGCCTGTGCTGTTTTGATACCAAAAGCAAGGCAAATCATTCTTTTACTTAAGTTTTTCCTCACCAGATCTCAGAGCTTTCCCAGAAATATTAGAATATTTGAACATTAATGGATTCTTCAGTACCTGTCTCTCAGAAAATGCTCACTTGTTACGAATTTAAACAAGAAAATCCTCAAACTCAGTCAAACCCAGCTGTGTCAAGCCTGACAGAAGTTAACACTCCTAAAACGCACAGCTTTCTAAAGAGACATCTTTCTTGTGAAAAGTGTTAGCCAATGGATAATACATGTAATATTCAGCACTCTACATCTATGCTGATATATAAAACTGCTGTCAAAGCTGCTGTCGTTATTGACATCATCGTGAACGCTTTGCTCCCAGGGTAAAGACACTATTGTCAAAAGTAGCAGAAAACATTAAGCAAGATATTTCTCAATTTAACTAGGTAAATGTCCATTGCTAGAAACCCAGCATTTCTTAACAGAAGAAGATAGCCCATCTCACTTAAAACCTGCAAAAAGCATTTTAGTTGGAAGAAAACAGAGGTTTGGTGTGACTCGTCACTCCAGCCGTGGGCTACCCAGGTGTGACTGCCCACATCACATCCTGTGCCCTGTGCACAGATCTGGCTTAGGGACTGTATAGGCTTAGAGAAATCCAGCCACCTAGAAATCCCCATTGTTACACTGTGAAAGCCTTACTGGCATTCAGATCGGTTATGCTTTAAGGGTTTTTTCCCAAAAAAACCATGGGAGTAACTCAGTACAGACCTTTAACAAGACCAACAAACACCAGGTCACATCTGGCCCCAAACATACGACTTCACCTGATTCCTCTTTATCATACCATATTTTCAGACATTATCTTGACAAGCTCAAGAACTGATGTTCAAGAGGCTGAGGTAGGGAAGTCAATCCAGTCACATACAGCCCTTCACAAAGCCCCGTGGCTGCATGTGTGTCATCGAGCACCGCTAAGGACCGACAGGCATCCCACTGTACCCATCGCTCTGCCCATTGCTGCATTCCCTTTCACTAGACACTGAAAATAACACTGTAAATAAAAGGAATAAACTATTGCCTCCCTCAGCACTGACCTTATTTATCTTTTCTGTAATTCGACAGATAAAACAAGTCCCTGATGACCAAATCTACAAAAAGATTTCAACAATGTACCACCTAGTGCAATCAAAATCCAGAGACTCTTGCTCAGGGGCAAGCTCGTGCCTCAGTTGGAGTTTCAGCTCTTCCTAACAACCCCCCACCTGCCCTGTTCAGGGGACCAGAGACGAGCACATGCCCGCACTGTTTCACCCCATTCCCATCCCCGTGACATTTTATCCCACTCAGCTCTTACCTCTAATCTAATTTGACTGAGATGGAGAAACCTCACGCTCTCTAGAGATCGATTCTCCTCAAGCGCAGCACATAAATGAATATTTTACAAGTCATATAAATGCAGCCTTTTCCATTTTTCTTTTCCACTTCTGCTGTATGAAGGCAAACGCTGGGTATGAATTTGCAACGTTAAGCTCCTGTCTCAGGGGCAGGCAGAGATTCCCCACGTTCCAGCCACCAATTTCCCCCTTCAGAGGGCACCTTCATAAGCTCCAAAAATAACACACGCTGCAGTTTAGGATGCAACTTTTGACATAATTTTTACATCTGTCCAGCTTGTAACAGTTGATTGTTTTAAAATGAGGAATTGTTCATTTGTTCTGGAAAACATTTGGCAGAGGTCCTGCGAGTCAGTGACCTCTTTATTGGCAAAAACCAATCTGCATTGAAGCTACTCACACGTGAAACCTTCCTTAATAAAAAAAGCACTCTCTACATATGGTTACATCCTTTAGCACCTACTGGTCAATAGCTAATAAGATAGACCTTAAACGTGGCTGCAGGGAATTAACACTTGACACCTTAGGATCCCACCGCAATAGCCCTATGCTTTTTACTTCAAAGGCAATAGAAGAGTAATACTGAGATCAAAGACTTCCAGCACAATCACAGTTTTTGAAGTTTGCAAGCCACAGAATTGGAGGCATTTTAGTTCATTCCTTCTCACTTTCCTGAACTCAATACTTTGTGTCACTGTTCAAACTTTTGATGCAAAGCAGTTTCTCAATGCACAAGGATTTAGAGATGCCCAGGAATGCCAGATTAAGCCACACTGACAGCAAGGGCTGCCTTTAGGTTCCCATTGATTGTGCAGACAGATTGCAAGGTTTGAAAAAAGCCCCTTTTGCTCTATGTTCTGATGAAATGTAAGCTCTACTAGTCAGATCAAACACTCTTCTTTTCAAATACACATATGCAGAAGGCCTTATTTTTGGTTGAGGCCTATCAAAATGTAAGAAGTTGCTTCTATACTTCATTGCCAGGAGAACGGTGCACCCTCAAATAGACATAAGAGCAGCAGATCAATAAACACTCACCTGCTGCTGCTTTGCAGGCTCCTCCTGCAGATTTTTCCTCCAGTATTTGGTTCATGAATGTACATAACAATTTGTGCATTGCCATCATTGCCTGACACCTTTCCATCTAGTTTCATGGGACACAAGTATAGGTCTAATGCTGCTCTTAAAACCTTAACCAAGGAGTTGCTCCAGTCCAACTTCTGTTTAGTCAATAGTTCAAACTTAAATGCTAAGGCAGACACTCAGAAATGGACAGTGTCCTGATGCACTGTGACAGATATACAGCTGCCCATATCCTGATGCATACAATTTTATCAACTCTCTTTGCCCTTTTCTGGTTTTAAGTGGTCTTTTCCTCTCACTCATCTATTTGCTGTTACCAATTTTGGCTGCCTTGCTTCCTCTCATGAAAATTATGCAGATTGCTACATGGTGGATCATTTCAAATAGACAATTGTGCTTATTGTGAAATTGGGTGGTTTTGTGGGAAGGTGTTTTTAACTCCTTGCTGGACAGCCTTATGTAGCCAGACTCTCCAAAACACAAGGGTGCTCTGCTGCTTTCCCCAGTTCTTGAATGAAACAGTTTAAGGCTCACCTATGGTACAGGCTAGAACATACATCCAGTAATTGCCTGATTACAACGAAAACATGTCCATGGTTAATATTCCAAGCTATAAAAATTTATTAGTAAGCATTTTAACCAGGCATTGTGATCTGTATTGTTCAGTGGTGCAAAGTCCTGTCAGACAGTCCTGTGAGTAAAACATGGCCAAGTTAAATTCCACTTGAAAAACAAAATATGGGTGAAGACCAGAGCCAGCCAGAAATCCAGCCCTCAGAGCCAGTCCTCATGGGACAAACTGGGTTGTGCTGGAGTTTCTGGGGACTAGGATACAGAAGAACTGGCAGCACTCTTTGTGCTTGGGGATTCCCGAAAGCCACGTTACATTACATGCTTAAGTGTTCAGCTTGAAAACTGCTTATCCTTTATGAGAGATAATCTTTGAACACAGCAGTACACCACATTAACCCCATTTGTCCACAACACTGTCCTAGGCAGGTAAAGTGATTATAAATCTTGGCAATACTGTGTACATCTGGGGGCCTAAAGTAGAGTATCATCCTCTTTCTGCACTACAGTGTCCTTGTGAAACAGGCTGCATATAGCAATAAATCTGTTTATTTTTGTTATGGTTCTTCCATTTCTCTCTGACTGCTTCTGTTTTCTCTTTGAAAGCACTTGATTGTACCATTCGCTGTCTGTTTTCAGCATCATAAAATGAAATTCACCTCATTGATCAGAAGATGACCTCTATCCAGTGCCTCTTAGATTAGAGATAACAGCAGGCTGCTGTCTAACTGAGAAATAATTTCTTCAGCTCCTTCAGCTCCTCTTTATTATGATTGCTTCCTAACATATGACTTAAAAACTGGAACGGAAAACAAATGAGAATATCTTCTCCCAGTGTTTGTATTTTGACTTACCAACACAGGCATACGTGCACACACACTGCAGCACTCCTCGCTGGAGAATAATTCATATTTTTTTTCACATGGAAGATGAAGGAAATGTTTAGCTGTAGATAGATGATACGAAGGAAGAAGTAAAAATGAACTGACTACTTTTTCTTGCCTGAAAGACTTCAGGCTTTTAAACAGGAGAAGTGGTGGATGTACATTCATGTGAAATTTAAACTGTGCATATTCAGGAACAGGTTTTTAAATATCAGCATTAAAGATCACGTTAGAATATATTATCACATTCTGCACTGTAGCATGTGTTACATATTTATAACAAGGAAAGCATGAAAGACTAATCATACACGATGCATAATGCCATGTTTTTACCGTGAGATCTGCAGAGTGTTACCCCAGACACTCACTTTTGCTGGGGGCAGGAGAAGGGAGAGGTTCCTCCACCACATTCTGCTCAGCTGCTCAGCATCTGCTGCGGGATGGTCCCACTTTGAAGGTGTTAGGCATAGAATGACATCTGAAAACAGCCATAAATGTGTGTATTATTTCAGTGCTGAGCTGCAGGAGAGGTTTCAGTTGGCAGAAAATGCTGCGCTTCATTCCCAGGGACCTACTGCCTTGGCTAAGTGATGGGATCTCCAGGGGGTTTCTCAGTCTCAGCAAAGCCTCACAGCGTCAGTCCTACCATCCTGCACTTTCCCATGTTGAAGAATGTGCTCTTCAGGAATAAAGTGAACTTGTTTTTCTTTTCCCCCAGCAAAACTCAGAGTGCCTCAGACTCTGGCACAGGGTTTTGACTGCTGACCTTGTTTTAATCAAGTAATACATCATCAAAGCAACACAAGTCCGATAGTGTATTACACTAGTAAAGATTAAATACTATACAAATATATCATCCAAGTAATGCCTGATTTTTGATCTGTTTACCTTCATATGAGCTCCCCAGCAGAAGCCCTTTCTTGTGGACTGGGCTTTTCTTGGGAGACAGATCTTTCAGAAGATGGAGGACAGAGAGTGATTCTTTCTGGCTATGGTGAGTACCAACTGCTCCTTGCACCTCATGCAACAAAAACTGTGACTAAGTAGTCTATAATGCTAATAAAAATGAGATCTGACATCCTCACTTTGTCCCAGGGGATATGGTGCTGCAGCCCAGTCTGCAGGGTCCCCAGGGACCGTGACATGGAGAGCAGGGAGTTGTTGTGTTTGGGATTCCCTATGAGGGTGGAATGGCAGCTCCTGCCTCTGCAAAGAGATGCCCTCAGTCTCGGGTGTCTATATGAAGATCGCACTGCAAGGAGTTTAGATTGAGATTACAAGATTGCCCACAAAAAGAAATACCAGTAGTAGTGGAAGAAGAGGCTCTCTTCTATGAGAAAATGTCAGCTGCAACAGTCTGACCATAAAGCACATGAGGTGCTTTTCAGTATTCTGCACCAGTAGACAAAGGACAGCCTCTAAAAACATCGATAACATATCTGCCATGAACTTTTTGTACTTTGTTGGCCAGTTGTAACTTCTAAACAAAATTTAACTTGCCCAGGCTTCAAAGCTCAGAGCACATTCCCAGGAGAAAAAGAGCAGCTGTTGCTCAAGGTCAGTCTCAATCACTCAGTCATGAAACAAATAAAGTCTGAGCATCCCTTAGCTAGAAAAATATCATCTGGGAATCAGCTCTGTTTCCTTAAGAAAGTCCCTGGGACGGGAGCTCTCCTCCAATCTGGGGCTGCACTGGGAATGGGGCTCTGCTGTAGACTTGTTCATTGACATTGCACTGGAATAACACAAACTTGTCCTGCACAAAATTTGCTGCATATTCTAATGTGTCACTAAATTTCTCTCTGACCCCTTTTTAAAACAAGAGACGGGGTGTTTGGGTTAGTAACGCTCCTGTTGCCCTTCAGGTGTGAAGAAACCAAATTCCCTGATGGACATAGTCATTTTGAGGCAGTTAATCCCTAAGTCGTGCAAGACATGGCAGTGCAGAGCCTGCCATTGTTTCAGACAATTTTATCTGATCTGTGTTTTTTCAAAGCTACTGAAGGCACTTGGATAGCTTGACAGATACATTTTCTGTGTAATATTGGCTCAGCAATGCTAATATTGGCTGTTGCCTGACATTTTATATAACAACATTTATATAACCAAAGTTCCTGTGATTTCTAAGTTATCTGACGCACCACGAAATTTAAAACCAGCAATTCCATTTTCTTCACTTATCAACTTAAAGCTCATGATAAATCAAATAATATCAAAGAAGATAAATTATGCTGCTTTTTATTTACAGTTTACATTCCTGCAGTCGATGTACCTCATGCAGGAATTGACCTTTGGAAGAACTATAGCAGCACATCATTTTTGCAGCAGTAAAATTGATGGAAATTGAGGATGCCTGAAAAACACACAATTATAGTGTCTTGATTAAAAATGGAGCACATTTCAATGAACTTTTTCCCTTCTTCACATGATTATGATACACAAGTACTAACATTAATGGTATTTTTTTATATAATGAACCATAAAATTACAGTTGGCAGTCAAGAGCACTCTAGCAGATAAGTAAGGCAATTTTCCTCATCATTTTTCCCTTTGTTGTCAATCTTGTTGCATAGCCCATTGCCTTTTCAATGAGCTGTTATGTGAATATTCAAGATCTTGCTTTTCCCCCGTGTATATATTCCAGTTGAAATAATTCAGTTTCATGCCACCCATTTTAATAGGTTTTATTAAGCAAACTTAGTATTTTCAGTTTTTCCACTGGTACTAGACTGGCCTGTACACTGACAAAAAGAATTACGGCATTTAAATTGTACACATTTCATGCAGATCAGTAGAAGTGCATATCAAGCTTGCTGTGCAAACATGCTTTAAAGTAGTGTTTTGGGGGTTTTTTTTTGTACTAATATTTTTTGCATTAGTACTTCTCTCTGTATGGGAGGTTTTATGAAGTTTGCACACGTTTCAATACTTACCCATGTTAAGTACGACAACCCAATCATCAGGTCAGACTCAATCAACTTGAAAGAAACATACATTATCACTATTAGTTCTCATATTAAAATGTTATAGGAAGACTTACTTCATGCTATTTCCAGTTGTCTGGCAATCTGTAACTCTAGATGCAAGTTGCAGTTCCTGTAGCACAAGAGATGAGTTAAACATTGCATGGCCTCACCTGTGTCCTACATGGAATAAAACAGCAATAAAGATTTAGATGTTATGAAGTTTGGAGTTAGAAAAAAAGACGTGAAGTGCTCTTGAGGGGAATTAACATTCTCACTTCCCACTACATGTAAACAAGCACCTACCGGATAATCACAGCTTTCTCCAGCAATAGGATGAAGTCTGGGCTCCACTGAAGACAGAAAGTTGGCGAGTCTGACCTCCTCCACAACTTGCAGTGCTGGTGAGGAGGATCCTTCTCCAGACAAGTCTGCAAACATCACTTTTCTGTCCTCTTAGCTGACAGATTTGTTCAGAGAGTTTAGGAGTCAAGGAAGGAGATTATGTAGATAGAACAGTTTTGATAAAGATCGACACTTTATCGTCCCAGTGAGTGCAGAGTCATGAGAAACTCATCTTCTGGACATGCCCAGGCCTTGTGCCATCTGAAAGCTAGTCTGATTTTAGGCTGTTGTAAACTGCCATTTGTTTCCTGATTCTCACTCTAATCTCTCCTGATGATCTTCCTAACCTTCCTTTATTATTTGCAATTCACTAAGGAGAGACGTTCTTTCTTCTTTATCTGAACAAGATGTCAGGTTGTTGGTAGGGTTTTATACAGCATCTAGAAACCCCCAAGAACAACAATAGCAGAGACAGAAGCACATTAACTCTCCAGTCATAAATAAGAACCAAAATTACAAAAGAAAAGTAACAAGCAGTATGTCCTTGTTATAGTTCATTGCTCAGCCCCTCTGCCAAGCACAAGATCCTGGCTCCATTCTGAGAGTTATTCCCATCTTCACACTTATTCACACTAATTCCAAGAAAAAAACCTTATGATCTTACAGTTTTTCTTCTTGCCCCCAACAACAAAGCAAGCAATTCTAAAATATACTAAATAATCCTGTTTTCACTGCTGCTGAAAACAAGGAAAATCAACAACTGTAACTTGGGCATCGGGTAAGGCTACTGAAATACCCACATCCATAGAATAGTTGTAGCTTGTAGCTCATTTCACAATACTTGTTTGCAGAAATCTGGGAGTTTCCAGGACTGAACAGGTCAAGAGAGCTATTAAAAGAATTTTAAAATTCAAGTATTTCATCAAAGGCAGATTCTTCTATTTTTGCTAAGTTATCATTACATCTTGATGTGTTTTGCCAGATCAGCCTACATTAAGAGGTGAAGTACCATAAAGGCAAATAACCTATGAAACAGTGGTCCAGGTTAAAGGAAGTGATCCTTAGTTTTATTTTGACTGGCAGTCACTATAGGAAACACAACGCTTACCCTAGGGGGAAAAAAAGACCTACATGGCTGATTTAAGTTTCTGGCAACATACAACTTAAAGAAATTTAGGGCTATATTCTGTGGCATTTAAATATATTAAATTCTCATTGACTTCAGTGGGAGCGTCATATGGTTAAAGATTGTATTACTTCAACTACTTTATTGAGCTCTACTTGAATAACCACACCTAAGTCCATTAGCTCACAGGTCTCTGCAAACAGAGGACCAAAAAAAAGAAAGAAAAAAGAACCAAAAAGAAAAATAATCTGTAAACTGAAAATGAGACATCAGGATTTAATGGCATAGATTTGAGTCTTGTGTACTGCATTTTCAGTGATGCAGCTGGGATTTATCCATTAAAACTGGAGCATCTGGCAGCCGAGCAGCTGCATGTGGGTTCAGTGATGAGCGAAGGGTGCCACAGAGCTCCCTCTCCTCCAAGAGCTCCTCTTTAAACAGTAGCTGTGCCGACACCACTGATAAATCTCCCTGATGGGAAGAGCTGAACCTTGTGTCTCCCACCACTTGCAATCAGCGCCTTTGTTTTCACATTCCCTCAGCAGCTGGTGCCCAAACGCTTTGGATTTTCCACAATCTACCTGAGGCTTTCTTTTGGAGAAGTGGTATTTTTAAAGGTTTCTAAGTTACATCAAGCTATGAAAATGAACTCAAGAGAATGATGGAGAGCACCATCCTTAAGTGTGAGTAGTGTCACTGTGGATTTTGTTTGTTTCTGCAATAGCACTTCTTTCCCCATTTCTACCTGCAACAAAACTGGAGAGGCAAAGTTTAGTGAGAGCCACACCTTGCACCTCTAAAAGGGACAACTGTGAATTTGATGGTGGAATTAATAAATTTGTTAGGACCAAAGGTGAAGTCCAACATTTGAACACACCAAGTTTGCAAGAAAGTGTTGTAAAGAGGTGAGGCCAGCTTCGTGGTGGAAAGAAGTTGATGAGAGCATGCAGGCTGCCTCTCCAGGCAGCTTGAAGCAGTGGCTGGTTTTATCCAATTTAAAGCAGACATGGAATTGACTTCCAGCACTCATTGAAGGTTACACATGTCTCTATTACCTGCAGACTCGCACGACTGGCTCCTCAGGTTTCAGCTCCAACAACTGCAATCCTTTCCTAAACTGAAGCTTAACATAAAGGTTTACCAAAGCTAATTTATAGATGAAACCAGCAGTACATCCAACACAGGCTGCTTCTGATTGCTAACTATCCAGTGCTCACTGCTTATTTCAATGGTTAACTTCTAGCATAGGCTGGACCATTGTGACAAAGCTATTATTAAGCTTGTCCAAGCCTATAAAATAAATCAAATTAAGAAGAATAGCAATTAAATTTCATTATGAGCTGTGAATGACGAGATGTGTGTCTGATACAGAACATGACTTGGTGAGTAAGGATCCAATGTGAAAAAGAAAACACTGTATGACGGCTTTTGATATGTGTCCATATAACTTTGACATAAACAGTGGTGGCTAATCTTGGCTCAGAGAGCTCAGAAAAAATATCCACAGCTGAGAAATGAAGAGTGTCAGGTCTGCAATGAGCTAATGTGGCAGAAGGTCAAGGTTGACAAATCAGCACCAGCCTAACGCTTCGAATATGTCCATTGCAGCGTTAGTCTACGAAAGATAAATGAAGAAACTGTCAGCCAGCACTAATCTAAACAATGGAACAATTTAAAGTGGAGGGAATCATAATCTGAAGCAATTTGTTTCATACTGTACAATCACGATTAGGAAAATCTCAATTTTTCTCTGTCAAATCGGGGTGTAAATAGAGGCTTCAATAATAAAAAAAAATCTTTCATCATAAAGAAAGTCACATTTCAAGGTATTCTTAAGGATAAGAGCCAAGTTTTAACTTAAGTGGTGCAACAGATATGAGAAAGCAATTTTGGCCTGGTTATGTGGCGGTACATAAAGTGCTGCCAGTTGTGTTGTCCATTTGGAGGTAAACAAGAACAGGTAGAGGAAATATGCACTCAAGAAACGTGGTGCTTATCAGCAGGTCAGAAGAGCACTCTGAAAAACAAATTAATTCACACCCCCTGATGAGGTAAATTACATTTGCAGTTTATTTCTAGAAGGAGAAGAGGGCCATTTTGGGATTCTTCCAAATCAGTGTGCTCTCCTCTTTTGGCCTCCAATGTGTTCCTCTCAAAAGGAATATGCAAGAATCATTATTTCTCACAGAATTACTTATGTTGGGTTTCCTCTTCTATCAAAGACATGACAGGGGTCTTTGCTGCGAGTGGCACAAGCAGGGTGGCAGAAGGAAAACCCTGCAAAAAGAAAGCTGAATACATGGGTTGTAATGTGTATGTTCTGCTACATAAAACAGTGAAGTAACAGTTAGTACACGATAAACCCACAAAGTGAAAGAAATTGAAACTTAAAATTCTCACTGATCCACTCTGTACCTTCACACTTCAGTTATAGATTTTTATTTCAGCCCTTTCATGAGTCTCTGATCTCACAATTTTCTCTCCCATTTTTCAGATTTTAATGAGTCTATCAAGAAATTTGTACAGCACTGAAGAGAAGGTTATGCAAAGTCTGAAGTAAATTCAAATTGATTTTGGGTACAAGGCACTTTCACTTGAAATGCATCTGCCTCTACTCAAAACGACTCATTACTACCCCCTCACACTTCCAGTCTCACATTGGTTATATTTAAATAAAACAGGTTCCTATTATCCTGTCCAGTTAATAATTTAAGGCTTGATCCTGTTACTGTTAATGCCCACAGGAGCTATTTGCTAGCGATTCCGGAGGGAAATGGTGTGACTGTGAGAGATGTATCATCAGATTCATTGTTACATGACTGCAGGTTCCTGAAAATCCAAAAATTTCAAAGATCTTACTCTTAGGAAAGTCCAAGAAACACCAGATAATTATAATTTTGCGGATATAATTGTCTCAAACAGAATGATTCCTTGTATGATACTTAGCCTGGGTGATACTGAAGTTGCAGTCTGTTGCATACTTCATAGACATATAGTGATGCTCACATGCAGTGTTCCTGTTGTTTCTTTTTCCATCTCTGTTCTTTTCCTTCATGTACTTTAATACCAGTCTGGAATGTACTGTTTCCTATCAGATGGATACCCTAGCACAGCAGCTACGTGCTCAGGGGTACAGATGGTACAGCTTATGAAGCCATCCCAGTCTTTCACATCCAAATGGGTCTTGCTAGGGTCACTTTCCTTGGAGAAAGGGCTGTTCTGGAGGTGTCTGCCAATTCCCTTCACTCACCTCCAGGGCAGAGTGCACTCTGCACTGATTTTTCATACTTCTGTAAGCTATTATGGTCCATTTTCCTAACAGGTACATTGCACTGAGGTTTTAATCCCTCAGCTCGCATACACCGAGTAGCTCTGTTACATACACATGGTTTATTTCTAAATTAAAAATTTCAGCGCTTGTTTTAAAAAACAATACTCCAAACTTTACCATAATGGCCTATTGGGTGTTATAATTTAAAATACAATTAAAATACTTCAAATAATAACACAATCTTAATAGAATATTTTTACTACATACTCAGTTTTATTTTACCACTCCTGTACTCAGAGTTCTGGAGAGTGGATCAGCAACAGCAGCAAGAGTACAGATTTGTTAGATAACAAAATCTAAAGCAACACATTTTTATATATTTTAATACTAGCTTCATTTCAGCTTTAACTGTGGGTTGGAGAATGGCAAAAGTAGTCCTTGAAAAATCTGTTGTCGATAATGAATTGTTTATGGTAAAGTATTATTTGGTAGTACTACTGAAATCTATGAAATTACATACATGTTTAATGAGATGCCTATAATTACACAGATTCTTGTGTAAGTTTCTTGGCTTGGGAAGCCTGGGTATGATGGAGAGAAGCACCACAGGCGAGTTCAAAATGCTTGAGATCCTAAATCTATAGGAACTTCCCATACCCAGCTCACGAAGCTCGCTCATCCCTAGGCTCTGACCCTTACAGCCTGACATGTTTTCAGATGCAATATCCATGCAGATTTTATAATTATATTTTCCTGTAATCCTTTAAGGAAGTTACACAAAGGGAGAAAAACCACTAGCAACACAGTACGACCTGAAGGAACAACAACAAAAAAGCAAAATAAAAAGAGGAAGACAAAGCAGAGTGCTCTAAAATTAGTCTGTGTTTTTAAGACATGTGTCTCAATGATTTTTAGCCTGTGGTGGTGTAAACCAACCAACTGTATTGACAGAACGATGACAGACTATTGACTCAGGTGGGGAAAGATCCAACCCGTGTACACCACATCTCTCTCACTGGAATTTGAGCCCTCTAAGGTTACAGAGAATGGATTCTATACAACTAAACCTAAAAAGTGTATTATTTCTCAGAGGATACAATTGTAACAAGCTTTTCCTGATGGCAAAAATCCAATTATTGTAGTAAAGGTTGTGCTCAGTTATTTCTCACTTCATGTCAAAGCAAATTGTAAAATGGGTACACAGAAACTCTGCTGCTCTACCTTTACTGATACATGAGCTTACACTCTACCTTTTTTGCTGTTGTTAGTAAGACAACAGAGGGAAAAACTGAAGGCTAATGTCATCAAGTACTGGCCAAGAGTGTGATATAGATTTTTTTTTTGTATTTCTCAAGAACTGCAAAGAAAAGTTTACCATAGATTGGATCAAATATATGTTTTTTCTTTGGTGTCAGAAATAACGTTATCTTCATCTCTATTGAATTTTTCTTCTTCTTAGATAGTAGTGTATGTTAAACTAGTACAAGGGCTTTTTCTATTTGCCTGGCAGAGGAAAAGAAAAACTCCTCTCAAAACTAAAGGCTAAAGCAATTATTCCTAGCTGTATCTTTGCTTTCTGGGAAATGACAGCATGGCTTGTGAGGAAAGCAAACTTATTTTTTTAAGGAAACCAAGTGCAGTGAGAATGAAGACCTCAGGGAATTTTTTGCACTGGCTACCACAATGATACTCCTCCCCTGGAGCTCACAGCACTATAACCTCAGAGCAAAGACCTCTTTCAACACCTCCTCCATGCTTTCCTGACTTGGTGTCATTATTAAAATACCTGAAATGCCTTTTTTTCTTTTTTTTTTTTTCTTCATTGTAACTGTCCTTTCTGTTGTAGGGATGTACAGAAGAAAGGTACTCCAAACATCACTCACTTGGGCTTGCTCTCCCTCCCATCTGGTCCTTTACTGGGATGGCCACCCCCACCTGAATATAGCGTGAGAATAACATTGATAACACACTGATGTTTTTACTTGTTGCTGGTTAGTTGTAGTACCTACTTAAAGTCAAGGGCTTTTCAGCTTCCTATACTCTGCAAGGTGTAGAAGAGGCTGGGAGACTCAGGCAGGACAGCGGGCCCAGAGTGGCCAAAGGGACATTCCCTGCCACAGAACATCATGATCCAGATAGAACTGGGGGAGTGAGCCAGGAGGCAGGACAGATTCTTGGAGCAGGCTGTGCATCTGGTGCTTGTTTTTTTCCAAAATGTGGTGAGCAGTGGAATTTGTGCACCACTCATTGATTTTAGTAGTAGTAGTAGAGGTAGTTGTCGTAGTAGTATTGTCCTTTGTTATCCCATTAAACTGATTTTTATCTCAGCCCATGAGGGTTTTTTTTCCATTTTCCTCCCTATCCCACTTGAGGGGATAAGCCCCTTGATTAGCTACTAGCTGGGGTTAAACCATGACTGGAAGAGAAGATTGTAGACTTTTCCCTGTCTTCAGAGGGATGTTCTTGTAACAGCAGAGAGCTGGTTTTTGCTTAGTGAATTATGCCATCATGTCGATGTGATTCATTAACATGTAGTTATTGCACAAAATGAAGGAACTAAATACAGATAGAACCTTAGCATTCACATGTCTTGTCGCTGTATTGGTTCTTTTAAATGTCACTGCTAGGCTTTTTTTTAATGTGCTATATTTTCATATCTTCTCTCTTTATCTTTAGAGCATTCCCCCTAGAACAGGCAAATAAATATGGCTTCAGGTTTTTAGGAAACTCAGCCAGAGCTGAAGTAACTTGCCTAGGTCATGCACTATTCCACATCTGTGACTAAATGCATATGCACTATGCATGGATGTACACGTAACTGTGCACACACAGAGCACTTTGCTGTGGTGCTGGTAAAAAGCTGTCTTTTTTACAGAGTTTCAAGTGCCAAGAGCACTCATGGATCCTCTTGGCCTAAATAAATGAGATGTATTGAATAATTTCTTCATCATGACAGCCTTTCTGACAGCTAAATCGAGCTCTTTACTGTTGAAAGCTTAGAAGTATTTTGCCTTTTTCCTCCCTGCAGATATGCACGCTGCTCAAGTGCAAGAGCACAGAGCTGAACTCCTGCGGGCAGCCGGTGGAGACGGCTCAGACCAGGTTTGAGATGTTCTCCCTCAGCGGCACCTTTGGTACCAACTACGTCTTCCCAGAAGTCCTGTACAGCGGGGTGCAGCTGGCCCCTGGGGAGTTCGAGATAAAGGGACACCCTTGTGAGTTGTCAGACTTGTATCACAAATGGTCAGAAAGCAAGACACAGGAGCAACTTGGGAGTTATCAAGTTATTCAGTCCCTGGCTTGAGTTCAAGACAGCTTTATCTCTGCCTGATTTCCCTCATTGCATTCATAAAGCAGGTCCATTTCCCTGACTCCCTTCTTCCCCAAATCTTCTCGAGCAAGCTCTTGCTCAAGACAGAAGCGTAGTTTTGCTCACTTTGTGGCATCTCCAAATTAGTAAGAGACTTTTTTCAAGACATCTCTCCACTACCTCACTGTTAATCAAGACATTATTTTGTTTGTCATATACCAGTACTGCTTTGCTGATGCTCCTGTTTATTTTACTTGCCCATAACTACTTTGAAAACAAGCCTCCAAACACTGCTGCTTCAAAACCAGTTACTCAGCTGAGCATGCAATGCAATAGATTATCCTGCCATGCTCCAGCTTATGGTTGGAGGCCAGTTGAACCTTCCTGGACAGTTTTAGGGTGTGGAAAATTTCCTTTCCACAAAGCTATTGATAACTCTTACCTTTTTCAAGCAGCCAAGTGGGTCTATATCACAAAATTCCCAAAATGAGCAATTCTGCAATCCCGTATCTGTCTTTCCATGAAGTAGTTGCTTGTGCCAGTGTGACTGAGAGTCAGGACTGTGTGTGCAGGCTGGTGAACAGGGTGCAGGCCTTGCAGACTCTACCTTCTGAGCAACTGGAATGGATTACTTTGGGAGGCATGGCTAAGATTTCCAGGTACTGTTAATTCTGTTGTTTGTTCTGCAAGTTTGTTTTGAAATAAACACACTGTTCACATTTAATCTGACTAACGTAGTGAAAAATAGACTTGCAGGATGTATTTTAATTTTTTTTTAACAAAGTGAACGCGTAAAATCAAGATTTTAAGACTCTAGATGTATTAGAGTGTAACCCCTTACAATTTATGCAATAGAAGTAATTCAAAACACTCTAATTGTTCATGAAGGAAAAGTATCTCATCTCTACATTTCTAGCTGTGCCCTGGGACACAGAGTGCCCGGTTACAGCTGAGGAACATAACCATGTGGTCTCACTGAAAGCTGAATGGCTTCTGGTTTCCTCACCCCTGTCCTCACTGCTCTGCAGTGATTGCAGGGTTGCAGGCCTGACCCTTCCCACAGGCTTCTCCACAGCAAGATAACACCCGTCGAATGAGAAGTCTTCTGCACAGTCCCTCTGAGCACACTGGAAAGGAGCCGGACCCCGGCCTGAAGACGGACTACCTTTGCAGCTAAGCTGACTTGGCGTCAGATCACATCCTGCTTCACAGAAGTCAGTCCTCAGGTAACTGCCGTCCTCACGCAGTAGTGGAGGGAGAGCGCTGTGGAGGGGTGAGGAGAGCAGACTGAGAGGACAGAGGCATGAAAAGTAGAGGGAGCTCTAGGATAAATTTCCTCTTATTCCCACAGCCACGAATAGCCGGGAAGCTGTAGTTTCGTTAAGTTTTATTTAAGAAA
Organism: Hypotaenidia okinawae; assembly: GCA_027925045.1. NCBI lineage: Eukaryota > Metazoa > Chordata > Aves > Gruiformes > Rallidae > Hypotaenidia > Hypotaenidia okinawae. The sequence continues at coordinate 20,302,625 of BSDF01000011.1, read as the reverse complement.
ATTAGCAGCAGCTCTATAAACAATGGATAACAATTGGCAGCAAAGTGTTAGAGGCGGTGAGAGAGTTTAATGGAGCACTGCAGGCATTGCTAGTGCCTGTCTCGTGTAGAAAATGTAAATAAAAATAGTAGAAGTATCAGCAGTAAAAAGGCCAGTTAAAGGAAGGGGCGCTTTCTGACCATGTGGAGTACTGCACCTAAATAGTTACCACAATATTTGCTCAGTTCTGAATTTCTCCACAAAATATGAAACAGAAGTAGTAAATGTTATTTAACAGCAAGTCCACTGGCAAGTGTTATATACTGCCACAAGATAAGATGGATTTGGAGGGAGACAAAAGTCTATGTGCCAGAAAGAAATATCAACACCACAGATAATGAATGTGAGAGAAAAATTCCAGCACTGGGAGTATTTGGAAGGGGTACTAGAGCACAAGACTTTGATTGCAAACAGTAAGACACTTGATACATCTTTGCAGGTCTCAATCCATGTCATATTCTGAGTTAAGAACCTAAATAGGGGTATTTAGAAAACTACATTTGATTTGAAATAAACCACCCAAAACTAGCGACAGCTCTTTTGCCACCACAGAAAGATGTGAGAAACTTTTCAGATACCAAAGTCAGTGAAGAAGGAGAGGGAGGGGGTGCTCCAGGTGCCAGAGCAGAGATTCCCCTGTAGCCTGCAGACAATATCCAATCTAAACCTCCCCTGGCACAACTTGAGGCCATTTCCTCTTGTCCTATCACTTCTTACTTGGGAGAAGAATTGAACACCCACCTGGTTACAGCCTCCTTTCACATAGTTGTAGAGCCCAAGAAGATCTCCCTTCAGCCTCCTTTTCTCCAGGCTAAACAGACCCAGTTCCCTCAGCTACTCCTCATAACACTTGTCTTCTAGACCCTTCATCAGCTTTGTTGCCCTTCTTTGGACATGCTCTCTAGCACCTCAGTGTCTCTGTCTTTCTAGTGAGAGTCCAAAACTGAATACAGAACTCAAGGGTCAGCTACAGATGGAGAGAAAACCAAAGAGTTGGAGGCTGCTTGTGCAAAAAACACTATGTACAAATATTATGTGAAAGACACTTTCTGAACCATTTCCCTATGTCATATAAATATCTCTAAGAGTTGACTGCAGGATGACTTTTATCATCCAGCTCCTGGCAGAGAGTTTTGATGGCTACTGCAGGAAAATGATGACATCACCTTCAGACTTGATTAAGAGAGTAAAAATCACTTCCTTTAACCAGCATGAGCTATAAGAAGCATAGAGTTCAGCTTCAACACATAGAAAAGTCCCACCAATGCTGAATAGAAAACCATAAAAATGAGCTTCCTGACAAAATCCTTAATTTTAAATATGTAATTCACTAATTTCAAGAGCCTACTTTGATTTAAAGGTGATGACTTCCTAAACAAGAATCAGTTTACCATCAAAGTTGTCTGCAACTGTACTTATCACCCTCATGACAAAAGACAAGGTAAATGACTGGAAATGAGAAATGGATTTGCCTCACTCCTCCACTTCCATGAATGAATTCTCTCTTGCCGTCATGTTTACTACACTTCATTAGTTTTTCTCTTTTTACATTCCATGTAATTTCATTTCATCTCATTACCAGTAAAATCTATCCACTGCCAGTGTATGATATGAGTATCACAGAGCTGTGGAAACCTGCAGGGTTTCTAGACTCCTGAGGCAGAGCGAGGAAGCCCCTGCCTTACCTCTTCTACAGCCTCTTCCTCCAGGGACAGGAAGTGGGTTACTCCCTATCTCCCTGCATGTGCTTTGCTACAGAAACACGGCCTGAAGAAATTCCTTCCTATTTTTTTTTCTGTCCAGGCCAACCCTCCTGGGCTGCAAGAGACAGATTGTGGGTAAAGACTACACAGCCAAAAAGAACTGCTGAGCTTTTGTAAAGAGAAACCCAAAGCTGTGGTGAGAGAAGTTAGAAATGGAAGGGAAAGATAAAGGAACACCCTCAGCTACGCAGCAGAGGAGTGAGCCAGGCACCCACTTGAGGCCTGTGCTGGCCTTAGTGCTCCTCAATCTATTTAGGGAGCTGCTGCAAGCCCCAGGGCAGCAGCCAGAGGCTCTCCAGCACAAGCAGTTCAATCACTTCATTAACAACACTGCACAGCAGATTGTTTCTAACAGCCATGCAGCACCGAGCATCTTGGGCTTCTTCCATCCTGCTGTGACTCCAGGCAGGCAAAAGGATCCATCACCAGGCATGAGCCTCTGGCTCTGTCACACAACAGCTCTCCTGGAGACCTCCCCAGGGGCTTCTTCGGCTTCGCAGCACCAAAACCTGGCACTTGTGAGGAGCCAAAGTTTGCTCAGTAGCAGGGCCCTGCCAGGAAGAAGCGACACTCAGCCAGGAGCAGCACAGTCTTCATACAGCACTGAGCTGCAGAGAGAAGGGGAAGGAGACGCAAGACACGTGGGGTTGTCTCCAGCTACAGGCTTGCTTTTTCTCTGTGGTGGTAAAGCAGGATAAGAGAGTCCACAGGACCTGCCTTCACCAGAGAAGGGGTTGTGCAAAGGGCTGAGACTCCCACCTGCCATGAGCAGCGTGGAATGGGCCGCAGTCGCCCTCCAGAAGCATCCTTCTGAGAACATTCTCTGCCCTGAGAGCACTCCAGTCTCTGGAGAGGAGCTCTCAATAGCAAGCAGGGTTTGGGAAAGTTGAGGAGAATTAACATAAACCCAATTAAACATAAACCTAATTCGTACTGTTGTCGCAAAAGTGGGGTCACTACCCAGTGTGCAGGAAGCCAGTGTACACCCAGAGTAGAGAGACTGGATTTACTCCCTGCCTCCAGAGAGATGGGTGCCAGGGGAGTTCCTTTACACAGACCTTACAACATACTGATCCTGTTAAAGGATCACAGAAAACCACCTAAATTTATATTAATTGGACAGTAATTACCACATCAGCCACTACTGGTGACACGCATTGCAATTAGCAGGCATGCTCCTGGAATGTGTGTGATGTGTGTGATTTGTATAGTTGTGTAATTGGGGGGATGGTCCCCCCCAAAACCCCCCTGCCACCTTCCCCTTACTGCCCATTTTGGGTGCCTCCAGGCCTCTCTGACAGCGCCCCAGCTCCGGAACCGTTCGGGGCAGGATTCCCTCAGCTCTGGCCCAAGGACACTTTTTAGGGAAGCGTGCTCTTTGTCATCAGTCCTTGGCCCTTCTTCAAAGGCAGAGGCATTAACAGCGCAAGATATTTTAATTTAACCCGAAATTAAACAGTGCCCAACTGCTAACCCAAATGTCTATCCCTGTGAAGTGGAAAATGCTACTCACTGGGTATCAGTGCAGTGCTGGCACATCTTTAAATTCAGGAAGCTAATGCCAAGGGAGGCTTTGAATCCTTCCAAAATGTGTCAGTGAAACATTACTCCCACCACAACCAGAGGTGAAGGGTGCCTGTTGGGTTTAGAATAGCAGGTCAGCTGCCAGCAGGGCCTTTCCTATGTGTAAGAAAGGGACAGGTAAATCTTAAACACCATTTTGGTTTGTGTTCCTCTCAGAAGCTGTCATCGTTCCTGGGCTCTTACTCCTTTCACCTAAACTACCAGTGTACTGGGGGAGGAAAAATACTCCATGTCTAGGGGCAGGAGGCTGCTGTGAAAACGGAAAATTTGGCGGTTTTCACATGAAACCAGGAACTTGTAATTTTTATGTGCAGATGTGGGCTTGTGGGATGGTGCTGAGAGCAGAACCTGGGGGTTGGAAAACAGTCAGCCATCAAACTAAGACCAAAAGACCTCACCACAAACACGAGAGGTGAAATGTCCAGTGAGGAAGAGAAGGATGACAAAGGTGAGACCCCTGTCAGAGAGGCTGAAAGGCCCTGCTGGTCCCCACACATGCATGGTGCAGTAGGGATAGTCCATGCCCTGTTCCACCTTCTGACATGTAGCAGCCATAGGTGATGGAACATCCCAAGCATAGAAGACTGAGGGAATGAAGGTGAGACTGAGACACACCATGGAGACAGACATTGTCTCCACAAGGACAGCCGCCAAGCCTGTGCCTGTAAGCCCAACCCCCAGCCTCAGACACCAGTGGGACTGCTCCTCATCCTGCTGGTTGACCAGTATAACTCTATGCATACACCAGCATAAGGGGCGTGCAACAGTACTATAACAGGTAGCTAACTTGGCTTTGCTGTTAGGGAAAGAGCGTTACACCAAAAAACCCAAAGACAAAACTTCATTAGTGAGGTTTTTTGTTTGGTGGCTCTGTGCATGTGTGCCATTGCCAGCTGCCCTGGGGCTGTGCCCACCGCTGGCTGCTGAGAGATCCCAATGTCACATAGCAGGAACCCTCCTCACAGTGACCAGCATGGTGATGGGACACACTCAGAAAACTATAAAATCTTCTGACAGAAACAATAGAAACAGCAGCTACAAATGTAAACCAGCTGCTACAAAAGAAAACTAGCAATGTAGAATGAGCTTCAGAGCAGGAGGGAAAGAAAAATAAACTATGAAAAATGCTACAAGTACACAGGACGTTTTGAAATGGCGTTTTATTGCAAACAAGTACCTTAAGTAACAATGAACAACTCACAGGTGATATTTTTAAAAAGGGAAAATATTTGGCCAAAGACTAGGATTCACAGGTGTTTGCTCTTCTGAAGATGCTGCAACAAAAACACAACAAATTAATACACATAAGGCACTAACAAAAAAGCTAGTAACTAAGAAAAACATTAAAATACTAGTTCTGCTAGAGGAAAAGGCCATCATCACAATAAGAAACCGACTGCATGTAGAAAGAAGCTGCAAAGACGACACCACAACAGAACCACTTATTTTAGCAGTTCTGCTGAACAAACTTTCACAGCAGAAAAACCTCAAAATACCAACAACAAAACAGTAAGGAAAACCATACAAAAAAGAAAACAAAGCATCCCAGAAGGCAGAACAATCCTTGCACAGAGAATTTCATATTTAGAGAGGAGGGTCAGGATCCAGGAAGCTCCATAACCCCCTTCGGTGAGAACGAGAGGAAGGACGCCACAG